>JARCFY010000008.1:69116972-70316972 GCA_029233225.1 Lepidodactylus listeri
AGGTTGTGCAGCAGAACTATGGGTTGCAATTACATTAGGTCATACCACAGCACTAGTGACAGGACTGCATACACAGTTCAAACTAGGATAGCTATCAAGTATGATGGTCTGCCTATGATAAATTATTATTAACTTCTCCGTATTGTACAGGACAGATCATTATTTAGTTATCTGATCTGCAATGTTCTTTTTTTAATGAAGAGATGCTACAATAAATTTCATATTTTTTTTAAAAAAAACTCTATATCACAGAAAAGCTGATGAAAAAGAACAGAAACATAATCTCTGCTCACTCAAAAAAAAAAAAATGATGCTGAGACCCATGGGACCTGAATATACAATTGCCATGTGGCATGGGGACTGTAGTAATATTTATTCATTTATTTTGGAACTTACAAAGAGGTTGTGGGGCAAATTTCTAGTAAGTAGTCAGCATAAAAAGAGAATGACTCAGTTGATGTGGAGTGGGTGCAGTCTACCTGAATGCTATCAATAGCACCTGCAATCCAAAACTATGCCTACTAAAATTGTAATGGGATCCTCTGGAACTGGCACATTGAATATTATTGCTATTGGTTTATCTGATGCCCCCTGGGGTCCAGAGGAGGCTATGAGTTCATTAAATACTTGATTACCATACTTGGAAATTTTCCATTGAGAGCTTGATAATAATCTGTATTCTGTTTAACTTGAAGAAATTCTGCGTGCTTTACCTTCTGGCTGTTCCAGCAATGAGACAGATTAATTAAGATGGTGCTTTTACTAAACCTGCTGTCAAGGGTTAGGAAGTACAAGTCTTCTCTTGATTTTCAAGGTCATGGTGACTAGATTCAATACTTGATGAGATTAAGCTAATTAAAATGAAAGATTGCTTGTAACTCATGAAATTAATGGAAGGTGAAATTCACAGAGTTCTTGTTGTGTATGTAACAACACCTATATGCGTTACAGCTAGCTAGGAACTGTGGCTAGAATCGGAAGGGTTGTGCATGGTATTTAGGACTCACACTACCACTTTTTCCCCGCCCCCTTTCCTATTGCAACCTCTCTCTCATCTGAAGTTTGAATTTTCTGTCCTAGCATTAAATACATGATGAAAGATGCATGTGGAAAGGGAAAAAACCCAGCATTTCCCATGCACAAGCAGAAGTACATTGGACTCATGCCCAAGGCTCTTTGAATCCTCGTTTCTGTCTTGTTAACAAAAACAATAATAAAATATACAAGTAAGATATGAATTAAAAATGAGATGTAAATGCAGTTCTGAAAAAGTTCCCAAAGGGATACGGTTGATCATTAATTTATTTCTGATTATATATTTTAATATAATAATAGTCACTTTCATGCCCAAGAGTTTCCCAGTCAGGCAAAATACCTATAGAATTTTGAAACAACAACAATCTTTTTATAAATTTGAGGTTGCCAAGTCTTGCTTGGAAAATACCTGGGGACTTTGGGGGAGAGGGTGGGGTTTGGGGAGGGGAGGGGAGGGGCCTTAGCATGGTTCAATGCCATAGAGTCCACCTCCAAAGCAGCCATTTTCTTCAGGGGAGATGATCTCTGTCAGCTTGGGATCAGTTGTAAAAGCAGGAGATCCCCAGGCCCCACCTGGAGGCTGGCAACCCTATATAAACTAAATGAATTTTTCAGGTCAGGCCCAAGCATACTTCAGTGTCCAACAGCCTCATGGAATAGCTCAGAGATTTAGAAGGAAGTTTAAAGAGTCAGGGGAGTTAACATATTCTGTACTGGAATGAAAATTGCCCCTCCTCCTCTGTGTAACACACCGAGCTCCAAAAGGAGAGAAAGGGAAACTCCTAAGTACTAAGGATGATCTGATATGACTGTTTTGATAATTTTTTAATCTATAAATTGTCATTGTCATCACTTTTGATTCATCTTTGGCTTCTTCAAAATATTTCTGCTTTATATTTATGTTATTTTTACCATATTCAATAATTGTATATCATTTGTATGTAATGAGTGCAAAAATAACATTGAGAAATGTATACATTTCAATGGGGCACATTTGGTGTGAGGAAAAACAAACCGGTTCAGCAATTAAGACTTGTGGGCTTCTTTCTTACAAGGAAGAAAGGAATTTGAAACAGATATTACCACTGAGTAAAAAATTTACAGTGCAATCCTAAACAGAGTTCCAACCTTCTAATTTCACTGTTTTCAACAGGCTTAAAAGGGTTTTACTTTGCTTAGGATTCCAGTGTAGACTCCTCCTTGCCTGAGGGTCTGGTTTACATCCAGTTCCACTGGTGTACATATTGTACATATGGAACTGTTTGCAAGCAGCAGCTCTCCAGTGCTGTGAAATCTCTGCATGTGCATTGGTGAATGGGTGGGGGCCAGGCCCATAGTCAGTGGTGGGGCACTGAGAGTGGAACCCCTATTGAATTAGCAGTGCCTCCTATTGAGGGCTGAATCTCTCTGGAAGCAAAAGCACCCGGTTTTTTGGTGAAGAAGGCACACAGGGTTGGTGGCCTGCAGCACTGCATAACCGAACAGACAGCCCTGGCACAGGCAAGTCAAGTCAGCTCTGCAAGCGGATTCAGGAGCCCTTCAGGTTTCCTTGCATGCTTCTTGCCTGACATATCTCCAAGGCTGCTTCTGGGTGAGGGATGCTCAGACTGGGCCCAGTTGTCATGTCAATTTGAGCATTGAGGGGATCTCTTTCCCACAGTCTTTGGGGAGGTGAAAGCGGAGGGGGGGGGGAGTGGGCTTTCCCAGACCTTTCCCACCCCACCTAAGTGGCAAGCCACCAGAAGCAAAACACTGGGTCCAGCCTCGCAGCCTGTTCTTGGACACCGTCAGGCTGGCAGAGCCCAGGGGCACACTTGTTGGGAGGTGGCCTTCCAAGGTGGGCAAGAAGAGGCCAGATGTAGGACAGGGAAGCAGAGGCCTGGAAAGATGAACACAAAGTGGTGCTGCCCTCTCGGCCCTGTGGGAGATGGCTCACTGCAGCCAGCAAAAGGAAAAGTTGGTTGGCTTGCCAAGAGGCTGGCAAAAGAAGTGAAGTAGAGGAGGAGCGGGGAGGGAGAGACAGCAAAAGTTGGCTCTCTCTCCCACCTCCCCCAACAGAACAGCCAGGGATGCCAGTTGCAGTTAGCATTTCGATGGTGTGTTATAAGTGTTCACGCTGGGGATCAATGGCGCCAGTGCTCCAGAGGCTGCTTGAGGGCAGGGATGCTTTGCAACTGCACAGGGGGTATTGTGGTGGCACAGATGGAATGGAGGTGCCTGGCCTTGGGTGACAAGATCTTGGCCTTGGGGCTGGCTGAGTCCCTACTCTAATGGAGTTCTACTTGGAATCACTTTGCATTCACTAGAAACATAATGGAATAGAACCTGTGCACATCAATGCCTAAGATGTGTGGTTGTAAACATGTCTTTCTCTGTCTCTTAATAACATGAAGATTTGACTATAGATTTGTTTTTAAATATGCACATGATTTACTTCAGACTCTATAGGTTCCAACTGATTTTTATGCATATATTACAGTACACTCACCAAATTTTAGATTGTTTCTCATTTACTGAAGAAATTTCCCTTTTTAAAATTAAATGTGTATCCTGCAGGGCTCATTTTATGGTTAGTAATCTGCACTTAGAGTATGTATTCATCAGTTATGCTTATTATTTGTATACACCAATTACCAGCTCACAGCTCTAATAGAGCAGCTCTTTTAAAATATGTAGATAAAGCCGCTACATTTTCTGTATAAATACTTGTTGCTGCACATTGAATAAAGGAAATAAAAGAAATAATTGAACACACTGTAGTCCCTATGTTTACTTTACTATTACAAATCCATTTAGTTTCAGAAATTCTTAAAACTAGATAGAAATTTATCTGTAAGGTGCTTAGTGCACTGTTTTTCACAGTACCTCCAACATGAGCTATAGGTGGATGCTTTACGTATTTTATAAATAACACCATTGTCATTTGAACTTACCTGCTGTTAATGCTCATTTCTATTTGAGCACAATTGCTCTGACAATTTGTCCACAACTCAAAATGAGCATTGGTTTGCATCAGTACAGTTGGTTACACTCAGCATGCAGCTGAGGCTGCAGTTCACTGGCAGAGCATCTGCTTTTCATGCAGAAGGTCTCAGTTTCAATCCCCAGCATCTTCAGCAAAAAACAAACAAACAAAAAGCCCAAGATCTTCTAGAAGGTGATATGAAAGGGAGTGGTTTGCCCCAGTACGCCCCCCACATGAGGATGCAAGGCAACTCTATGGGTTTAACTAATTTTATTTATTTAAATGACTGTGTCATTGCTTATTTTTAAAAGCTATCTATTCAAGCAAGAGCTGTACTAGGCAGCCACCATGGCTGTCTTTTATGGGTAAGTCCGCCTTGACTCAAACTTGACCAGTGCTTCCACCAGCTTGCTTATCCTTGCACTGAGAGGTGCCAAGTTACCATGTTTGCAACAATGCTGTTCAGCTCCAGTGGTGCTCCTTTTTAGCACACCCCACCATAAAGCATGTGATAATCTGTTCTAGGGATACCCACCATAGCATCTGAAGGTGTTTGCCTATTATCCCTACCTATCTTGAGCAACACACCTTATTCCTGCCAACTAGTTGTGGCCTAACCAGTCAAAGACCAGGTCTAATTAACTGAACACACCTCTTTCCATGACATTATGAAGCAGGTGAAAAAAAGTTTCCCCAAAAGCTGACCTGATAACCCCCCCACCCCCCAATTCCTGCTGGATGCTATAATACCACATTATCCCATGGGGGAGTAGATGGATCAGTGGCCACTACAAAAAGCCTGTGTGGGAGAGAGTTTAGCTCCTCGATATAGCCACTTGCCACCCCCTCCCCACTGGATGGGGACTCTCCAGCCCTATCCAAAGCTGCCTTTGAAAGAAGCAGCTGTGGCAAACAAATCCATGACACTAATGCCATGAATAGCTCTTGTTGCAAGCCAAAGTAAATAATACTGACCTTGGTAGACCAATGGTCTGACTCAGTATAAAACAGCTTAATGTTTTCATGAATTCATGCCCCATACTCACCATGTACTTGCTTGGCTGGACGCCCCAGAGTTGTCATGGCACACATCACTAATTTCTACTGGTAGAAACTCATGGATGAGTGAATTCTAAAAAATAACAGGTCTTCCTGAAATCTTAGCCTTGACTAACCCAGCAATGACCTCCATGAATATTAACACCCATACGGAAAACTAAAGTTATGCGAAATGGAATATGTATCAAAACCAAACGATCCCCAGTGTAAGGACTATGAGCACCATGCTAGCTATCAACATGCTAACTATAAAACACAGGTTTGATTTGGCATTTATGGAAGACTAGGAGTAAGGCCCGTTGTGGGAAGAAATACAATGGGCTCTAGAAGGAAGCTCCAGGTGAGTGTCCTGACTGTGGCTGGTGGGGCGGCAGAGGGAAGGGGGAAACAGAGGGAGGCAAGACATGTTTATTTCCTTCTCCTTAGCTGTAAGGCAGGACTGTCTCAAGTCATTTTGCTGCCCCAAGTGGATAATATGGGAGGACAACCTAATGATAATAGTTATGGTTCCCTCCACCCCTGACTTATGTTGATTTGGGGTTATGCAGTGGCAGCTAAGGTAGAAAAGCACCTCCTCCTGTGCCATGTCTTCTGGGTTACAAGGGTCTGGAAAGCAGTTCCATAGCCAGTTACAGGGTTGCCAACTCTGGGTTGGAAAATACCTGTAGATTTGAGGGGTAGAGCCTGGGGAGGGCAGGGTTTGGGGTGTGGAGGGACTTCAGCAAGGTATAATGCCATAGAGTCCACTGCCCAAAGCAGCCATTGTCTCCAGAAGGACTGATCTTGGTCATCTGGAGATCAGTTGTAATAGCTGGGAAATTTTCTGTAGGGGAAATGATGTGCTGTGGCTGGGGAACATGGTGATTTCTGGGAGATCTTCAGGCCCCACAGGGAGATTGGCAACTCCAGCAGGGGCGTCGAGTTTTAAAAATCCGGGGGGGGGGGGCGGGAGCACTTTTGTGCGCGCGCGCAAAGCGCGCCCGCCCGCTGGGACCATGTCCCCGCCGCCACCCCCCTTGTCCTGCAGGGGGGCTGGCCCTGGGGTTGGCACAGGCGGTGCCCCACCACACCACCAGGAGTGCCGCCAAGCAGCAGCAGAGCAGCATCACGGGCCGTGCCATGGAGGCAGGCGGCGGCTAGCAAGCGGTGGGCGAGCCGGGCATGGGGCGGGCGGATGCAGTGAGCTTGCTTCTCTCCTTCCTGGCCTTCTGGGGCGCCAGCGGGAGGAGGGGTCAGGCTCGGGCCGGCTGCGGTCGAGGCAGGCCAGAAGGAGGAGTCTCCCAGTGTTGCCTTCTATTGTGCTCTTGTCTTGCTCTGCTCGCCTCCGCTGCTAGCGGGCTCTGGAGAGAGGGGATCGGGGGCGCATGGGGGCAGGGGGGGGAGAGACAGCCTTCCGCAGGGTTTGGCCCCGGAACCTGTTGGCTGCGGCCCCCAAGGAAGACCGCCGCCTCCTTCCCCCAGCCAGCCTCCATCCTCCATCCCCAAGGCGAGCTATGAAGCCGGAGGTGGGGAAGGGGCTTCCTCCCACGTTGTGGGGTGCTCTGTTGGCACGGGCGCCGGACTGAGTCCCGATTGAAGTGAGTCCCAATTGAAAGGCGGAGGGGAAGTGCAGAGCTCAGCCTCTCCTCGCGGCAAGCCACTGGCGGGGGCTTTGGGCTCCGGGCCTTCTAGTGACCACTCCTGCTTTTGTCCCTTCCTCTGTCTGTCTAGGGGTCAGTTGGCCCCAGGATGGACAGAGGGAGGGACGGAATGGCCAGGCCGGGGGGGAGACGGCAACGGCGGCCCTTGGAAGGGCCCGGGGAGGCGCAGCAGAGGGTGCTCTGTTTCCCCGGGGGGGGCTCAGTCCCCCCCGGGAAATTTCGGGGGGGGGGGCTCAAGTAGGGCTGCCAAGTCCCCCGGTGGGGCGGGGGAAACACTGATTTTTAGTGCTTATCTCCCGCTTTTCCAAAGTTGGCCACCGGGGGGACAAAATGGCTGCCTTAAAAGGGAAATGTCTGCAGAGAGCCTGCCCTGCAGTAAAAAGCCTCGCCAGACATTTCCCCTTTAAGAAGTCAGCAAGAGAGCTTCTTCCACAGCAAGACAGGTCTGCCCAGAGATTAAGGAGGGACTGAAGGAGCTGCTTTTGCATGTGGCTGGCAAGGTGAGTTTCTGTTCCAGCTCTTTTCATTCTCTCTCCCTCTTTCTTTTTTCTGTCTGTCTGTCTCTCTCTCTGTCCCCATCCAGCAGAGGTCTATCAGTGGCTATTATAGCCACAAGGTCTAAATGGAAGTAAGTGCCTCTGCCAGTTTTTTCCCCTTCTCTCTCTCTCCCTCTTTCTTTTTTCTGTCTGTCTGTCTGTCTCTCTGTCCCCATCCAGCAGAGGTCTATCAGTGGCTATTATAGCCACAAGGTCTAAATGGAAGTAAGTGCCTCTGCCAGTTTTTTCCCCTTCTCTCTCTCTCCCTCTTTCTTTCTTTTTTCTGTCTGTCTGTCTGTCTGTCTGTCTCTCTCTGTCCCCATCCAGCAGAGGTCTATCAGTGGCTATTATTAGCCACAAGGTCTAAATGGAACCCTTTGTCTGGGGCAGTGAGGCTCTGAATTCTTGGTGCTTGGGGGGCAACAGTGGGAGGGCTTCTGGAGTTCTGGCCCCGCTGCTGGACCTCCTGAGGGCACCTGGTATTTTTGGCCACTGTTGTGACACAGAGTGTTGTACTGGATGGGCTGTACTGGATGGGCTGATCCACTGTGGCTTCTCTCCTGTTCTTATGATATGAAAATCATATTTAGCACTTGTGTAGCACTTAGTGCTTCATATTCTGCCGAGATTAGGAAGGATTCAGTAGGGCCATTGCTCAGTGATAGAGCATCTGCTTGACATGCAGGAGGTATCAGCCTCTTCAGCTAAAAAAGGATCAGGTAATAGGTGACATTATAGATCTCAGCCTGAGACCCTGGAGAGCCACTACCAGTCTGAGTAGTCACTACTGACCTTGATGGACCACTGGCCTGATTCAGTATTAGGAAACTTCATGAGTTCATGTGTCAGCATGTGGAAGCAACATCACAGGATGTGACATCACAAAATGATGTCACTTCCTTTCTCCTGGCTCCACCCCCAAAGTCTCCTGGCTCCACCCCCAAAGTCCCCAGATATTTCCCAAGTTGGACTTGGCAGCCCTAGGCTCAAGCCCTCGAGCCCCCCCGTAGTTGACGCCTATGAACTCCAGTGACCATTTAAGGGAAGATTGGGATATGTATTTTACCTCAGGACACATTCAATGACTCCCAGCAGCAACACCAAACTGTTTAGAATGTTAGAGGCAAAGGCCACTCAGGCTGCATATGCAATAACCTCCAACTGGCTATTGGGGCGGGGCGGGGGGGGGGGAGGAACAGCAAACTGTTTAGAATGTTGGAGACAAGACTCAGGCAATGCAACCAGTGGATAGGGACAGCTTCTGAGTGAAACATCATGGAGCCAACTGATTTAGGAGTGTGTGTAATGTTCAGAAAGTGCCACCCCACTACTCAATTATACATAAGGAGAGGTAGTTGAAATCAGTGAGATTCATGTTTGTAGATGAACACGTTATAAACTGAGGCACTGGAGTAAAACAATTGATATTTCAAGGTGAATGCTTCTGTTTGAGATTGTTTATTAGGAACAAGATGTTTTTAATTGGCTGGTAGTGCTCTGTTTTTTAGTTGGTTCCATTTCATTGTTTTATGTTTTGCTGCCAACCTTGTGTCTCCATGTTGTTGGGAAGAAAGGTGGACTTATTAATATCTATAATGGCAAAGACTATACATTTGGATTATTTGGTATCACACTGAATGGCCTCCACAAGTCTGCAACTTTTTATATATTTATTTATTTCATTTATTGCCTGTCTTTGATTGTCAAAATCAAAAGTAGTCAGGCATGGTGTTAGCAGCATCACTCCCTTATCTTTTATAGACTTTAAAGTCTTTTATCCTTGTCCGCTTCCCAGAGATTGCTTCAAGTAGACTTTGATTTTTCATTCATGTGGAGTGACTTATAGACTATAGAACTATAGTGTACAATTATATATCCTTAACATAAGCCAGAAATGTATTGTGCTTGCTGTTTTTTTCGTTAAATTTAACAGGAATCTACATCGACTCGGGTTCAATTACTACTTTCGCTGAACAACTGAGGCATATTAATTTTTGATTTTGCAATGGGGGACATTTTGTTAAGTTACTTAGTTGACTTTTTCCATTTTATAATGCATTCAAAGTTTGCTAAATGTTCTCCAAATAATAGCCATTGTACAACCCTAAACTTATATACATCACACAATACAACCTTATTTGCAGGGCAGCAGCCACATATCAGAAAACTATCTTCAAGACCAATTTGTATCATCCATGCATGTTTCTAAAGTATAAATTATCCCCGTATTATTCTCACATGGTTTGTTTGTTCTAATATATTGCATGTGTTTCTATGACTGTCATTGTGAAAATCAAATGTAGATTGATTTGGTTGTAATGTTAGCATATTCCACTGTAGTTTTGCAATTATGAGTACTGCAAATTTGTAATGATCATCCTTTCCACAATAAATAGTTCAATTACATTTCTCTTCTCCCCACAAAATCTGTTTTCCCCCATAAGACAACAAAAGATGCTGGAAATAAAATGAGTTTCTTGTTCCTGCCAGCATTGCTTTGATAACCATTTCAATAACACAATCATCACAGTTGTCACTCTCTTGATCCATTATGCTCCCAAGAAATACATCAAGAGATGACACTGGCTTAGACATCTCAGAGACTTGATTGCACCTTGTAAATTTTATTATAGCAACTCTGTGGTAGTAAAAGTTCTGCCAGCACTATCATTATAATCCCAATTTTGAAAGAGTGATAACTCTTCTGTAAATATTGATAAGGAACTTGATTTGGACAGTGTACAAGGTCATATAACCTTGTGCCATTTCTAACTCAATTGATAAATATTTACAAATTAAATAACTGCCTCCTTTTCACTCTAATAGGATACCAGAGAGAGGAGAATAAATTAACATGCCCTCTTCTTTCCCCAGATTTGATCATATATGAACTGAAATAACCACCAGCAATAAAATAGCAATCATTACCTACAGAGGACTTAAAAGAGTAGAGCTCTACTTTAGATGGCATTGTAAGACACCTAGATCCTTTATGTAAATACTGTGGACAAGCCAGGTCCTCTGCATCACTTGAGCCTTTGATTATTATTATTTTGTATCTAAATGTATTACCTGTTGAATGTCATTTTGTTGGTCTTGGTCAGTGTTTCAGCCCATCAAGGTTTTTGAATCCTGTGTCTGCCTTCTTTAGTGTCAGCTATCTTTCCTAGCTTCATGTTGTTTGCAAATTTGATCAGAATCCCTTCTAAGCCCTCATCCCAGTCATTTAGAAAGATGTTGGACAGAGCCCCATGAGATTCCATTCAAGTATTCCCTCCAGGTTGATATGAAGCTATTAATGAGAACTTGTTGAGTACAGTTGTTCAATCAACTATGAATCCATCAATCCATTCAATAGTAGCTAGAGCACACATTTAACCGTCTTGTCCACAACGAAATAATTCAACATTCTGTCAAATGTTTTGTTGTAATCAAGACATGTTATGCCCACAATATTCCCATGGTTACTTTACTTTATAAAATAAAATACATGGTTACTAGTTACTTTATAAAAAATTCTGATAATGTTGGTTTGGCATGATGTATTCTGGCTCCTAGGACTCCCATTCTATTCCTAATACTCAACACACACTTTTCTAGATTTACTCATACCAAACATTTAACATCTACTCTACAATTTTACCAAATGTCAGTAGAATTTTGAACAGAATATCAATACCAATAGCATTTTACCAAATATCACTCAAGTCGATCAGTCTGTAGTATCCTTTGTCCACCTTGCCCCTTCCCCCAAAGATTGGGACAAAATTTGCCCATCTCAAATTGCATGTCATCCACTATCCAAGAACTCTCAAAGATTTCCCAGCATTCTTCTCTATTCCTGCAGCCTTCTGTGACCCACAGAAAGACCATTCCTAAGGTCATGGGATCTTCTTGGAAGAATAACAGTATGCATTGTGGACTGCAGTGAGGAAAGAGAAGAGAGTGAAACTCTTCCTTCCATGTTTGCCATCGGCAGAGCTCCACTGACAGATGAGAAAAGGAAGAGTGATTTCAACCCATTTCCACCTTATGTCTCTTATGACCTCCAGAAATGATCTTCCCAGGGGTCAGAAGGGACTGCCAGAATGGAGAGGAATGCAGACAAACTACATTAAACTTACTGTGCATAGATGGAAGGTACAAGCCAATCCGGTACTCTTCAAAGTGGCGTAAAAATCATCCTTATATTTGTCACAACAGGGTAATACTGTAAAATCTTGACCTTTTATTTGCATAGGCATCTCTTCCTCAGAAACAACATACCCTAGGCCCATAAAGTGTGGGTGTTATTGGAAGTTCTATTTCAATATGTGTGGCTGCTATTAAGGCTGATATCCTGAATAATTTCCTCTAGAGTAATACCATTTACTGAAAATGGACTGCTGAAGAATAAATGGCTTGAAGGCTATAGGGGATTAGTATGTTACAGGACTGTCCAGTTTCATAAGGCAATAATACAGTCTGGAAAGGAACGATAAAGCAGGAGGATGAAGGATTAAGTCATTTAATCCTATTAGGAAATCGTATTATAGCAGAGAACCTCACAATACATGTCACCATTATTATTAAAATTCACTCAGTTTAATTGGGACACACTTAGTGGCCAAATGAAGATTACATAAAATAAAAAATTGGATAAAGTTGTAATGCTTTACATGTATTATTAACTATAGCATGCTAATATAAGTCCAGTTGTGTGTAACCATCCACAGCAGAATAATTTGTGCCCTATCTATTCATATTAGAGCTGGAAGCAGTGAAAAGTAAAATTTTAAAATGGTAAGGTTGTGAGTTAAACACAGTGTAATTTGGCATCCTAAGTACTCTTTACTGGGTAAGCCCCACTGAACAGATTTCAGTAGGATTCCAAGTAGACCTGTTTAGGATTGCCTTGCTGGTCTTGCCCTTTTTATCATGACTCGGGCTCATTCCCACATGCATTATGAAGCAGCAAGTGAAATTTACTCAGAAAGAATTTCCAAGAAAGTGTGCTTAGGATCAAAGCTTAAATAGTTACATGAAAGTATTTTAATTTGTTGTGAAACTAGCCCTTGGAAACTGTGGACAATGTAGTTCTTCTGTAGGCACGTAACTGAACCTATTTTCCTGAGTTTACCACCAGCAGTGTAAAGGATCAAAATATTAAACTTTAAGAGGGATGGTTTTCTAAGGGATCTTAAACTAAAGTCTGCAAAGTGCTTGGCTATTATACTTTGCCTGCATTGGGGTTTGGACTGAAAAGGCAAGTCAAAACTAGCATTTCCCCCAACTTGTTAATAAAAATAGCACCAGAAGGTTCAGTAATGTGCTGATGCAGTTTTGGGCCTGCCTTGTGTCAGAATGGGGCAGAACTCTTCTGTGGAGGCAAGGCTGGCAGCTGTGTGGCCTGCTAATGCTTCCAGAGTTTTAGGCAGCTCTGTTAACCTGCTGTGTCTCCTGTTGAAAATGAGCAATGTCGCCCTGACCTGGATAGCCCAGGCAAGCCCAATCTCTAAGCAGGGTTGACCCTGGCAAGTACTTGGATGGGAGACCTCCTTGGAATACCAGCAGTTGGAAGGTGGGGTCAGGCTTTATTCAGCCACCTCTCTGAATACCGTCCAGGCCTCCAGCAGGGATCAGTCACCAGGGATTGCCACGACTTCCAGGTGTGCATTTATTATTTATTTATTTATTATTCGATTTATAGGCCACTCTCCCTGCGTTTGTGGGCCCAGAGTGGCTTATATGACTTGGCAAGCCAAGATTCATTAATACATTAAAACAAAACATTTAGCAATCACCATTAAAACAAGAACAGTTACACATAAAGTGCTCAGATGATGTATCAGATGGCATCCTATATTAAGCCCCCAATGATTTCCGGCTTCGGTTGTCAGATATCTCTGACTCCAGATGATGTTATCTGTGGCCGATCATTGTTGGTCGTAGAGAGGGGAGGCAGATGGAAAGGTGGCGGCCCCTATTTGTAAGCCTGGCAGAAGAGCTCCATTTTGCAGGCCCTGCGGAACTGCTTCAGGTCCCGGAGGGCACTGATCTCCTCTGGGAGCTCGTTCCACCAGTATGGGGCCACCACTGAAGAAGCTCTCCCCCTAGTGGCAGCGAGCCTGGCTTCTCTGGGGCCCGGTATAGCCAGACGCATGTGTGTGTGTGCGCGCGCACACACACACACAATTAAAGAGAAAGAAATAGAGCAATGTCTTGTGTACAAAGAAGAACAAAAGAGATTCTGTGGGGGGTAGCAAGCTCTAGTTACACAGGACCATAGGGGGAGTCTCTTCTTTCTAAAAGGGGCTTTTCCTTGTCTGCCTGCGGGATACTACTCTTAGGTTATTCTTCTAGAATAGCTGTCCTTCATCTAGCAAGGCAGCTAGGTTTATCCCTTCTCTTTCCTATCTAGTTTATTAGTTCCATAAATGAACCTTTTGTTATTTTTAATCAGTTCATTGACCTGACCTCTGTATAGGCACTCTGACATCACCTCCAGAATGCAAGCTTTTTGTCACAACTATTTGCCCACCTGCACACTATATCTGATTAATGTAGGAATAGTACGGTGTTGAACAAAAATTTTTATGGTGTCCTTCATATTAGTTTTAAAGTTTCTTATTCTCAGCTGCTTTGCATTTGTTTGGTGGGTTATGGGGTTATTACAGTGCATGGTCAGGATCCAACTTAGGATGTCAGGAAAAATGTGGGCCACTAACACACTGGTAGGCTAATCGGCGAACAACCTGAGGCATCTAGATAGAAATGAAGGGAGGTTTCCCAAGACACCCTTTTATTAGGTTGTGAAATGAAGGGTCAGGATGGGTCAAGGACTTTCTTGGTGATGAACAGCATCAGCCAAACCTTTAGTTGCATAAGTGGTATGGGGGCGGGGAGGAATGAGGTGTAACAGTTTGTCTATGCATACTAGGATAAACCAAGCTGGTAGCTGAATTTGGAACCATGTTGTACACAAGGGTGCATGAAGCTGCCTTATACTAAATCAGACCATTGTTATATCAAGGTTAGTATTGTCAACTGGCAGGAGCTCTCCAGAATATCAGGTCTTTCACATCCCCTACTAGGATCCCCTGATCCTTTTAACTGGAGATGGTGGAGAATGAACCTAGGACCTTCTACATGACTGTTTGGTACAAGGAGTTCCTGGTTCTCAGGGAATGAGTTTGCACCCTCAAGGCAAACTCAAGGTGGCTGACCTGGAGAAGCAGACACAGTAAGTTAGGAACACAGATAACTGTCAGTGACTTGTTAGATGTGCCTTGCTGCTGTCAGAGAGCATGAGGGTCAGGGGAAAACAGGGCACTGTGCTGATGAAAGGGGGAATGTTCCTTCAGAAGGGACCACTTCTACAGTTGGTGAACACCAAGGAACCCTCCCTGAGTAGGGGGGAAGGGGACTCTTGGTAGTTGGTGATTCGATCCTTAGGCATGTAGATAGATGGGTGGTGAACCCACATACTGACAGCATGGTGACTTGCCTACCTTGTGGCAGACATTATGCATGATCTAGATAGGCTGGTAGACAGTACTGGGGAGGAGCCAGTGGTTGTGGTACATGTTGGCACCAACAATATGGGAAAATGTAATCATGGGGCCCTGGAGGAAAAAAATGAGGCTGCTAGGCAGGAGACTCAAGGCCAGGACCTCCAAGGTAGCCCTCTCAGAAGTGGTGCCTGTTCCACATGCAGGCCAGCTAGACAGGCCCAAACTAGGAATCTCAGTGTATGACACGATGGTGTTCGGAGGAAGGGTTTAAGTTTGTTAGGCACTGGAAAACT
This sequence comes from Lepidodactylus listeri, assembly GCA_029233225.1. Classification (NCBI taxonomy): domain Eukaryota; kingdom Metazoa; phylum Chordata; class Lepidosauria; order Squamata; family Gekkonidae; genus Lepidodactylus; species Lepidodactylus listeri. The sequence goes on from JARCFY010000008.1 coordinate 69,131,994, forward strand.
TTTTTTGAACAAGTAGGACCTGTACATAAGAGATGGCCTCCAATTGTCCCGAGAAGGAACCAGGCTGCTGGCGTTTAAAATGAAAAAGGTAGCAGAGCAGTTTTTAAACTAAATCTTGGGGGAAAGCCAACAGGAGATGAAATGTCTCTGGTTCAGGATGGCTCATCTCAAAGAGATGAAGCGGTAGCTGCTACTTTTCTAGAGGGAATTGGATTAGGGCGGACCACTGAAAGGGTGACAAAGAATACTGATTGCCTAGCAAAGTCTAGAGGCCACAGGAGGAAGGTTGCAGGCCTAAAATGTCTGTGAGCCTGAGCCTGCTTTGACAGGGAGAGTGGGGTATAAATCAAATAAATAAATAAATATTATAGATATTTATATGTACATGCTAAAAGTGTCTGAGGTAAAATGGGGGAACTGGAATGCTTAGTGTCAGAGGAGTGGGATTAACCTCATCCCATTGGTGGGATGAGGTTAATTAGTGGGATACAGTGATTCCTGGATATAAATTGTATCATAAGGGTAGGGACGGAAGAAGTGGAGTGGCTCTGTATGTCAGAGAGGATATACAGTCCAGTTAGACTGAAAATAGATTCACTTACAGAAAAATGGATTCACTTACAGAAACGCTAAGGGTGGAATTAGTGTGCCCAAAAGGAAGTTTAACTCTGGAAATTTGTTATTGCCTACCAGATCAAAAGTTAGAGGATGATTTAAAAGCAGCAAAAGAATTAAGGAAAGCAGCTAGACAAATAACTGTTTCATAATAGATTATTATTTTAACTACCTACACACTGATTGGGTCGATATGTGTTCAAGTTAGAAAAAAGAGATTGGGTTTCTAGGGCCGAGGACAGACTGGCAATGTAAAGCGGGGGCAAAGTGGAGGGAACTGGTGCGGGGGGAAAACTCCACGGAGCTGGCCGTTCATACTGGCCAGAGCAATGCGCAGTGGTGCCGATACGGAGCGTTCACACTGCCGCCTCCGGATGCCTCCCGCTTCTTCCGGTTCACACTATTTGAAAGCGGGAGGCATGCGGAGGACGGCCCCTGAACACCGGTTTTACCCGGTGTCCTGTTAAAGCGGATGGAAAGCGACTGGGAGACGGGTAAGTGCGAAATGGAGCCGAGGGACAGATGCGCATGTCTGAACGGGCTCTTTTCTTCCACTTCTGACGTGGGGCTGCCCCGCTTTACATTGCCAGTCTGTCCTCGGCCAAGATACTCTCAATGACTGTTCCACGGAGCAGATGGTTACAAAATCTACCAAGAGGGAGGCAGTCCTGGACTTGGTCCTAAGTTATGCTGAGGACTTGGTTGGAGATGTAAATGTGATAGCACTGGTTGGGAACAGTGACCATAATGCTATTAAGTTGAACATTTATTTAAATAAGGAGTTGCCCAAAAAGACCAGCACAACCACATTTAACTTTAGAAAGGGTAACTTCTTTCAAATGAGGTAGGAGATTATGAAGAATAAACTGAAAGGAAAGGTAAGGAGGATCAATTCCCTTCAGAAAGCTTGGAGACTATTTAAAACTACAATCCTGGAAGCTCAGATAAAATGTATACCACAGGTTAGGAAAAGTGCACATAGGTGTAAAAAAGGTCTGTATGGTTAATGAACAAAGTAATGGAAGCAGTAATGGGACAACGTAATGGGCAAAAAGGGACTATGAAGAACATATTGCAAAGAACATTAAAACCAACAATAAAAATTTCTTTCTGTGAGCCAGTTCATGCCCATCCCTACCCAAGTTTAGGGGTTGCCATAAGTCAGCTGTTATTTGATGGCAAAAAACAGAAGCAAGATCTTCTTTCCAGGCAAATAGGTGTGGTCTGTGCTGATCATGGTGCTCCAGTTTTATTATCACCAAAGCTTTTCCCTAGAAACCATAAAATGATGTTGTCAAGCATCCTTGCTGTTTGGCACTCAAAGCCCCATTTTATTTTGTTTCTCCATTTGTGTGACTTGGTTCTGTTTTTCCATCATGTCTGTTTCTGCATACTGAATTTTTCTCACAGAAATGTACAATTTGTTATGCATGAATCCATCAGCATTGTACTTTGTGTATTAGAATCATACAGTATGTACACACACAATGTAAATTACTCTGCAGAACCAACAGTGAATAACAGAAAACCAGAAGTTCACAAAAATGGAAACAAATAAAAAAAAGAAACACAGTAGAGAATGGAAAAATTCACTCATCCATTGTGCTCTTGCTCTAGGTCTATGGCTTGTTATAATCTAATCCAATAATACTACAAATAAGATGAGGTCTTATTATCTTTTGCTTACATAGAAATTTTGTTTAATTAGCTTCCATAAACATCTGCCTTGCCAATATATCCCCTGTTGCTGTTCTATGTGAATTGTCTTTTGACCTCTAGAGGGATCTTCACTGGGACTTAAGTTTTCTGTCCATCTTGGGTTGCATTACACCCTTCCCAGTTTCTTTCATGACAGTCATGAGCTTCCTGTTTTCCTTGGAACTGACTTTGATTCTATATATAACTACTCTCAAGATTGCTGAATTTGAGATTATTCACAAGTTCAGAACACCCCCCTCCTCTGCTGAATAGGGACATAGGATTCTTATCTCACTGCAGATACAAAAATTTTATCCCCAAGCATTTCCCCTCTGCGCTAATCAAGCTGATTACAATGTGCATTCTTTTTTTTAAATAACACTCCTCCCCACTCTGACTAGGATTAAAGGATTCAGAGAGCTCCATTTCCACTCTACTCTTGACTGACAAAGGGAGCTTTAACTCTCAAAAGTTTATACCCTGAAACTCTTGCTGGTCTCTAAGGTTCTACTGGACTAAAATCTAACCCTTTTGGATGGCATCAACAGTCCACTTCCTAATGCATATAAGAAACAAACTCTTAATTTTGAGGGCCATTGTCTGTTAAGGATACAAAGGGGATAGTGTGATAATACTCCTGCAGTTTATTCAACATCAGCTCTGGTGTAATTTAATTAACTTTGTTGTGTTCTTGGGCTTCTGTCCTAAAAACCAATTTTATGTTTTTATGGGACTAGAATGTACTTTCAATTACCAATAATTGAGTTTAATATTTTATGCTGTACCCATTAACATCTGCTTATTTTATTTATCTGTGAACACAGAACATTTCACAATTTCATTGGGTTCAGGAAGTAAAATACTCAACACAATGCAAAGGTTACTAAAATTACATGTTCTTAAGGAAAGTAAGCATCATTTTGTAAAAAATATGGTATCTGAAGGTATAAATTGAGTGAAATATAACTTCCAGTCTCTTCCCCTTACCTTAAATTTATATTTTGTTGTTGTTTTGTGCTTAAACTAATGAAAATATAACAGGAAAAAACCCTGATGAAATTAGGCTATGTGGTTCTGTTTAATGAATACAAAAAGGTCAATTGGTTAAGGATAACAGATTCTCAGTCAATCTTCATGGATTTCTCACCAGGAAGTAATATTTTTAAAAGGTCCTACATGAGCTATTTCAATTCCCACACATGTTGCATTAATTTGGCATTTTGAGAGGCAGAATTGCATCTTTCAAATAAGATATATATTGTTATTTTTAAAAAATATAGTTAGTTTTCAGCAATTCTGTTTTTGAGTGAAAAGTATGACAATTTAATTAAAGTTTAAAATTTAGGGGCTGTTGGAAATCAGACATAATCCAATTACTTGTTATTCAATTAGTTCAGTTGCAAACCAGTTTGCTATAATTAAAATAACCCCCCCCCCCTGCTTTCTTCTTTTTCTTGGATGTTTACCATTGGACTAAGTCATACTGGGATATAATTATATCAGCAATTCTCAATGGAATTAATGAGCTAAATAGCACTTGATTATGAGTAATTCACTATTGCTGCATTAGTTATATAACTTTATATAACTGTTTCATTTGTTCATAGCAAGGAAACACTCCCAATATCTAAGCTCTGTATCTCTACTTCTATGTTTGTATTTTTCTTTATGAATTAGCTCAATCAAACTGAAATAATAAAAAAATGACAACTAGAATATCATAAACCAATGCATTTGAATGATAAATAGAAGGTCCTAAATATTTTATCTCCTGCCAACCTAGCAGTTTGAAAATAAGAAATTGCAAGTAGATAAGTATGTACCACTTCAGTGGGAAGGTAACAGCATTCTGTGCACCTCGGCGTCTAGTCATGCCAGCCACATAACCACGGAGAAGTCTTTGGACAGTGCTTGCTCTTTGGCTTGGAAACAGAGATGAGCACCTCTCCTAGAGTTGGATTCGACTGGCTTTTGAGCAAGAGAAACCTTTACCTTTACTAAATATTTTATAATGTTTAATAATTAAGAAGGAATATAACTAGGGTTGCAAGGCCCATAACTGCACTTCCCTGGATCTGTCCCTGGATATCACTTCCCTGGATATCACTTCCCCTCCATGATGCTCTAGAAATCTTCCAAATCTCTACAGTAAATATCATGGAGCTGGAGTTCCAACAGCATCACAGGGGGAGGAGTGACATCACTGACCCCCCCCCCTCATTTTTCTTCTGCTGCTCTCTGAAGTGAGAGGGTGGGGTGGGTGGGACCTCTGCTGCCTTTCATGAAGCTTTGAGAAGAGTGGGTGTTCTGCATGGCCAAAATAGCTGGCATTTCAGTTATAGCTCAGTTCTGATGGTTAGCCAATAGCTGTCCTCTCTGCAAATGTTACTGTTTTGTTGTCTTCCGGATGGGCACATGCCAAAGCAAGTGTTTCCATCTGAAAGAAATCGCCACAGCCTAGCAAAGAAAAAGGTTGCCACCCTACTTTGGTACAGCTGTTTCCCCATTAGTTATGGCTACTACTATAAGCCTTGCTTAAGGTCTGCATGCCCCATGTGGAAGGAATGTCTATTTCTCTGTGAAAGTTGAATGACTGGCTCCTCAGGAGAGACAGAGAAATAGTAATGAACAATGTGCAGCAGCTGTAGCAGAGAGCTGTGGTAATGGGATGCTCATTAGAGGTTGGCATATCTGAAAAAGGGTCCTTGTAAAATCAAGAAAAAACAAAAGGGCTTTCTGCAGCAGCAGGGATCTACTAGGCAAAAGAAGAAAGAAGCTGAAGATTCTATAAATTATTTATTCTGATAATCCATTGTTCTACACATGTTCAACTATTACTCATCCTAAGGGACAATATTTGAAAAAAAAAACTTTTATATCGGACACAGATTGTTTATTCTTATGCATACTTCAATCGCAGCCGCTTTGCATAATGGGTTTTTAGTGGTTTTGTAGTGTACTTGTGAATACAAAATGATGCAACATGATTGAAGTGCACATAGAAAGAAAAAATATATTTCCTATCTAAACAGCAAAACAGTAGATAAAGCTGCTAGAGTGTGAAAGTAATACAGATTTTGTAAATTCTGACCCCTGAGTTTTTGCATTCAATTCCACCGCCGATTGCATATTACTTGGAATTATGTAACAAATTTAGGATTCTGTTTGTGTGTGTGTGTGTGTTAAGTGCTGTCAAGTCACTTCTGATTTATGGTGACCCTTCAAATTAATGACTAGGGATGGGCACAAACAGGAAAAAGCTGTTCACGTTGGTTCGTGGCTGAAACGTGAACTGAACCGAGAGGTTTGTTTGCAACCTGAACCGGTTCATGGCCCTGCAAACGCCATTGAAAGGGACTGCAGTTCCTTTCAATGAGGTTTGTAGAAAGCTCCCAAAACAGCTGAGTGACAGGGAGCAGCCTGCTCCCTGGGGCTCAGCTGTTTCAGGCTGTCTTGTGCCATTTCTTTAAACTTTAAAGAGACTGCAGAAGACAGCAAGAAAAATAGCTGAGCAGCGGGGAGCAGCTCCCCTCCGCTCATCTGGTTTTTTGGCTGTCTTCTGCAGTCTCTTTAAAGTTTAAAAAGATACCACAAGATAGCCTGAAACAGCTGAGTGGCAGGGAGTGCCTCCCTGCCGCTCAGCTGTTTTGCGGCTTTCGGTGGGAATGGAAAGCAGGGACTTAAAGGGTGTAAGCCAGAGCAATATTAGTTTGCACTCTTACGGGGACCTATGAGAGCAGTGAATGGACTATGTTGCTGAGTATGTGAGATGGACTGATGAAAATGACAGCAGACATTTCGGACAGAGGTTTAAAGCACCATTTTTTGAGGTTACCACCTCCAGGCCTGGAGGTTGTCACAAAGCACAAAGACACTCACATACATGAAGAGCCATGTCATCCTTTGTGTGTACACACACCACTAACTCCATGCGGATATGAACCCCATACACGTACACAGGCTTGGGCCTCCTCCTTCCACTTCCCCTCCATTTGGCACATCTAAGAACTTCGCACAGGGGTACAAAGACAGTGGGATGCTTCCTGATGAACTGGTTTTGCTGCTCGGAGGCCGCTTTCATCTAGAGACAGTGCCAGCTGCAGATGATGTCAACATCCTGTCCTGACCATCAGGTAGATCTGAATATTGACCACTCCTATAGGACCTTCTTAGTGGCTAGGGGCACAGGACGGACCATCTATAGGCATTCCTAGGAAGGTCCCAGGAACTTGCCAACCTCCCGGTAACACCCCCCAATAAATACAGCTTCCCAAGAGTTATGAGTCAGACTGTCTTCCCCTCTCTTGCTTGTTTCTCCTTCCTCCCTCATGGATCCTTGGGTGCACCACTTGGATCCACCATGTGGCTTCTGCAGGTTCAGAACCACGTTCCTTTCTCCTTTGTTTGAAGGCACACCCCCCCTCCAGCAGGACTTCACCAGATTCCTATAGAGGTAAATATCACCCTCAACGGATATCAATGATGCAAACGTCTCTGTAATTCTACCTAACTTCCTAGATCTGTATAATTGTGTGTATGATTGTGTAGTATTTGTGTATAAACATTTTATTCTTACAAAGTAAACAATTTCCCTTTTTAAACTTTGACTTGAGTCTCGTGTCAATTCCTCGAGAGTTCGGAAGAAGCCCAGCCTCTGTAGACGCAGGTGCAGATCCTTGATGCCTACTGCTGATTATTAAGAGCTAATATTCCCCAAATATTAATAATATAAAAGAGAAGTCAGGCTAACAAGGGACTCAGAGTCCCTTTAAACCCCTGGATTCTGCTTTGTCCATGAACTGATTCAAAAGTTTGTGGAAGTTCATGATGGTAGATACCCCTGGTCTATCTGCTCCAGAACTTGCCCCTAAGGAGCTTGCTGTGGGAGATCCTCCAGAACTAGCCCCTGAGGATCCTGCAGTTGGGGCTCCTCCACCAGAACTTCTCTTTGTCCCCCTAGGTCTTGAACCAACAAAGTGCCAGTCCAGTAGTCAGTATACAAGCTGACCAGAATCCACCTCCACACAGCAAGAGTAGCAGATCCAGATGACTTGTACCAAGACAGCCCAGCTAAGACACAGTGCCAGGCTGGCAGTCTGTGCTCCACCTCCTGGGCCAGATCATAGTGGATGTAATCCATTTTCATGACTCTGGCCTTAGTAAACCTGGAAAGATGAGTCCCAGGTGCTGCTTTCAGAGCAGGTGGAGCTGCTCTCCTCTCAGCCTATGTAAGCCTTGGGCAGGGAGAGGAAGCTTGCTGGACCAACCAGACCACTAGGTGCAAGCCTCTGTTCCAACTCCTTGCCTCTAGTTCCAGGTCCTGTTGATGCCCAAGACTTACTATCTAGGCCTGAGAGTACTACCATTCAAGGAGACCTGCCTGGCCCTATCTGCAGAATACAGGACACAAAGCATGTACTCTGAGGGTAAAGCTAGACATGATGGAGGCCACAGGCCCAACCTGAAGCCATGACACTATTTTAGAAGAAAATTCGGCCATTTAAGAATTGCCACAAGGGTCTGATCCTGACCGGGTCTGGGATAAGTTCATAATAATCTTATTTTCTCTCTGTGTATCTTCTGAAGAGCTGAAACAGCCACCACCACCCCACACACAGTTGTTTTTCTATAACAGACTGACTTGTTCAGTTTCAAACAAACACATGTTGGTTATGTTTGATCACTCAGTATTCTGTTTTTAAAAACAAGAAGCCAGATGCAGGCCCAGGAACAGCCAGACAGTTCCAAAGGATAAGGCAAACACCAGGATTGTGTAACATGTAATGAGCCCCTTCTTTAACATTTGGGGGTATATGTCTTCTAAGAACGATGTGGCTCTCTGGATCTGGGACATTCTACATGCAAAACAACTCCTGTGTTGATGAAATCTAGTGCCTCGCCCAGATATACACCAATAACAAAAAAATAAAAGTGGGGGAAAGCAAAAAGATGAGGAAGACTAATATGGAAAGTTCACTCTGAATGAATCTGCACATGACTGGATACTGTACTTTTGTTGCACCTATTCATGAGTCAATGATGAATTATTACAATAGTGTAACTAGCACAATATTATTATTATTATTATTATTTATTTACAACATTTATATCCTACTTTTATGCTCTTACATACATGCTAAAATTACATCATAAATGCTTTAAAGTCAACTCCCTCCCATACAATTTTTAAGAGTTAAAAAAACCCAGTTAAAATACCTACAAAAGAGTAGAAATACATATAAAACATAAAAACATTGGTTAGGAAGGATGGGTCATTGAGGAATGCCAAATGAAACAGTCTTTACCCATTGGTGGAAGATGGCAACAGAAGGGCCCAGATGAATCACCTTGGAGAGAGAATTCCCAGAGGTTTGGTGCCATGACTGAGAAGAGTATGCAGAGCAGGGACTTTATTAATGAATGTAATGGTCAGGCAGGGCAGGTTCACAAGGTATTAGGCAGTCCTTCAGGTACATCGGTCCCAAACAATATAGGGTTTTGAAAGCCAAGACCAACTATTTGAATTGTGTCTGGAAACAAACTGGAAGCCAGTGTAGATGGCCCAAAACTGAAGTGATATGGTCCCTGTGATCCACTCCAGTCAACATTGCAGTACCAAATGAAGTTTCTGAACACTTCTCAAGGGCATCTCAGTGTAGAGCACACTGCAGTAATCTCATTTTGATATAACCAGGGCATGCACCACAGTGGCCAGATATTTTCTGCCCAGGCTGTAGCTTGCTAACCAGTCAAAGCTGCTCCTGAGAAGAGAGCCTCAGAATGAATGTTGAAGTCTCCCAGGACAACCAGCCTATGAGTCTAACACCATCCCTAAGACCAGCTCTGCCAGCTCAGGTAGGGAGACTGTTAGGCAGCAGGGTGAGCAGTACTCTAACAGAATCCCAATATCTCAATCCCAACATTAGGTACACATAATTAACAATATGTGGATCCAGGCTTGGTCCCCCACTTTGATGAGCCCATGAAAAATTTTGGAATTTTGAGAACAGGTAATTGGCACCACAATAAAATGGCTGACATGGAGGGGTGTCATCGATACCAAAATGACTGCAGTGAAGACAAGGTCCAATTGCAAAATGTTGGGAGGGTCTGTGATAGATGCAGCTGTTTCAAATGGGTTCCCCCTGCTGACATAAAGGTGATGTTTCCTTGGCTCTCCTGAATGAAGAGAAGGAAAGCCAGAATTGTCTCTTTGGTTTGAGGAAGAGGTGTTTTGGGAAAGAAGCAAGTGTTCACTAGAAAACACACTGGGTGCAGGGCCGGCGCTTCCATATGACAAAGTTTACAGTCTGGAACCACTGGAACTACTGACTTGTTAAGCATGTACAAATTCGTGTGTGTGTGTGTGGGGGGGTGATACTGCTAAAGACAACCTGGAGAAATATGCAGCTTTCAAGAAAACATGAAGATTTTAATAAGACTGTCAGAATGTCCATCCATTTTCATACTGGATGAAATGTTAATATTTGACCTGAATTTTGCTGTTATCCAATTTCACTGGTGCAAACAATATTGTAGAAAATTTAGTAACATTCATGTGAATGAAAATGTTTTGAACATGTTCACTGTTCATTTTTTTTTATTTTGAAAATACTCTAATTTCTCATGGAATAACTCTGCTGTATTGAACCTTTGCTTGTAACCATTTTGAGTTTGTTCCTCAGTGTTCAGAGAAAGCAAAGACTCATGGAAATTTAACTTTGAAAGCATCTTCCATGGATTGCATATGGATGACAAGAGTTTTCCTCCATTACATTTTTTCAGCTATTCTGGCAAAGTAAATTTGTTCAGTTTTCAGTAAAGGAAATTAGGCAACGTAATTTGGAGAACTTTTTAACTAAAATAAATGTCTTGAGGTCAGGGGTCATTTCGTAGAAAAAGAGGTGCAGGAGCTCATTAGCATAACTCATTAGCATAACTTATTTGCATATGCTACACCACCTGACATCACTGGAAGTATGTCAGAAGGCAAGAAAGAATGGAGAGAGAGAGAGAGAGAGAGAAAGAGCTGGCAGAGGGGACAGCTACTAATCCAAGCCTCAGAAATACCACTATTATGGGAGGATAGCTTCAGTGGTAGCTGAAGTCTTCAGAAGGCTGGTCGAAGGAACAAGGACCTTTCCAGGGGACGGGATCATTTTGCTGCAGCCATGACACAAGCAGGCATTCCCCTGCGGGGGGGGGGGGGGGGGCTGGCACCAACTCCCAGAGCTGCGCTCCCCCAAGCTCCAGCTCGAAATGACCCCTGCTTGAGGTGGTTGTGAGCAGATAAATCTTTTGGTACTTGGGTGGCATAATAATAGATGTATGCTTGTCAGTCCAAAATTAAAATCAACCAGTGGGGGACACTGGGGGTTCACAGTCAATGTGGAAGGACCATTGCTTAATATCTGCTATTGCCTATTTTTATTTTTTGTTACCTGTGCTTTCAGTAGGGGAAAGGGCAGTGTATTGATTATGATCAAACGACTTTTTGCCCATGATGGTGTTTGCTGTATATGACACCACAGCAATTACGCAGCAGTATTTCCCAGGAGATGCTCTCACCTGGTTGTTATATAAAATCAATAATGTCTAAACAAGAACTGAAAAGACATTTTAATGTCTGCTGAAGAACATTTAGACCTCCAGTGCCTTTGACGATTTCTAGAAAAAGAATAACAAAGATTTTGGAATTAAGTATTCAAGATACTTTCTTAGGTAATATTTTCTTGTAGAGATTGTGAGAGAAAGAATCATGCTCACTTGTGACAGGATGCAGAAAAGGTTCAGTGCCAGTTGGTAACAGCCCACCTCATGGACATCCCTGATATAGTCAGTGGGCACAGAAGGGTGTAACTTTGCTTAGTATTTACCCCAGTGAAAGCTTAAAAGGCCTTCATGGCCATTTTGGCTCAGAAAAAATAGTGCATGAAGGAAGACTGACACCCCTTGAGCAGCTGCACCATGCTCCCAAAATGATTTGGGCCCCACAGCGCATGGGTCAGAGGCCTTGGCTCAATATGTATGACATATCATCTAGTTTGGCCCTTATAGTGAGGATGATTGACCGCTGAGGTAATGTAAAGTATTTTCTCTGTTACTGGTTCTGTTCATTTTTGGGATTTTGTGTGTGTGCGCACTGTTATTATTGATATTGTGTTTTACATGTTGATACATTGTAAGCTGCTTTGACTTCCAAAAAGGAGGAATACAAATGTTTAAAACAATGTGTGTTCATTCCAGGATGGGCTCAAGCCACAAAAACACCCAACACACATTTATGAATTTTCACAGAAGAACTATGAAGCCACAATCCAACAAAGACTTGGGTATCTTTAACAAAATAATGGCCAAAGAAAAATCCCTACATGTTCTGGTTTTGCTGATAATTTTAGGATTTTATATGACAATAGTGTACAGGTAGTTATGGCCAATGAGTATAAACGAAAAATTCCTTGTGAAACCCCTGATTTGCCAGATTCCTTCTCCAACTGTGTGTTGTTTTCTTTCTTATAAGTAAATCTTCCTATCCCAGTCTTACCATACATATCACTTAACTGCCTGACCTTCCCCCTCCCCAATGGTAGCTTTGGTAGATGAAGCAATGGTAGACGAAGCAATGGCAGCCAGGTTTTATTTAGGAATGATTACCTACATCTTTATGATATCATTTTTCTGCTGCTGGCATATTTTATGTCTGCCAAGATTTAACACATGCAGAATTCTGCTGTGCAATTAAACCCTCAGGGAGATTATGAAAGAGTTTATAGCACTCGCCTGGTCTGCTTGCATTCCAAATGTAAAATGTAAATGTGGTCTCCACCCTCATAGCATGGCAGCCACAGCCTTTCTACAGTTACCGAGGAATAAAATAAAATATACAGCAAATCACTAATTCATTTCCTGCACATCGTCAAACTCAAAGATACATAATTTCTTTTGGTGCTCATTGCTTCTGAATCATCCTGCTCCCCAGCTGACAGGAATGATTTCTTCCAGACACCATTATCCCAATCTCTTTTGATCTGATCTAAGACTTTATTAAAGCTTTTCCTAGTCAATATACAAATCTGATTAGTAGCAGCGGCATTTGTATGTCAGACACACAAACAATGAGTCATTTTGAAAAAATGTAACTTTAAAAAAGCATGAAAGACATTTCAAGTTTATGACCTTTAATTGAGACAGGTTAAACTGACAAATAGTATTAAAAGCCTAATTCCTTTCTTTGAGCTGTTGGGAGATCTTTTATTTCTGTCTGTACAGACTCCAAAGGCCCATTAACACGCCACCTCATGCAATATTTACAGCGTCTCCATCAAGTGGGGCAGGCTGTTATACTAACTTAGCCCTGTGCCAAGCACAACAATGACTTACATGTCATTGAACAATAGTAAATCTGTCAACTGCCACCCTCTGGTATTACTTCAATGACTGTAAATTTATATAAAGTCAATGAGAATTTTGGACTTTCATCACAATGGAAAGAGTGATGATCAGGCAGCAGCTTTCAGGTTCAGAACCACACAGATGCACCCATGCCATGTGTCAGCCGGACTCTGGACATTTGTTTCTGGAATCAAAACACCCCATTTCTCCCTGGTGATGCAAGGCATATCATTTTTTAAAAAAATTGAGAGATTTGAAAAGAGTTTAGGATGTGGCAGTGGTAGAAAAAGAATGTTCTCAGATCAAAAGGCTGATGGTCGGCAAATTCCAACTGGGTTTGTTCTTAGTGCCCTAGATAAGTTTGATTAGTTAACTTGTAACTACAAACATGGGAAGAATACACAAAGAAAAGCAGAACTTCCTTGTTGTTATTGACTCTCTTCACTGCTGCAATTGTCAGTCATTTTCTCCACTGCCTATTTAAACTCTAATACCATTCACTCCAGTAGACAAAGCTTGTTTACAGAGCCATTCCCTGCCTCCTGATTATTGGCTGAGATGCCTGAGCTAGCCCTGCCCCAGCTGAGCCTCATGCTCGATCCTCTATCTGGGCACAACAACCTTGCCCTCCGTTTTCAATAGGTCAGGGAACAGAATTTAACTTAAGCCCCATTCATCTGCTCAGCGAAGAGATGTTTTAATAAATTCTTTAGCCAAATTCTGGTTCCAAGCCAAGAAATCAGAAGCCAGAGATATAGGAACATGGGGAGAGATAGGGCAACAAATCCCCAGTCAAATTATGGTACTCATTTTTAGTGCAGCAAATACATTATGAAGCAGAGATACAACATGAGATTGGAATGAGAAGTTACAGATGTTTGTGGTGATAGGCTCCCAGTACGCCCAACTATGGCTGAGGACAGACTTGATTTCTGCCGCGCCTCCGCGGCGCGGCAGAACAAGGTGGGGGGAATTGCCCCCGCCGTGCAGCATTCGCACACCTCCGGAAGGAAGCCGCCCACAGCGTCCAGACTGTGGGCGGCTTTCTGCGGCAGCATGTGAATGCCGCGCGGCTCCCCCGGCTGGCGCGCGTTCACACCTGCTGGAAGCGGGTGGAACGTGCGCCGCAGCAGCCGGGACACTACTTTTAAGTGGTGCCCGGCTGCTCCGGGAGGAGTGCGGCGCCAGACGCGTTGTGTCCGGCCCGCCTCCTCCAGGCAGATGTGGTAGTCTGGACTGCCGCTCTGCCTCCACTTTCAAAGCGGAGGCAGAGCGGGCCAGACTGCCAGTCTGTCCTAGGCCTCTGACTCTGACCACCAGCAGCTCTTGCCCTAGATCCTATGCTTCCATACAGAGTAAAGTGTGAAAGAAATTCATTTCTTTCTCATCAACTCCCTGAATTGGTAGAACTGGGCATAATTTGCATCTCTTTTTTTCTTTAATGCTTGAGGATGTCAGCCAATGTTAAGTATTAAAGATAAAAATCATGAACTGTTGGTATGGAAGCATTTGAGAAGTAAAGAGGTTGGGAGCTTGATTTGAAAGCAGGGGTGTTTCATTTGCGCTTCTCACTTTCAAAGCAATCCTTTACTGTACATCCAACATGGAGAAGGGAGGAGCCAAATTGTAGACCTTTCTGCTGTCCCACATTTGCTAACCTGAAGGAGTGACTGACATGGCAGTTTTTTCAGGGTATGAAGCTTTGCACTGGAAGTGTATTTTATTAGAAGCCCTTGCTAGCAGCAGAAGTGTCCTTGCTTCGCTAACTGGCTCGTCCACCTGAGTATCAGAGGTAGTGTTCTCAATGTTCTGATCAACTGACAAACATCAGTGGAAATACAATGCATTTAAACCACCTGTGTGCCCTTTCCAACTATTTACAAACAGGATGCTCTTCTAAAAGCATTTTTTTAAAAATTAAAAGTGATCAATAATATATAAAATGATTCTAAGAAATTTCTTTTCAGATATTTAAAAACAGTGCTGCCATTTGAAAAGGGAGTGGGAGCAGTGAAATGCAATTTCACTTTACAAGTGATTGTCTGTTCCATTATTTAAAAAAAAATCAGCATACAATTGCTTTTTGAGTGCTACCAAAACCACATGCCAGTTTAATTCATGTTTAGAGCCCCCTTGCCCTGTTTACAATCTCTTTATTTACTTCTATTAGAGCTTGTAAAAATGCTAATGCTACTTGATTGGCCTCAATTAACTCATTTAATTTCACTCAGCAATTTCTTAATCCACCCCCGCACCCCCCACCCCCCAAGGTAACATTGGGTGGCAAATTATTGCCAGGGCACATGTTGTGTGATCTGGACTGTTATGGCAAATGGTGAAATAAATAAAATGCTCCCAACTGGCATTTATTTGAAGAGCAACTTGTGTTCCAATCATGGATGTTAAAGTGGTAGGGATGCTATTAGAGCAATGGAGGATGCATTAGCTTAGTGACAATTCTGCACTTTAAATTGGCCATGACAATGTTGCTGCAACAGGTCAGCAAATCTCTCTGCATGTTCTGTGGCTGCAGAAGGATGAGATGGCAAGAGGCTGCTTTTGAAGCTCTAGGTTGTCAAAATCTGGGGAAAAATAACATTCTAATGAGCCTTCATGTCTTATTCCACTACAGCTGTCTTAAAGCAAAACAGAACTCAACCAAGTGTGTGTTCAAGAAGCCTGTTTTTTTCACCCTAAAACACTAGATGAATATAAATCCTTCCTTTTCTTTCCCAAGACTTAACTATTTCTTTTTAAAATATTATCATGTTGAAAAGAGGCTTAGTAAGAAGGCACTATGCCAAGTATCTGGTCAAGATAATATTTATCAAGCATATTTATTGTTTCATTGATAGCCAGGACAGAATTTCATCAGAACTTAAGTCTGATTTCTTATTTCATTACCAACACTAATGATCTCACATATGATGTCATGGAAACTAAGCTCAAGCCTACAATCTGCTTGAACCAGCAACAGATCTGTAGAACCCTTGTTTACTTTCACTGATTGACTCAAGTATGACATCACTGGTTACGATTCATGATCATTCATTTAGCCTCACTGTGACCCAAAGAATATAGATACATGCCACTTTTTGCCTTTGATTGAGTAAGCTTTTGCCTCTGAAAACTTGTACCGTAATTGTTATGGTGCCACCAGATCTTTCATTGTTTTTACTGTATAGCATTTTTTAAATAGGGATGGGCATGAATGGGATCATGAACTAAAGTTTGTCACAAATTGTGGCTGGTTTGTGGTTCACGGAGACATGTCCATGGTGGGGTGACCAGTATGAACAGTCCATGAACTTTCATGTTGTTTGTGGTGATTCATGGCAGTTCATGAATGGATACAGAAAGACAATCTCTGCTCAATTAAACTGTTTACAAAATTTCAAAGCAACAGAGGGCTCAGAATTCTCCAGCCTTGGAAACAGCAATAGGAGCCCTACAGAGTTTAACAAGCACTGTTGGCTGCCAATAACAGTTCCCATTCTGTTCTATGGGATCAGAATGCTATATATCAGCTCAGCTCCATAGCCTCTCCTCTGTTGAATATTGGCAGTTAGTCAGAGAGGGAGGGAACTTGTTAAAAGCAGAGTACATTCATCATTTATTTCTGGTTGTGAATGTGAACACCTCTACTAAATGCCTTGGCTGAGGACCCACATTTTATACCCTTCTTTTTGTGAACTACTTTCCCCTGCTGGTGTATGGATATAGGTGGACTCAGGGCTCTGAGCTACCCTTTTTCTCTACTCATGCCAAGCAGAGGGGCTTTGCTACTGGGTGCCTTGGCTGAGGATCCACATTATATACCCTCCTGATTGTGAACTCCTCTCCCCTGCTGGAATTTGGGTGTTAGGTGGACTCAGGGCTCTGAGCCACCTCGTTTCTGTGCTCATGCCAACTGCCTCAGGTGACCCACATTTTATACCCTCCTGATTGTGAAATTCTCTTCCCTGATGGGGTTTGGGTGTTAGATGGACTCAGAGCTCTGAGTCACTGTCTCTCTGCACACAGCGAGCACTGGGGCTTAGGTACTGGGTGCCTTGGCTGAGAACCAAATTGTCATGGGTCAGCCAGAGCTAAGTGTGAGCAAGGACTCCTCAGGAGAAGTGGATTCCTCAGGAGAAGAAGAGCCCTGTGTAGCCAGCTCTGAGTCAGAAGAAGCTGGCAAGAAGAAGAAGAAGAGATTGGATTTATATCCTGCCCTTCACTTGAAGTCTCAGAGCGGCTTACAAACCCTTTTTCTTTCCCCTCCCCACAACAGACACCCTGTGAGGTAGGTGGGGCTGAGAGAGCTCTTTCCCAAGCTGTCCTTGAGAGAACAGCTGTGCCAGAACTATGGCTTGCCCAAGGTCATCCAGCAGGTGTAAATGGAGGATTGAGGAATCAAACCGGGTTCTCCCAGATTAGAGTCTGCGCACTTAACTACTGCACCAAACTGGCTCTCACCAAGCAGGAAGATGAGCTATAGGCTTGTCATGATTCACAGCCACCAGCTGGTGCAGAGCCATGGACACCCTCCAGCCCTGATTCAACAGGTAAAACTCAGCTGATTGTTTCCAGCCCTCCAGTATCACTCACATCCTTAGAGTGTAGCAGAGAGAGGCTATGAACTACAGGAGAGATGATAAAGTGAATGCTGCTTGGCGTGATGCCAGCTGCTTGAGCAGTTGCAGGATTACTCCTGAGCAGCTGGCTGTAAGCCTGACCCTTAAGCATACGGCTGTAAAAACCAGCCAAGGGAGCCTGTTAGGTATGGAACCAATAAATTGAAATCTCTCTGACTCAGTGACTACTGTAGTGAATCCTGCCTCAACCCTGTGACTCTTTGGACTGTTTCTTGACTCTGCTTTCATCTTGCTCCTGAACCTGCTCGTGAGTGACTCTCAAGTTCTCAGACCCTGCTGTATAGACTGCCCCTCTGACTAGACTCCTGGCTCTGTGCATAACCTTGGACTGGACCTTGACTATGCTTCTTGAGATGGGCTTTTGCCTCACTCACTCCGTGCTCTGAGAGCACACCCTGTGCCATTCCTGTCCTGGCTTGCAACACAAATTTTATACCCTGATTATGAAATCCTCTCCTCTGCTGGGGTTTGGGTGTTTGGTAGACTCAGGGCTTTGAGTCACCCTGTCTCTCTGCTCACATCAAGCACCTTAGCTGAGAACCAATGTTTTATCCTTTCCCGATAGTGAACTTTTCTCTCCTGCTGGGGTTTGGGTGTTAGGTGGACTCAGGGCTCTGAGCCACTCCATCTCTCTGCTCACAATGAGTGGTGGGGCTTAGCTATTGGGTGCCTTAGCTGAGGACCAACATTTTATACTTTCCTGATAGTGAACTTTTTTCTTCTGCTGGGTTTTTTATGTTAGGGGGTTTGGTGTCAGTGGGCTCAGAGGACTTGGTGTGGTTGTCACAGCAGAGCCCGGGAGTCAGGCTGAAAAGACAGGTCATAAAGCAAGCCCAGGGTACGGCTGGTAGAGCAATCAGAGGAGCATTTAAACAAGTCCCAATCCCTAAGCACAGCCGTGGTCAAAACGTACCAGAGGTCATAGTCCATAAATCAAGCTGAAGTCAGTGAAATGCAGATCCGAAGCCATTGTCAAGGAAACGCTGAGGGTCAAAAGCCGGGGTCCAGAATCAAGAAACAGAGGTCGAAAGTCCAAAAAGCAAACCAGGTTGAATGTCAGAAAGTCAAACAGGATCTAATCCAAGGTACGCGCAGAGTTTATGGTCCTGCCAACGAAGTTGCCAGCACAAAATGCTCATGGCCAGAAGCCCTGTTAAGTAGTGCTCTGGCTTATTAGCCACTTAGCACCTCTATGCGAAGTCCTGGCTGCTGCTAGAACTCAGGATTTATCGACCACCGGCCCTGCATACGTGCTGCCTTGCATCGTCTGTTTAGATCTTGATGCCTTCTTTCTCGGAGCCGGCTGACAGGTGGAGGTGATTCTGGTTGTGAACTGCTCGGGTCAGGCACTGCCTGATCAGCCTCAGGTGGGTCTTGCTGCGTACTTGGCTGTGGATCCTCTTCAGGACTTACAGTTTCTTCAGTTAAAGGAGCCAAGTCCTGTCCTCAGCTATCAGGCACTGGGTCTTGGGCCAAGTCAGGGGCAGGCATGACAGTGGTCCTCTCTCACTTTGTAGCCCAGTGCAGGACAGTCCCCTTCTGGGACCTGGGTTGTGCCCCAACAGTCCAGCTGGCTGTTCCAGAGGTCTGCCATGAAGTGCATGGTTCTGCCTTGCATTCTGGAGAGCTGAGCTTTGACCATTGCCACTGCAGCTGGTGAAAGGCTATGTCCTCCATGAAGAAGAAGGGTTGGCCATCCACAGCAATCATCTTGCTGATGACAAGGCAAGTGACTGCTTCCTGGGCTTCCCACATAGCCCTTTTGACCTATTGGAGGGTGGCCCACCTTGATTTCCCACCCATGGCAGCCCGAATGTGGGGAGCCTTTCTTGAAGGTGCCTCCTGCTCCCCCTTTGTTTCTTTCTGCTGAGAGGGAGTGGGCCTCTCTTCCTTCCGCTGGCCTCCACTCTTTCCTTCATCAGTAAAATAGTTGTGTGCACCCACTGCAGTACAAGTGTTGGGGGTTTGTACCCCTCCAGACATGAGTGTGGCACACCTAGCACAGGGGTCACTGGGCAGGGTGTGAAATGTTTCCAAACTGTGTCCCCCTAAATCACCAATCTTGTAAGACAGGTAGAGGAAAATCAGCCAGAGATCCCCTGTGCGTTTGGTGTCTCTAGCATGCTGGGGGCCCATTCTACTGTGTCACAAACCTAACAAACTGAACTAGCTTGTTTAGGCCTGAAATTTTTATGACAGTTTATGGTTTGTGAACCACACATGCCATGAACTGTGAACCAAACTGCATTTTCCCAGTCCATGCCCATCTCTATTTTTTAATAACCTAATCAGCTCAGGCAGAAGAACTTTTTTCAGATGTTAAGAGCTAGTTTGGTGTAGTGGTTAAGTGTGCAGACTCTAATCTGGGAGAACCGGGTTTGATTCCCCACTCCTCCACTTGCACCTGCTGGATGACCTCGGGCAAGCCATAACTCTGTACCAACTGTTCTCTCAAGGACAGCTTGGGAAAAAGCTCTCTCAGCCCCACCTACCTCACAGGGTGTCTGTTGTGGGGAGGGGAAGGGAAAGGAGTTTGTAAGCCGCTCTGAGACTCCAAGTGAGTGAAGGGCGGGATATAAATCCAATCTCTTCTTCTGCTTCTTAAATCCATACCTCTCACGAAGCTAGCAACCACATGTAGATCTTTCCAATATGCACAGCTACATGCTGCCTAAACAGGGGCAAGGTGCATATCATGCAGGATATGCATGAACTGATCACTAGATTTGCTAGGTGTTTGTTTTGTGGATATCCAAACAGTACATACATGCAAGACACATATATTAGCCTGTAAAGGCACCATCGTGACTATACTTTATTGGGAGCATAGTGGGTAGCACATGCTCTTGATATGCATGGATGTTATCTTCTAAAAAGAGCTAATCAAACCTAGGTATATTTTGGTAATTAATACACATAGATGGGATATTGATAGTTGTAATTTGATACAGCTCACTTGCCGAATCCTATCTATTCAGATACTCTAGACTCTCATTTCCCTATTCTTTGAAGATGAATTCTATATCTGCTGGCATTAACTGTTACATTTTAGATCTAGACTTGAAGTTTGTTTTTTATGTCTTCTTGAAAAAACATTTAAATATGTTTTCCTGTCTATCTCCATCTCTGTGTATTTCCATCCATCCATCCATCCATCTCTCTATTTTTCTCTGCCCCTCCCTCGCATACACAAACCCTCATACAATCCCACATATATTTTGCATCTCATCATGGCAGGAATCGGCAGAAGAATTTTGCTGATTTTCCTCCAGTTCAGCATGTCAAAGAAAATTATTTAACTTTATATGGCTATTTCTTTCATTAAGGCCTAGCCCTCTTTATAAACTCACTTTACATTATTAATCTGCTGCATATTTTACACATGTGGCTGTACCATTAAATATATCCCCCAATGGTTAAATTTGATCAAAATGCACAAGTCCAGATGCTCCCCATACACTGATCAGCACCAGATGCCCTTCTCTAAGTATCCCAATAAACAGAACCAGGCATATGACCTTTTCAGTTGGACCATAGTATCTTTTGGAACCCTCTGTCCTGGAAAGTCCCAAGCACTCTTCTTGTCAGTGTTCATGCATCAGATGAAAACTTTCTTATTTCATTTGGATATAGGTTCATTTGCCCTGTGTTTTAATTTTCTCTTTATTTAATCTTTATTTGTTATGGCATCAACCCAGCAAATTAGTAACATTATATATAACTGATATAAACAATTTGTTAAAATATAAAACCCATGATCTAAAAAATTTAAAGGTTAAATAATCTTTTCTTTGCGAATACAGTAACAAGCCTCACAGAATTTAGCTACATGCTTGGTAATGGTCTGATTATCAGTAAGTAATTGACATAGAGTAAGTAATTGACATAGTCTATCAGGCTAGGCATTGGCTCGAACCAATTTGTACCGTGGGCACCTGAGAAGCAAATGTTCAATAGCTTCAACTTCTTCCAAATCACATTGACAAAGTCCCTGGTTAAAAAAGGTATCTTCCTCCAAGGACAGCCAAAGGGAGGGGTTTTAATTTATTTTTGATTCTACCCCTTCAAACTTGGCCATTGCCTCTTTTTAAAATGGCCTTGCTCTGGTTATGCTGTGCTGTGGATGCCTTTGTTATTATCTGTCTAATGCTAATTCATTCTTTCTCACTTTGTTTTATTAGTTTAATTTATTTAATACAAAGTATTTTTAAAAAATATATTTTCATTTCCAAATTTCCCAAGAAACAAATCACAAACAAAGCAATAGAGCCATTGAGGGGACATAGAAACCAGTTTGGAACCAAAATAACAAATACAAGGTAATTCGGGAACAGAGACTGATAACAATGTGAAAGAAAAGTTCGAAAGTGCAACATCTTTAAAAAGCTCTTACCAAGTGAAGATTAGAACAGAATAGTCAAGTTATATTTGGGCATAGATCTCTCAAGTGATTCAATATCACGGAGGACTAGATGTTCAAAAACCTGCAACTCAGGATTTCTCCATCTGTGCCCAAAGGTGCCATGTGAGTGAGTCAGAACTGAAAGGGTTACTAGGGCTAAAGCTATTTTTTCAAAAATCTGTTCCCTTCTTAATGTCCACTTAGTTTTTTTAATGCACTTGGGGAGCTGATTGATTATATGTTAGCCTAATGTACCTAATGTACCTGGCACTGGAATTTGGGGAGTCTAGGAATTTCTTGTATCAGACACTTATACAGCTTAAGTTTATCAATTGGCCTTGGAATGTATAAATCCCTTCCAAGCCCAGTTATAGGAATGAAAAGCACACACACATGCTTGCGCACATACACACAGACACACACAGTGAACCATTTAGGAGAGTGTGTAAATTCCTGAGGGCTACTTTTTCCTGAATCTCAGCTCATGCTGGACCATAGAACAGCGTTGAGCACACCAACCAGCACCTGGAGTCTGCCCACTACCATTCAGGGTTCCTGCAGCTGAAGAGGGGTGGTTGTATTATCTGTTTTATTCTCTGTCTGTTTTTGTGATGAACTGATATCTCATTCTCATAAAGATTTCAATAAAAACCCTTTCCTTACCATTGTGCTTATTGCCCTTGAATCCTCAAGAGAAAAAAAAAAACTCAATGCAACCCCCTATTTGTCTTGACGGAACTTTTTTTTTTGGGGGGGAGTATCTTCTTTTCAGGTAAATAGGATACTTGCTTTTATCTGTTAATATAGCCATTTGCAAAAAGTTGTCTAATCAGAAGTCTAATTTGAGAATGTACAACTAATCCTGAACACCTAATTGCCAGTAATTTAATGTTCTCTTCAATGTTCATCACATATGCCTACAAGAAATTTCACACACTGTCCTGCTGCTTAATTACCTGATTTTGGTTGTCTTTAGATTAATCTGTCTTGACTAAATAATTTTGCATTATTGACAAAGTTGGTCCCACCTCCCAGATTGCTCTTTGTTACATTGAATCTAATAAGAATAAAAGAGGTTAATTGGAGGCTTCCTAGAGGGATACTCCAGGACTTTTCATTCAGTTTCCTCTTCATTAACCTCTGTACCAGAGGAAAATTGACCACATTATCCTGCTTTACTTATGTTCTTTATCTACTCCTTGGTTTTACAGTCACATCAGAACAATATACTTTTGTCCCCAGATTTCTATAAGGTGGCTATTTTAAATGTTTCTTCCAAAAGAATTTTAAAGTTTGGACTTGCTTATGGATCCCCAAATCCAGCATTAGTGTATACATGGACTGCCATATACACATCAGTGTTCAAAATGAGCTTTAGTGTGCATAGCCTAATACATTCATTTCAATGGAATTAGCAAGGCAAAGTGTGTACTGATATGCTGCTTTGAAGACTGGGAGTCCACAATCCATGCAGTGAAGTCTAAAATAGCTATGTGGAGCTTTAGTTCTGGGAGAAACCAAAGATTGACATAGGAATGTGCAAAAAAAAAATCCATTTGTTTGGCTTTATATATATTGGACCTGAATAATATTGGTATTCCTGATATTCCCAAATTCTGAATACAGGTATAGTATTTGGATTCATGGGGGGGGGGGACTCAGAATTTTTTTGGGGGGTCCATTATTCCCTAAGGTGAAATTTTTGAGGTGGCAGGGTATATGTACTTAAAGGTACAGCCACTAAAGCTGCAGCAGAGCTTCTGGTGCTGATCCTTTAAATAAGATCAAATTTCAAGTAGATTGGACCAAGGAATTCAGTTCTATGGTCCCTGAAGAGGGTGCCCCCAGCTGTCCTATGCAGGAGGGTAAAAAAAACCTCCTCCAAGCTGCTTCCAGGGCAAAAGCCATGTATGAAAACAGCAATCATGGTCAAATGTCTCCCATGGAAGAACCAACAACGAGCTCAACAGAACCATTGCAGAACCCAGTAATCCCAGTAGAACTACAGGCCAATGTGCCAAGCCAAGCAGAACCAAAACAAACCAGAGAACGTCTGCAGTGGAAATTCAAGGTTTGTGTGTGTGTGTGTGGGGGGTACTTTTGCAAGCCCAACAGAACCAATGGCAATGTGCAAAAGCTCTGCAGAACCTGGTCCCAGTGAGGCAGTGAAAGCCCAACAGAACCCAAGTCAAACAAAAGAACCACAGCAAAACAAATCCAAGTGTGTGTGTTGGGGGTGGGGGGTTGTAAGCCCAACAGAACAAATGGGGATATACAGAACCCCAGTGCTAATGTGGCAGTGCAAGCTCAACAGGACTAATATGAAACCACAGCAGAACAAATCCAAGCAAGGGCCAGGGTGATGGTGGTTTGCAAGCACTGTGCAACACTGAAAAACCTGCTGATGGGATACAAATAAAAAAATAAAAACATCTTAAAACTTATGAATGCACACAAACAACCCTGCAAGCCCATAGACTCCCTCAGGAGACATGAAAACAAAGGGAAAACTGAAAAAAAGAAAGAAAAAACAGTACCTGGGAGCTTGCAAGTGCTGGCTCACAATCCTTCTGGTTAATCCTGAATATTGTTGGGATTGGGGGGGGATTTTTTTGGTATCCCCCAACATTCCAGGATATATTTGGGATACTGAATATACCTGAAGAGATTTTTGGTTCAGTATATCCTAATGCACACACTTAGATTGGCATGTAAACCTAGAAGAATAAATTACA
This sequence comes from Lepidodactylus listeri, assembly GCA_029233225.1. NCBI lineage: Eukaryota > Metazoa > Chordata > Lepidosauria > Squamata > Gekkonidae > Lepidodactylus > Lepidodactylus listeri. The sequence continues at coordinate 69,156,473 of JARCFY010000008.1, forward strand.
CTCAAGGACAGCTATCAAAATTTTGCAAAGTCTGAAAAAAACCCATTTCATACAACAACTGGGTATTTTGGTGCTGTTTTAATTCCAAAGAGGTCCCCCAATTGCACCTTAAAATAATAATTGTTTAAAATATATATTTCAATTCAAAACAAAATTATAATTCACTTGTTATAGTGAGAACGAGAGGGGAAGAACTCAGGCAAACTTTCAAAAACAGCTTTCTTAACCATAGTTTGCTGGGTAACTGCTATCATTCTTGCTGTACTAAGCCATGACTAAAAACCAGACAAGCTCGCATGTGATTTTTTAAAAAAGATTCTATTGTTGTTCAGTGCTATTTCTGATAGTTGGAGTCATCTCTCCAAATACATTTGGATTAGAGTTTGGGACCTGGCTGTTTTTCAGGAACAGAAAAAGAAAAACTTCTGATATGAAAATGATCAGTGTGAGCCACCAATGTTTGAAATTCTAACAAAGTAATTACAAAATTCAGTAACACAGAATTTGAGAAATCTCAGGTGCTAGGTCACCATGGCACCTAGAAATATAATTGTGGCTGCTGGTATTTCAGCAAATAATTTATTTCAGAATCTCTTATCAGTTCTCCATGGAAATACTATGGGTTGAACCCAAGAACCTTTTCCACTGTCAAAAAAAGGAGAAAATGTTTCTTCTTGACCACCAAAAATGCTATATGGGTCATGAGACCTGCATGGACAAAAGCCATGTGGAAGGGGAGCTGACTGAAAAAAAGTGGGGGACTCAACCTGAAGTTTATTTGTTATTTTGTATCAGAACATTTTGTTGTAGGACATACAAATAAACGTGCATGGAGTTCTTGTCATTATTCATATACAAACTTTATTTTACACCATTCAATGGTGGTGAATGAACACATTTCTTAACCAGTTACTTTCTAAACTGACTCCAATATTTACTTAAATGTAGCTTTTAAAAGTAATAATAGAATTATGAAAAACAGGAGAATCTATGTTAGGATTAGAGGTTAGCTTTTTGTTGTGGTGATGACATATGTTTTACGAATGTGAGGAAAGTGAGGGGGAGGTGGTAGCCCCAACCAACACAGATGTCAACAAAAACTTGCCTCTTTGACTCATCAAGGCATCTGATCAGGCTTTTGGGGCCAAAGAACCTCTCAGGAAGCCCCAGGGCAGCCACAGCAGCACTGCGTCAAGGCACCACCAACTGGGCAAAACCTTGTAGTAGTGGCCCTGCAGAGACCCAAGGATGACCCCCTGCCTTGTCCCTCACACAGCAAGACCAGAGGGTACAGTGCCAGCCAGGGGGAAAGAATGACATGGCAGTGGCAGGGGAGAAAAGTCTCACAGAGGTACAGTGGAGAAAGACTGAGAAGAACAGAGATGGAATGTGAGTAGATGTGGAGACAAAGGCCCTTTCTGCACTGGTTGTTTCCTTTGCTTTCCCTGCACATCTCCGTCATGTTTTCTCTTTTGTTCTGCATTCCCCCCCCCCCCCACTTTCAACTCAGACTATCTTTTTCATTCTGCATTGATTTTTGATCCCTTCAGCTCTCAGTTCACTTTCCCTTCACTGTATTGTGGGCTTTTCTGAAAGTGGTTTTGTAGTGAGTCTTTTCATTATTTCACTTCCAAGGTGAAGGAAATTCAGAGCAGAAACATTCCCTCGGATTACCTCCCTGCCCTTTTCTTGCTCCTCAGAGGCCACTCCTCCACCACCCACATTGAGCTTTTAACAGCGTTCCCCATGATGTTCTGATGGGTAAACTAGAGGACTGTGGACTGAACTCTAAGATAGTTATGTGGATAGGGAACTGGTTGGAGAACTGCACTCAAAGAGTAGTTGTCAATGGCATTGCCTGCTATGCGGGGAGAGCGGCCTAGAAATTGAATTAAATAAAATAAATAAATAAATAAATTTCATCTGAATGGAGGGAGGTGTCCAGTGGGGTGCCACAGGGCTCAGTTCTGGGCCTGGGACTTTTCAATATTTTAATAAATGATTTGGATGAGGGTGTGGAGGGGTTACTCATTAAATTTACAGATGACACCAAATTGGGAGGAGCAGCAAATACACCAGAAGACAGAGACAGAATTCAACGAGATCTGAACACACTGGAAAAATGGGTGGATGTGAACAAGATGCAATTTAACAAGGATAAGTGCTGAGTTCTATGTCTGGGTAACAAAAATGAGGAACATGCATATTGGAAGGGGGATACACTTTTGGGAAACAGTGTGTGAACAAGATCTTGGGGCACAGGTGGACCATAAACTGCCCTGAGCCTACTTCAGCAGGGAGGGCAGGGTATAATCAAATAAATAAATAAATAAGTTAAATATGAACAGCCAGTGGAATGCAGTGACAAAAAAGGCTAACACAATCTTTGGGTGTATCAACAGAGGCATAACATCCAAATTGCAAGTCTTGCTGTACACTACATTGGTCAGACCATACCTGGAGTATTGTGTGCAGTTCTGGAGGCCTCACTTCAAAAAAGATGCAGACAGAATGGAGTGGGTGCAGAGGAGAGCGATGAGGAGGATTAGGGGAATGGAGACCAAGCCCTATGAGGAAATGCTGAGGGACTGAGCCAAAAAGAGGAAGAAGGCAAGAAAGGAAAGGAAGAGAGGGGCAAAGAGAAGGAACCAAGAAGATAGGAAAGGAGAAAGAACAGAGGAAGAAGGCAGGAATGGAGGAGCAAGAACACAGACTGAGAAAGACAGAGAAGTATGAGGGCACTTGCAGGAGGACAGGGTAAACAACCTAATGAAGGCCCTCTCCCCCTGATGAGACTTACCTGAGAAAAAGGGCATCACACCATCTAAAGCTGAGGTGGTTGTTGAGGAGTATTATACAGCCTTACTGTGAGCTGAAGAATAGAGAATAAAGCAGTTATTGTTTAATGGCTACAAGGTGTACAAATTAAAACAGCACTGGGACTTACATTACATTAAGATTTATTCAGGGAGTTCAGTTCCTCTCCAGGTGAGGACACCTCCCTTCAATGTGGAAAAGCAAGTAATAGGAATGCACTATAGATTATACAGGCAACCCAAAGAATTTTAACTGGATTTTAGCTCCATTAATTTCAACAGGATATAATCACACATTACTTTTTTGTAAAATGGTGTCATTATGACAATATTTCACATGTAATTTAGAAGACACATTCCTGCTTCCAACTGTGTTTGGCTTTTGTGTCCATCTGCGGTGAAGTTGGTTATTATCTGTTTTGCAGATTGCTTTCCTTCTTTAAAATATACAGTAAAAACTAATTTTGACAGCTTAATTGATCTACTTATGGGTCCAGTACTAAATAGCCTGAATAATTTGTTACAGTAATTGTTTTCACAGCAGTTCTGAGTAGTAAGCAATTTAATAGAGCTCTTGAGTTTTTCATTTTGATTATCTGTAACTTTCAGTGGCACGTTTCCTATGTACCTGTTTAGCAATGCTAATGAAACTCAAGGTAACCCTATAGAATTTTCTGAGGATGAGTGTATATATTGTAAGCTTATATTGTTTACCATCATGCTGAACTGGTATTCATGGGACAGTTTGCGTTTATTTATTCAAAAGATGATATTCCCCTTTGCTCCAGCAATAGTCTGCAAAGTCTTCAGTGCTGTCTACATCAGGTAACACACTATCCTTCAGTGCTGAAACTGCATTTTTGTTATTTGAGATACCCACATAAATCTATCCTGTATAGGGATGTACACACAAAAACATCGGTATTTTGGAGGGTTGGGTACACCAACCCCCCCAAATATTGGTATATACCAATATTTCCAAATCTCCGTATAGGTATGATATTGGCATTCAGGAAATCATCAGTATTGCCAAATTTATTCAGCTCCATACCTTACCTTCCCTCCCCTAGTCGCACCAGAGGCACACATCAGGGAGAGAAGGGAAGGTAATCTATATAAATACCTCCCCTTCCTTCCCTGATGCATGCTGCCGTGGCAGTGGCACACATCAGGGAAAGAAGGGAACGTCTTTAAAGCAAAATAGAGTGTTTTAAATGCTTTCTCCCAGGGAAACTGATCAACTGACAAGCAGACCCACTGGGCTGATCAGTTTCCCTGGGAGGAAGCCATTGAATTCCTCCATTTTGCTCCCCACCCCACTTCAGAGTGGGGGGAGGGAAATGGAGGGCTTTAAAGGCTTCCTTCCAGGGAAATCAGTTTATAGGTGGGCTCGCTGGGCTGATCGGTTTTCCTGGGAAGAAGCCATTTAACTCCTCCCTTTTGCTCCCCCCATTTCAGAGGAGGGGGGAGGGAAACAGAGGGGTTTAAGGGAGTTCAAATCTACTGATGTTCCCTGGCCCAAGAGATGTTCGGCTGTCCTCAGCTAGAGCCAGGGCCTTTTCAGCCCTGGCCCTGGCCTGATGGAACTTTCTACCTAGAGACATCTGTGCCCTGTGGGACTTAGTTCAGTTTCACAGGACTTGCAAAACAAAGATGTTCCACCAGGTCTGCAGTTGAGGACAGCAATGGTTCTTCTCCTGGCTTCTTTATAGCCTTCACCATGTCTGGCTATGACAAGCAACCTTAGAATCTGCTGTATTGTGACGTTCTGTGAGGTGACCGATCAGGCTTGCCTTTACTGGACTGCCCACCTCCCTCTATCTCCTAATAGTCTCTTCAGCATTTGTTTTAAATTTCTTTATAGGTATGTTGAGGACCACTGCTAGATATATTTGTTGTTGGTTTTAAGAGTCAGGCACTAATGCGTTTTCACTTCAAAACAAAACAGTACTTTATTTTCAGAACACAACAGGGGGATGGGGGATGTATATACAGTTGACACTTTATTTCTTTATAGGCTGGCACATTTGGCTTGGATTACACTTAGGCAGTAGGCTATATTGTTTCCAGTTTCTTTAGATGTCCATAAGTTCACTCAACATCTTCATATGTACACTCTCCTGTCCTGCTTAGTGGTTAGCCTTTTGGCTTTCGCTTCCTGGCCCTAGGGCATGAAAGAGGCCACTCATGTGCAATACTCCCTCTAAGCTGTGGAGACCTGTGAGCAAAAATTCTACTTTGTGAACTACTGGCACTAAAGTTGTGAGCAAGCTGCTTGATGCAAGCTAAAGTTATTTTTTATTGGCTCATGGTCTGATTGTGTCAAACAGGATAATAACACAATAACAAGAGAAGCCAATGTTGGATCAAGCCAGTAGCCCATCCAGTCCAACACCCTGTCACACAGTGGCCAAAAATACCAGGTGCCATTAGGAGGTCCGGCAGTGGGGCCAGGACACTAGAAGCCCTCCCACTATTGGCCCCCCCAGCACCAAGAATACAGAGAATCACTTGTCCCAGACCAAGATTTCCTATCTATACCTTGTGGCTAATAGCCACTAATGGACCTCTGCTCCATATGTTTATCAAATTCTGCTGTCCACACTTGTAGCCGCCACCACCTCCTGTGGCAGTGAACTGCATGTGTTAATCACTCTTTGGGTGAAGAAATACTTCCTTTGATCCGTTCTAACCCGACTGCCCAGCAATTTCATGGAGTGTCCACAAGTTTTTGTATTGTGAGAAAGGGAGAAAAGTACTTAACTTAGTTAGCTCTAGAGCCATCCTTCCTGAGCTAAGGCAAAAATGTGTGAGCCGGAGACTAAAAAACTGTGAGCTAGCTCACACTAACTCAGCTTAGAAGGAACACTGCTCATAGGCAGCACTGTGAAATGGAACTATTGCCCCAGCACACAATAGCTATTATCATTGCTAAGTACTAATGATTACTATCCTCACTAAGTATTAATATTACTATTAACAGGCCAGGGGCTTGTGCAGCTAGCACAATGCTAGGATGTAGTTCATAATATGCGGTTACCTGGCATGCACTAAAACCCTGGTGATAACCCCTTTACCACAACTGCATTTGCCTTGTAATTCTCCCAGTGAAGAATTTTGCTAAAGATGCCAGCCGTTTTTATGACATTAAGAGCCTATATTGCCAAGGTTCATGAGATGTGTCTTGGCTTGATGGCATTGTTAAAGGTCTGCTGCATACAAAATCATTATGATACTCCTTGTGAGTAAATGTGCACAACCAGTGCTAGTTAAGGGAAGAATGGGAGAAATCTGCTGTCTGAAGACCCTTTGGATTTCCTGTGATAGTCAAGAATGCCTTGTGACTTACTTAGGCTCCATTGAAATACAGTACACTGCATGAAGCGGAAATGAAAATGTGAATGGATTACAGGAAGGGAGAAATCTGCCATCTGAAGTCCCATTGGAGTTAATGTGAGATCCAAGAATGCCCATATGACTGGCCTAGGCTTTCTTGAAACACATTACACCACACAAAGTTGCAATGAAAAAGTAGAATGGATTACAGGAATGGAGAGCTGCCATCTGAAGGGCCATCAGAGAATGCTTATAGACTTGTATAGGCTCAATTGAAATATTACACCAAAGTTACAACACCAAATGGGAATGTGCAGGATACAGCAGAGACTCAGTCCAGCAGCCCAGTGTTATTAAATGCCCTGGATGCTATTTTGGAAGATGCAAGGAGACTGGCTTCTATATTACGGGATGCAGAGAGCAGAGGAGCCAGTTGCAGGACAGAGAGAAGAAAAGTCCACTGGGGAAGGAGATGCAAAAATAACCTGAGTAAATGTTCATACACACCCCACCACATACACCTCTGCTCTGTTAGTCCTGCTGTCCTCCTGTCTCCCTTGTAGATGGTCAAAAAGAGAAGGGGTCGGGCACATATTGTCCCTTATATGGCTTTGTCCCCCGCCCCCAAATGTGTCACAAGGAGATACTCAGCTCCTTCCTAACTCTCCTGCATCAAGAGGAACTCACTTCAGGAACTCACTTCTCCTGTCTCTTTTGCAATGTCAAGATCAGAACCATTGTTTCAGTACCGCCCTCTCTTCCCCAGAGAAGACATGGTTTTTAAGAGACTGGTGCACCAGAAGTCCATTCTCAGTTGATCCTCCACCAGCCATGAGTCAGTTTATGATCTCTATCTCCCTCAAAGTGTTCTTGTTTCTCAGTAAAAACAAGTTCCTCCAGTCAGCTGTAGTCAGTTTCTGAACAGCAGGCAGCTGCAAACTAGTTCAACAATTGTTTGAGCTGCTTGATGCAAGCTAAAGTTATTTTTTATTGGCTCATGGTCTGATTGTGTCAAACAGGATAATAACACAATAACAAGAGAAGCCAATGTTGGATCAAGCCAGTAGCCCATCCAGTCCAACACCCTATCACACAGTGGCCAAAAATACCAAGTGCCATTAGGAGGTCCGGCAGTGGGGCCAGGACACTAGAAGCCCTCCCACTATTGGCCCCCCCAGCACCAAGAATACAGAGAATCACTTGTCCCAGACCAAGATTTCCTATCTATACCTTGTGGCTAATAGCCACTGATGGACCTCTGCTCCATACGTTTATCAAATTCTGCTGTCCACACTTGTAGCCGCCACCACCTCCTGTGGCAGTGAACTGCATGTGTTAATCACTCTTTGGGTGAAGAAATACTTCCTTTGATCCGTTCTAACCCGACTGCTCAGCAATTTCATGGAGTGTCCACAAGTTTTTGTATTGTGAGAAAGGGAGAAAAGTACTTCTTCCTCTACCTGCTCTATCCCATGCGTAATCTTGTAAACCTCTATCATGTCACCCCTCGGGATATTAAGTAGCATTAGATTTCAATGGATTGTCTATCAGCTTCAGTTATGCTGCAGACAATGCAGACTGCATAAACTGCAGTGGTTCTGTACAACAGAACAGGGTATGTTTGAGTGCTGAGTGAGTTTGCTGAAAATATTTGTAGCATCCCTATACTGGACCCAGATGAAAGTCAGAGGCCAAAAAATACTATGGCAATTGCTTATACCATTGATGTCTTATACAACACACATACACACACACACAAATAATTCCTGCCTTTTCTGTGGTTTCAAAGACAAGTGATTTCTGTTATCAAAAGTGCTTAGCAACCACAGAAGTTAATGTAGCTCAGGAACAAATTCATATTTTACATTCTGTTCTGTTAAATGGTACCACTGAAGCTTATGCAGTCTGTATAGTCTGCAGCATAACTGAAGTTGATAGATAATCCATTGAAATCTAATGATACTTAATCTAATTGACATCCATGTTGTGCTACAAGAACAAGTATAACAAAGTTAAGCCATCTCTCAGCTACCAAACAGGAGCACTACACTACAGAACATCTGATTTAAAGAACTATCTCTGTATATTTTCCTTCTATAGCTGACTTTAAAAAGTAACAGAGCTTGTATAACAAATATCCGCATCAGGTGACTAAAACAATCAACAGCATGAGAACATAAGACAAGCCCTGCTGGATGTGACCAATGCTCCATCTAGTCCAGCATCCTGTCTCACACAGAGGACATCAAGTTCCTCTGGACAGCCAGCAGCAGAGCATAGAGGCCAAGGCCTTCCCCTGATGTTGCCTCTTTGCACTGGAATTCAAAGGATTAGTGCCTCTGAAGGTGGAGGTACCCCTCAGTCACCATGGCTAGTACCCCCTGATAGACTTCCTCTATGAATCTAATTCCGTTTTAAAGCTGTTTATTCCTGTAGCCATCACTAGGGGTGTGAATTCAGATCTACTAGAGCCGAACATATACCTTATTGGTATTTTTCAGGAATATTTTGACATCCCAAGGGTATCTGGGATTTTTCAGGAAAACCGGGACACCCCCCCCCCCAATCCAATATATTTGGGGATTAATATTGGCAAAGCTGCCAAAAACAGCTGAGCTGTGGTAGCAGATTGCTCCTGCTGCTCAGCAGATTGTTTCTGCTGCTTCAGGCTTTCTTCATCAGTCCCTTTAAATGGGACATGTTGAAAGGGGTTGCAAAAGAAAGCCCAAAAGTCTCCCCACTGGCTCAGCTGTTTTGGACTTTCTTCTTCAGTCCCTTTAAATGCACCCTTTAAAGGGGCTGCAGGTTATAACTTTTGGGAAATGGGAATAAAACTTCACATTAAAAGGTTGACTGATGACCATCAGGCACAGGTATCTCAGAAAACATATGCCCAAGATCTGTGTGTCATGTGCCTGTATCATTAAATACATACGTAAGTGCCATCAAATCACAGCTGACTTACGGCAAAATTGTTTCAAGGCAAGTGAGAAGAGGAGATGGTTTGCCATTGCTTTCCTCTGCAGAATCCTCCTTGACAGTCTCCCATCCATGGGAGGGGATTGGAAAGAAAAAGATACTGACTCTGTTTAGCTTCCGAGATCTGACAAGACCATGCCGCCTTCCCTCGCACATCATTAAAAATAATTATGTATTGTATTGTATTGTATTGTATTGTATTGGGCCTCGTTTCCGGCTGGACCGCACCAGAGCATCGCTCCAGCAGTAAGGATCCCGAGTGGGGCACATGCAGCAAGCCCCACCCCCTCTTCCCAGCAGCCCTCAGTCAGGCCAAAAGGAGGAAGAAGCAGGCAGGAAGTTGCCTGCAATGGCCGCCCACCCCCCCACCGCTGCTTTTAAGGCACTCCCCCTGCCGCTGCCACGTTTCCTGGGCCCTGCACTAAAGCACAGAGCCCAGGAAAGGCCTGCAACGGCTGCTCCCCCCCCCCCCCGGCCACCTGCCTGTATGTCTGAGAGTGAACAGAAGCAGCTTGCCCAGATGGGGGAGAGAAAAAGATCCTGTGCGTCTGTGTGTGAGTGCCTGCATGTGAAAGAGAGAGAGAGAGTGCCTGCCTGTATGTCTTAGAGTGAACAGAAGCAGCCTGCCCCGGGGGGGGGGGGGGGAGAAAAATATTGTGTGTGTCTCTGTGTGAGTGCCTGTGTGTATGTGTCTGTGTGTGTGTGACAGGAGGGGGGGGGAATGCCTGTGTGTATGTCTTAGTGTGAAGGAGATAGAGCCTGCCTGAGAAAGGGGGAGGGGATTGGAAAGAAAAAGATTCTTTTTCTGTGTGTGAGAGACTCTCACCCAAATCAGCTGGACACTGCAAGAATTAGAGTCCTTAAAGAGCTAGAGTCTCTGCATTTGCAGAAATGAGTCAGTGGGTCACATCTGAAGTATTGGTGATTGATAGGGTTGCCAGCCTCCAGGTGGGGCCTGGAGATCTCCCGCTTTTACAGCTGATCCCCAGCTGACGGAGATCAGCTCCCCTGGAGAAAATCACTGCTTTGAAGGGTGGACTCTATGGCATTGAACCATGCTGAGGCCCCTCCCTTTCCCAAACCCCGCCTTCTCCTGGCTCCACCCCCAAATTCCCCAGGTATTTTCCAACCCGGACTTGGCAACCCAGGCGATTGAAGCCTGTGAATAGTAGAAACAGCTTCTTTCTTAGCTCAGGTGAAAGAAAGCAACTTTTCTTCAAAATAAAGGGAAGGGTCTTGGGTCAAGATCAGACAACTGAACTTTGGGCTAGGTTACTGATCCCTACATTATGCTATATTGGTGCTGCATTTTCCCATTAGCAATGAAGGCAACAATAGTAACCATTCCAGGCTGCAATCCTAAAAACAGTTTCCTAGGAGGTTAGGAAAAAATGGGACACTTCTGAGTAGACTGGTTTAGGATTGCTCATTCAAAAATTTTCAGGTTGAAAGATATAAATCCTTTGTAAATATGTATAAATAAATAATAGCTCTTAATTTCTATTTCTGACCCAGAACATAATTTTTTTACTCAGCCCTGTATCAAGATGAATTTTGACTGCATGTAAACTATGATAATTAATTCTATCACTATAGTATTTTGACATTTTTATTGAAGCTTTTTACATTGTCTTTAATAAACCCCCTCCAGAGGGCTTTGTGCCGGTTTAACATAATTCTATCAATCTAAAAAATAAAATAGCCGTTTAGAATATTACAATACTGTATAGAAGTCAGCCATTAAAAGCCATCCCAAACAAGGATTTAAAGCACTTCTGGAAAACTGAATGTCCTGGAAGTGATTGCTGTTCCACGCCCAGTAGATGACCAAAAAACCCTCCAGGATTGGATGAACAAGATTGGGGGGGACATGCAGATTAGAGGCCTTTTAAAATTTTCTTTTGCCCTGTGTGCAGCCCAGAAAGAACATTGGCAAGAAATGTGCACTCTGTACATGTTCATGCTCTAAATTTTGCTGTTACTTAAAATGGTGTGGTACAGTTTCAAAGGGACAACTAACTGAGATGTATAAAAGGAATGACAGGACTGCCCATTGGAAACAACGGGAGAGGCTTGAAGGTCCATTGGAAATAATGGGAGCCAGGAACGCCAATTGACTTGTATGGGTTCCACTGAAATACACTGCAGCAGAAAAAAAGTTGCGAAGAAAATGTGGGATGGTTTTTCCATTAAGGTCTGTGAGCCTTAATGGAATGATGTCAGGGGGTGTGATATATGCCAATAAATTATGCTAATGACCTCCTGCACCTCTTTTTCTACAAAATGACTCATGTATTATATTATTACATTATATTATATATATATAAATATTAGCTACTATTAGTGGCAATCTAATTAAGCTCCCCACTCCTGGCCTTTGCACCCCCACTCCTGGTCTTTGTACTGCCACAGAAAATGTTCAGGCTCAAGGCAGCTAGTACCATGTGTGCCAGGCCTTCTGGCATCCCATCTCATTGGGGGGGGGGGGGAATGCAGCATGTGCCAGAAGTGACATTGTGGACTCCCCAAAATGTTCAAATACTCTATGGCAAAACCACAGAGTTTTTGTAAATTCTAGAGTATCTAATGATGTCATGATTTTTTTTTTTTTAACCAGAAATGCCAATAAGGTATCTTAAGGAATTTGATAACTTAGGCCAGTCTGAGAGCCAGTCTGGTGTAGTGGTTAAGTGCGCGGACGCTAATCTGGGAGAACCGGGTTTGATTCCCCACTCCTCCACTTGCACCTGGCTGGATGACCTTGGGCAAGCCATAGCTCTGTACCAGCTGTTCCCTCAAGGACAGCTGGGGAAAGAGTTCTCTCAGCCCCACCTACCTCACAGGGTGTCTGTTGTGGGGAGGGGAAGGGGAAAGGAGTTTGTAAGCCGCTCTGAGACTCTTAAGTGAGTGAAGGGCGGGATATAAATCCAATCTCTTCTTCTTCTTCTCTTCTCTTCTTCAAGTTTCTATGGAGGTGACTAGACCTTTCTTCAGGTCTCTAAGTGTTGTTGGGATTCTGGCCTATTCAGAAGTGCTCCCTCTGCCGATTAGTAACACCTGCAGAGCAGTTTTGTTCCTTGGAGATTAGACCTTGGGAGACTATTTTTATGGAGTCTCTATCTCTCCTCCCTAATTTCTTGTCACAGCAGACACTAATTAACTGATTAGCCCAATTGGCTGTTGAGTTGCTGGGTAATGCACTGATTGCTAGAAAAGATGGTTTCTTAATGTGCACATCTTGACTACTCTTAACGTTTCTTCACTTTGGCATGTCTCCATGCTATACCAGCTAAGCGTAAAGAGGGCCTGTATCCTATTGGATCAGCAAGATGGATAATTGAAGAATGCCATTCAGAAAGACTTGACCAGTAGTAAGGTCTAAAGTTTTTAACTAGGTAGAGTTTTAGACAGTAATAGTGGTGTTTATTTGTTTTATGTCTTTTTGCCTGTGACTGAGTAATTTATGCTTTCCAACACTCCTTAAACTAATAAACTTGATTTATATTTTAAGCTGTGTCTGGAATCACTGACTTGGATGTAGGTGCACCCTGGAAGGAACCTGTAGGGCGAAAAGCCAAGACAGAACCTTCACTCTCATAAAATAAAAAGGGGAGTGTGTCTTGCCTGCCTGCTTGACTGCTGGATTGGCTGTTTACAGCACCCACAGTAGAAGGTTTGGGGTGGCTTATCCTTATGGTACTGGCACAATGCTGTTATGCCAGGCTCTGTCCCCAGTTTCTACTGGGGGTTGCCAGCTGCAGCCTTAAACCTTGTTTCTGCCAGACAGATGCTGCTTATTTTCCTTTGCCATTTGGTCTTCCTTCCTGTTCTCCAGTATCTGAGCAGCTGAGTCAATAAGCTTCCATCAGTCTTACCTTGGTATAATGCAGCCAGAATCTTAACACACACACTCATACCCCTTGTGCCACAAAAGCTAATGGTATAATAATATAAATATTAAGGCATATTCTTGGGTTTCTAAGATGCATCTTTCCCAGGTTTACTTGTAAGTTTTATCAAGATGGTTTTCTAATCTTTAGGGAGTTTTATTCTGAATTGCTTATATTATTTTGGGGGGTGGGCTTATTTCTGTACAGATATTTTTCTATTCCCATATTCAGGTTGCTAAAGATGATTTTGACAGGCAATCAATAAAAGGTATGAATGTGCTTAGTAAGAATAATTGCAGTGGCGCTGCTTTATAGCATGTTGAGTTGCAAAAAAATTCCATTTTCTCACATTACAAAGAAAAGAATGAAAATCTGCCTTGAGCTGGTTATGTTAGTTTGCAGTACAGCATAGCTGTCTTGAATGTTCAAACCCCAAGAATCCTTACAAGTAATTAGATTGTATCTAGACTACTATTTCTCATTATCTAGATAGATGGCTTTTGAACATTAATGCATTTCCAATCACTTTTTCTGACTGGTGCAACACATTACCCTGTGACCAGCATTTTCTTTGAAACAAAAAGGTTGTGGATGTTAAAGTCAGATGAATTTTCTATAATTAAGATACCAGCCTGATCCTAAACATATATTCTGGAAATTAAGTCCCATTACTTCTGAGAAAGTCTGCTGGCTGATGACTGTAACCTAGGGTATGGCTTGCTAATATATAGACCCAAGTTTTAAAAGCATCTTGGAAGAAAATAGTGTCTTGGAAGGCAGACACATAATATCATGTATCTAAAAATGATATCTGTGGCATTCTTCATTGCGTAAAGTCCTACAAAGGACTTTCTAATTTCTGAAGACTCCTGGGTCTTCCGAAGACCCCAAATGTTACTGTGTAAATGTTGCTTCATTTTGCTAAAGATGGCATTTGATATCCTTAACTGTGACCCTGATGTCATGCTTTGGATTATTCCTAATAATGCTGAAATACCCACCAGTTGTGCTTTTAGCATACTCATCTCTCATGAGCAGAGAACTAGTTGTTTGTCAAGCTGTTGGAATGCATCCAATTGAATTTGGCTATGCCTGTTTGCATGATTATGACTGTTTTCTCACACAATCAGATTTTCTTTGTCCCCAGACATCCTTCTGTCTCCTATATGCAGACAATACCGCTCTCCTGTCAAGATCTGTGGTTGGCCTTTGTAAACTAATAGGTTCTGTTGTGGAGTACTGCTCCAATGAGGGTTTAGATACTAATGTTACCAAGTCAAAGATTCATTTCTTCAGCAAAAGAAGAAGGAAAAAGAAATACAAATGGACAGTAGCAGATCAACCTATGGAGCAGGTAGACCATTTAAAATATTTAGGAATTATTTTTCAAGCAAATCTTTCTGGGATGATGCATCTGAAGTCTGTTGAACACTGGGAAGGCCATCTCAAGATTCTACTATTCCTCTGGGGGGCAAATATGTTCCTGCGGTTAAGGTACTCATCACTAGAATCGTCCAGCAGATGCTATATGCTGCCGGGTTTTGGATCGGAGCAGTAACAAACAGGCCCATAGCTACAGTGAGGGCCCTGGGGGCTTGGCCCCCCAACTTACTCCTAAGGCCCCTAACTTCCCATCCAGTTCAGGCCCCCCGACTACCCATTTTTATTTTTATTTTTTGGCATGCTTCCCTCCACTCTTCTTCTGCTGCTGCCTGCCCTCTTTCTCCCAGCTGCGCAAACTGTCTCACCGAGCAGAGCCGTGAAGTGTGACTGGGTCTCTCCCCTCTCCACTATCTTCTCCCTTCCCTCAGCATTGAAAGTATCTCTCTGTTAACTGTGGTGGGCTTTCCTCTCCTCTCCTCGCCATGCTGCTACCTGCACACCAATCTGTGCCGGCTGAGGCCAGCAATGCGAGGTGGAGGTAGAGGAGAAGGAGGAGGTGGTGGGGAAGTGGAAGAACAGCCTGGAGGCTGACAGCCCAAGCAATACCAGGCCGGAATTGTGCACTCCCAGACCTCTATCCGCCATGCAGGGTTTAAGTTTGCCTGCATGTGAGAGGAATCATGCTTCCCTTCCCAGCCAAGGGCTCTGCTTGCAGCTGACTGGCCCCTCTGCTGGACTATCACTGCCTGCCAAGGGCTCAGCTGGCCTTGTGGCCTGGGAGGAGGCAGAGCACATCGAGCTTTCCCAGGAGTAAGCGAGGGATGGACCGAATGGCATGGTTGAGGTGGAGGGTCCCTGGATGCTGGGGCACAGCAGCAGGGGCATGCTGATCTCCCATTGCGTGCAAGCCTTCCGAGCCAAGGACTGAGTAAGACAACCTGGGGGCTCGAGTTGGGGAAGAAGGCTTCCTCTGCAGCTGGGCTGGGGAGTCCTACTGCAAAGGAGCGTGGGCCCCTGTGAGGTAGATTAGGCTGAGAGTGTGTGTCCGAGATCACCCAGCAAGCTTCCAGGATTTGAACCTGGATTTGAATGCCCCAGTTTATGTAGCGCCCCCTTAAAATTGTAAATCCTGGCTGTGGGCCTGGTAACAAATAACACTGATAAATCACTACTAAGATTCCTACACAATATCTTGGGAGTTCCTCAGTATGTGTCTGGAATAGCTTCGAGACCTGAAAAGGGGAGATGTCCTTTAAAGCAAAGGCTTGGGGAAGAGCGTTTAATCTGAAATTTAGGACATTAAAATCAAATCCAGAATCAAGATTTTTTGGACTAGTTAAGCTGGACCATGACATAAGCAACTGGGATAGACTACTGGATCACAAATTGTCATGCCTGGGTATTACCCTGGATGCAATGGAAACAATGAGTAGTCAAGAATTGACCCAGCTCACCAGAAAATGTCTTAGGGACTTCGATTATGAGATCACATTGATCGGAGCATGCAGAGTGTGTTCATCCTTCTCAGTTGACATTCTCCCTCCAAAAAATAAAAAAGCCAGATTATCTGAGTTAACTTTTCCAAAGTATAGAAGGGCTTTTATGCTAGCATGCCTAAATGCCCTACCTTCAGATGTGATGCTAAGAAGACTCAGTGAAATTCCATATTCAGATAGACTCCGCCAGGGGTCTGTTGGGGCCAGAGCTCAGGACTGGCCAGTAGGGCAGCCACGGGCTGAATCAGATTCTCTAATCTGATTCAGCGCGTTGCTGAATTGCCGCTGAAATTCGGCAGCAACTTTAAAAGCCACTGGAGGGGAGGGGGTTTGAGGGAGAGGCTCCAAACTTGCAGGGTAGCTGCTGGGGCCTCTCCTCGAAATGCCCACCAAGTTTCAAGAAGATTGGACCAGGGGGTCCAATTCTACAGGCCCCCAAACAGGTTGCCCCATTCCCTCCATTGTTCTCTATGGTAGGGAAAAAGTTAACATTTTTTCCCTCCATAGAGAACAATGGAGGAGATGGGACAATCTGTTTGGGGGGCCATAGAATTGGACCCCGTGGTTCAATCTTCTTGAAACTTAGTGGGTATTTCGAGGAGAGGCCCCAGCAGCTACCCTGCAAGTTTGGAGCCTCTCCCTTAAACCCCCTTTCCTCCAGCCCCTCATATACCCTATGAGTTTTTGCCATTGATTTCAATGGCCCATAGGATATAATGGGGCTGAAACTGACATTCCCTTTCTGACACACTTCTGGTGATATCAGGGTGTGTGGCATATGCTAATAAGTTATGCTAATGAGTTATGCTAATGAGCTCCTGCACTTCTTTTTCTACGAAAGGACCCCTGGACTCCGCAATTGTGGCAGCAACAAAATTGACTCTGTAGACCACATCTTCTTCAATTGTCCTAAGTTCTCAGAACTAAGAGCTGAATTGATCTCCCCATTATTTAATCAGAACTCTCTTTCTCCAGGGGCAAAATCATCCTGGCTACTCAGTGAAAAAGATAAAACAAACTACTCTCTGTGTGGTAAATTTTGGGGCAGCTGTTGTTAAGTTACATGGTAACTATCTTTTACTTTTAACTTTTCCTCCTGTGGGAATGAGGGTTTACTGTTTATGACTTAGGCTGTAAAAACAGTAAGAAGTTTTTTTAAAAGCTTCGGATAGCACAGGTGCAAAGAGGGAACAAATCAGTCAATTTAATCACTGTGATGCTCCATTAAATTAGATAATTTAGTTCTTGAAGTGGGGAATAGCAGCAACAACAACAAAGCAGTTACTGCACAGGTGCAAAGGTGCTTGACATAATACTATGTTTGACATGAAGTTTGCCAGAGAACATCAAAGTGATTGCTCACTTAACAATACTCCGACAATTTTTTTGAGCATTAGGTATTATTTACAAGGTTTTGGAATAATAATGTAAGAGAAAGAGTGCCACCTTATATGTTTTAGGAGTTGTTATAATTCCTCCATCCCTCTGTAGCTGGAAGTATAATGTATGCTGACTTCTGAAAAACTCTGATAAGATTCGATCAAGAATTTATCTTGTGAGTAATCAAGGGCAGTTGCTCAAGGTATGTTGCCTGGTAAGCATAGCTGCAGCAAACTTCTCAGCAAACTCCTCAGTTTAAAGATATTTTTACCAGAGTACAAAATACATGTGTACAAGAGATGGGACCCGTGATACATGTGGGGGGGGGAGAAGAGGCAAGGCCCGGGGAGTGGGGCATCGGGGCCGCCCAGGCCGAGTCTAGGGCTAGCCCCCCGGGGTGGGGTCCTGGCTCCCCTCCAGGTTGCCAGGCCTCACCTCATTCAGGTGGCAGTGGCTCTGAGCCCCCCAATCCCTCCTCTGGCCACAAAGGCCGGGCCAGGCCCACGCGCCTGTTTCCCTCCTGCCCATCTGCTCGCCCGGGTCCTCCCGGACTCACCTGTCTAAACTTGGCCTGCTGCCTCCAGCCGGGGATCACTGCCCACTCTGCCGCCAGCCACTACCAGGTCTCTGGGGCTTGGGCTTGGGCTGCCACCAGGGGGGCTTGCGGCTGATGGTGCTGCTGCCACTCACCAACTGGGCAGACAACTGTTGCAGCAGCTGAGGCGGTGGCTGAGGCGCCTGCTTGAGAGACACAACACACGCAGGGCATTCTCTGCTCCATCACTCCTTTTCTCTCATGCTCTCTGTGGTGGCCTAGGCGGCCTGCGGCTCCAGGCCTGGGTCTCGTTGGCCGGCTGAGGGGAACTCCAGGGGCTACGGCTGTGGTGGGGCTTGGCCGAGCAATGAGAATGAGCTGGGACTGTGGCAGCGAAGGTAAAGACGAGTGGCCGGGTGTGAAAGGATCCAGTGGGACGGAGCCCAGGCCAGCCAGGGAGCAGGGACCAAGGTGCTGGAGGGAGGTGTGGCACTGGCGGCGCCGACCACAAAGCCCTGCCCCTCGCTGCCAAGCCCAGAGACCAGAGGCTGAGGAACCTTCTGCATGGGACGGAGGGAACAGCTGACTGACTGACTGACCGCTGCAGTTCCCAGAGTGTTCCCTGCGCATGCACAGGGAATGCTCTTTAACTTTTGGGGGGGATTTAAATATCCCCCCAAGTTTTTTTTTTTTTTACTTTTAGGATTTTTCTGCACACGGGGGGAATCCCCCACATGTGCAGAACAATCTCCCTGCCTTCCAGGTGCCCCCCCCCCCATGCAGATTTAGATATTCGCACACAGGGGGTGCCTTGGGAATTATATATACAGATAGCATCGGTTACAAGGGGTACAGAGCAGATATTATTTACATGGAAGGCTACCAAAAAACAATGTTTGAAGGATATGTGTGCTCTCCTGTTTTTGTGTATCTACTGTGCTGGCAATTCATTTAGCATTGTGGCATTCCATAGCTGCATACAAAATATATGATGAGTAGTAGTGAGGACTGACATCTGAAATTAAAATGCATGGGTATATGCCAAGATGCTGGTGACCCTAAAAGTGCCCCTTTGTCCCATGGAACCCTTGTGGCTGTTTCCCCCACATAAACCTTTGACCCATGCTTGCCTGTCCATCAAATCATTCAGGGATCACAGTGAAAGAGAAGCTACTGCTGCTGTTCACTCACCTTTCCAGATGGTATCTGCTGCTCCTTTTTGCTGCTGCTTACTCTTTTGTATGTCCACAACTGGCTCTCTGGAGGAGGAAATAGATCACAACAATAGTAATAGCTATAGCAGCACACAAGAGGTGCATCAAAAACTTGCTGGCAATTCAAGAAGCCCTTGAAATTCTGGAAAGAGTTTAAGAAGCACATTTATGGAATCTGTGTGTATTATTCCATCAGCAGGACCATGAAAGATTGTAGCTAGTTGACTCCCATTCTTTTCTTGGTCCTAATTATTTCTTTTCACATGAACCTTTCTGCCTTTGTCCCACTGAATTGCAGCTTATTGATTTTATCTCCTTTCTCTAATCTTTCAAGAGTATGTGGGGTTTTTTTTAAAAAAAACCTCTGTTTCTCTTCCCTCCCAGTCTTTTATCATCAGCAAATTGCATCAGCTGTACTCTCCATACTTCATTTCCTAAGTTGCTAATGAATATATTAAATTATATTTGTCCCCCCTTGGCTCCCGGGGACCTCCACTCACTGTTCTCCACACTCTTTATTTTTGACACATTACCATGTATAATTACTCTGTTTGGTTGTTCAGTAATTATATTTCCTCATTGCTGGCCTCCTCAGTCTGAGAAAAAATAAATTAGATGACTGAGCTCTGGCAAATAACATATATGAACTTTAAAAAAGCCCTCCCTTGGTAGAATTTTTTTTAACCTTTCCCCATGATGGTACCTTCAGGGCTGAACTCACCTGTGATAACACTAGATAGCATACCTTTTGGAGGTAAAATAGATTATTGCCATTGATTTCCTGTTTATAACATTGCAGCAGATTTATAGAGTTTAGAGAGTATATTTTCTCAGTCTATATTTCTCTGGGTGCTTTGTGATCATGTCATTGATTAATGACTTGGAAGGTTTACCCCTCTCTAGACGTGTTCACAAACTGACAGGCTCTCTCTTCTAATAAAATGCACAGTGGAGTCCTTTGAAAATGGAATTCCCCACAGACAGTAAATGAGACAACTGGCCAGATTTCTTCATGAAATCACCAAAGGCCATGCTGTATTACCAGTCTTAAATCTGGCCTGTCTGCTGGATAGCTTTTTACCACACAATGATGCAGTCTGATGAATTGAAGATCTTGGGAAGGATGCATCTTGTGGAAAAAAGGAATTACTCTGATAATAGGCTTTTTTCTTCAGAACACTGATATAATAATTGAAATATTTCCTAAGAGAATGAAAATGATTTATACAGTTCTAAAACTGATGTATAAAATTTACTTTCTTTTCTTGTCAATATCTGAGAAAGAATGTTAAACTCAAGATAGCTGCTTTGTGGGTTCTCAATTTGCTTTTAATGGTGCTGGAAAAACAAATTATACCAAGCCTAGAGTTTGATTGATTTGTGTTTTGACACGAAGGAGTAGATGATCCTGCAATAGCTGCTGGATTTTTAAAAAAACTTTGATTTCTTCTCATAATGAGTCATTTATATAAAAAATCTTTAAAAACCAATTTATTTAATTTTTTTTCAAAATCAATTTGCTAACAATGTGTTGCTGTACCCAAAATATTGAGTCATTCTAGACTTTGTGATATTCCTATCAATAAGTGATTGCTGCTCCTCGATTAAATCCTACTGATTTCAATAAGATTTAAGTTGCCTTTGTACAGAACCAAATAAAACTGTAATGATAAACAAGAGAGTTACAAGCTAAACAATGAATTCACACACTTTGCTTGTATGCATATTCTGACAACTAAAGAATATTATGCAAGTTGGGGGGTGTTTGTTTTTGGCAGATTGACTTTCCCTTAGAGAAATATATTGAGACCAATGGTTTTAAGTTAATCTGACAGCCTCTTACTTCATTGCCATTATCAGCATTTATTTAGCATTATTATATCACTGCTGCAAAATCAGGATTTCTTTCATACTTAATAGAGCAAGTTATTACTATTCCCATTTTTTCAGATGAATGACCTTAGGATGAGAGACTTGCCCAAAGCTAGCTAGTGACTGCAAAAACAAGAATTTTTTTATTTCGGTCTGCAGCAGGGGTTTGTTGGGGCCGGAGCGAGAGAGAGCGAGGTGGAGCAAAGCTCCGCCAGCTCAGGACTGGCCAGTAGGGCAGCCACGGGCTGAATCAGATTCTCTAATCTGATTCAGCTCGCCGCCGAATTGCTGCCAATATTCAGCGGCAACTTTAAAAGCCACTGGAGGGGAGGGGGTTTGAGGGAAAGGCTCCAACATTTTCCCACCATAGAGAACAATGGAGGGGATGGGACAATCTGCTTGGGGGCCCATAGAATTGGACCCTGTGGTCCAATCTTCTTGAAACTTAGTGGGTATTTCGAGGAGAGGCCCCAGCAGCTACCCTGCAAGTTTGGAGCCTCTCCCTTAAACCCCCTATCCTCCAGCCCCTCATATACCCTATGAGTTTTTGCCATTGATTTCAATGGCCCATAGAATATAATGGGGCTGAAACTGACATTCCCTTTCTGACACACTTCTGGTGATATCAGGGGGCGTGGCATATGCTAATGAGTTATGCTAATGAGCTATGCTAATGAGCTCCTGCACCTCATTTTCTACAAAAGGACCCCTGGTCTGCAGAATGCTTTTCCAAAACCATCCGCTGTATGTGGACTCCAAAAGTGGTATAAACCAGCTTAATAAAACTCTGGCAGTCAGGAGTTTCCACTTGAGTGAGGTTATGCTACCTGGAACTCCTGCCTATGTTGCAGAGATCCACAGGGCTCTGGTATGCACACAAACCTCTACATGCCTGTTCCTTTGCTTCTATATTTCACATGAATAAGGGGGCTGTGTGCATGGAACATTTATTCACATTGAGACAATGAGGCTGATGCATATGTGCACTGAAGCCTATGCATGAGTCCTAGAGCAGCTGGACTAGTACCAAAGTTCACAGAAGAAGCATGGAGGCATTTTCTCTTTTTTTGTGGGTGTTGTGGATCAGTCCTTGTATTTTCCCTTAGATAAAAAATGCAGGGAAAACAATTTTGTTCATACAAAGGACTAGGGGGTTGGTTTGTTGGTTCCTGTGTTGCAAGCAACACATAGGTGTGCTTTTCCTGGGATTCTGAAATCAGGACTTTTTTTTCTGGGGGAACGCGCCAAAACAAAGTTCTTCTCCCACCCTCCGGCACCAGTGGTGAGGCCTCTGCGGCTCTCAGCTGGCGGGCTGCCAATCTCCCCTTCCACCCCCCAGCACCGATGGTGAGGCTTGGATGCCTCCCAACCACTGGCCAGCCACAGAGTTCCCAGAGCATCCTCTGCGCATGCGCAGGGAACACTCTTTAACTTTTGGGGGGATTTAAATATCCCCTGAATTTTTTTTTAACTTTTAGGATTTTTCTGCACACCTGAGGAGTTTCCCAAGTGTGCAGGAAAATCTCTCTGCCCCCCAAGTGCCCCCAATGTGCAGATTTAGATATCCACACACATGGGGGCCCTTACCTATTAGATATATAGATGGGTAAAAAACAATTCCTCTGTCCCTCCATCTATACATGCCTTATCAGATATTAAATATAAGGCAGGATCCTTAGCTTAGAAAGTAACCAGATGTTCTACAGGGTTCCATTACCTTCAGGCCTCTTTCAGATGTGCAGGCAAGCACATGCAATGGCTGCCTCCTCCAGACCTCAGAAGAGCTATGTCTGCTTTGATGGAATCAGCACCAAATTGCTCCTGTTTTATCGTCTCTCTTTTCCCTCCCACTGACCAGCTGAGGCCAAGCCCTGAAATCTCCAGGAGTTTCTTCCTGAAGTCTTTCTAGTCTTAATTCCTCAAAATCTCTGTTCCTTACTTGGGGAGGGGGGAGAAACTGGATCACCCCATTGTCTCTAGCTAGACCAATTAGCGTTTCTTAAGACGTAGCTGAAGTGAGGCTCGAAAGCCACTGAACTGACTTTTCCCTTCCTGCCTGTTCTCTGCCCACAGAGAAAAACTTCTAAAAACTCCTGGTGGAAGTTTTACTCAGTTCAGACCTCCACCCCAAACTGCATTTCTTCACAGGGTTTATGAAGAAAGCTTAGTAATTTCCATAGTGGGGTAACAGTGGTGTTTAAGTAAGTTTATTTCACTATACACACTGCTGATGAATGGTAGAGATGTTTGAATATTTAATTATAACCATGAAACTGCTAATATCCAATCACATGAGTTTACTGGGATAATTATACTTTTTATTTAATAGTAGCACCAAGTGAAAATCATTTTAAAGCCTTGTTTCACTGCTTAGTATTGTTAACCTGTTATCTTGTACCCCACATGTGCTATGTTATCAGAGAATGCATTGTACAGTGATTAAGTTTAGGAATTTAATTAAAAAGTAATTAATTTTATGCCTAGCTTGTTTAGCAGAGATATTCACTGAAAATAAACTATTAGATCAAACTCAGTTTTAACCATTTTTATCTTCTGCTATTAAATGTGCTTGCTACTGATCTTTGTTAATAATTAACCAAGAGCAACCTGAGAGGCCCCATATCTAAACTGTGATAGAAAAGTCAAGGGAAGCCCCATTAAATGAATTTGTAGACTTACTATGTAATGACTGAAACTCTCAGGTGAGAGGGAATTTGGTGTTTCTTCTGATCTATAGAAAATATACTGCAATCTTAGGTGGTTATTTCACCAAAACTTGGTTATTTCACCAAAACTAGCCTTTCATTTTAGATGTAGCTCTAGACCCAATGATGTCTTTAACAATTTTCAACATCTTGTTCCATAAACATGACTCCTAACCTAGAAAAAAATCTCAGTTTTGCTTATTCTACCAGTTTAGGTAAATTCTTCTAACTGCCATTAGACAGGAGTGACCCTTGCCCCTGTGAGGGAAGGAGGAAGAGGATGCTGGGTAGCTATGCCTCTTTTCAGCTATTAACTGAAAATCGTGTGCTGCCATTCATGACTCTATGATGACTTTTGCCACTGGATGTTAGTGAAATGGGGCCAGGAAGCTTCCCTGTGGTCTGTGCTTCTTTTAAAAGAGGATGGGCCGAGGCAGGGCTGACAAAGACATGGAGAGCACTGATTAGTGTCCCTTGGGCCTATGAGAAGGAAATCACTGAGATAATGGGAGATGTAGCATCCTCTCAACTGCTGACCTGGAGCCCACTTCGGGAACAAACTAAAGGTTTCAAAAGTAGCATATGCCTTTGAATGACCCATGGACATAACTTTGTCAATATACCAGCAATTCTGAAAATTGAATCACAACAGGAAAAAGCACCAGGGTGAGCTGGCAAGAGGCAGAAGGCTGACTGTATGCCACATTTCGTCATTAGGACCTAATAAGAGAAACTGCATGGTCACAACACATACTTGACCAAGGACTGCTTGGGATCAGTTGAATCATTGATTGAGAAGTCCCTGGGAGATGATAGGTGATGGGTCAATCTGGATTCCCACGAGGACATCTCGGGTACCTCCCTTAACTGGGAACACCCACAGGTTGGGAAGGGGAGCTATACCCCACCCTAGAATTCCTTGATTATTTTGGTTGCTACTATTGACTTCCAGGCCTTGAACTGATTTGATGTTTTTGGTGTCTGTGGCCACCTGAGGGCCCTCATAGAGCAGTCAGTTTGTGCAGCTAAGTATTGTAATGTTGAATACTTTTTACAGCATTTAAACCTAATGATGTTCTTAATAATTTCCAACAACTTGTTCCATTTATGGACTTCTAACCTGGAAAAATTCCAGTATTGGTAATTATACTTTACCTGCTTAGATAATTAGTTTATGTAGCTAATGTTGAATACTTTTTACAGCATCTCTTTAAAATGTACCTAATTAGAGTAGTGGCAAAAAACTGGCAAAAAAGTGTGGAGGGTCAGTAGGTAGACAGGCTATAACTCCATTAGACTGTGATATATTCCCAGTTTGGCATTTTAGTACTAAACTGGAAGCATAGAAAGCAATATCTACAGGGAAAAGACCCAATCAGCTGCAGACAATGACAGAACTAAATGAAAAAAGACAAATTTAGGTGTCATTGTTTTCTGGGGAATTCTCAGAACTAGGAAAAGCCATATTGGAGTGTAAAGATGTTGTACGGTCCTTTCCTTATGTGTGCTGTGTTATCAAAATGGTCATGCTTCTCTACTCTCTACTATGTATACAAGTCTGGCGGGTATTCATAAGTGCTACTTTGCTTATGGGGAGGGAAGGCAGCATAGTGTAGCTCAATCTCATCAGATTTTGGAAACTAGTAAGGATCTGTACTTGGAAGGGACACCAGCAAGGAAGTCTCTGCAGAAGAAGGCAATGGCAAACCTCCTCTGCTTCTTACTTGCCTCAAACTACCCTTGCTGGGTAGTTTGCTGCAACTGGACAGCACTTTAAGTTGGCTGCAACTGGACAGCACTTTACTCATGCTTTGCTTATAATAAATGACTCCAGAATGCCTTCATCTTCAACAAAGGCATCCCCTAAATTGCTTGTATGTGCATGTGGTGCATTTGTGGTATGTCTTACCACATAAAACAATTATAAATGTTACAAGAAAAGACATACCCCCTTTTTCCAGTTCTGTCTGGGCTGTATTAAATTCATCTCTGGCTTTGGAAAATATAACATAATTAATCATTTCATTTCATGGTGGAAATCTTTTACAGGCTCCCTGGCAAAAGCCTTACTTCATTGAATAAAATAGGCAGTTCTGTGTTTTCCTAAGTGCAGGCATGAACCAAAGCCCTTTGAAGTCAATGGAAAAACCCAACAAATCCTTTAGGAGTTCAACACATTTTAAACCCAGCTGATATAATGCACCTATACTTATTGACTCAGCACTTTTAATCAGTTGCATTTTTGGTTGTGATCCACAGTTCCCTGAGCTTTTATTCTTACTCCAGGCATTCTAAGTGCTGCTTTTCAATGTTAATTCTGACTTTTATTCCCATTCTTTATTTCCAGTTTATTTAAGATGGATGGTTGTCTTCCCTGAAAGTCAACTGCTATTTTTACAATAGTGGAGAAGCTTTCTTCTTAATAAAAAAGTAGTTTAAAATATATTTGATGAGAGTGATGCAACTTAATTATCATCCTTATTTTAAAGTCTATCAAGTACGGCTTCTCTATAACTTTAGATTTCTCTTCAGATTATATTATGTCTGCTCAGATATTCTTTTTAAGCCTTCTGTATTAATCATAGTTGCCTGATTCCCTGTTAAATCTTTCAGACTTGAATCAATTGAAGCTATCATCTTCTCCACCAAAATAGATTTCAGTGCTAATGAAAATTTTCAGCCGCATTCTAAGAGATTGAAGCTCTTTTTTCACTTATTCTTTACAGCACATGTTACAACTCATTTTTATATTTCTAATTTGATTAATTATGGGCCTGTTTCAGATCCTTTCCACCCTCTGACGTCATTTTCCATTGCCAATTTACTATCATTCTTATTTACATACTGTACCAGAAGTCATAAAATTATCTATAAAACTTTTTGGAACTGTGTTTCAGCTTAGAAAGGTGCTTGGTTACTCATCATTAATTCTGTGCTCACTGAGTCAGAATATTAAGTTGCTATTATGCTTCTTCTTCAGCATTGCTGCAATTTTCAAACATCTCGTAGTTCAGTGAAAGCAATAGTCTTTATACTATAAGCATGTGCCTTATCAGTAATTCTTATCCATCAGAACAACACAAAGAATTTGATCAGCTTTTCTGATATCATGACAAATAGTAAGGGATGGTCAAGATAGTGGACCAGAATATAAAATGAGGATACGAAGAAAGATTTTTTTTTGTTACTTTTAAGAACCTTCAAATTAGTTGATCTCTTCTTGAGGCATAGTGCCTACACAGATCTTGAAAACATATCTTTACTTAGTTTTGAAGAGGAAAAGCACATATATTCTAGTATACACAGGGGTCATTTCGTAGAAAAAGAGGTGCAGGAGCTCATTAGCATAACTCATTTGCATATACCACACCTCCTAACATACCGGAAGTGTGTCAGAAGGCAACACCCACCCCTCAGGCTCCACTCCACAGGTGAGTGAAACTGACCTGCTCTTCCTTCATTCCCTTCCCCATCCAATACTTTGTGCAATAAAAATAAGCGTAAAGAACACGTCCTCATTCTCTTCCTGCTCTCTTGAAACCACCAGGTTTCAAGTAGACTTGAGATACCCAGGACATGTGTAGCACCCTTCCCTTTCCCTTCCCCTCCCCACAACAAGACACCCTGTGAGGTAGGTGGGGCTGAGAGAGGTCTTTTGAGAACTGCTCATGAGAGAACAGCTCTGAGAGAAATTGTGACTGGCCCAAGGTCACACCAGCAGCTGCATGTGGAGGAGTGGGGAATCAAACCCGGTTCTCCCAGATTAGAGTCCAACTCCTGACCACTACACCAAACTGATGGGGTGGAAGCTGCTGAAGGGTTGGTGAAATTTCTCCAGTACTTATGTGCCATGTGCCCAGATAAAAAATGGTATACTTAGAAAATTTATATGCCACCTTGAGCAAGCCTCTGGAAAAGCAGCACACAGTCATAAGAGGAACAATGATAAAATTATCAATATTAAAACAAAACATTAAAAACAATAAAGACCCTAGCAGGGCTTTCCCCGGGGCGCTGCACCTCTGCACTGCTTGGGGAAGCCAAGGAGGGGGCGGGGCTTGGACATGTGCCCACCCCCTGGGCTCCTTACTCCCGGAGCTGCGCTCCTGTGCGCTCCTGCTCCAACGGACCCCTGAGTATACATGGAACCCCAAACCCCAGGAGGAAGACAATTGAGACAGAGGCTAGCTTAAATAAGGCCACACCTTATACTGGTTCTGTAGCAGGAGGATAGGGATGCTTGGGAAGAAACTGCCTGGCTCTCAGGCTCCACAGAGTGAAATTCTGAAATTTTTCAGAATCTTCTTTTCTGCCCCTCTGACCTTGAAATTCTCTTCAATCAAAATGGAATTAATTAGAAACTGACTCTGAAGTCCAAAAAAATGAAAAGAAATAAATTATTAGATTTCAGGGATTTCAGAAATTGGATAAAGAGGAATTAATAGAGTTTCTCTTAACAACAGTGGCTGCTTGTGCTGTTCCACAATGGTTTGTATGAAAATAGAATGGTTCTGTGTTTGTACAAGAGATTGCACATGCTCTTGCACATCCTTTTTTGCAGACAGAAGAACACATTAGACTTTAACTTTTTCATGAAGATAGATCAAGATGGGTAGCCATGTTAGTCTGTTTGTAGCAGCAGAAAAAAGCAGGAGTCCAGTAGCACCTTAAAGACTAACAAAATCTGTGGCAATGAGTGAGCAGTGACTCACAAAAGCTCATACCCTGCCACAAATTTTGTTAGTCTTTAAGGTGCTACTGGACTCTAGCTCTTTTCCATGAAATGTGCTAACACAAGGTGCAAGTTAGTCCTTCCATAGTGGAAGACATCTTCAATATATGAAAGGTCATATTTTGATCCAACTCTAAAAAAGTCCTTTTTATCTATCCTAGCCCTTTGTGCAGTGCGGGCACTCAATATATTTTAGGTGAACCAGTGAAGATCTTCTCACCTTAATTTGGATGACTGCACTGTAACTCTATACATCTAACCATCATTTCTTCTGTTCTTGGGTAATTACAGCTAACAATCATATCTTAATAGTATGCCACACAGAACCTTATATTCCCATTTTTTATTTCTGATTAAATATACAAACACAACAATGCATTTCTAGGAGCCATCCAGGTGGCTATTTATGTGAGTGAATTAGGCCATTTAACACCATACACATTTTTCTTGCTTCTTCATTGAAAGCAATTGATTTCTAATTTCGTTTAAACATTTTGCATTGGTGGAAAGGTTCATCAGTGATAAGGATGTGCACAAACATTAAAAATCCAGTTCAGTTCAGGGTTTAGGGTTGCCCCCAATCCGAACCCTGAACTAAGTCAAAAGTCCCTGAATTGAACTGGCAAGTTTGGTTCCCCCTTTCTCCCAGCTGTGGCAACCCACAGCTGGGAGAAAGGGGGGGAATTGCCCAGGAAGGGTTAAATGGTTGGCAGCCATTTAACCCATCCATTTTGCTTCCCCTGCTTCAAAGTGGGCAGAATGAAACCAACGGGTTTAATGGCTCCCAGCCATTTAAACCTAACATCTGGTGATTGAATTCACCCCACTGTTAGGTTAAATGGCTGGCAGCCATTTCGCTGGTCAGTTTTGCTTCCCCCAGCTTTGAAGTGGGAGGAAGCAAAACCGACCAGTGAAATGGCTCACAGCCATTTCAACTGAACAGCGGGGCAGGTGCTGTTAAAGTCCCAGTGCTGCTATGGAAGACACCAGGTCCATAGCCCGTGAGGAGTCAGCCGCATCAGCATGGACATTGAAATCCCCCCCAAACCAAGAGTCTGGGGAACTCCAAGGCCCAGCCTGTGACCACCTTCAGCAGACCTGGGAGGGTATCTGCTGGTACACTAGGTGACTGGTACATCAGCCAGAGTGGGCTGAGTGGACTTACTTTTGAGTGGATTTGCTTGGGATAGTACCCTTAATCATAGAACAACTTAATATTTATATTTCCTTGGCTCTGCTCCATATTATTTTTTGGCATGGGCTGGGACAGGAAATGCTGAATACATAAAAACAATTTATGAAGTTATTCATCTATTTACTCAATTTCTATTCCGCTTCCCCCACAATCGGGGGCATCGCACAACAAATAATAGACAGTTGAACTACAATTAAAACATATAAATTTAACTGATTTAAATATGTTCAATTAATCAGATGGCATATAATAGTACTATCACTGTCCCGGGGAAGAAAATGGGGGGGGGGGGGAGAGGCAGGCAGAGCTGTATAAAGAGTTCTCTTGGCCTCATCCATATGCTTGGTGGTACAACTCCATTTTACAGGCCCTGCAGAAATGAACCAGCTCTGGCAGGGCCCAGATCTCATTCAGAAGTGCATTCCATCAAGTTGGAGCTACTGTTGAAAAGGCTCTAGCTCTCATTGAGACCAGGTAGATATTCTTTGGGTCCAGGATCATCAGTGTGTTGTTATTTAAAGAGCATAATGCTTTTTGGAGGGAATGTCAGGAGAGGTGGTTCGGAAGATCTGTCCCCAATCTTTGAGAAAGTTGATAAACCACTTCAAGGCTGTCCCCCAAATCCCCACATCAGCAAGGCAGTGGGTCAACAACTTATAGTCGACCATGCCACATGCTGCTGATAGATCAAGTAATGACAGCAGTGCTGACCCGCCTCTGTCTAGATGTCTGCAGAGATCATCTGTGAGCCATCTAAAGCCATCTCCATCCCATCTGAGATCATCTGTGAGCCATCTAAAGCCATCTCCATCCCATGGCAAGTCAGAAACCGGACTGGAATGGGTCTAGTATTGATGCGTCCTCTAGGAAACCCTGGAGCTGTTCTGCCATCTCTTGCTCAACTACCTTGCCCAGAAATGGAAGATTTGAAACTGGGTGATAGTTGGCTGAATCCACAGGGTCCAGTGATGGTTTCTTTAGGAGTGGTTGTACTATTGCCTCCTTTAAACTTCCTGGGAAGACCCATAAATTTAGGGACAGATTTAGAGTGTCTGCTAGGGGGCCCGTATTCCATCTCTGCTGGCTTTAACCAGCCATGACAGACACAAGTCCAGGAGACAAGTAGTCAGCTTTGTAGCACCCAAGATCCTATCAGCATCATCCTAGAAGAGAAGGCTGAATTGATCCAATATTGGACCTGAAGACAGCCAAGGGGTCTCCAGTTCTCTTACTGTATCAAGGTTGGCAGGCAGGTCCTGGCAGATCGATAAGATTTTGTCCATGAAGAAGCTTGCAAAGGCTTCTGAATTTCTGAATTTCTAACATTTGGGGTTCCCTTTGCTGCCTTCACCACCCCCTCATAGGATCTCATAAGTGCCCTGTAGGATGTGCCTGTAGCTTCATTACGAGTCTGCTGCCAAACTTGTTCTCAGCCACCTGAATTAGGGAATTCTAGTTAATTAAATAGTTTCCTATCTCTTCAGACCTTTTTATTATTGATTGTTTATATTGCATCATCTACATTACATGGCAAATAATCGTAACTGCAATTATAACAATTATAATGAAAGACCTTTGACAATATAAATTTGGTATGGGAATAAACTTTAGGGATCTTTTTTGTTGCACAGAAAATGAACCTAAAGTCATGCTTTGACAATACATTCCACTAGACAGTATGCCTCAGCAGAATAATCCAAGTTTGGCATAATGAACTATTATACAAGAAATTCCCAGGCATGGAGCAGATGCTTCATGCTTTTATGTGTTTTTTTCCCAGGGTTTAGCAGTTGCAGAAAACATCAAAATCATGCTGGCTTTCTTGCACAGGGCTTCCTGCTGTTTACAGACATGATTCATGTATTCTACCATCCAATTATACTTAACATTTGTCCTGATTTTGTGCCATAGGCTTAACGATGCCATAAATCTCAGAATCCTTTATAGGACTGTGTGTTGGTGGCTGGCTTTCCTTCAGAATAGAGCTTGGCTCCTGATGCAAACCTCTTTAGGGTGCAAACTTTGTGAAAATTGTTATACAGAAACAAAATAGTAAGGTAATATTTAAAACCTCACAGTAATGTGATATGCAGAAATATCTCAGTACCCCTGAGTTTAGCTGACTTGTGCATATCTACAAGACTAGGGCTACATTAGTTGTGGAATGTTTAATCCTGTTTCACAGGTGTTTGGAAACAATGGGCAAGGAGTCTGCAAATGTAAGTGCAGGAAGACCATAATTCTAGAACCAGTTGCCACTTTTGGGGCCTCCACCCTCATCTTGCCGCTACTGAGAAAGAGCATCTGAGATGCTGAATAATGAGACTCATGTTCTCTGCATGATCTACTGTGGCTCTACACTACCACACTAGACTGCATATGAAATGCAGGGGTACAGATAAACTGGGAAGGGGGAATTATACCCTCCCTTTGGGAATTCTTGAGAAAAAAATCTATGGGGAAAAATCAGCTAATTATTGAATAAGAATCATAGAATCATAGTTGGAAGGGACCTCCTGGGTCATCTAGTCCAACTCCCTGCACAGTGCAGAAAATTCACAAATACTTCCCCCCACACCCACAGTGACCACTGTTCCACGTCCAGAAAATGACAAGAAATATCCAGGATCCCTGGCCAAACTGGCCTGGACAAAAATTGCATCCTGAAATGTAATGACAATCCTCAAAATGATGATCAGCATTTCCCTGGGCTTGAAATAAAAGGTCACAAGAACTAAGCACTGAGGCAACCCTTCCTGCCCTCCTTCTCATGATCGGCCTGAGTTCACACAGTCAGCATTGCTGTCAGATGGCTATCTAGCCTCTGTTTGAAAACCTCCAAAGAAAGAGAGCTCACCACCTCCCGAGGAAGCCTGTTCCACTGAGAAACTGCTCTTACTGTCAGGAAGTTCTTCCTAATGTTTAGCCAAAAACTCTGCTGATTTAATTTCAACCTGTTGGTTCTGGTCCAACCTTCTGGGGCAACAGAAAACAACTCCACGCCATCCTCTATATGACAGCCCTTCAAGTACTTGACAATGGTCATCATATCACCTCTCAGTCGTCTTCTCTGTTCTGATCTGTTAGCCTGTTCTACAGTTTCAAAGATACAAATTGCTATACATAGTAGTATGCAGCTGATGACCGAGGTCTGCCTGTATTGGGAACCACGTATAGTGGCATGAGACTGAAATCACTGAGACTTCACCAGTGTAATAGTCTATGAATCATACATAATCATAAGCATTGTTTACCATGCAGTTCTCTAACCCATCTGTTATATTAAAAAGGTATCTCTTATGGTGCTTTCTTTCCTTTCTGTTCCAGCTATTTGTTTCAACCAACGTATCATGATTTATGTGCAATACTGTATCCCTTATGTTTCTTCAAGGGAATGTATGTTTAGTGTGCATAGAAGTCTGCAGAAGTTTATAAAGTACAGGTTCACTGTGGAAAACAGAGTGCTGAAGAGACAAAAGGAGAACAGAGATTTATTGAAGAGTTATATAGAATTTAATGCTGATCAAACCAGTTGGATGTGTTGAATATTTAATAGGGCTGCAGACTAAAACCCTATAGATTTTGACAGATAATGATATATTTTGCCAGATCCTTAGTTTTAGCTACTCTGTAAAGTTCTGTACTGAGGGCATGATGGAGAGAAAGTTAGGTGTGCCTAAGCTTTGTTGAAATCAATGGGATTTAAGTATTTAACAGAAGGCTTAGATCCCATTGATTTCTTTGAGATGTAGATATATCTATCCTTTATTCAGTTTCACCACAAAAATGTAATTATCTACTATAGTGTTTTCGAAGGATCACAAATAATATGAGAATTTTTTTTAAATTTGGATTTTTCTTGTTATGGAAATAGCACTATAACAATGTACTAGGAAGCAAAATCTGTTGGTTGAAGTACTCTCTTTTCCAGAGTTGCTCTTTAAAAACCTCCAAGGGCCCCCTTTTATAATAGTTGAGTCAATGGGTAATGTGGGAGGAATTAGCCTGCAGGGCCTGTTGCACCCTGCCCTCACAGGTCTTCCCAGCACCTGGAGGGGCTTTCTCTCTCTGTGTTGAACCACTTCCACCACCTGACTTTTGTAGGAATTGCCCACTGGGAGGGTTAGATTTGTGATTGATTTAACTGCCTATTTAAACAATTGCCCATTAGGTGGAGTAGCAGTGCAGCAAGGGGAGGGGGAAGCAGAACTCAATCAGGCTGCGGTCACACACACTGAATAGTCCATTTTCAATAGCCCAGTTCACACACTTACCAGTTGGAAAGTGCACTGAAAGTGGATTGAAAGTGTATTATTTAGTGTGTGTGATCGCAGCCTCAGGCTGTGTGAGAATGTACATGCATGAAAAGCTGATCGTGCTGTACTTCACTGTTATGCATGAATCAGCCTACAGAACAGCCATAAATGGGTCGCTGAAGAGATGAACAGTCCATTAAAAAAAGTCTCCCTATTTTTGACTGGGCAACAGGACATGAGCCAAACTAGTGGATATTTGAGCATCTGTAGGTGTGGTTAACTGGGATTGTAATGGTCAAGAATGATTTGTGAAGAGCACAGGGCTGTTGTAAAAATAAGGTGCTAAAATTGTGAAGGCATGAAATTGACTGGCTCTCCAGGGACTCAGGTACATATCTTCTGTATCACTTACTGGTGGTGGAAAGTGTCATCCAGGCCCCGCCAACTGGTGGTGTGTTCCCTCTGAGCTGAGTTAGTGTGAGCTAGCTCACAGTTTTTAAGCCTCCAGCTCACACATTTTTGTCTTAACTCAGAAAGGATGGCTCCAGAGCAAACTAATTTATGCAGTAGCCAAATCGCTTGCTCACAACTTTAATGCCAGTAGCTCACAAAGTAGAATTTTTGCTCACAAGACTCCACAGTTTAGAGGGCGCAGGGGTGGTGACCCTGTACACTTTTCAAGGCAAGAGACATCCAGAGGTGGTATGTCATTGCCTGCCTCTGAGTAGTGGCCCTGGACTTCCTTGGTGGTCTCCCATACAAATACTAACCAGAGTCAACCTGCGTAGCTTCTGAGATAGGATGAGACCACTTATTACCAAACCCTTTTAACTTGAAATGCCAAGGAAGCTGAGATTTTCTGCAGATGCTCTACTACGGAACCACGGTCCCACCAATGTATCCTTCCCTCATTTCCTGGTGGAAAAGTCAGAATCTAAAATGTGTTTCAGGGTCTTTCTTAAAGGTTCAGTCAAGCCTTCAGCTCCTATTCCTATTCACATGATTTCTATACTATAAATTGCTCACTAGAACAAGTATCATATCCTCACACCTAATTTTTATTTTTGATGTCAGATTCTCATTGTAATGCTTTTTGAGCAAACATTGTCCTTTTCTTTACTTCTTTCTTGGCAAATTGATCAAAGATGCTTGGGGTATTGGCTTTGTGCCTGGTTTCCACAAATGCCAGTGACGCTTGCACACTGAGTTAATTAAAATTGACTGCTTGTATTGGGCAGAAGAAACAGGCTAGATTCTAGATTGTTCCAAAGGATGACAGAACAACAGGGGCAAACAGAATGAATTGTGAGCTACTGATTTTTTTTTTTTAAATGAATGTATTACTTCATCTAGAAACTCATATTCAATTCTACCTTGAAGAGAAAAAGGAGGGTATTTATTGCATACTGGAGCACAGAATCCAGTATAGTGTCTCATTGACCCTTGCTTGCTTAGCTTTTACACTGCAACCTAACCCCGTGTCCTAGGCTAAGGCACTAGCTGCTGGCAATGCTTCTTCATCAGAAGCCCTAGAAAGACATACAGATCACTCTTCTGTCATCCAATATATTTTCAGGATGTAGAGGTGGGAGGAAAGCACTGCTGACAGCTCCCTTCCCACATCCTTCCAGAGCAGTTCTCTTCCTACACTGTATAATTTGGTTTGTCCAACTACTGCTACAAGGCATAGTATTCTATTATGCCAAATGAAGAGTTATCTCTTTCTGTTTTGGTAATGTCAACTGTCCTTAATACTGCTGTAATGGACTGCACTTTTAAAAGCTTAGAAGTACCATGTAAATAGAGAAAGAACTGTGAAGGGGTTAATTCTTCACAGAGCCAGAGAGCCTTGCATGACAGGCAGTTCCAAAAGATCTGATTGGTTTGCATCAGCTGAGCATAAAAAGACTTCTGAACTGGATGGTGGAGGAGAATTCAGTCTAATTTCAGCCCTAGCTGAAAACAGTTGAGTACTGACAGTTTCAGAATTCAGCAGAGAGCAGTTTAATACAGACAGGAGAACTGGAGAAAGTTGGCAAGGACAAGTGGGTAATTAGATGGAGACTGCCATTTGAGCCAAAGAAAGGGGATAGATCTAGTGAAAGGAGAATTTCCCTACCCAGTCGAACAGAGAGTTAGCTCTGAAGAGTGCAGAGATCCCTGGTCTGGTGTGGTTAGAAACTGCTTTTAGAGACTGTAAAAGTCAGTTAAAAACTCAGGACTAGTACTGATGTTTCAAGAGAAGAGGTTTGGGTACTGGAAAGAGTGTACCGGCCTTCTGGAAACAAAAATAAAAATTAGAGAATACTCAAATAAAGTGAACTGAAGGGTTTCGGGAAAACACTGGAACAAAAGCCTCTCAACATAAAGATTTAAGTCACTGTGAAAAGCCTATGAAACTCTTGTTAGCCTGAAAAATAAGAACTAAAATCTGTGCATGTACTGGTTTTACCTCAAAGTTAGCTATATCAAGTTACTTCAGAAATTTTAAGTCTTGATTTCACCTGACCTTTCTCCTCTATGTTAAATAAAATATTTGGTTGATGTTGAATTTTAAAATGTCTCAAGTGCAATTTTCAGTGGCTTAAGGGCAAAGCTCAGGTTTCTGGTCTGAGCCAGCAGTAAAATATCATACTGACACAGAGTGGGACAGCCAAAGTTCTTCAGGAAAGAAGAAAACAGACCACTAGGACTGCTCAGTCAGAAAGAAAAATGGAGGGAAAATCATGTGTCTGAGGGAGGGAAGTGGATGGGACCATCATAACTGCCTATCTGGTTAACTCATTATAAAATGAACCTGAAACATGAAGACTCAAGGAACAGTTTATGCCATTTTAATCTGATCACATAGATAAATAGTATAGCTATCATTTTGGAACTTCAAGGATGGTGATAGTAATCTTGGAGTTCATGTTTCTGCTTGATTGCTATCTGCTCAACCTGCACATTTTCAAGTGAATGTTCTATTATATAATTGTTCAGTCATCCAAAAACTGGATCCAGCTGTTCATGATCATATAAAACAAGGGGTTAGATCCAGCAACCCTCTTGTGTAAGATCATAGATGTTTGCCCAAGAATTGCAGATCTTCTCTGAAATCCCCTCCCTCCAGCAGCTATTTTTTTTACTCCCAAAGACCCACATGGAGTAGCAGTCATAGGGGTCAGTGGACTTCAATAGGTATGGTGAAAGGAGCAAAAATCATTCTCTCCTGCTTCTTCTGACAGTGGAATTTATTGACAGAAGACACAAGACTGGTGATCCTATATATACTCATATGGGTAAATTCTACTCTGTTTAAGTAATAATTTGATCTCAGACTGCATGGCATCTTCAAACACTAAAAAAATGGCTCATAAATGTTTTGCATCTGTACATTCTTACACTAATGCCTGAAAAGTATGGCCCACACGCAGGGAAAGGTATTACTTTACCTAGGCAAACTTGCAAAGCTCTGTGCTCATCAGTTGCTGATGGCACCTGCTAGCATGTATGATAATTACTCCCCATGTTCTGAACCTGAACATGGGGAGGAGAAAAAGTTATTTTGGCTGGTGGATGGACAGAAGAGAAGGAGGGAGGAAAGCAGGAGAGGCCACGGAGGCTTTCGTGGAAGGGAAAGAGGAAATAGTGGAGGAAAGGGAAATGAGATGCACCCTACAAGTTCTTGCAGAGTTCCTGCTTGTGCCTTCTTAACAGCCACAGACAAATGAAAAGCCCATCAAAATATTTAAACTTGATGTTTGCTCTGTATATGGGTTCTGATTATAAATTGCTACACTTTAATAAAAATGAAAATAAAAAGTCCATAAAAATAGTGTTTCCCGGTTCATAGCCAGTGAACAGGTTATGTGCTGAACCAGTGCATTTCAAGCACCTTTAGCTTTAATTTGAAGTACATCTCATTTTAAATTGTGAACATACCAGCAATTTGAGCATGGGCATTACAGGCCAAGTAATTCATTTTTTGAGTATCCTAGTTGTGAAATTCTGCAGCCTCACTTATAGTAATACCAGTCATCTACAGTTACATATATCTGAAGAGGAGAAGATAAAAAAGGAATATTTACTAGAAGGACCAAGAAGGATGCAATTGAGCTGTTTCTGTGGCTGAAGGTGCACACCGGAACTAAATAAATTGGCCACAGTGCATCTTACTTGAAAACATCATGCATAGGATCAGGCTGAATGTGTGCTGTAAATCCAGCTAGTCATAGCCTATGGGGAAAGAAAAGTTGTTCAACCTACTGAAGAGGATTACAGTGAAAATTAGAATGAGCCTTCAGATCTTGATTAGTTATCTGCTTTCTGATCCATAACCCAGCATTGCCATTGATATCCATTGCCCAATCCTTGCAGATCGCGTTTTTCTCCTCCTGTGCATTCTCAACATTTTGCAAATAAATGCAAACTGGCCCTATTTGTAAGTGATAACTTATCTGAAGCTGCAGCAGAAGTGTTGCCTTTCAAGGGGATGTTGAGACATAGCTGGAATAGGGTGTGAGTTTGGGCAAAGGAAAGGAGACTCAGAACATAAGGAAAACCATATGGGACATAATCCAGAGACCAGATTAGGTTTAGTGAAGCCGTCAGGCAGAAGGGGCACAGGGCAAGGTACAATGGAGGAAGAACTGAAAAGGAAGAAAATACGTAGAAAATCAGAAGATACACCTAAAGCATGCAAACATAAGAATCTGACAAAGACAGCTTTGACTCTCAAATGTTACTTACTAAATAGAAGCTGGAAAATGCTTCTGTTCTAGCTTAGATATCAGTTACAGGAGGGGGAGAGCCCTATCCCTCCTAGAATGTCTGAAGACCTTGATTCTTCAGCAAAATCCATTTACAGTCTTCAAAGCGACACTGAGTCTATTAGAGGCAGAGTGTAAGTAAACGGTCAAGTTTAACTGAAATGTTTAAAGAGCCATGATTCCAGAATCGCTGGAAAGTGAGGGGATTATTAAGGTTAACTGTTGCAAGATAAGAGGGTGAGAAACCTGACACATCAACAAGATTGTTATCACAGCTTTAAGGTAAAAATCATTACTGTAGGTGGGAATTTAATTTGTTCCTAAATAAAAAAGATTGATTTTCTTTGTGCGTGTGGGTGGGTAAGATACATTTCTTTATTGAAGTAAATCACAGATTAATAAAAAAAAAACTCATCAAGATCTTTATGCATGTATTTATTCTACATGTATTTATATGCATACAACAAAAGGTTTAAAGTGACAGAAGCATTAAACCAATTTTATTGGACTTTACAATGAACAGAACCAGTCACAGGGTAGAAACATGCAAAGGTGGTCTTGGATCCTCTATGTGGATATTTTGGCAAATGAAAATTGTCATGTAAGGGCAAGAAAGAGGGCATTTGGGCTGCCTTGAGCCAGTTGCCGCCTTGAGCTAGTTTGCCCAGCAAGGCAGGATATAAATTGAAAGTATTAAATAAATAAATAAATAAATAAATAAATAAATACCTAAGCAAACCAAAACCACTGACAGAGTTACCATAACTAACTCAGACTTAAAATTAATGAAACTCAATAAGATCTGGCCACTAATTTAGTCTAATGTTTCATGGAGACCCAAGAAAGAGGGAGAGACTGACTCTGCAGGTATGTTCAAGTGAGTAGCCATGTTGGTCTGAAGCAATAGAAAAAGTTTGAGTGCAATGGTACCGTTAAGACCAACAAAGTTTAGTTCTGGCTGTGCATGCATACTTCTTCAGATACACTGAGACAGTTTTCCTTAAGTCTTACATATGGGGGGGGGGGGTAGTTGCCAGGAAGCGCTAATTAAATTTAAGATGCATAAGTAACTGGGTGCTAAATATAGCTGAGATTAGATTAAAGCAGTTGGTAAAATCTGTGAATGGCAGCAAATTAACATACAAATACAAGAGTTAACAAACAGATGTGAGATCTAAGTGCGTACAGTGGCACCTCAAAGACCAACAAAGTTCAATTCTGGGTCTAAGCAAGAACTGAGAGGCTTAGCATACGTAGGTGCACATTTCTTCAGATATACTGAAACAATTTCCCTCAAATGTTACCTTTTGGGGTGGGATGGGGTGGGGTGGGGGTTCGTTGCCAGGAAGGACAAATTAGAGTCAAGATATATATGTACAGCTAAGATTGGAATAACACAGTTGGTAAGGTCTGGAAATAGCAGCAAATTAGCATACAGATACTAAAAGAGTTGACAACGGGTGTGAGAACTAGATTTGAGTCCAGTAGCAACTTTAAGACCAACAAAGTTTAATTCTGCAGATATGTAACTGATAAGCAAAATTAAAAACAGATCTTTTCAATAAATATTATTTTAAAACATTTATTTTAATTTTTACATAACATTCTTCAAGTACAGCTCGATGAAAGATAATGTCTTCAATAACTAGAGAATTTCTGTGCTCACAAAAAGGGCAGTTTTGATCAATTTCCCTTTCCTGCAGTAAATCTGCAATTCATCTTCATGCCATTTCTGGGCAGGCCCATAACCAGAAAATTTTAGTTGGTGGGGCAGGGCGCTGGGAGAGGGGAGTGGGGAGCTTAATTGGATTATTAATTAGATTAGTTCCTTGGGAAGGTCACTTGGGGGCCTTCCCTTCCAGAGCCACCCTGCCACTTCTCCTCAGCTTCACTCCCCTCCCATTAGGTGTTAGGTTTAACAGTTGATCAGAGGGGAGTGAAACTGACCAGAAGTGGCTGGGCAGCTTCCCCTTCCTAACTCCAGCCCCTCCACAGTGGTGGGGAGGCTGGGAAGGAAAGGGAAGTCTCCCTGACGCTTCTGGTCAGTGTCAATCCCACAGATCAGCTGGTCAACCAAACAGCTGATGGGTGGGGAGTGGAACTGACCAGAAGCTGCCAGGCAGCTTGCCTGGAAGAGCCAGGGAAGCCACGGAGGGGCCGGGGAATGGAGTGCAATTGGGTGAGGTGTGGGCTGGCACCCCCAAATGCCCCACCATGGCTACATGCCTGTTTCTGGGTGTTCCCTAGGCCCCAAAAACAGCATTTGGGGGGTGGGGTGGGGATTTAGGGCTGCATTGGGAGAGGAGTGGCAAGAGACCCATGCTCCATGGATGGAAATCAGACTGCAGTTTTACTGGTTTTATTTCGGAAATTTCAACCCCTGATTTTACCTGACCTTTCCCTTCTATGTTAAATAAAATAATTTGTTATTTTTGAATTGCAAAATGCCTTGTGTGCCACTTAAGTTGTTTAAGTTAAAGGGGTCTCCTGATCCTTCCCTCCCTGGGCTGAGCCAACAGCCAAAATATCGTACTGTGACAGGGTGGGACGGCCAGAGTTCCTTCAGCAAAGAAGACAATATATTATTAAGATGGTTCAGTCAGAAAGAAAAAGAAAAACAGAGGGAGAATTTTCCTCTGATGGAGGGAAGTGAACAGGGCTGTCATACCCCTAGCCCCTAGGAACAGCATTTTGGGGGTGAGGATTTGATGCTGCAGTAGGAGGGGAGTAGCAAGAAATGCCAGTTAAACACCCTCTGAGTTCACTTGCTTGAGAGTCATGCTGCGGTGAGGTCAGAAGGCATTTAAATTTTCCTAGTTTGTGCCTATCCCTAAACACAACACACAAATGCTATTCTAGGCAGTGTTGCTGCTGAGCAGAGAAATGCTTTGAGCCCCAGAGTGCCACAAAGTATCTTGTAGGAAGGAACAGGGTCTAGTTTCCATGAACGAAGCATTTTCTTCATGTTTAAAAATAGGACATCGCAGATTCCTTTACATGTAAGTGGGAAGATTTGTGTGGAACACAAGTGAAACCAAATAAAATAAAAGAACCTGCCTGTGTATCTCCTGAAATCTCATATCTTATATGTGTGATAACACCATGCACATTTTGATCCATTTTTAACTATTCCTCTACCTACTTGCATGCTTTTCATCAAGCAAGTTGAGGAACTTAAACAACAGAGAGTAGAGGTTTTAAATACATATTTGGCAGTGATTTGTGAAAAATGAAAGAGGGTAAATTTCACCATGAAAAATGGATTTCTATAGTAGTTTTAACTATGATTTAATCTCTTTGTAAATGTTTCTCCCATTGACATACATCTACAAATGCATGATTCTAATAATTCCCATGTAACACACATTTTTGTAGTAATACATTTAACTGTAAATATTATTAATGTCGTTGAACATTATTCTATTAGAGAAAAAAACACATTTAGACGTCTTCTTGCACTGAATTCAAGTGTGAAAAATTCTGTATTCTCTCTACTGAATCTACTAGAGAAAACAGTATAAAAAGACTAAAAAATAATGTATTGGATCCAGTGACTCCATGAAAGAAGTGAATTGAATGTAATTTAACTTGCGGCTCCTGCTCTCAGCGGCCACATGCATCTTCTGAAAAACTATTGCTGAGAGTTTTCAAGAACATTATGCCATTTGACATAGTTACACAAAAGAATCCACATGCAGGGCTAGTCATGTGCAAAGTGAAACCTATGTCTAAGGGCACATGTGTCAAGAGCAATTAACTGATTTGTATACCTGGGTCCCACTTTGGGGCAGCACTCCAAAAGAACGAGAGATAATAATCCCTTACATAAGAAAAATCCTTTATTCTCCTACCAAGAAACAGAATGAAAATGGAAAGGTAAAAACAGCAAAATAAAACAGTAAAGCAGTTGTAGACAATAAACCTTTGCATAAGATTACCTGCCTATGAGTTATTATTTATGGAGGGGGTGGAAATCAGGGGGAAGGGGAACTGGCTAGCAGTAAGGCAATCCCAGGATGCTGGTGGGGGAGGGGGATTAAGAAAACATATGAGCCTGATCCTGGGGAGAAAAGACACTGAGGGTTCAGTCTGAGAGAATGACTAGATCTGGGGGTGAAAGGCTCAAATGGGAACCTGGAGAAATGGGTTTGAGATAATAACCGGCTACAAATGGGAGAATAACAGGCTGTTCTCATGCATCCTGAGCCAGGTTCTTATCACTGGGGGGGACATGTCTAGCCAAAATTAGAGCAGGAAATCAGGATTAAAATTTCATTATATGATTTGAATATTAACTGCTAACCCTAGAGGGACTGGAATACACAAGATTAGCTTAGAGAGGGTGTCTGACAGGTGCAGGATCCCTGCCTCAGTAGGTGATGAGGTTATGCATTTCCTTAGGGTCAGATGGGCTCTTAGGAAGTCCCTTGATTGCATTAGGCTGGGGGTGGGGGCTCTGACCTGACCTGACCAGAGGCTTTTAGTTATTGTCCTGCAAAACCTGTGGGATGAAGTTATTCTAGATTTGGAAGGGCTCTGAAATGTTCCATAAGAGTCTTGATTAATTAGTCTTGGCACTTGGGGTACTCCTCCAAGGAATGGCCTTGGGACACCTGCTCCCTTTCTTGGGGATCCTGTGTTAAATATGAAAGCTAGATTTTTAATCCAAGCTTCCAAGGTAATAATAATTATTATCATGTAGAATTGTGTGTAGAATAGCCAGGAGATCCTAAGATTGTCTGGCAACCAGAAGTTCTAGATCTTTTAGCATTATGCAACACTAGGTGGTGAGCTAGACTTGTTTTTAAGGCGAGAGACATTTCAGAAGTGCCATAGCCTGTCTCTGTGTCATGACCCTGGTACTCCTTGGAGGTCACCCTTCCAAATACTAGCCAAGGCTGACCCTGCTTAGCTTCCGAGATCTGATGGGATCAAGCGAACCTGGGCTATCCAGGTCAGTGGAGCTTCCAAGGTACTGCATTGCCAAGAGTACTAGGGTGCATGACATTGAGGGTCCCTGGTGGGAGGAGATTAGGGATGGGCACAAACTGGGTCAGAAACTAAAGTTCATGTCAAATTTTGGCCAGTTTGTGGTTCACAAACTGAAGTTCATGGCAGGTCAACCGACACGGACTTTCCATGAACTTTTAAGCAGTTTGCAGAGGTTCATGAATAGATACATTTCCAGACAGACTGTCTCCGCTCAAACAAAATATTTACCAAACTTCAAAGCAACAGGGGGGCAGAATTTTCCAGCCTTAGAAACACTGTTGATAGTTTCAAACTAGTATACCACTTTCAAGAGAGGTCCCTCATTTACCAGCATTCCTTTGTGTTAGCTTCTCATTTTTTTGCAAAGAGCTTGCAAAATTCCACCCACCCCTTTGCTTGGATTTCTGACTCTGGGCTTTGAGATCAGTCCTTTTAAGCTCAGTCAGTCAGTCAGTCAGTCAGTCTTTATTAACGGCCCACGGCCAGTAAATAAATAAATACTATCACATGTAAGAAAAACAATAAAAACAATGATTAAAAATATACTAAAATTGAATGCACAAATTTAAAACGCTGATAAGACAGTTATGCAAATCAAGTTCCCACCATTTCTTTAGAAACATGAATGGTACATAATTTTATCTCTTGAGCACAAAATTTTGCTATTTTCTTATTAGTCTCTTGTGTTCTCATCAGAAAGGAGTTTATTAACAATCTCTTCCTCAGAAATTTCAGGACCTTTCAGTAGTATCAGTGAAACAAAAGTCAAGGGAATTTCATTGTATATCGAGCCGTGAAGTAAGATGTGTGTTATTGTCTCTATCACATCAACGTTACAAAGACATATGCTCTCAGCTTGAGGGATTTTATTATATCTACCCTCAACAACTGCTGATGGCAATACCCCTAGCCTTTTAAGCTCACACTGCCAGTGGCACTGGGTTCTACTGGGCACTCTGTGATTGCACTGATACTGCTGGGCATTCTGTACATTATACTGGTTCTGCTGGGCTTGCAAAAATGCCACCACCTTGCTTGGATTATGATTGAGCTGACATTGCCACATTGGCACTGGGTTCTGCTGGGCACTAGTATATTGCACTGGTTTATCTCAGCTTCCACCCACCCCCCTTACTTGGATTGTGATAATGTGCTTGACATCAGTCCTGTTGAGCTAGCATTGCTATATTGGCACTAGGTTCTGTTGAGCAGTCTGTGATTGCACTGGTACTGCTGGCACTAACACATTGCACTGGTTCTGCTGGGCTTGCAGAAATGCAC
This sequence comes from Lepidodactylus listeri, assembly GCA_029233225.1. Lineage (NCBI taxonomy): Eukaryota > Metazoa > Chordata > Lepidosauria > Squamata > Gekkonidae > Lepidodactylus > Lepidodactylus listeri. The sequence goes on from JARCFY010000008.1 coordinate 69,201,286, forward strand.
CTCACTTCAGTTTCTACTGCAGAGATTCTCTGGTTTGACCTTAGTCCTGTTGGATTTGCACTGCCACACTAACTCTGGTTCTGCTGGGCACATTGCACTGGTTCTGCTGGGCTTGCAAAATAACCCCCCCACACACACACCCCTTCAGTTTCTACTGCAGAGATTATCAGGGACTTTGATCCTGTTTTGCCAGGCTTCTGTTGCCCTTGCTTTTTTTTGCTGTCTCCCCCCCATTGGAAACAATGGAGGATGGGGCACCTTTCTGGGGGGCTGATACTCAGATCCTGTAAATCTAATTCTCACCAAACTTGATGGGCAGGAAGAGGAGTTTCATCCGAAGATCCCCCATGAGTTTGGAGTTTCTAGCACACCAGGTGGGGGATTCTACCATGTCACAAACTTCACAAACTGAACTAGTTCGTTTAGCTCTTTCGTGATGGTTCATGGCTTACAAACCAGGCACTTCATGAACCATAATGAGCTGCATTTTTCCAGTTCCTGTCCATTCCTAGAGAAGATCACCATGCAAAACTGTGGGACACTGTACCAGGAACTTGGTAGTTATCACCATCCTGTAATTCCTGCCAAGTCTCCTTGTTACTGTTGTCTCCCAGGCCACATGGCATGCTGCTAACCTTTTTGAGGGGGCATGGGAGCTGCAGGAGGAATGGGAAGACAATAAAAAAAGACTTTGTTGAACTCTTTCTGTTCACGGGATCCAACCCCATATGAATTTTGCTTTAGTTCTACTTAAAGTTTCTCTACTTGCTTTTGCCATAGTCAGAACCAAACAACAACAACAAAAAATTGTTCACTATATACTGATAAAGCCAGCTTTATTATTGCCTTTAGGGTCAGTGACAGAACTAGGTCAAACAGATAAGTGGGAGGGAAAAGTTGGATTGTTACCCCATATTCTGGCAGTGAAGAAGTAAGAATCAAACTGTGCCAAAAGAGAAATATTACTGTTTTGGCTTGCAGAGAAAATAAGTACCTCAATAACAACCCCTAGGGTAACAGCTCAATTTAACAGCAGCTTATGTGAAAACATGAGATGCCTGGGATAAAAAAGAGAAATTAATCTTTTAATAATCAGTGATGGATATTCCTTAGGATAAAAAGACCATGGTGAGAGAAACACAACACTGTCTTTTAGTGAATTATTATGCTTTAGGAATAATCAAATTAATGTCAGATAGTGCACTGAAAAAAGTCTCTTTTTTTTTACACCATAACAGGAGGACTACAACCAACCCCTCCCCCCGCTTTTTCATTTCTTTTCTTTTCTTTTCTTTTCTTTTCTTTTCTTTTCTTTTCTTTTCTTTTCTTTTCTTTTGGATTTGAAGCTCTCAGGTGTTCATTACTGCCAAAACTGATACATCTCATGATCACATTTATGAAAAATTTACAATCTTTGACCTTTATATTTATTAACTGTATTTATTGTTGCTTACACAATATAGCAATGTTTATGCCTTTCTACTGTTTGACATGTTGATTATGGTTAAAATTTTCTACTATAAAAGATATAAATAAATCTTTAAAAAACAAAAACAAGGGGTTTTAAATGATTTCCTAATGCAAATAATAGAATTTCCTAACCTTGTAGCACAAAACTAAAAAGCCAGGAAACAGCATTTTTTAATGAGACAGTAGAAGGGTATTGCTATTATATCATGGATTGATTCAGACAGATATTCTTTTAGCAACTTGTGGGCTCAGGGACATGGAGGTGTAGAGGTGGGGAAATGAAACAGACCACATGAATTTGGAGAAATAAAGTGGCCACAACTTTCACTGAGTACACTGCAGGAGCACTGGTGCAGCATAGGGACAAATCCTTAATCAGGTGACCCACCTGCTGTCTGATGAACCCCGCACCCACAGTCCACCTGCTGGGGTGAAACCAGGAAGTGGCAAGCCCCAGGGAGCCCTGTGGGCACTGGCCACTGCATGGTTCCCTTACCACCTGGTGTTGAGAACCTGGCTGACAGCTGCCAAGCTAGGCATGCCGCTGAATTGGGTCTTCCCAAGATATCTTAATGGAGTCCTCTGAACCATTGGATGTGGGCACACAGGCACTGCCTCCCTAACAAAAAAAAAATCCACCCCATGCCCAAACCACCACAAGAGCTGGGGGGGGGGGCTCCTACCCTACTCTGGCTCCCATCAGCATTCCTAAGCCTGCAACCAATGAAGCAACCCGCCCCAGATACCATGCAGCCAAATATCCATAACCAACTTGGATAGGTGCACCCTGTGCACATTGTGGAGGGCAGTCAGCCTAAGACTGATGCCTGTGTGGCTAATGACACACCCTTCCAGTGACACCACTGCCTGAGCAGCCACCTTACGCATTTTCCTTTGGCCAAATCCACCCAGGCGGGTGAAACAGCACTATGCCTATTGTGGTATTTGAGGAGACTGGACCCTAACAATGACCTGGTTATCACACGAAAACAGGACAATCCTGTTCTGGAATATCTTCCTCCACAAAACCCATAACAGGAGATGACCCTAACCATAGCTTGGTTATTACACAAAAACAGGACACTCCTGTTCTGCAATACTTTCTTCCACAAAACCTGTAACAGGAAAACAACTACAAGCATTCTCCCCTGCCCCCTGCTTTTTCTCTTTTTTTTGATTTGAAGGTCTCACATGTTCATCACTGCCAAAACTGATATATCTCATGATCACATTTACTTTGGATAATGCTTGTTCCATGGCTTTGTTAGAACTCCAAATGGAGGAGTTTTAGCTTTACCTCTCTTACTTGCACAATATAATGCAACACTTACAACAAGGGGTTTTAAATGATTTCCTAATGCAAATAATAAAATTTCCTAACCTTATAGCACAAACGAAAAAGCCAGTAAATAGTATTTTTAATGAGAGAGTAGAAGGAATTGCTATTATATCATGAATTGGTTCAGACAGTCATACTTTTAGTCAGGGGTCATTTCATAGAAAAAGAGGTGCAGGAGCTCATTAGCATACCTATTAGCATAACTCACTAGCATAACCAGCTGAATGTCAGTTTCAGCCCTATTATACCCTATGGGCCATTGAAGTCAATGGCAAAAACTCATAGGGTATATGAGGGGCTGGAGGAGAGGGGGCTGGAGGGAGAGGCTCCAAACTTGCAGGGTACCTTCTGAGATCTCTCCCCGAAATACCCACCAAGATTCAAGAAGATTGGACCAGGGGGTCCAATTCTATGCGGCCTCAAACAGGTTGCTCCATCCCCTCCATTGTTCTCTATGGTGGGACTTTTTTCCCACCATAGAGAACAATGGAGGGAATGGGGGTAACCTGTTTGGGGGCCCGTAGAATTGAACCCCCTGGTCCAATCTTCTTGAAACTTGGTGGGTATTTGGGGGAGAGGTCCCAGAAGCTATCCTGCACGTTTGGAACCTCTCCCTCAAACCCCCTCCCCTACAGCCGTTTTTAAAGTTGCAGCCGAATTTTGGCAGCGGGCCGAATCAGATCAGAGAATCTGATTCGGCCCATGGCTGCCCTACTACCCACTCCTGAGCTGGCGGAGCAGCACTCTGCCTTGCTCTGGCCCCAAAGGACCCCTGCTTTTAGTAACTGCTTCTGTGAAACGGAGAGTGAAACATGCATATCACTATGTGAATATATCATATGGGCATGGGAGAATCACACACAGAAGTATGGATCCTTCTAATGTTCTGTAAGTGTGAGAGGAAACAACCACAATCTCCCATGACTCTTCTCTTCACTGCACACTTGTCCTGAGGATTTTTTCCATGCATGCCCCACAATTGCAAGCATAGTCGTTTGGGTCTCAAAAGTCCTAGTCCCTTTTATGCCAGTGGAAAAGCTGGTAGGATGTAACCCACAAAGTGCAATTGACTCACCTCAATCTATACCCTGCCTTTGGGGCCAAGGCCTTATGCTACCCAATATTATGTAGTTTATACAAGATGTCATTCATGCCATTCATATATTCGTGAAGGCCAGTGCTGGCCCCACCTCAAGAAAAATTACTGCCTGACCAAATGTCTGAATTGGTTTTATCTCATGTGAGAACTGCATTAGGTGAAGTGCAGATGGACTTTGAACCTTCATTTTTTCCCAGTTATTTCATTTGTATTTTGTCTAACAAGTAAAGCATTGTGATAGTTCTGTATCTACAATGGAACACATGTCAAAACTGTGCTCATAAGCCTGAAAAATGTGATGAAAACAAGCTGAGGGGGTTGACTGCTCTGGGCTTGCCAAGTAATAGTAGGACAGCTGACACAGCATGCATAGTGGGGATGCTGTAGTTGCACTGAGCAGGAGAGGTTCAACTAAACCTTCCAACTCTATGAACCCCCACATAACCCCAAATGCTACAAAAACTGTAAGTGAAAATGCTGCCAGGACTAGTATGTCTGGCAACTGCAAATAATTTCCACTTGGCACCTGGGCATATGGATGTCAACCTCCAAGGGCGTGGGGGGGGGGCTGAATTACAGTTCATCTACACACAACAGAGATCAGTTCCTCTGGAGAAATTGGATGCTTTGGAGGGTGAACTCTCTGGCACTGTAGCCCATTGAGGTCCCTGTTTTCCCCAGGCTCTACTCCCAAATCTCCAGGAGTTTCCCAAACTGTAGATGGCAGCCCTACCCCCTGTGCCATGCTGGTACCCAAGGGGGACTGGGAAACCCTACCTGGATGGAAAACAACCACTTGTTTGACCACCACTTCCCCTGCATTAGTCACTTTGAAGAGAAATTCCTTCAAGAGGACTCCTTCCCTTACTAGAGCAAAAGCTGCAATGGGAGCAGAAAAGGAGAAAAGGGGAATAGGTAGAGATGGTTAAATTCTCCCCAGCCAGATTTCCTTCTGATTTTATTCTGCCTTGTTTAGCCTTGTATCTGAAACAGAACTAATCATTAGAAATTCTTCATCATTCAATTTTTCCTGTGCCTGTGCAGTTCTGTGCAGTTTAGAGTTCCTTCATTTAACATGCATCTTTGTTTCCCCTCTTCTGTTGCTGATCTGCTCATGTACATTAATAAAAAAACCATCACACAATCTAGGTGTGGTAAGATGTACAGCTGTATCAAGTTTCAATTATTTAAAAGGAAATTTAGGGAGGGGCATTCAACCATGTGAGTCCCTGTCTGAAGTGGTGCAGGGCAAGCACAGATTTAACACATCGGTAAAAACCAGAGCATAGTGTTTGTTCTGAGATAAAGATTTTGTGTTAAACAAGATAAGGAGCCATCATTTACTGTACTCTAATTAGGGCAATAACAGCTAAAACAGCACCAGCTGCTGCATATTGCAGACACAGTATTTTGTGTAATTCACACCAATACACTGAGAGTTAAACGTGCCACTTGTGAGATACAGCTGCAAATCTGGTCATTTAAAACTGGATGTCATCAGATGTCTCAGAAAACTGAGGTTCCACCATCCAAAGTGTCAGCGGGCACTTACTGTACACAACACGGTGATACGCAGTCATTAGATTTCATGAGGAAACAAAAGGTAGCAAATAATTAGCCTAGTCTTCCAAATTAGAAGGCCTGTGAGTAATTCATGAGGACTGAATTACACATTCAGGATCTGAATCACTGCTATTGGAAAAGGGGAGTACAGTTTTCTTCTGAGCAGGGCTTCCTACTTTCATGCTCTGTGCTAGGCCACGTGGAAACAAGCATCTGCTGTTGTTAACTGATGAATTCAGTTTAGGAACTTATTGAGGAGTTCCATATCATTTTTTGACAATAGCCCAACAGTATTCCCTTTGAGATGCATTTAAGTTCAACTAAAACTGGAAACAACCAGTTGGTATCAACACTTGAAAGGAATTGTCTGGTCCATCTCAGCTTACACTTATATAAAATGCAATCTCTGGGATGCTATTGTTATGAACAATTCAAAAAAGAAGTGAGCTTATGAAGAATGATCTTTTGAGCTGGCAGAAAATCTGAAGCACTACAACTGCTGAGATGTGTCGATTTAATAAAGCTTTAGATACTAAACTTTGGCCTCAATCTGTAAAAGCATAAAGTAAAATCCAGGTTCTCTAGAAGCAGAGGTTTTGTTAAACAGAACTACCTGTCCCTTCCCTCAGGATGGATAAGCCACTTAATACTGAGATTCTAATCATACCAATGGCAGAAGATGAACTTTGACACTAAGACTAGAATAGCACAGACATCTGCCTCAATCAGATCTCAGGCCAGAATCCTGGAATCTCTCTGGGGCTGGAAATTTCAGGCTCATCCAGAAAACACCAGATGAGGCCTCCAGCACAGAAGTTGTCTGCCATAGTGGGGGAACAACATACCCTTTATCCGTACCCAGCTTCCACTGCTGCTGCAAATGATCGTTTTTGGCTGAAAAACTGGAAGTGACATTACCATCTCGCACAATGCTCTAGGAACCCCTCTGATCTAGTAATGGAGCATTGCATGACATCATCATGTCATGTCTGGTTTTTCAGCTGGAAACAATGTCATAGCTTCAAATACTGCTACTTCTGCCTGCCTTTGCCCCCCAAGTATCCCACTGGTTGCTAGCCAAGGGCCAGCAACCCTAGCTGACCCTAAGCCAAAAACTACAGAAATGGCTTTTGGCTCCCAGCAGAATATTTACCTGTGTGAACTGAGAGGGTCAAGCTAACAAAAGAATTATAATGAAAAATATAGACATTTATTAGGGTGTACACATAAATAAAACAAAATTAAATTAAAAGAGACAGTCCAAGTATCAGACATTTAAAACTAGGTTCATTAAGAACTAATTGCAGTGCATATCAAACTGATGAATAAAATTTATGATCTAAGGACCATAAACGTTTTGCCCCCATGGGCCTTCCTCAGTGGTCAATATTCCTTATTATAAAGTGACACACATCCAAAAATAGATGTATTCAGAATTTTGTACATACATATATTAATAAGACCAGGTGTTGCTGTCTGAAATTGTAGGGGGGAAGGGGGGGAGGGAAAAAAGCCAGATTACTTTTGTGTAGACAATAAATATATGTAATAATAGATTTTATAAGAAATAGAAATAAATTTATGTTGGGATTACCTTGAATGCTATATATTTGCTACAACTAGTAAAATAAGCCTGTGGTAGTTGCACGAATTCTCCAAATTAGTCTAGATAAAAATGAAATAGTCATAATTATTAGAGTTGAAAGTTACTATGATATAGAATTAATTTAGCCTAGAAATGTTTTCTCAAAAGATATTTAAATAGGCAACAGACCTGGTATCAAATGTCCCATTCGTCAGAATGTGTGTCACTTCCATCAAGTGAAATAGTCATGTCACAAACTGCTGAGATTACAATCCTATATAGTGGACCCAAGGATGATGCAATCACCCCCATGTATTGCACGATGCTCCTAGCAAAGGAAGGGATTACAAATTGGGAGGGGTAGATAAACATGTGAACATTTTTTCAAAGGTAGCAGGTCCAATCCAGTTCTTCATTCAGTCCTTGAGGAGCAGATGTCTGTAAATGATGAATCCAAAATAACTCACTTCTTTGGAGAATCTTGAGCCTGTTTGAATTTGTAGTCTGAACTGTTTCAGTGATCCAGAACTTCAGCTGGTTTTCAGTATGGCCCAAATCCAGGTAGTGATTGACAAGTGGATCATTCCTTTTCTTTAATCTAATACAGCTCCTGTGTTCCCCAATTCTTACTTTCACTGGCCTTAATGTTAGCCCCACATATTTTTTGCCACAAGGACATTGAATGGCATAAATAACTGAATGGCTTTTGCAATTACAGAATGAATTAACAAAAAACTTCTAGTCCTTCTAGAATTGTAGAAGCATTTTTTAGCCTCAGCATAATTGTGTACAGAACAGCCCCCACACAGGGAAAAAAACCTTTAGATATATGACTCTCCCTCATGCAGCTGGTGTCCTTCAGTTCAGGAAGCCTGCTTCTAACCAGTATGTCTCTGAGATTTTTAGCCCTCCTGGCTGTGAACAATGGAGGAATTTGGCATCTTGGGATGTTAGATAGAAGGTGCCAGTATTTATTTATAATAGTCTGCAAGCCTTCTTGTGGGCCAGAAAGGTAGCATCTCGGGCCAGAAGAATGGCAAATTACTCTGTGGGAGCTTATTTACCTCAGTGCCTAACCCTGCAGCAATCATGAAGGGCTAGAAGCAGCAATTACAGAATCCTGGGAAGGAATCCAAGTCTGGGAGCAGGCCCAGAGCCTTGATGAGGACAGGTGGACCTCCAGACCTTCAGTGGGAATTTGAACCTTGGACCCTGTTCTTGTAGTTATCTGGGCAATAAGACACAACCCAACCTGCTTCTGGTATCTGCTTCTGGTATCTGGATGGTGGAATGGCCAGGTGAAAAAGTAGCTTCTTGTCCCAAAAGCAATAAAAAAAACTTCAAACTCAAAAGACTTGGGGTGCAAAATCACATGATATACTAGCAATGGCATTGGGATAGTTACAAATGTAGTTTTGAACTGCCCCTTAGTATTCTGCTTATAGAGATACTGCTGAAAACAATCTTCATCTGGAGATTTCTACCTATGGCAATTATCAAGTGGGCTATAACCATCAGCACTGATCATCCATGTTCCCACTAGGTATTCATGCAACACTCCAGTAAGGGAGCTATGGTTAGGAACCCCCAGGTGGTGGCAGGTGATCTCCTGAAGTTATAATTGATCTTCAGGCTACAGAGACCAGTCCCCCTGCAATCGTCTTTGGCCCTGCCTGCTTTTTACGTGCCTTTGGAGCCAACTCCTGCCTTCTAAACTTCTTGGCAGCTAAAGTTCATCCCCTCTAGCATCTGTTCCTAGGTTCCCCCAGTGTACATCCTGGCCTTGGCCAATACTATGTATTTGAGCAGATACAGCCTAATAAATAAATAACTCAGTCATCTACAGCAGTGGTGTCTAGATTAGTGCAGCCCATTTTATACTCATATACTTCCTTCAGTGATGAGTGATTACTGAATCATTCTACAGAAAAATTAATAATTGGGGGAGGTTTTATTTCTTCCCCTTTTTTAAGTGCTAGGGAGTGAATTGTCTGTTGGTCCACCAAAAGAAAGAATCAAGGGAAAATACTGTACATTTACTTAGGATCCTAACCTAGGGAAGCAACCAATCAACAGCTTTAGCAACATAATTAAAACCTAAGGAAATGAGAAATGGTATTTCCCAAATAGGATTTTAGTTATAGTAATTTATAATCACAACATACAATAAACCCACACAACTACTTGAAATTTTAGTTAGTATTCATAAGCAAGTTGAGTTATTGAGAAGCTCAGGTTTAATATTCATGTTCCTGATTTCAGGAGACAGGCATTATTTGTTTATTTCTTTTTAGTTGTTGTTTTCTTCCTCTTTCTCTACCTTCATTATGGAGAAAAGTCTGTATCAAAGGGAATTCTATATACTGTGCTGATACTGATCTGCAGTTACAGAAGGGCAAGTCACCCCCAAAGTTTCTGCTGTTCCCAGATTTCCTAGTCTTTTTTTAAAAAGTATCTAACTCTTTTCCATGCAGAGATAAAGTGGGAAATGTACAAGCAGTTTTGTTTGGTGGGCCTGAGAAGGATTGGAGATGGAGAAGATGCAAGATAGCTGGAATTCAATTAACTTCTTACTGACCAAATATGTTCTCATTTCCTCTATTCCAAAGTATTTTATTCTCGGGTCATTTGTTTCTTTGTCATTGGTTTCTGGCCTCCTTACTGTTCACATTATTAAATGAGGTGATATTTAGAGTACTTTAGTACAGAAAATTGAGGTGATATTTAGAGTACTTTAGAGCAGCCTTCTCTGTCTGCACTGGGAAATTTGTCTCAGGAACAGGGAGGCATGGGAAGAGAGGCAGAAGCAGAAAGACTGATGCCTAATTTTACTCAGCTTGTGTTTAATCATTAATAGCAAGCCATCTTGCTGTAACATCCCTTTGTGAAAGAATATGCCCTCTGAGCATTTGCAGAATATTTTTACTTACCTGTGACCACTATTGTCAAGTTCCTGTCTTCATTTCTCCTAAAATCTAGGATTTGGGCTGAATCACCTAAGAGGCATAATGCTGACACAGGTTTCAGCATTTTTTATTAATGTTTACCCTCTGTCACTTTAAAACACACACAGATACACGAAGGCATGAGTCATTTAGAGCTGAAGGGTGACAGCTGTTCAAGGCCCACTTTTTTCCCCAGGCCCAGTTTGCCACATGTCCTCCACAGCAGCATGGCTCATTAGGATTACCAGCATGAATCCAGTTTCTTATACTGGCTTCAGAGTTCATGTTGCTCAAGAGGCACTAAGCATTCAAAGAAAATTATTTTCAAGCAAATCAATAAAACCTATTTGCATTTAGTTTTAACTCCCAACCAGAAGAATAAAGAAATTCTATAAAATAAGGGACCACTGGGGGAGGGGAAGGCTGGGTAATGTAAAGATGAACACTGATTAAAACTTGAATTCATCTAAAAAGCAATTAGTGTGCACAAAACAGCCTCCTTGTGGGAGGCTTGGTTCCTGACAGAATTTACTGAGGTAACCTTATTTTTTTCCATCCGTCTCCTTGAAAGAAGGTAACCAAACCACCCAGCTGCATGTACACATAAGATATATGTATTTCTAACCTTAAACAATGAAGCCAGGTGAGGTTTTTGGCAATAAATTAAACTTTGCTGTACCTTGTATCAGCCAGATGTTTAAATGGACATATCAATGATTTGATTTAATAGAATAAATTTTCATATATAATTTTACTGAGGAACTGGGGCAAACTGAGAATCTAATGCAAACTATTTCAGTGAAGAACAAGGAATATGTTTACACAACAATCTGAGAAAACTAGAAATAAAGAAGTTTGGAAGACCACAGAAACCTGCACAGAAAGCTCACCCATCCCCCACCCCCGGTAGTGTGTGTGGGTTTAAATCCTGCTACCTTGAGCAAAAGAGAGTATTAGAAAGTTCAGGGGAAATGTAAGATTATATGAATAAGGAAGGCTTTAATCCAAGCCTATGCCTGTGCAGTGGTTAGGGGTCCCTAGGCAGAGATTTTGAATAGTATCAATGACCTGTTTAGTGGGTTTAGGAGAGTACAAAGACTAAATCCAGGCTTACATTCCCCACTCTGTATAGCTGATATGTGCTAAAGCTGTAGGTGATTCCAAGCACAACAGCCATTTCTGTCTATGATTCCTTACCTAGCTAGAGATGGATACTTCCACATCTATAAGCGTTAGGTGGATTAGGTTAAAACTGTATGCATTAATAATGTAACACAGTGTTATATGATGACAAAACTATAACCATATCCAGGATACCTGAGAAGATATAAGCAGATCCTAAAAATCAAATATAAAGACAGGAAATTTAAATCAAATAATTTAAAACATTCAGAATATTTATGCAAGATGATTGATTAAACATTTGCACAAGTACACCGCATAGGCTGTTGCATATTAAAAGAAGAATCTTAAACAAGTGGCACACAGTGATGACAGGTTTGTGGCGAGTAAAACTTCAGCTATTATCAAGCTATGTTAGAGTACACCTGGATGAAATGGTGCCAACTGCAAGTACTGTTGAATATGCAGAAAGGAATGTGCTCAACAGGCACAAACTGCTCATGAAAAGTCAACCAGCTCAATGAAAAAATGGCTCCTGGATCACAATTGGTGAGCTGAACTAGCAGGTGTCTGAATATCCCTCTTTCAGATTAAACCAGTAGGGATGAGAAACCTGGTAGCATCCCTAATCCAACTGCTGCCACAATGAGCTATAATCCACATTGTTAAGGCAAGAATTTAACAAACACTTTGTCTGCTCTGTGCATTGTACTTCATTCTGGAAATTTCCATTTCCCCCCTTCTTTTTATTGTTTAATTTTCACATACAACATAAAACAATAATAGAAACTATAAACAGTGTAACAAAGTTTTCATTAGGCAGTCTTACAACTACTCAAACATATACAACTAATGTAATATCCATAAAGAAAGGATGATATCATTAACCAATAACAGTACCATACCTATAGTATAATGTACATATTCTAACAAGTATAAAGATTTTGAGCATTTGGGAATTTCCTCAAGCTGTGACAAAAAAATCTAACATAATAAACCAAATAAAATAAAATTCCCATTGTTGAGCCCTTGAATGGGCTTTTATAGCAAGGATGAGATGAGATAAAGAAACAAGAAAGGCAGAAGCATATGGCTGAGATCCTGGAATTGTCTTTAAAAAAATCAGAATATCTCCCCAGTGAAAGAGGTCTGCTGAAAGGGGTCAGTGGACAGGCAGTTAGTTCATCTAATTATCTGGAAAGCAGGTCACACCCATCTAAAACTGGTTTTCCTAGTCTGAATGTAGAAAGGGTATGCAAGTTCTTTATGGATTTGGCTGGCAGAGCTGATTTAGATTATATTGGGGCAACCCTGTTGCTGCTGCAGGGTTTATAGATTCCTGAGCTCTAAGGTGATCATGTGCTAAAAGCAAATAGAGGATTAAGAAGTAATGATGGTATATTTTCTTAGTTTGTTCAAGAAACTGTTCACCCAAGAACAGTATTAATTAACTTCTATGAACCTCTAAATTCATCCTACTAGACAGGGACAAATGCTGGGGGGGGGGATTACTACAATTTTTTAAAAATGTGTTGTGCATAATTTCTTCTTTGCTCCCTTTCCATGAACCCTGGAATAATTGAGTTTTGCTTGCATGAATGCCTGTAGGAAGTCAGTTCAAAATTTGGAATGCTGAATATTTGCACTGGATGTAGTTTTCTATTTATAGGAGTAGAAATGGCTCGATTTGGGGGAACAGCCAGGTTTCCAAAAATCTTTGCAAGAATGCCAACTCCCAGGCAATTATACAAAACTAAATTCTGCTCTGGTCATGCTATCCACTCATGAGCCTTGCCGAAGCACAACTGCTTTGAATGGATATGAAAAAGAATATTAAGCGGAAGCTCTAAGCAAGTGATCTGCCACTTCTAAGTGTCACTCTGTTTTATTTTTAAGAATAGCACCTTGGGCTGAAGCGGTATGGCTCAGAAATGAAACTGTTTTGCATTTCCTAATAATTTCCCAATAGTGCTTGCTTGTCAGCTTGTGAAGCAGCAGAGCACGGCAGGAAGAAGGAAACCACATACTAATAGCAGTGAACACCCCAGGTGAATTATTCCCAGTAACAGCAAGTACAAAGACCTCTGTACACCTCTGCTGACACAACATTACTCACGTTTACAAGTATTTCTGAAGGCCAAACAACATGTGACAATGGAGTTCCATGAGTACAGATGTGTAATTAGGCTGTAAAAAGCAGGCACTGTATGTGTATGAGGGTGGGATCTAGCTTTGGTTGCAGTGCTGGGAATGAATGAATTTAACACACACACAGTGGCTTTAAACCATGAGAGGGATGACACAATACAAATACCTGCCTTTTTCTCCTATTGGGGCTAAAGCAGCCAGAAGGGGGGATTATGAGGTCCTCATAAAACCTAGAAATAGACACAAACAATAGGGTGGTGATGAAGATGATGGTTTACTTTATTTACACCCCACCTTTCTTCCCAATAGGGAATCAAAGTGGCTCAAATCATTCCTGTCTCATCCATTTTGCCCTTGCAACAACCCTGGGAGGTAGGTTAGGTTGAGAGTGTGTGATTGGCCCAAGGTCACGAGCTTCCATGGCAAAGTAGGGATCTGAGTGTGGGTCTCCAGATCCTAGACTCACATACTAACCATTACACCATGTTGGCCCTCATTAACAGGCAACCCTACATACATTCAGCGTCAAAGTTAAACTGTTATTCTTTCAATAGTTGCTCCACATTCAGAGGCAGCTGTCTGAATACCCCTGCCAGGAAGCAACATCAAGGAAAGGCAGCAAGACTCTTCTTATGTTCCTGTTAATACTGCTATGTACACATTCATGTGTCAACACAACACATGGCCAGTTATGAATTTCTGGGGTGCTTGTATGTGAAGTGACTCAAACCCTAGTTGAAATGAGAAACTGAGCATGGGAAAGCTCACAGACCTTTGAGGCAAGCTCTAACATCTCCTGAAGGCCCTTCAGAACAATAGAGATCTTTTCTAAATCTGAAAAAATAGGGTTTCCAAATTCCAGGGGTAGCCTGGCAATCTTCCAGGTTTTCAACTGATCTCCAGATAACAGGGACCAGTTCCCCTGGAGAAAATGGCTGCTTTGAAGAGTAGACTTTATGGCATTATACCTCACTGAGGCCCCTCCCCTCTCCAAATCCCAACCTCCCTAGGTGCAGGTCCAAATCTCCAGGAATTTCCCAACCCAGAGTTGGTAACCTTACTGAGAAATATTGCTTTTGACTCTTCTTGCTGCCCATAGATCAAGGTCTATCTCAACTTTTTTTCCTACTATTTGTGCCTTTAAAAAAATAAAATGCCACCCTGTCCTATCATTGTGCATAAGCACTTCCCCCTCCATCCCCACTATCATTATGCCCACATTCACTTAGTCAGTTCTGTGTCTGCATTTCTGTACTTTGATTTTGTTATGTAAACAGTACTGTTTCATCACCTATTTGTCCTGCTATGGATAAGTAGTATTTTCAGTGCAGTCCCTAAAATTGTGATGGTTTATTTAACTTCAATGCAATTGCAGCATTATCCTTTCAGGTGTGAATTAAAACAATGTGATTATTGCACATCTGGAACCAAGGAGGCATCATTGACTCAACTTTTCTTCATTATTTTCCTCCCACTTCCCCTCCATTTTTCTGATGCCTCCATCCTTTATGCATCAAAAAATTGACAAGCTGGAGGGGAAAGGTTCATCAAACTCATCCTTTCTTTCTTTATTTATATATATATATATATATATATATATATATATATATATATATATATATATATGTATGTATCCTAGCTCCCACTAAATTAACCACATTGTCTTTAGATCTCCATTTATATAGAGAAGGGGATCACATCCACCTCTGCCATTCCAAGTTTAAAGTCCAATAGATCCTCATCCCTTGCCTGTAATCTAGTGTTAAATTCCACACACAGTAACAGGGAAACTCCAGGGTGACATATCTGGTAATACTGCTCAGTGTTAGTTATATATTCTCTAATCAATAGACAGTGACAAAAAGACAACAATGATTCTTTTAGAGAGCTCAAGTGTATGAGGGGAATGGACCAGATGACAGGAAAGAACAGTAAGAATATAAGAAGAGCCCTGCTGGATCAGACAGCTGTCCTTTTAGTACAGGATCCTGTTTCATAGTGTGGCCAACCAGTTGCCTACCCTTGTTGCTAACTCCTAGCAATGTATTCAGAGGTTTTCTGTCTTAGAATATATAGGTTTCCTTTAATCACTGCAGCTAGTAGAAGAGAAGAAGAAGAGATATATATACCCTGCCCTTCACTACCCGAAAGAGTCTCAAAGCAGCTTACAAACTCCTTTCCCTTCCCCTCCCCACAACAGACACCCTATGAGGTAGGTGGGCTGAGAGAGCTCTGACAGAAACTGCTCTTTTTCAAGAATAGGTTGCCAGAACTATGGCTTGCCCAAGGTCATCCAGCAGGTGCAAGTGGAGGAGTGGGGAATCAAATCCGGTTCTCCCAGATTAGCGTCCGCACACTTAACCACTACACAAAACTGGCTTTCTGCCAAACTGATGGGTCTATCTTCTATGAAGGAGAGTAAGACAACTATGTCTAGTGAATTAACTGCTGATGGTAGGAACTTGGAAACAAAGTCTGTGGATAGCAAGGATTTCATAATATGTGTGTGTGTGCAATTTTCATATAGTCAATCATAGGCATAACAGTCCCTTGAAGGAAACAGCTTTCAAACCCCAGTCCCCCCTCCCCCACAAACACTTGCTTTTCCCATGCCAGCAGTAGTGACAATGGCTGTGAAGAAGAGTAGAGAGGTAAAGTTTCCTTGGGCTCCATCGTTGTTTTGAGGAGTGGGAGAAGAGTTTTGGGACACTGTGTGGTTTAGCTACCTTTTACCCTTATGACATCCTTGCCATTCACAGGCTTTGTTTGCTACACACAGGGGTCCTTTCGTAAAAAAAGAGGTGCAGGAGCTCATTAGCATAACTTATTTGCATATGCCACACCCCCTGATGTCACCGGAAGTGTCAGAAGGCCACACACCCCTGACATCACTGGAACTGTGTTAGAAGAAAGGAAGAAAGGAAGGAAGGAAGGAAGGGTGGGAAAGAATGAAAGGAACAGGAAGGAAGGTAGGTAGGTGGGGGAGAGAGAGAAGAAAGAAAGAAAGAAAAAGAAAGGAAGGAAGGAAGGAAGGAAGGTAAGTAGGTGGGGGACAGAGAGAGAGAAGAAAAGGAAGGAAGGAAGGAAGGAAGGAACAGGAAGGTAGGTAGGTAGGTAGGTGGGGGAGAGAGAGAGAGAAGAAAAGGAAGGAAGGAAGGAAGGAAGGAAGGAAGGAAGGAAGGAAGGAAGGAACAGGAAGGAAGGAACAGGAAGGTAGGTAGGTAGGTGGGGGGAGATAGATAGATAGATAGATAGATAGAAAGACAGAAAGACAGAAAGAAAGAAAGAAAGAAAGAAAGAAAGAAAGAAAGAAAGAAAGAAAGAAAGACAGACAGAAAGAAAGAAAGAAAGAAAGAAAGAAAGAAAGACTCCAGTCTTGTTTTAAAAGTTTCTTGATAATCAGCACTCTTTCCTTCTCTACCAAGGAGGCCAGAGACCTCAGAGGAGCCAGTTGTGAAATTCTGAAATCTAGTTTTATTCCACCAAGACCCAGCAGCGCTTATGAGCCACCAATCGAGTAAGCACTGGAAGGTTCTGAGCATAAAACTATGTGTAGCCCTGGCATAGGTTGGCTGCCCAGAAACAGCACAACTGAAGTGAGCCTGGAACCCGGGTATGATGCCATAGAGTCCAGCATCCAAAGCAGCCATTTTCTACAGGGGAGTTGATCTATATAACTTGGAGACCAGTTGCAATGTCAGAATATCTCCAGCCGCCACCTGGAGACTGGCACCAGCCCCATTTCTGTCCATCTGTAACTTGAATTGACTGATTTTTACATTGGAGTCACCCTACATTTTCTTTCCATTCCTTAGTAAGCCCCGTTCACACTACAAACTGAGATGTAAAAGTTTCCTGGAGTGCCACATTGCCCTTGAATCCATTCACCTGTGAAAACGGCCACCACCATATTTTTAATGCTGTTTTGCCGTGTTAATTATCAGATAACGACGTCCCAGAGCGAGCAATGAAGGGACATGCTTTGTACATGCCCAGAGGCCCCCTGTTCTTTCCTATTCCCCACCTCCTGAGCAATGCTCCCTCTAAGCTGGGGAGACTTGCGAGCAAACTTTCTACTTTGTGAGCTCCTGGCGTTAAAGTGGTGAGCCAGCGATTTGGCTCCTGCAGAAAGCAGTTTGCTCTGGAGCCTTCCTTCCTGAGCGAAGACAGAAGTGTGTGAGCCAGAGGCTAAAAAACTGAGCTGGCTCACACTAACCCAGCTGAGAGGGAACACTGCTCCTGTGACAACCATAAAAACGCTTTTCCGGGGAGTAAGCCCCATAGAACAGACTGGAGTTAGACTCTGAGGAGACCCACCTGAGCCTGTCCGTCTTCGCCTTCCAGGGGAAGGCTGCTCTGCTGGAGTGACCTGGTTTGAGGGCCCCACCTTCCCGGGGCGGGCGTGGGACCGCCACCGTCCCTCTGCTGCGTGTGGCGAGCCCCGGGGGCTGGTGGGCAGACGCTGCGGCGGCGGCGCCTCTTTCCTGCTCGCGAGTAGAGTCCTGCTCGTGAGTCCTGCTCTTTCCTGCCCACGCTGCTGCGGTGGCGGCGCCTCTTTCCTGCTCGTGAGTAGAGTCCTGCTCGCGAGTCCTGCCCACGCGTTCCTCCTCGGGCGGCCAGGCCGGGGACATTGACGGGGGTGGGTGGGAGGGAGGGGGTTTCTTTGCGCCGGGGGTGGGTGGGAAATGATTTTTCCCCCGGCCGGCGGCCTGCCACCGGCTTGGGGACATTGAGTGGGTTGGGAGGGAGGGGGTTTCTTTGCGCGGGGGGGGCGGGGGGGGAAATGATTTTTCCCCGGCCGGCGGCCTGCTGCCGGCTCGGGGACATTGAGCGGGATGGGTGGGTGGGAGGGAGAGAGTTTTTTTGCGCGGGGGTGGGGGGTGGGAGAGGGTTTTTTCCCCGGCGGGTGGCCTGCTGCCGGCTTGGGGACATTGAGCGGGGTGGGAGGGAGAGAGTTTCTTTGCGTGGAGGTGGGGGGTGGGAGAAGCTTTTTCCCCGGCCAGCGGCCTGCCGCCGGCTTGGGGACATTGAGCGGTGGGGGGTGTCCGACCCAGCCGCGGCCCTGCTGGGGGGCAGGGCTTTGTAATGTGCCCGCCCCCCAGCGTCTTCACTGGCGGAGCGGCGCTCCGCCTCACTCCGGCCCCAACGGAGCCCTGGCTACACAGGAGTAATTCCAGAGGCTTCAGGCTATTATTGTAGTAATTTACAAGAAAGGACGTGGGTCTGATCCATGCAATTACCACCCCATTACCTTGCTTTTCTCTATTATGAAATTTTACACTTTTTATTTAGACCGGAAACTGGTTCTGTGGTTGGAGAACTGATGGTGTTCTAGGGAGAAAGCAGGCTGGATTCTAAGGAAGGGCATTCAGCAGTGGATCATTGCTTGTTTCTTCTCCCCCTGGCAGAGAAGTAGATGGCTCACCCAAAGGGTGTGCTTTGAGTAGGCTTTATGGACGTCAAGGCTGCATTTGACTCTATAACTTTATGACAAACTTTATGAGTCTTCCAGTGATCACAGACTTTTGCATTTAATTAATTATATAATAATCTTACTTCACTGTGGCCTCAAGTGGCAACTGAAAAAGGACTTAAAGAATTTTAAGCCATATAGTTGTTCAAAAGCTGTGTATACTAGACAGTCTAGACATAATTTAATTTAACATCTTTCTGTCTTTAGTTTAGAAATTACTTCATACCAACATTACAAAAGGTGACAAATGGTAAATTAATATTTAAAATATTTCTATATAGAGTTTATTTTCTGTTATTGTTTTTCCTTCGTAATAAAGTTTATTGATAACAAAATGGTCACTTTTATTTCCTGTATTTTCTCTTCCAAGCCGTTACACTCAAGAGCATTAAAGCTGTCTTCATACAGGCCACTTTTGTGTAGTAATAAAGTAATTTACTAATAACATTGCAAAATTATTATGTAATGATACTTGATAAAATCGCAACACAAATTGTTGCATGTGAATATGACATGTTTTAATCCTAAAATAACAATATAAAATGTAGGTAATACCCATTAATTCTCATCAGTGGAGATGAATGGTTATCCACAATTATAGATATCTATGGTATTTTTCCATGGTATTTTTTCCATGTGGGATTCTTTCCGTGTGGGCTTTTTCTGTGAGGGCTTTTGGGTGTATGGGCTTTTTCCATGTGGGCTTTCCCCCATGTGGGCTTATTTCCTGTGAGCATTTATGACCATGGGTTTTTTTTCTGAGAGCTTTTTTCATAGAACTGGATTTTACTGTGTGAACTGGCAAAATCCAATTGGAAAGTACATTGAAAGTGGATTATTTAGTATGTGTGACCATAGCCCAACTCTCTTTCAATCAGCCCCACATCATGGTGCTGGGATCTCAGTTCCCAAGCATGCAGGACCTCATTTGGGATTGGGACTATGGGGGCAAGGGGCTTAAGCCTTCCATGTGCCCCATTTCCATGACCAAATATGGCCCAGACAAGGTGCTTTTTGCCTGACTTTTTCTCTTTTTTAAAAAGTCATCCTGTGTGGGGTGGCCCTTAGCATGCCAATTTTTTAAGCACATTTCCATTGTGAACAGTTTGCACAACATTTGTAAGGGGAAATTGTAAAGATAAGAAAATCTTTGTACATATAACCAGTCTTCCCCAGTACATTTTCATCAGAATTGTTCAAAAGCAGATTAAATCATAAATAAACAGATACAATATTTTTAAATTAAAAAAAACACACACCTGAGGGACTTCAGTTTCTTAGTGCTTGTAGGGATTAACTAATATAATAAATCTGGTAGAGAAAAAGGTATCTATATTAATTATCTAACTGAATATTAGAAGAACAAGATAATAAAGACAGCTAAATTATGACTATATGGACTAATAGATATAGATCAAACCATTAAATGTAAAAGGAAGGGAAAACACCTTATTTAACTTAATAGCTGAATGTGTTTTATACATAAAAAGGACCAGTTAATAAATGCCATTCTTTATATGAGTAATTAAAATGAGTAATTGATTAGCCACACCAATTGTATGACATATTAATTATCCTCAAGTTCAGTTTTAAAAGGAAAAAAAATCCTACTGAACTCCTTGTCTCATTATCTGTGTACCGATAACAATATCACAATCTCATAAAGACTGTTTTTGTAAACCTTGCTTTTTAGATATGGGTGGGGGAAATGAGGCTACAGTCTCTCAGTAGAGATGGGGAGGGAGAATGTGACTGCATATTATATTCTCCATATTAACTCATTTCTTCGTTATAGTTCTATGCCAGGGATTCTCTATTGCTGAGCAAATCCCTTATAACTGTGTCTCAAAGTTTCACATCTGTTATAATGAGAAAATGTCTTCTAAATGACAGAAATATAAAACTGTACATATATGTGATTTGTAACTGCTTCTTTCAAGAGTTATTTTTAGTATAAAAACATTTCATATAAGTGTCCCACTTCAGCTTGGACACCTCTCTTTTTGTCTTGGAACAAATTGCAAATAAGAAGATTTGACACTGGTTTGACAAAAAAGAAAAAGAGTAAAAGAATGCACCATATTTTGTTTTGTTTTAATTTGAGACTGATAGTAGCATAACCAAAAAGCAGAAAAAAGAAAGATATCAAATGAAGTCAGATCAATAACTTAGGTTGCAATCCTAATGACATTTTCCTGAGAGTAAACCTTAGTGAATAACACAGAGCTTACTTATCATAGGCCGAGGACAGACTGATGCTGTGCTGCGCCAGGAAAGCGGGGCGGAGCAAGCCGGGAGCAAAGCATCCCGGAGCTTGCCATTCGCACTGCGCACAATGCGGCGCAAGCATTCTGGGGAGGAGGTGGCCAGCAGTGTGCACACTGTGGGCAGCTCCTGGCACAGTGCATGGCTGTGCCCTTCCATGAGTGTTTACACCCGCCGGAAGCAGGAGGAACGCATGCCCAGGTGGCTGGCCACCAGTTCCTTCTGGTGTACGGCTGCCGTGGGAGGGAAGCGCCGCAGGACCAGGTAAGGACGGCACACCTCTGCCGGGCAGCTGTGGCTGTGTGAACGGGCCCGCCTCATCCGCTTGCACAGCGAACCTGAGGCAGGCCAGAACTCCAGTCTGTCTTCAGCCAGAGACGCACAAAGTTGGAAGGGGCCATACAGGCCATCTAGTCCAACCCTCTGCTCAATGCAGAATCAGCTTAGAGCATTCTAGGCAGCTGATTCCACTGTTGCACAACTCTTACTGTGAAAAAGTTTTTCCTAATATCCAGCCGGTACCTTCCTGCCCTTAATTTAAACCCATTATTGTGAGTCCTATTCTCTGCTGCCAACAGGAACAGCTCCCTGTTTTTGACTGCTATTTACAACTTAAGGACATTTCTTATAATTTAGCTCATTTACTATACCTCTGCCCTGACATGGATGGCCAAGGCTAGCCTGATCTCACCAAATCTCAGAAGCTAAGCATGTTAATACCCTAGTTAGTACCTGAATGGGAGACCACAAAGGACATCCAGGGTTGCTACGAGTTGATCTCTGTTCATCTCTTGTCTTGAAAACCTTGTGAGGGTTCCATAAGTCAGCTGCAACTTGCTGGCACTTTCCTCTTCTCTACAAAATTCTGGGCATGGATCTAGACAGGCAGCCTTGATATGTGAGAAAGCACTCAAGAGAATGTGTGATGGCATTACTGAAATTCTTTTGGTTTTATCATGAATTTTCACTTGAGACAAACCCACCACAGGGATTTTTTGGTAATATTTTTGTTGATTTTGTTTGGTAATATTTGTTTGGCAGAATTTCTTTTGCTTCACATTACTGCATGTCAGGAAGACATGTATATCTCTATGTTGAGGAAAAAGTTAACATTGATTTTCCATTTGTTATATGATTATTAAAAGACTATGCTGGGATACAGTGGTAGCATAATAGATTTTAAGTGAGAGGAACAGATAATATATTTCAGCATTTTAAAGAGAGGGAAATTAAGGAGAGGTGGTGGTCACATGCATGAGATAAAGCACGGGGGGGGGGGGGGGAGCGAGGCTATTTCCTCCAGCATAAGTTGACCTGCAGTTGTGCAATCACACAGACTTTTGTTGATGTGGGCGCAGCCCACCACTGCGTGATCAGACACAACCACTGGAGCTTTTTTTTACCATTTGTTCCCAATGCGCTTAAACGAGGAATCGATGAATTGCACCTCTGCACTGAGGTCTCCCTATGGAATGTGTGGGGTTGTGCACTGATGTACATACTGTGATGGGGGAGGGAAACAATGGCACAGAGTCAGAGTAGCCTGATCAGACTATCCCGACACCATGGGAGCATGCTGGGGTGATCAGACGCAGGAAAGTCCATCTGTGGCCCGTAGCAACCCGTTTGCTACAGGACTTTCCGAGGTGTTTTTTTACTCTGCACAGTGGAGCAAAACGCAGCCAATGGCTGCGGGGCACTTCCCAGATATTGGCATCTGATTGTGCTCCTTTAATCCATCTGGCATTCACACCTGTGTCGGCGTGAATTGTGCGTGTGAGCACAACCAGAGATTCTCATTCAAGCTAGTGCATGCAAATAGATATAGAAAGGCTGGGAAATCATACAACTAATGATTGCATTGCTATATTCTACATGAGCTATATTCCTGTAGTTACTTACATACTTTTATTTTAGTCTCATGAGGAGTGTCAGATCAGTATTCCCTCTAAGCTGAGTTAGTGTGAGCTAGCTCAAAGTTGTTTAGCCTCTGGCTCACACTTTTTTGTCTTAGTTCAGGAAGGATGGCTCCAGAGCAAACTAATTTATGTAGTAGCCAAATCACTCGTTTACAACTTTAATGCCAGTAGCTCAGAAAATAGATTTTTTGCTTACAAGACTCCACAGCTTAGAGGGAACATTAGATGTACATTGAATACTTTAGAGGGAGCAAGATTAGAGCCCCCGGCTCTGTTTTGTCTAGGCATTGTGTGTGTATATGCTGTCCTACGTGAAAAAAGGAGTTCATATGCAAACTTGCACTCATCACATCAATATTCCAGGGAAACTGTGCAGGAAGTGACATACTGGGCATTTGTATAAACAAATGGAATCCTGGTGCTGGTGTCACACTGTTGTTGCATTTCCCTTCTGACCCAGGTTCTCCTGAAAATAGGTATGTAAGGTAGATAAAGATATGATGCCCCATTGACTGGAAGTCACTTTAGCAGTGTTGTCCCAAGCAGAGTTACACTCTTTTAACCCCTCTGTGAGTGACAGTTATTGGGTAGAGACAGTTGAACTTCAACTGTCTGGGACCCTTGTTATTTAAAAGGAAAAGGATAGTTTTGGAACGTGCTTTCTTGTCACCAGAAAGTCAAGATATGTAGTTGGGGAATTAACACTGTGGAGATGACAGCATTGGGCTATTTTGGCATCACTTAATCTTATGTGTCTATGAAAAACTATCAATTTGTTTAATTTCTAAGGAACTCATTTTTGCCTTTGTAATAGAGCTGTTAAAATGCAAGTCAACATCCTGGCAGACAGAGTCACCTGAATGACATATACTCTATTAGGTTTCACCTAAGGGAAGCATCTAATTAACTTGCCTTGATGGTCACTATGCTTATTACAACTTGTTTAAAAATCAGGTTTCAGTCCCCGTCCCCCAAGCAGGCCTTCCAGCTAAATAGAAAAAGTCATTACTTTTTTTCTGATGGGTTCTCTCTTCAGGCAAAATGGGAAAGAGGAAAATGAACCTGATCATTCTTCATGACTCTAGAGGCAATAGCTTCCTCAAAGCTGGGCAAAAGATTTCACGAGGTCCATGTTCAGTGGGGAAAATGATGATATGATCTAAAGGAAAATCAAGCCCATCCTGGTTGTAATGTTCACCCTCATGTTGAATGTAACATTCTGAGCTGAGCAATATGAACTTCAGCAGCACTTATAGGTTCCCATTATATCTATGCTGGTAAAAGTTGTTAGCAAAAATGACTGAAGTTTTTTTTTTAACAATGAATTCACTGGGCTTAAGTATATTTCATGGCATTTCAGTTCTAATTTAAATATGCAGGATTTTTGTGTGAATCAAAACTTTTACAGTACAATCTGAAACAGAATTCCACCCTTCCAAGGGCCAAACTACTCATAACATTTTTTGATGAACTGAATCCCTGGATCCCACTTGCTTTCCCTGCATTCACTCAATGACTGCAGGAAAAGGCATTTCAGTGTCCATGAGAGTATGATTGTGCTCAGGACAATGAAATGGGGTGGGAAGAGCTCCATCCCCTCATGCCATTTTCCTAGGGCTGCCAAGTCCAACTTGGGAAATATCTGAGGACTTTGGGGGTGGAGCCAGGAGACTTTGCAGGTGGAGCCAGGAGAAAAAAAGTGACATCATTTTGTGATGTCACATCCTGTGATGTTGCTTCCACATGCTGACACATGAACTCATGAAGTTTCCTAATACTGAGCTTCTGCTGCTGCCTTGACCTTTATAGGCTTGCAAGCAGCATTACCCAGACTGTGACTTTTATGCCACTGTTTTTTGTCGCTGAACAAGAGTCAGTGTTATGTAGCACTCAGTTTGTTTGGCTGGGATCTGGGAGAGCCTGGCTCAAAACCCTGCAGTGCCATGGAATCATTTTATTTAATACTGAATCAGGCCATTGGTCCATCAAGGTCAGTATTGACTACTCAGACTGGTAGTGGCTCTCCAGGGTCTCAGGCTGAGATCTTTAATGTCACCTATGACCTGATCCTTTTTTAGCTGAAGAGGCTGATACCTCCTGCATGTCAAGCAGATGCTCTATCACTGAGCAACGGCCCTGCTAAATCCTTCCTCATCTCGGCAGAATATGAAGCACTAAGTGCTACACAAGTGCTAAATATGATTTTCATATCATAAGAACAGGAGAGAAGCCACAGTGGATCGGGCCAACAGCCCATCCAGTACAACACTCTGTGTCACAACAGTGGCCAAAAATACCAGGTGCCCTCAGGAGGTCCAGCAGCGGGGCCAGAACTCCAGAAGCCCTCCCACTGTTGCCCCCCAAGCACCAAGAATGCAGAGCATCACTGCCCCAGACAAAGTGTTCCATTTAGACCTTGTGGCTCATAATAGCCACTGATAGACCTCTGCTGGATGGGGACAGAGAGAGAGAGACAGACAGACAGACAGACAGAAAAAAGAAAGAAAGAAAGAAAGAAAGAAAGAAAGAAAGAAAGAAAGAAAGAAAGAAAGGAAGGGAGAGAGAGAAGGAAAAGAGCTGGCAGACCCCAGCAGCTTACCCCAAGCAGCTTACTCCAGCAGCAGGCCACATGCAAAAGCAGGCCCTTCAGCAGAAAGAGCCTCTCTGGGCGGGACTCTCTTGCTCTTTCTTAAAGGGGAAATGTCTGTTGAGGCTTTTTACTGCAGGGCAGGCTCTCTGCAGACATTTTCCTTTTAAGAGGCCAGGGCAGGCTCCGACGTTTCCCTGCTGGCAGCCATTGCCTCCCCCGGTGGCCAATTCTGAAAAAGCGGGGGAAAGCTTTAAAAATCGGTGCTTCCCCCACCCTACCTGGGGACTTGGCAGCCCTACATTTTCCCTCCCTGAAATGCTGGGGGTAGGGAATAATTTGCCCATCTTTGGACTCAACATGTCAAAAAACATAATATAATTTGGCCCTAAACCCACTGATTTACAGTATTACTCTGCTTAGTAATTCACTGTCCCTTTCTGATCAGGGGGCATGACTGAGCCTACCATGAACCAGGAGTTAAACTGGTTCGATGCATTACAGATTTTTTCTAGGTTATATCATGGCTGTAGAAGCAAACCAGGAAGGAGCATGGAATGAGCAGATAATGGCCAATTGGCTAGTCTCTGACAATAAATTTCCTTTTCTTGCCAAGAAATATGCCTAGTGAATTTGAATAATGTGAACATGGCTGTCCAGGCTCAATGTTCCAGGATATAACCTGGCATGCTTGGGTGCCAATCCTTCTGTCTACCTTCCAATACCTCCATTTTTTTAAAAAAATATATAGTGTTGTCTAACAAATGTTGATTGCTCACTTGCATGTGCTCAATAGCTGAAATTGATAATGTAATACTCAGGACTGTCAAGAACTACAGCAAACCACAATGAGACAAAATTTCCAATGGGCTACCCTGACAACATTCAGGTCCTATCCAAACATAATATGGAAGCAAACCACATGACTTGCATAATTCCAAGGACCTTTATGTCCCTTGTCCTGCCACGAGGCTCCCGAGAGCCCCAGGAATCTTAGTTCCTGCCGCGGCGGGAGGTCACCAGACTCACCGGGGCCCTTCTCCAGTGACGGGGGTCCCTGCTGCAGTGACCAGGAGTCATCAGGGGGGAGGGATCCGCCGGCGAGGCTGTGCAGACCTGGCCGGGAGGCAGTCCAAGAGACCGGGCAGAGGACGGGGCTGCCAGGATGCGCCTGGTCATGGCTGCGAGAGCCGCAAGGACCCGAGGGTGGGCGGGGCGTGCCAGTAAGAGAGGAGGAGATAGGACCCCAGAGGGGCTCAGCGGAGCCTGCGTGGGGAGAGACGCCAGGGGAGAAGGCAGACAGGAGACACCCAAGGGAAACCCTGCACCCGGAGACGGAGAAGGGTGGGGCAAGCCGGGACACCCAGGGTTGAGTGAGGGGCAGGAACAAACGGAGCCAAGAGGGGATGGAGAAGCCAATGGGGAAAGGAGGAGGGGAGAGTGACAGGGGAGCACGCGAAAGGGTTGAAGGAAGGAGAGGGAAGGCGGAGCACTGAGGGGAGAAGAAGGGGATAAAAGGAGATGGATATGGGACAGCCAGGGAGGAAGCGGCACAGGAAGAGAGACAAGAAAGCTGCAAGAGGCTGTGTGAGAGAGAGGGAGCGAAACAAGGCCTAGCACTCTCACGGGTCACTGCGCAGGGGTTGAGGCCTGGTGATGTTAACCAGGCATCTCCCCATTCTGAGGCCACACCTATCCTCCCACGTCCCCAGCCCACCCCTCGGGGGCTCCAACGAGATTGCGGCGGAATGCCCACCAGGCCCAGGGGGCGCTCAAGGGTGTGACATCCCTTTAATTCCCATTCTTGGAAATCCTAATGATACCTCATGCCTTTTATTGTCTTTCACAAGCATAGATGTTATGGTGGCTCTCTTAGAACAAGCTGACTTCTCCAGTCATCTATTTTTTTTTTACTAGAAAGGGCGTTGGGATGTAATTTAACTTGTGTAGCCCTGATCTTGTTTGCAGGAAGGCCATGTGGTATTTGTGACATTTCCATTCCTTAACTCATGCCCGTATTTCAGACTGTCCTGATGGAAAGTACTGGAGTCGGGAGGCCAGTGGTAGTGATTTCAGCATAGCAAGACCTTTATTGATAGTCAGATGAGGCATGCCAAAGGGGCACCAGGGCTCGCTTTTTACGCTGGCTGGAGCCACACCTCTGGCCACACCCAAACTACCTGATAGGGTCTTACATATACATTGCTTGTCATAGGTTTCCCGGGGAGAACCTAGGTTCCTTATTGGAGGCCACTTAGGATCCATCCATCTATTGTTACCCTGACCGAAGCTCAGGTCACTGCCTAGCCATGTGCTCAGGCCACATGGCCATCACCATTACGGGAGTACATGGCGAGCAGTCATTGTATACATTGTGCATGGTACATTACACCTGGGTTGCACAAGCTAATCTTGCCCAGTATTTACAGTGAACTGAAAGGGCCAAAGGGAATGCTAGAAACATGTGAGTTGGTTGTTGCTGTAACCCTATGCAGAGAAGACACCGTACCAGGGAAGTGTTCATCTGTTTCAACCTGTGCTGCCTTCAGTTCCATTGCTTAAATCCCTGGTCTTTTGGATACAACACGACATAGCAGCACAGCACTACAAAGTCAGTCACCAAGCCAAAGGTGTATGTATGGAAGCCAACTAGCCTACCAGATCTTGAGAAACAGCTTGCCAACCACAAGGTGGGGCCTGGAATTCTCTCAGAATTACTACTGATCTCCAAACGACAAAGATGAGTTCTGGGAGCAATGGCAGCTTTGGAGAACAAACTCTATGGCATCACATCCCTGCTGAGCTTCCTCCCCTCTCTTCCCCTCTCCAAACTCTACCTCCCCAGGTACCACCTAGTGTTGCCAGCCTCCAGGTGGGGCCTGGAGATATCCCACTTTTACTACTGATCTCCAGCTGACAGAGATCAGCTCCCCTGTAGAAAATGGCTGTTTTGAAGGTGGATTCTATGGCACTGTACCATACTGAAGTCCCTCCCCTCCCCAAATTCCACCCTCTCCTGGATCCATGCCCAAAGTCTCCAGATACTTTCCAACTCAGACCTGGCAACCCTAGTACCACCCCAAAATAGGGTTGCCAGCTCTGATTTGGCAAATACCTGGAGATTTGAGGGGTGGAGCCTGAGGAAGGACCTCAGCAGGGTATAATGTCATGCAGTCCACCTTCCAAAGCAGCCATTTTCTCCAGGGGAACTGATTTTGGTTGCCTGGAGACTAATGGTAATAGTGGGAGATCTCCAGGTGCTACATGGAGGTTGGCAATCCTACCCCAAAAGCTCCAGGACTTTTCCACAATGGTGTTAGAAACCCTAAAAACAGCAGAGGAATGTGCACAGTATGTGGAAGGCCACATACATGTTGCAGTGTTTTTAACTTGGTGGGTCAGCTATTTATATGGTCAGCCTTGCTTCTGACTCAACTGACCTTCTTGGTTTTGCTGGAAGGCAAGGGAGCTGTGAGGAGCCCAACTAGTTTTAGTTAGGGCCTGTCATCTTATTGTAAACCTAGATAAGATTTCAACAGGTGACTGTGCTTTCCTGTCAATGGGAAGCCACATCACATACTTAATCACACTGTATTTCATGTGATAGAAAGGGGAATGCCCACGGAGGTATTGTCAGGTAAATTAGGATGATTGCTAGAATATAGGAGTTTTGTCTGCTAATCAGCACTAGATATGGCAACAACCAGCTGTCACCTTGTCCAAAATATAATCAAGTTTTAGAACGTTATAAATAGCTTGTGTAGATTTAACAATAATCCCTGGGAATTTACATTTTTAAAGCAAGGAACAGTTTATCTAACTTGCAACAGAGTGCAACTCTAAACAAAATATTAAATGTGACAGTTAGGAATGGTAGAAATTGAACCTCCTTTGAAAAAAAAAAGCATCTAAAGAAAAGAGATTGACCTTTGAGGAATGAAATGTATGCAAGAAAATAAACAGCTTTCAGACCTTGTTCTCCCACATGGATCTTGTGTAGTTCATTTGCCTTTGTATCATTTACTTTAGCTCACAGCTTGCACAGAAAGCTCGCACCATTCTGCCTGCTTTATTCATTCTCTTTCTAAATGAAGCCAGGATCTAGAGGAGGGACGAGTAGCTGACAAAAGTTTCAACCCAAGAACAACTTCAGGCAAAGTCTGTATCACCCTTGGAGATGTACAGAGAATGGATGAGATTAGACCCTGCTTGAATTATTCACTCGGTACAATAATTTTGCAGATACCTAAAATTTGTCCTAGCAAGATGAAGAATACCAAAAGTGCACCAAATGACAAAAACTGAAGATTGACGGCCTCTGCAAAATTGTACTTTGCAGTATCTGAATCTTTTCACGTTTATATTGCAAGAATATAGAGAAGAAAATCATGTAGCAGAGATAAAAATGGGATATGCATCTACCAGTGTTTCCTTCTAGTTTTGCCACCAAATTATGATATTCTGTGCTTTTCTCATATGCTGTGTATAGATATTGTGGAAATGGAAAAGGAACTCCTGTAATTTTCATGTGTTTATTTCTATTGACTATCAGGGCAACAGCTTCCATTGTCTTCCCACATACACATGTTCTGGCCTCCTGATTGTGTCAGCTAAAATAAAACATAGTGGTCAAACCCAAGCATCCTCCAATCACACGGTCTGCTATATCTCTTCTTTGATGGCATAGCTGGAAATGATTCTTTGCTGTAAAGTGATGTTGTATGGCTGTAATAAATCTAAGTCCCTTGGAAAAAAAGATTGCCTTTTCGACCCACAGTTTTGACAAATGCCTGTCAATTTTTTCTCCTCTGAGATCTGCTGGGTAAATTGGACATGTGTTTTCTTCTGATTCTAGGCAGCAATCCTGTCTGAACTGTCAGGACTTCCACTTCATTTTCTGATACATTTAAGGCCATAGGACAGAAATATTTAGCATTTGTACAGTATTTGCAGTATGCCTTGAATATATTATTATGATAAACCTTATGGCTGTAAAGTATACCAGTATTCCCTTACAATAGTCAGGGAACTGAGGCTGAGGGGACACCTTATTTAAGGCTGTCTAGTGAATTTGTGACTGAGATGAGGATTTAATGAGCAGCTTCCCATATCACAGCATATATGCCATCCTAAGCTCCACCTCTGAAAGTGGGTAATTTGAGGCCCATGTTGGAAGTATGCCAGGAATATCTAGACTGGGAGATATGCTGGAATATCTAGAAAAAATAGATTTCCCCCACTATATACTGAGTTGTAAAGATAAGGAGAATTTTGGGGGGATAAATCACATGTTCTTCATTAACATATGAAGCTGACTTATACTGAATTAGACCCTTGATCTACCAAAGTCTGCATTGTCTACTCACACTGGCAGCTGCTCTTCAGGGCCTCAGACAGAGGTCTTTCACATCACCAGCCATCAGATCCTTTAACTGGAGATGCTGAGAACTAAACCTGGGACCTTCAGCATACCAAACAGATGCTCTACTACTGAGCCATGGCCCCTCCCCTATGCATTAATAAATATTGCAACAAGGTAGAGCATTAATGGGCTTCATGTAACAAACTGAAACTGAGGCAAAGTGGTAGTGGTTTGCCCAGCGCTACATCATGAATTACGTGGTTTCCATAAGAACATATGAACATAAGAGAAGCCAATGTTGGATCAGGCCAGTGGCCCATACAGTCCAACACTCTGTCACACAGTGGCCAAAAACACCAGGTGCCCTCAGTAGGTCCACCAGTGGGGCCAGGATACTAGAAGCCCTCCCACTATTGCCCCCCCCCCAAGCACCAAGAGAACAGTACATCACTTGCCCCAGACTGAGAGTTCCTATCTATACTTTGTGGCTAATAGCCACTGATGGACCTCTGCTCCATATGTTTATCTAATTCCCTCTTGAAGCCGTCCATGCCTGTAGCTGCCACCACCTCCTGTGGCAGTGAACTCCATGTGTTAATCACTTTTTGGGTGAAGAAGTACTTCCTTTTATCTGTTCTAATCCGACTGCTCAGCAATTTCATGGAGTGCCCATGAGTTCTTGTATTGTGAGAAAGGGAGAAAAGGACTTCTTTCTCTACGAGCTTACAAACCTCGATCATGTCACCCCTCAGCCATCGTTTCTCCAAGCTAAAGAGCCCCAAGCGCTTTAACCTTTCTTCATAGAGAATTGTTCCAACCCTTTTATCATTTTAGTTGCCCTTTTCTGCACTTTTTCCGATGCTATAATATCTTTTTTGAGGTGTGGAAACCAGAACTATACACAGTACTCCAAATGAGGTCATACCATTGATTTATACAGGGGCATTATGATACTGGCTGATTTGTTTTCAATTCCCTTCCTAATAACCTCCAGCATAGCGTTGGCCTTTTTCATTGCAGTTGCACACTGTCTCGACATTTTCATTGAGTTATCTAGTATGACTCCAAGATCTCTCTTTTAGTCAGTCTCTGCCAGTTCAGACCCTATCAATGTGTATTTAAGTTAGGATTTTTGGCTCCTATGTGCATCACTTTGCACTTGGCCACATTAAACCCCATTTGCCACACTGATACTCACTCGCCCATCCTCAACAGATCCCTTTGGAGTGCCTCACAATCCTCCCTGGTTCTCACCACCCTGAACAACTTTGTGTCATCTGCAAATTTAGCCATTTCACTGCTTACTCCCAACTCCAAATCATGAATAAACAAGTCCAGCACCATACAATGAGCTATGTAGTTGAACAGGAATTGAAATATAGTTTTTCCACAGCTAATCGTGATATTGTGGTCGCTACAATAGACTGGCTGTTAGTCAACAACAACTGAGCTGTTAACAGACTTTGTAATTTGGACCCTATATCCATTCAACTGAAGTCAATGATATGGATTAATTTAATATTGCCCTGACCTGGATAGCTCAGGCAAGCCCAATCTCATCAGATCTTAGAAGCTAAGCAGGGTTGACTCTGGCAAGTACTTGGATGGGAGACCTGAGGCAGGGGGCAGACTTTATTCAGCCACCTCTCGGAATATTTTCCAGGCCTCCAGTAGGGGTCAGTCAACAGAGGTCACCATGACTTCCAGATGCACACACACTCGCACACACACAATCATGCACATAACCCCCCCCCCCCCATAATTTAATATCCTGTTTTTCCCCTTGGGAACCCAAATCAACTCACAATACAAAAAACACAATAGAAGAAGTAAGGAAAGACTTCTAAAAGAAAACCACGTCTTCTCTCTCTCTCTCTCTTCTCCTGCAGGAAGATCTTCTTCCCCAGTCTAGGCTGAATGACAAGAGACTTTCAGCCAATGCTCCTGGGCCCACACAAGGCTTAAATACATCACTTTATTAGATGGAGCATTTGGATTGTTTCTCCCATCTGAAATGAAAGTTTGGTAGAAAGAATGAGGGGAAGGATCTACTGTCAAACTGCCACTGTTACTTCAGGCCCTCTTTTACTGGCATAACACATGGTAGAGATGATGACAGGCAGGCAAGGTGGCCCAGAGGACATGTCCATAGGCAAATGAACAGCAGAGATAAATCAACAATGGTTCATCACAGTCCTATGTCCTTGAGCAAAGGCATGTCCAACTAATTACTTCCTCTATTCTTGGCTGCAGTTGCATCTCATAGACAGGACCAGTTTTGAAAATTAAGTGACCACATGTTCATCACACATAGCAGACCACATGCCCTTTGTTCTGTTATGGATAGGGACAAGCAGAGTAAGGTGTATCATGCAATGAATTCACCATCATATGTTCTGGATAGATGTATATATTGGAAACCCCAATTTCAAAGCTCTAGTCAGGATGTGAACAATGTATTATAGATATTTCTCACTACTGTTAACAGATTAGAAGCATTACTGCACTCTGCTCTATCATCAGTTTGTAATATTGTGATATTGTTCAATAAAATTTTAAAAACAGATTAGAAGCATTATGATACTATCGATAAATGGCTGGATCATTCTGTCCTATTTCTGGGAGTCTTCTTCTGGGAGGGGGGGGGGGAATT
Organism: Lepidodactylus listeri; assembly: GCA_029233225.1. Lineage (NCBI taxonomy): Eukaryota > Metazoa > Chordata > Lepidosauria > Squamata > Gekkonidae > Lepidodactylus > Lepidodactylus listeri. The sequence goes on from JARCFY010000008.1 coordinate 69,234,816, forward strand.
GCACAGCTGCATAGATTAATTCCTTTCTTCTCAGAATTATCTCCAGTTTGTAATCCTTGCTTTTAAGGTTTTTGGTTTGAAGCTCCACATTTTGATTCTGTTACTCCCCTGCATAAATCAACACATCTTTCAATGTTATCAGTTTTATATATACATTATATGTATACCTGATATAAATACTATATACATGGTGTGTAAAACCTGTGCAACGGACCTATACAAACTAATCTACAACAAAACTACAAAAATATCTGTGAAGTACATAGATGTTTGATGACCTCTCCATTGAGATTGTACTTTGATTACAAGTTATGAAAAACACTTTCAACACCCTCCCAAATTCACTTTACTTCTGAACATTTGAAATTGGATTAAGCATGCACAGTCTCACACTGCTTTCCCCTTCCCCTTGTACCTCATTCTATTTTTTTTAAAAAAATCATTAAAATAAAAAGAAGTATTTCTGCTTTTGGGGGAGATGGGGGAAACTGAACAGCTGCATAGCATTTCTTATTCAAGGCTTGCCCAAGTATATTGTTGAAAATATGAATTTACAAAAGAGGTGCTCTTCTTGGTTGTCTTGATCCCACTGTCCCTGGGAGCTGTATGGCTTGCTTCTCTGGTGTTCCAGTCTTGCTCATTTTGCTTCTGTGTCTGATTCTCAAAGCTGAGAGAACTGGGTTTGATTCCCCACTTCTCCACATGCAGCTGTTGGTGTAACTGTGGGTCAGTCACAAGTTCTTTCAGAGAGGTTATCTCAAGGGTAGTTCTCAAAAGAGTTCTCTCAGAGTGTCTGTTGTAGGGAGGGGAAGGGAAATGGAGGGGAAGGGAAATGCTCTGAGACTCCTTCGGGAAATGAAGGGTGGGGTAAAAATCCAATCTCCTCCTCTCCTTCGGCTTCTGCCTTTTCTGCTTCTTCTTCTTCTGCTTCTTCTCCTCCTCCTGTTTATATTAACTGAATTAACAAATTCTTGCACTGCAGTCTGAACATAAGAAGAGCCCTGCTGGATCATTCCTGTGGTCTACCTAGTCCAGCTCTGTAGGGCATATAAGTCAAAGCCTCCCCTTGATGATGTCTCCTAGTACTGGCATTTAGAGATTTGATGAATCTAAATATGGAGGTTCCTTGAGTACCATGGCTAGTGGCCACTGATGGACATACCCTCCATGCATCTATCTGGTGGAACTGTAGTTTAATAAGTGCATTTTGAGCATCCAATATCACATTGAGTGCTACTGCCTAAGAGCACTTTCCTGGGAGTAAGCCCAATTGAATAGACAGTAGAATTCAGAATAGACCTGTTTAGGATTGCTCTCTTAATCTATAAACTGTGCAAATTCAAGTACACATGCATTTGATTTTACATTCTTTGGTAACTGTTTTGAGCTGACCCTTGGGAACAGTAATTACAATTAGTAAGTTCCGAGCATGTGCCAACATGATTCATGCCACTGATTGTGCACATGTTAAAGCATCTAATACTTTGTGTTATATTGATGAAAATTATGCATAGCCTTTTCACAAAAGCCTTGCAGCAGCCATAATCCTGTACTTGTGGGCATATGTCAACAATGGCTACATGGCCAGCAGCCACACTAAATGTTTCCACCATGCAAATGCAAAAACAGCTTGAAATGCTGTTCCAGTTTGAATTGCAAATGCATCATATGACATACCTATTAAAAAAAAGAATACTGTGACCAACAGAACTTAAATGCCTGATATTGGAGAACTGAAACCACTAACAAAACATAAACAATTTTAAAAAATGAAATTGGAAACTTTCTGTTCATTGCTATATGAGTGTCTTTGTTGGTTACACGAGACGTTTATACATATGTGGCTTTCCCTTCCATTGCCATGATTAATGCCACAGTTCTTTGCATGCTTCCCCAGAAGTGAGTATTCCATGAGACTTGCTTCTAAGAAAAGCATGCACCCAATCAGTCTGCAAGTCTTCTGACTCCTACCAGTGCGAAGTAACAGCAGCGGCTCACCTTGATTTGCTGCAGCTTGCTTTGTTTTGGTACAACACAAAAAAGAGCCTTTTCCAATCCACAGGCATTTTGCCTGAAACAATATGTACTCTTGGGCCCAAATATTGTAACCAGCTCCAGTCTTTAATAAAACACCTGGCATGCTTTTAAAGCAAATAAACAGTCAAGTGTTGCAATTTGGGTGGGGAAGGAGGGTACAGTAGACACTCTTGTGTCTGGCACTATGTCATTCCCGCATCATTCTAGTATTCATTTCACAATGACCTGTAGCACTGCTGGTACAATATTTCAGTGGCCCTTGCTGGGTATCCTTTAATTAGGAATTGTCAGTCATAACTAATTCAATTACTGGGTAGTGCTGGGGTGACATCTATTTCATCTGTGGCAAATCCCTGAAATTGAACCATACATAAAACCATTAGAGCTGCTACTGTTCAGGGCAGAAAAAGGTCTGACAGCCAGATGCCCATGTCAGTGGCAAGAGGGAACTTGTACAAGCTGACACTTTACAGGAAGCAATCCCATTCCATTACAGTTCCTAGAAGCTTTACCAATGCCTTCTCTATAAAGTGGCCCACATGGAAATATGTTACTTGATCATACCCATACTACTGATTCCATAATACACTGAACTATCTTCCTCCAATCTTCAAGATAATAGATCTCTTTCTCTTTTTGATCAGTCTGTTTCCAATTGTTTTATGGAAACTGCCTTAGATTGGTGATATTAAATAGCATTTTAAAATGCATTGGAATAAGTCGATTTCATTAGGAAGGCTCATGTTTGTTCCACTCACTTCACTTGGGTTTTTCTTTTGATGCAAAAATGCCAGGAAGGATCATTTAAGTTTCTTACAGAGGAAGTCCTTGTCAGGTTTATGGGGAAGTGGTCTAATTGTCTGGAAAATACATGATTATTTTTAGGGTGGGGTGTGAGAACATATTTGCTTTCTGCAGCCAAAATAACAAATGACCTTATGTATTCTAAAAGAATCTTATGTATTTTGGTATAGGTCTTTATGAGCCAGAGGTCGTTCCATCAGATGCACAAAATCTTACCCTAGCAACATATGCCAACTCAAATTCTCACAGCAGCCTCTTTAGGTGGTGCCTTTTGTTCATCAGGTATGCACTTCTTCAATGAGATGTCATTCCTTTTGTGTTATGGTATATGTCCTTTGGAATGAATTGCCATGTTTAGGATGCCTCTGAATGGCAATTGCTGGAGGCAGCAGCAGGGGAGGTTTTGGTCTCTGTTTCTCTGCTATGGGATTTCCAGGGTATCTGAAAGGAAAGTGGGAACCAAGGTGCTGAATTGGATGAACCATTGATGGGATTCAGCAGGGATCATCTTCAGCCAGAGGAAGTGTGAAGGATAACTTCAATGGCACCCTTTTAAAGAACTGTCAGATAGCTTTCTTTTGCAGAACTTTCATCCAAATTTAATTACTGATAAACCTGATCTTTTTATTTTGCTTTAAATGTTCTTTCCACATGATTGCCAATTGGACTGGTTCCCTTGAAATGTATGTTTTAAACAGATGTGTAAATAAAATAAGATGCCACAAAATGTTTTGTTATTGTGGCTATTTCTGCTGCAGATCTTACAACAACACAACCAAGCACAAAACTAAATAACACAAAAGCCTACAGAATACCAACTGTTACCAGTATTTGTGCCAGCACAGCAATCCTTTGGCAGATTTCTGAATATGGGGTGCCATGACCTGTTTTTGGTTAATTATAGGGATGGTTTTTCAGTATATTTGGTGGGGAGCATAGTATTCACATCACAAAAGACCAACACATAAAATATATTAAGAGATCAAAAATGCACATCTTTGTTACAACTTTAAACCCGAGATTGAAAGAGACCATGTCAGTTCTTCTCCCAAGGGGCAAACCTTAGATTCTCATGGCTTAGATTGCCAGCTTCATGTCAGGGAGGATTAATGAAGAAAGATAAAAGACGTAATTGCAGTCAGTGGGAGCCAGCACAAAAGTGTAGAAACAGAGAAAAAGGCAGCTGAAAATATGGATGAGTGAAGACTGTACCCACACAGCAAGGATTCTTTGTTACACTAGTTGCACCTCCCCCAGCCAGGTTGTTTGTGCCAGAGGCTGCCCTTCCCTCCCTCCCTCCCTCCCTCTGGATATCACAGGATTAGCTGGTTGCCTATTTGGGGCCAAGCAGGTTTTGTTTTTGTTTTTTTGTTTTGCTTCCCAGACTGAACAAAGGGAAGTTCTTTTTCATCTTCTTCATGATGTAGTAAAGGATGCTGGTTAAATAATTTGAATGTTTCGGGCACAAGTAGCTTGACAGAGATCTGGAAGGTCGCTCATGATAGATAGGGGTGATCAGCAAGCACCTTGAAACATTGAGAGTAAGGAAGGGCATGTCCTGACAAGCATATCACTGGTCTTGCAGCAGGGTAGGATTTGGGAAGGAGTGTTCTTGGTGCTAAGCAACATATTTCGGAACATGGTAGTGGCCTTGTGGCACATCAGGAGAAAGAGATGGGGCTCAGTACTTCTTGGCATGTTATTGTACAGGCAATGATAAACAAGGCCAGTGGAAGATGGTAGCTGAGTTTGGAGTCAGTGTGGATCTGCCCAACAAAGGCAGTCATTGGTCAGGTGGCCTAGTACAGCCCACCCATTTAAATATGGTAGCATATTTAATATTATGTCGACTACTTGTTTAAAATAAGCTAGTTAAACCCTTACTGTTGTATCTTCATTTGTTGTGTGTCTGGTCAAGCAACCAGGGTGGGATTTTGTTAAAACTCAGAATTTCTTGATGACTGATCTATATGATTTGTAACTGATTTGACTATTTAACAGCTGATCCATTATGTCTGAGAGCCAGACTGGTGTAGTGGTGAAGTGCGCGGACTCTAATCTGGGAGAACCGGGTTTGATTCCCCACTCCTCCACTTGCACCTGGCTGGATGACCTTGGGCAAGCCATAGCTCTGTACCAGCTGTTCCCTCAAGGACAGCTTGGGAAAGAGTTCTCTCAGCCCCACCTACCTCACAGGGTGTCTGTTGTGGGGAGGGGAGGGGAAAGGAGTTTGTAAGCCGCTCTGAGACTCTTAAGTGAGTGAAGGGCGGGATATAAATCCAATCTCTTCTTCTTCTCTTCTTCTTCTTCTTCTTCTATTTGACTGAGCTGAGCAAGTATGGATGGATGGTGTAGTAGAACTCAATGGAACTGTGTGAGAACTTGCATGCACAAAAACCTGATTGCACTGAAGTTCATGGTTAGGAAGAAATGTGGTGAAGCAACCTGCTAAACAACCATGAATGGGGCAATGAGCAGTTGAAACAATCACCTAAAAATCAGCTCCCTATTCGCGAGTGACAAACACAACATGACCTAAAATGACACGTATTCAGATGTCCCTAACATGCTTGGATGGTATTCTTTCCAGAAAGAGTGTACCCAGGTTTGAGAAAGAACATACTGAATATTCAGAGGGCCCTGGAAAGTTTGTAATTTACAGAATAATGTCATGCAGCTGTTCCAAAAACACCTGCTGCTTTTTGAAATCCAAGATGGGGAAGGAACCCCTCGGTATAGATCAGCCTAAGAATGCAGGTATGATGGCTTGGGATAATTTTAAGCGTGATGTCTTTGGGTGAAGGGTCTCATTCCAAGTGCTGTTGAGTGAGATTCCATTATGTTTATGAGAAATGAGGTCAGACCCACAGTGCTTAAAATCAGGTTGTTCTGAATTGTGCTGGTGTGACAGGGAGCCTAGTCTCCAGGCAAGGCATGTGTTCAGTAACAATACAAAACATACAAACTCAAAGAAGAAGAGGGAAGAACATTTTTTTCCAAGTGACTTTAGGTTGGTTTGAATTAGTCTGTTATTTGTAACTATGGAGAATCTTAGGAGCATTTGTTTTCATCTTAATGTTGCTCTTTCCAGAATTGCCACAACTTAAAATATGTGCACTATACTCCTATCCACAAAACCTTTCTGTCTTCTGCATTTTGGAATTTTTCCTCATCAAATGCTGCTGAACTGATCTCTCACCTTAGTAATGCAGCACAGTCACTCAAAATGCAAGCACATTTTCCTGGTCAATAGCAAGCTAGACCTTCTGTACAAAGCCAGATTTAAAACAAACAAAAAGGCTGATTGCTAAGTCAGTGCTACACAGCTCAGAATGATTGACAAAGGAGGAATGAGGTAAACATGTGTGCAAGATAACAAGCGCTTGAGAGATGGATATATAAATAAATGGTTTGGGGACTCTGGAGCAAACCAGGTCCCTTTCAGGTGGCTTGCTTGTAATTTGGAGATGTTGAATGTAAATGGAGTTGTCAATTTCTCCCTGTCAAGTGAACACACTTTGGACATCAAGGCCAGAGAAAAGATTTAACAGCTCAACTTGTTATCTGTAATGCAGTAATTAGGTCTCTTTCTTTTAAAGATGTCTAATCAACAGAAAGAGACAACCTTGTCTTCTTTTTAAAAAGAGCCTTTTGTCTCTGCCATCGTTCATCTAGATTTTTGAAACTATGAAAAAGCTGGGAGGGAGTAAATTTTAATAAAACTACAGATATTTTAAAAATTATTAACAGAACTTTTCATATTAAAAATAATTCCAGGATTTTATATTCCTGCTAATCAGAGTTCTGAAAGCTAATGATTTGAGTGGAAATTAAATCCAAGATGACAAGCCAACAGTGCAATGCTATGCAAAGTTATTCCAGTCTAAGATTCCAGGCTTAAATGGGAGGCACAAAGCACTGGATAATACTGTTAGAGATTTTTCCCCCCACCTGACCCTTAAAATAGAGTTTTGATTTCCTGCATCCGAACGATAGCAATACAATAACCTGCATTATATTATATCAAACATTCCTTCTCTCAGGGCAGAAATAGGCATTATATCAGGAGACGCACATTCCAACCCTGCATTTATGGAGATAACAGTAACATAGAAGACACCTGCCCGCAAGAAAAGGATAGTGTATGTCAAGCCACTCACTGAAATTAGATAGCTACATTTCTAAAGATCATTGTATGAACTGAAAACAGATGCTCCTCACATTGTTAGGTCAGTGATGGCTGTAGATCTTGGCTGTAATTTTTGGCACCCCTCTTTCCCCCACAATAGGATTCATATAGCACCAATAAAGGAAATGGTGCCTTTAAACAGAAGGAGAATGCCATAGTCATGCAAAACTCTGCAAAAGGAGGACAAGGCACACACTCCCATTGCTAAAACGACCTCATTGCCTATGTGCCATAGAAGGAAATTGCAGTGAATGTCTTGCCAGGCAGCAAAACCTCTATTGCAGCATACCTTGCAACACAGGCTGCAATCATACACACAAAATAACCCACTTTCAATCCACTTTGGATGCACTTTCCAACTGGGTTTTACTGTGTGAACTGGCAAAATCCAGTTGGAAAGTGCATTGAATGTGGATTGAAAGTGGATTATTTTGTGTGTGTGATTGCAGCCAGAGTGCAGCATGATGGGGAGAACTGCATGTCTGAGAGGGCAATGAACTCAGGTTACATGTCTTCTTCCATACTATCCTCTATGTCCAGACTGAGGAAAATGTTGCCTTCAGGGGTGTTCTCTTGTAACATCTTAAAGACCATTACATGATCACTGAATCATCAGAAGCACAGAGTACAGAAAGAAACCCTTGAAATAGTGCTGTAGCAGCAGCAGATGAGGGTTATCGCAAGATACGGAGAGTAAGCCACAACAGACCATAAGGAAGACAGATTTTGATGGGCTCTTCTGAATCTACAAATTTGATTTTTCAGTAAAACAACACATTCAGTCTTTGTGTTTCACTTCTGGGCACTTGAGAATCCTAAATATTAGAGATGGCTTATCTGTATGCCACACTATATTATATTACTGGGTAAAAGCACACCACGGGTTATGATATTGCTCTGTGCAGCTGCAAGTGCAACTCCATCTGAAGCACATCTTTGCTGGTTCAGCAAGTCTTTAAATTAGGCCACTAGTGATCCAGGAGGGATTTTTTTAAAAAAAGAAATTGCACAGTGCATGTTCCATCATGTGAAGAATGAAAGCTCTGAAGTATTTATGATTATGGTCCTTTGAATGTCTGGAGATGAAAATGAATGCATATTCTACAAGTATGGGATATAATACAAGATTTGGGAACTTTATCTTCCAAAGAGAGCCAAGTTAGAATAAAGACTAGTTTGCTATACTTCTTATGACGGCAGATAGTTAAAAATTGCAGAGGATTACAAGATATTTTTCAGACAGGAATTATGCAATGGAATTTAAAATAATAAACTAAGAGACAATATAATTATTGATACAGATCTTGCATGTTATAAATGGAATCTTTAGAGCTCATGGCACACACACAGCCTTTGACTTGGTCATTTTGTTAAACAGTGCCAAGAGTTCATTAGTCTTTCTTACAGAATTTCAACCAAGCAGATGGCCTTTTTAGTTACAGCTAGATTCGTGTGTTAAAGTTTGTTCTGTTTCTTTCATTTTTGTTATTAATTCCAAAAGAGACTGTTTTGTTATTGGATTGTTTCATAGGTGTTATTTCATTTTTGTTTCTTTTGTTATTGTTGTTTCATTTTCATAATTTCTTTTATTATTATTTCCCATTGGTTTCACTGGAAGATTGCAGGGAATTTCACACTACACCTTTAAAAACGTTACTGAACCGGCTTGGAATAAACTGGTACAGTGACGGCCATTCAGACAGCCCTTCCCCTACCATTTTGGAGCCATCTTCAAAGTGGTTCATCATTTCAGACTGCCGCTTTCTTTTTGTGCCTCTTTTCACCCGCACGGGCGATCTCCATCATTTTTTTTAAGAGCCAATTTAGAGCACTATGACGCTGTAACAGGACACCAAAGCAGCATCATAGCGACCCCATTGGAATGCCTGGGCTCAACTGAGATACATGAGGTTGCTTGTTAAAAACTTGTTAAAAATAGGAGGTGGAAGCTCAGGCAGGCACACAAACACACTGTTTTTGATTTTTTGAACGTTAGGTAGGAATGGATGCTTTCTGTGCTTGTAAACTGTCCTGTTCCCCCCACCTTCCCTTTCCGTGCCTGCACTCTCTTCCAGGCTGCCTGTCATTTAAAAATCTTTTCTCTTAACATTTCTCTTTCAGGCACTTTAAATCATCCACCCCATGCAGTATTTAGGGACAGAACAACAGGCTGCCTTTTCATTACCCTCCTTCCCAGCCTCCTTCCCAGCCTCCGTTTTACAAGTCGCTATCTTGCCCAAGGAGAATTCCAGGAACTCAAAACCTGTGGCAGGATTTTAAACCCCCCCCCCCCACCTTTCCCAATGACGGAGATTGCCCGTGTGGGCGAAAAGAGGTGCAAAAACACTCATCGTCAAAGGAAGCACTTTGGGGGCATTTCACACAGCACCCGGTAGCACTTCAGGACACAGCACAAGAACTGAAGAACGCTTGGGAGGAGGTTTCCAGGTAAACCAGCTCAGGAACGCTTCCCCAGTGGGAGAGGCACATTTCTGTGTGAAAGGGCCAATATGTTCTGTTAGGGAACAGGTACTAATACGGTTCTGTGTGAAATGTCAGACAGAAACCGTTACTGAAGAGTTCCTGAAACGGAACATATTGGCTGTGTGAAATTCCTCCATATGTCTGTGTCTTCATTGGTTTTCCATCTAAGAAGAAGAGATTGAATTTATACCCCGCCCTTCACTACCTGAAGGAGTCTCAGAGCAGCTTACAAACGCCTTTATCTTCCCCTCCTCAAAACAGACACCCTGTGAGGTAGGTGGGGCTGAGAGAGCTCTGAGAGAACTGTCCTTGAGACAGAGAACAGCTCTGTGAGAACTATGGCTTGCCCAAGGTCATCCAGCAGGTGCAAGTGGAGGAGTGAGGAATCAGAGTCCACGCACTTAACCACTACACCAAACTGGCTCACTAAATTGGGCACACTTCAGGGGGATTGTAACACTCTCCCAGGGCATACACAAATTCCCAAGAGATCGAATAAAAAGGTTCCCCTTTTTGAGGCAATGAACGGTAGGCATATTGAACATTAAAATCTCTGGAGAAATTGATAGGAAAAATTTCACACAGTAACAGAGATGCCACTGCAACTACTTAGCTTGAAGAACTATAGCAGAAGGAAGAGGCAGACTGACTGGGCAATGGCATTTGGTTGCACAAGCAGGACAAGGCATCTTGGCAGCCAGTCAGCAGAAAGGAAATCTTGAGGTTGATTTGCTAGGATGGGCGATAAGGTTTGGAGAGCGGCAGGCAAACATGGGAATACATACAGCAAGAAATTTGGACCAGAGCACTGGGAGCAGCTTGCAGTCCATCAAGAAATCCCAGAGCCTGTCTTTCCCCACTCTCCTTAAGGAACATAGCTTATGTCCTAATTAGGGAAATACTAACTGCCATGTAAAAATGAAAGAAGGAGAGCCAGAGAGAGGCAAGTCTGCAATAAGGAAAGGAAGAGAACAAAATGAAAGAAAATCATGCGCTTTTTAAATTATAGGCCACTTAAATGGGGAATTTGTTTCATTTTCATATTAATTACAATAATTACAACATATTCAATTTTTGTAATTATTGCAGTTAATTACAAAAGAAATGTACATGTCTAGCTACAACAATAAAATGTGATATGCTCAAGCATCACTTACTGAGTTCAGAAATAAAATACAATTCTGACATTTGACATTTTTTTATAGGATGCTAAAGGTCATCAGTCCAGAAATTAAAAACAAAAAACCTAAGTCAGAAGTAAGTGGTCATAAAAATGCAGAACAATTGTTTTGAAGAAATGAAGGTCCTTTTGATCTGAGAGGCTGTTGTGTAGGCAAGATTGTATCAGAGTTTAAGAGGTGTGTGCTTGATTATATGTTTCCCAGAAAACTGGCCATCTAGAAGGACAGATGATTCCAAGACAGAACCCTCTTAGAACCCTCCATCTTGGGACAGATCTTGGGACAGAACCCTACATCTTGGGCACATCCACACAGTACCTCACCAGAAAATTAACTCCTGGAAGCTTCTTGGATGTGCCCATACTTGACCTGTATAGTTTATGAATGAAATAGACTTGATGTCATCTTAACTCATCAGTGCTTGATATCTCTGTTTGGGCTTTGTGAAGCTTGATATTTCTGGATACAAATGGTTGGATCCTAACTACTGCCAGCTGAAGGAATGTGGATCTTTGCTGCATTTCCTGCTGCTCCTTCGGTCCTTTCTGCTCTCCAGAAAGCAGATTCCTGAGGCCACAGGATATTTGTGGATTAATATTCACATGGGCTGTGAAGCTGGATTTGGTGTGGGAAAAGGGCAAAATTGCCCTTCCTGCCTCTTCCATAACCTTCCCACCAGTCCGGGGCAAAGGGTGGAATGTAGTGAAGAGCCACAGTTCTAGGATGCAACCCAAGCTATTTAAGTTGCAAAAGATTTCCCAGAACAATTCTCTTGAATGAAGAAGGCATATAACTTCCGAAATGCAGAATCCAAAGAATCGTGACTATTAAAATATGCAAATTGTGACAGCACTTTGTTTAATTGCTGTTTCCTTAAACCTATAAAATCTTCTTAATACTTCTCTTCCATGTCCTTAATTAAGACCTAGTCCCAGTTGGCTAGCTCCAAAAGCCTCAGCTTGTGAAGTTGCCATTGTGTTATACCAAACAGTAATAGTGATTAGCCACCATAGGCAACACATTTATCAGAAAAAACTAACAAGCATCCAACTAAAAGTCTAAAATTACAGTTTGCTTCTTAGTAGTAACCTATGATTTAATACATTAAAATAATACTGCATATAAAGACATAGGTGACAGAACTACGAGGCTGAGTTGGTTAAACTCTTTACTTGGTTAAGCTTTTCTGCATTTGTCTTCTTCAATAACAGTTTTCAATGAGGCCGTGGGATCTGAAATGTCAGATTTTGGAACACTGAGAATGAACGTTTCAGGAAACATTAGGTACCATGAAGGCTGAGCAGAAACAATGTAAAAATGGATTAAACAAAATAAATCGATTCATCGTCCAGTGCCCTGAAAATACAAATTAAAAACATAAGTCTTGAATTTAGCCTCTAGACTGAATCCATTAGACTAAGTAGTCCTCAGAGTACATTACATAATATAAATTAATATCCACACATTGATGAATATAAATAAGACCACAATCACTGTAAACAAGACCAAATACATCTAGGCCCTATGCACCTTCTTCAGTGGTAACAGTAAACAAGACCAAATGCTTTTCGGCCCTATGGGCCTTCAGGAAACAGGCATAGGAACAAGAGAGGAATTAGAAAGTTTAATACAAATGTCACATCATCCCCAATTTAAGATGTGGTATTGAAGTAAGTTTGTATATCTAAAAGTTATGTTTTGTTTCAATGACCTTGAATGTGGTGATTACTGTATTGCAGGGGTCCCCAACCTTTTTGAGCCTGGAGGCACCAATGGAATGTTGAGAAGGAGTGGAGAGGGCCACCCTGAAATGACTGCCACAGGAGTTGGAGCCAGACATTATTAAAATAGCTGCCATAGTAGTTTTTTTAATATAACATTTATTTATAGTTTTACAATAGCATTCAAACATGTTATAACGATCACATATAATACTTTGTCTTGTATACCTATACATTTACATTATTTCCTAAATGGGTTACATGTTCTGCATATTGTGAGTCTACATTTTGATCTTTGTCTGTATCCATTCATATACATTTTTCCATCTGTTCCAAACCAACGTATCAAAAACGTGATGGATTTCAGATTTAAAATGTGGTGTCACAGTAGGGTTGCCAGGTCTTACCTGTCTGCCGGTGGAGGGATCCTGGCTTGTGCTGCAATGACATCACCCAGAAGTGACATCATCACACTGGGCATACTCTACAGGGGATACTCAGCTAAAACTCTATGGTTACCATAGTGTTTTTAGCTGAATGCTAGAGTGTCCCCTATGCAACATGCCCAGCACAATGATGTCACCTCTGGCATGTTGGGCACAGCGGGGCTGTTCTGGGGTGGGGCTCCCCCTGCTAGCTGGCTGGCTGGTAGTGGATTGGGAGGCCCAAAATCAGGAGAAACCCTGCTCCTATCGGGGGGTTGACAACCCTGTGTCACAAGTTGTTTGTTTTTCTTATATATATGAATACATGAAGCTGCCTTATACATGCAGTCTACACATGTTCTGTAAATGTATGGCGAAGGAGACCAGTTATGAGCTCCCCCCCCCCCCATCTTTCCAAGATTAAAGTCCATTGATTTCAGGTGGCTTTAAGGATATGTAAGAGTGCAAAGGAGCACTGCCAGCAGTTTTAATTAAAAATAAAAAAAGAATGCCTGCATATTGTATGAAAGCTATCTTGGACTACGTCTCATTTCAGAGATGCTACTCAATACAATATATCATTGTTTGTTGGTTTTACTGATTAAACACAATATTTGTATAGCTCTGAAATCTACTAGTTTTGTTAGAAATCTTGGGCATTAAATCAATGCAATACTGGACTCTACCATCTTTTGATATGTTACTAGGAAAAATAGTCCAATCCAATGGTTGTTTACTCAAAGGACACACTGTGTTCAGTGGAAGCTATGCCAAAGTAGATGTAGACAGAAGTCTAACTTTTGTAGGAGAAAAAATTTATTTGCTTTTTATCTAGTGGATGGGTCTGAAAAAGCATACTCAAATATTCCATCTCAAATATGTGCAGTGGTAAAACATGAAAGCGAACATGTTTACTGAAATTAAATGATGATCAAGTTTATTCATATTAACTTCTATGTTCCGCTGTGATGATGTGTTTAGTGATCTGCATGAAGCACATTCTCTGACATAGCTCTTCACTGTCTTTCATGATGTTAGAATATAAAATTCTTTTGACAAATTGGGCTCTTGTTCACCATAAACTTTGGAGGGCAACTGCACTGTTTGTGGTGCTGACAGTCACAGATTATTCTTGCATTCCCTTTTCCCTACAGTCCCTTTTGACCCTGGGAAAGTTGATTCCCCAGGTTGTTTGACCCATGGGTCAGGCAGTAAGGGGGGGGGGGGTGTTAAAATCACCTCCTTACCTCCTGCATTTAGCAGAGCTGGCATTTGTGAGGTAACTTTCCCCAACCCTCTTCTCACTGGCTATCAGTCCATGTGACTCCAGTCACCCTGGGGATCACTTTCTCTGGGATCATAACAAACTGCTAGATAGACAAGCATGTGGGAAAGGTTATTGATCCTTGCAGAAAGAGATCACTGGATCTATCCCAATGTATTTCTTCATTAAGTATTATTTCTTTACCTGAAGACAGGCATTGTTATCTATATGATGGGCACCTGGTAGTGAATAAACGGAGATAATTTATTTGACAAACATGGAAATCTGTCATAATTGCTGCTGGGTAATGGCTTAACTTGATACACACAAAGAATTCAAAACATTTCATGTCGTATAATAGCCTATCTTCCACAATTTGAAGTGATGCAAGACACCACATTTCATCATCAAATATTCACAGTACTTCAAAGTCCCACACCTACAGACTAATGCCAACCAACAAGAACATCTGTTGTTTGCCATTCTGTGACGCCTTCATCTGGAGTGCTTGCAGAGAAGTGTATTCTGCAACCAAACCCTGAAAAAAAGACAGGTGGACCAGAACTGAAGCCTTCACATTGCCAATTAAATTCAGCTAGGAGACAACACAAAAGAAGTGACTGATTCTGAATAACAATGAGATTGTTGCTAAGGACAGCAGCATTGCTATTTAGACAAACTAATGGCACATTGAATATAGGTTGATGTACAACCTGGCTGAAAGAATTGTACGAGTGTTCCACCATATGTTGAATGCTGCATCAAGCCAATTGATCAGCTTTGTCAACATTCTTGTCATTTGTTCAGATGCTGAGAAGCTCAGTAGTATTTGCCATGAGGTGAGTGGGTCTGGGACTTGGGATCCTGCCTGCCACTGCAATAAAATTGTTATCAATCCAATCCCATCTTTTTTCAATCATAAAGCCCAGTGGCATACATAGAGTTCTCAGGGTGTCTCCCACCCAGGCACTGGCAAGAAGAAGAGAAGAAGAGATTGGATTTATACCCTTCCCTTCCCTCAGAGTCTCAGAGTAGTTTGCAAACTCCTTTCCCTTCCCCTCCCCTCAACAGACACCCTGTGAGGTAGGTGGGACTGAGAGAGCTCTTTCGAGAACTGCTCTTTCAAGAACAGCTCTGACAGAACTATGGCTTGCCCAAGGTCATCCAGCAGGTACAAGTGGAGGAATGGGGAATCAAACCCAGTTTTCCCAGATTAGAGTCTGCACACTTAACCACTACACCAATTTTGCTTTACCAAAGCTGCATATTACATGCCTTCTAAACATAATTTAAGACTAACTTAAAATATAAGGTGAATACACCTGTATAGGCCTGATTTACTTGGAATTCACTGTACTCCCACCTCCAAAAAAAGCTTCAAAAGAAGCAAAACATCGCAAAAGCAGAACATCACAAAATTATATGTACAGCTCATACATTGTTTCCTATATGTAGTTGTGAGTGGGTGCAAGGGCCACCCTATGGAGAATGCAATTGCATTGATCAATATCGAAACAGGCTTTTGGTTGCTTGTGTATATTGATATCTCTGCCTATGTTCTACAGAGTTCAAATGGGAAAGTTGCAGCTAGTGCTGAAACAAGTTTATTCCTGTGAACTCAGAAACTGGGTGATTCATAAATTTTAATATTAAATTATAATTTAAATTATAAATAAATATTTTCTAGGTATTATTTTTCAAATGCTGGAATATTATGTGAGAACATAAATTTGGAGATCCAATTATATTTTATTTCAGTTTTTTTATACATGTGGCAGTAGATATTTTTCAGTGTCTGACCATGGGTGTAAAATGCTATTTAGATTTTGACAGCCCTGATGATAAAAGGCAAAGGTGGCTTTAAAACTTTCAACCCAGGGGTTTTTTTTGAACACCAGTGTCTGCCAACAAACTGCCCTCCATCTGCCACAGAAACACACATGTCCCATCTGCAGAAATTCTGAGTCATATTCTAAGGTATATACTTGGGTAACGTCCGGCCTCAATACTGAGAACTGTGAACTGAGAATTAATTCTAGAATACACCCATTGTTCCATTGTGGTTATGCATTTGAGAGCTCGGAAAGAGCTCATTGTCCACATCCTGTTCTTCAGAAGTAGATTATTCAGGCTGCTACCTTCCCAATTGAAGGATGGGCTTGTGTGTACATGAACATGTCAACATGTTATCCCTGATGAAGTCTGTGAAAGCAATGTCAGGTGGATTTTGTCCTCTTGCAAAATTTACTGGTGGAGTATCCACTGTGCTCTAATCAGCTCTTATGGAACACTCAGCTTGTTCCTAGCCATTCACCTCCTGTTCCTTGTTTTATGCATCATTTATTCCTTCTCCCTTGTGTCTCAGTTGGAAAGATAATCTTACCCTGTAGCTGCCTCCTGTGTAGGTGATGCTGATACATGTGATGTTATTCTCTTTCTTCTCCTGGGCCACCACCTCCTCCTGAATATCTCTGTAGCTTCACTTCCCAATCAGTTGCTGCATTTCTAACATTTGTGTCCCTTGAGTGGAACACTATGCTGATTTGTTCTGTGATGTTCTGGGTGTCCCAGTGGCAGATCCACTGCCAATGAGTTGGTTGGTGTACGGTGACCCTGTTGCTGACCTCTTCAGCCCTGAACTGCTAGCCCTGATATACCTGGAGACCATTTAGAGCGCAGTGGTTGTGAGACAGAACTTGCATCACTTGCCAACTTTAGCTCTGTTCCTACTCTGAATTTTACATTTATAAGCTTTTTGATGGCCTCCTTCACAAGACAATGTTGATCAACTATAGTTTTCCTTGTACACTTCATCTCATTTACAAGTAGCACTAAATGTTTTCTTGTTTGCTGTCAGTCCTCATGTTCACTCCTCCACATACCTCTAAAGAAATAGGGAAATCAATAAATTTCCAGTGGTGAGATCATCCAGACATTTTCCCTTCTCTGTTCTCCTTGAGCATACCCACATACCAGTCTGCAGGTTTGTTCATGAGGTCCTCTCCTTTGTTGTAGTCTTCTTCCTCTGTCCCTTTCTTCTGTTAGAATTCAAAAAGAAAACACCACATTTTGAAAAAGAATGCTTAAAATAAGTTTCCATTGACATTGTACATGGTTAAAATTGAAGGCCAAATTGCCCCCCAATCCGGAATGACGAGACAGACAACTGTATTGGTATCAAACATGGGCCACTTTATTAACTATTTAACTGTTCACACAACCACAACGGCAAGGGAGCTAAAGGGAGCAGAATAGGCCAGGCAGGTGTCAATCAGCAAACCTCCTGGCCTTGGTATGGGCAAGTCACCGGCTCCAGCTTAAGGCCATCACACTGGCCCCCTGACTGGCAGCCCAGCTGACAGGTCCCCCCCCCGGGGGCGCCTACCCCCGGGCCCTAAAACCACGAGGGGCGCTTACCCGAGAGGATCCCAGAGGAGATCACATTCCCAGCCCAGGACCCTAAAGCCCAAGGGCCGTTCCTGATGACCCCCTATCCCAACAGGGATGGCTGAAGTGCTTACCGGTTCTGCTCTCCTTACCCTATAACTCTGCCACCTGCGAGGTCAAGCCTCTGCTTTGACCAAAGCGGCCATTCAACAGCCCAAGGCTGCCCTAATCCCTTGCCGTAAATCTGCTAAAAATAAATCATTGCCCGTGTTTGACATATGCACTCCATCATCCCGGTAAAGGTCTGAAAACTCGACCCTAATCCCGGGGTGAGGCAGATAACTCCCCAAACCAGCTTCCATGGCCTTCTTTAACTGGCGATTAACTTTCCGCCGAGCCCGATCCAAACCCCGCGGATCTCCCAAGCCACGCCAAATGCGGCGCGGCAAAATTGCCGACCATATCAACAGCGTACCAGGCCATTGCGCTTGAATCTGGGCCAGGTCAGCCTTCACCTGAAGCACCAACGCGATGCCTTTTAATAAACCAAGATCATTGCCTCCCAGGTGAAGCAACAAAACATCCGGGGAAGGACCACGCCAAACCCCAAACAGCAGCGTGAGGAGACCAGGTCATCTCATGCCTCTCCTACCCAGCCACTCCACTTCAGCCCATTCACTGAGCCCCAGCTGAGAACCGACAGGAGTTCTCTTGGCCCGATGAGCTGCCCAAAAAATCATGCTGTGGCCGCAGATCAGGACTTTCTTTCTTGCATGCCGGCCACCCGCACCTGAAACGAGAACTATGTAAATAAGACAATCAAAACTTACAACGCCGAACATAGGTTCTGTAACACTGAGAACGCCAATGGCCAAGGACCTGAATAGAGGCCGGAGAAAAACCCAGCGCAGCTGCTGATGATGCAGCCCCAATCCGAAAGGAATGGGTCCCAAAGCGAAAGGCACCGAGACCTAGCTCAATGAGTGCCTTCTGGGTCACGGACCAGAATTGATATTTTGTAAGCGAGGAGCCATCACGATGACAAAACAAAACCCCCTCACAACACCCCCGACCAGCCAAATAGTGATGAAGTGCCAACACGGGGCACAGCTCTTTATCCTCACATTCCCCCAAAACCACCTCAGAACCTTTACCTCTCTGATCCGTCTTTGACTGGCGAATCAGTACTTTAACCGTCTGCCCCAAAAAAGAAATATCCCACAACTGAAGGGCACGACCTGAAGTGTCACGCCTAGAGGCCACAACGAGCTCACTAACCCGAAGGGCCCCAAAAAAGGCAACCAAAGCTGCCGCGTGAAAAAGGGCAGCTTCATAAGTGTCTGAACAAAGGCGAGGCCATAAAGCCCGCAAACCTTTCAAAACCGCCGGAGTTAGTGGCTCCCTACTATCCCTTACTGGGGGATACTCCCGGGACCAACCTTCCAAAATCTTCCTAACTCGAAAATCCCCTGTATGATCAACATAACCAGCTGCCTTGCTGGCAAAAGCCAAAGACGCCAACTCCCCCCGAACAGAACTTACAGCCAAACCCTTATTCCTTTGAAAAACACAAAACTGAATAATATGGGAAACTGGAATGGGCCAGACTTGCGCCAAGCCCATGGCACACCGGAATAAAACAAATTCCCGACCAGCCCTCTGATAAGCTATATGGGTTGATGGTGCCAAAGCTAAACCAAGCGCCCTGTCCGCTTCAGCCTGCCAATCTCCCAATAACCCACTGGCATTCTTACCGGGTAAAGGTCCGCTTCTGGGGCCAACTGGCAGAACTGCTCTATCTGTTTACGGGAGAGAGCGTCCGCAACCCCATTACTAACGCCAGGGACATGGCGTGCCTTAAACAGTATATTATGCTGCAAACAAACCAACGTAAAGACCCTGACCAGCGCCATAACCCGCACTGATTTAGAAGTCAACGAATTAATAACCTGAACTGTGGCAAGATTATCACACCAAAAATGGACAGTGCGTCCTGCAAAAGCCGACATCCAGAGCCGAACGGCCACTACAATTGGAAAAAATTCCAAAAAGGTCAGGTCCCTGACCCAGCCCGCCTGGACCCAGTCCACTGGCCAGTCTTCCGCACACCAATGCCCCCTGAAATAAACACCAAAACCAGAGGACCCAGCTGCATCCGACACAACTTGCAGCTCCGCCTCCACCAAAAGATCCTCCCGCCAAAAAGAAACCCCATTATAAGATTCCAAAAACTGCAACCACACCATAAGGTCCTGCCTGATCCCTAAAGTCACTCTGGTTCTATGATGCGGCCGATGCAGGCCTGCCATAGCGTCACAAAGGGGACGCACAAACGGCCTACCCGGGGGCACTACCTTGCAGGCAAAGGTGAGATGACCCACCAGGCACTGCAACTCGACCAAGGAAATCTTCCTAAAGTGAATCACAGATGCAACTAGCCTCCGAAGTTCCCGCAATTTTTCTACCGGCAATCTGCACAGCTGTCGCTCCGTGTCCAACTCAATTCCTAGAAACACCAGGACACAACTAGGGCCTTCAGTCTTCTCATGCGCCAAAGGAACTCCCAACTCCTGGGTCAACTGCATAAAAGACTCTAAAAGAAACCTGCAATCACCAGTACCTGCCCGCCCAGCAAACAAAAAATCATCCAAATAATGCACCGTGCTACTCTGACCAGTGCGAAAACGCAATACCCATTCCAAAAAGGAACTAAATTTCTCAAAGCCGGAACAGGACACCGAACACCCCATCGGGAGCGTCCAGTCCATATAAAAAAACCCCTCAAACGCAAAACCCAACAGAGAAAAATCGTCCGGGTGAACTGGAAGCAAGCGGAAGGCAGACTTAATGTCACACTTTGCAAGCTCAGCACCACGACCACAACTGCGCACCACTTGCAAGGCCTGATCAAAAGATGTATACCGGACTGAACAAAGTTCATGAGGTATAGCATCATTCACCGAAGCCCCACGTGGGTAGGACAAATGGTGAATGAGGCGAAATTCTCCCTCGGCCTTCTTAGGAACAACACCTAATGGGGAAACCCACAAATCAGGAACCGGTGGAACAGGAAAGGGGCCCAAAACTCTGCCCTCCATACACTCCTTCTGAATTTTTAACTGCACCACGTGCTCCATCCCTACCACAGACTTTAAGTTGGGGGCCAAAAATGGGCTCCTGTCTCCTTGATAAGGAATCCGAAAACCAAAACGAAAGCCGTCCAACAAATAACGCCTATCATCTTCCTTAGGGTAATCTTCCAACATGCGCACAAGCACCGGAATCTTAATAGGACTAGGCCCCTTTGTCAGAACCACCTTGCTGACCCCCTCCGGCAGGCGAATGCTTACCCCCCCGAGAGGCTGACCTGGCCTTGGGCCTGGGGCAACTAGAGAGGGGGTGGGGGCCTGAACACAAGGGGCACTCATGCCGAAAGGAACAAACCTTCCTGCTATACACACCTTGCGAGGTAAACTCCCAACACAAGGGACGCTTTTGAAAAACCTGGCCAGCCGCTCCCTTTGCCGTGGGCACTACTGGTAACCGGCGAACTAAATGGCCACTGTCAGAATGATCTCCTGGTGCAGGACGCGCAGGAGCCACATACTGAAGCCACAGAGGCGGATGCACCTGATCCCACCGCAGGGATGGGTTCATTGCAGCCCGCATGCGAAAACCTTCATCATACTCCAACCATCCATTACCAATGAACCCCGTATAGGCCTTAAAAATTATATCCATGTACTGCAACAGGGACGAGGCCCTCCAAGGCTGGGAACGAACAATAATGCCAGTATAAATCAAAAAACCCGGATACCAGTTCTGCCAACACCTATCTGCCCTGCGCTTCTTAATGCGCTCTTTATCCCGCTCATCAAGATCCTCCTTATCCTTCTTTTCTAACTCCCGAAACAAAAGGGTGAAAACGTCCACATAATCACCCCTCAAAATCCTATCTCTAGTAGCCGAAGACAGGTGGTCACCCAGGGGCAAAACCAAGTCACCACTGGGTAAGGCTCTGGCAGGAACCTGTTCGCATGACTGACCCCCGGGCACAGGTACTGACCAATCTGGCCACCCAGACTGAGACCACTGACATGAACTGGAAGGGGCCCCACACCCCAACCCTAAAGTGTGTTGACAGGGCCCAAATCCCCCAGCCGGGGGAGAACCCAAGGGTGTCTTACTGGATAACCCCTCCTGGCCGAAGACCCATGGCCACCCATGCCCCTGCCCTGAGCGCTGGGTGGACTTACCTGTACCAGGCATCAAGCCCGTAGACTGCTCAAGTTGCTGACCCGTGGTGCCCTCATTCTGAAGATCCCCCACCGCACCAGATGTAGATGCCCCGTCACTGGAACCTTCCTCCAGCATAGCCAGGCGAGCCAGAACCTTCGCCTGGAAAGAAGAATCTGTGTTAGACTTTCTCTTTTTGGCAGGAGGGGAACTAGGAAGAACCCCCAGAGGCTGCTTCCTCTGCTGTTCCAGTGCGGCCAACCTAGCTAAAATTGCTGCATTAACCGGGTCACTTTCTTCATCAGAAGACACAGGCTCAGCTGGCAGCACAGGAGGGGGCCGTGGCACTGGCCGTTTAGGAGCAGGCCCTTTTCCTTTACCAGAGCCCTGATCTTTTCTCGGTGCCATGGCTGGATCAGCACAGCTAGGGCCAAACAACACAAGGCCCACCCACCACAAAAGGAGGGGGAAGGGAAAAGAAACTAAACTGCTAATAAGCAAAGTTCCAGAAACAAAACTGAAAGCGGCCCCAGGGAACACTGAGCTAATAAAACCCACAAAAGGGGGGGGAGGGGGGGAAACGGGGGGGGGGGAACTACTGCAGCCCCACTCCACCTGACAAAAACTACTGCCCCACATCAACTCAGCTTAGAAGGAACACTGGCAGCCCAATCCAAACAGCCAAACAGGCAATCCTGCCCCAGCCTCCAAAATTACCCAGGAATAAAGCACCAGCCCCTGCAGCCAAAACTCTCAATAAAACAAACCAACAGCACCCCCAAGGAACAGAAACAATGAGGGGGGGTAAAAATGCCAGGGGGGGGCAGAACAGTCCCACCAAAGGGGCAAGCTACCAAAACACAAACAGGCAGACGCCGCCGCCTCCACACGCAGCAGCCCCTGAGCTGCGTCCCCCGCAGGGTGCCCAGCGCAAAACACCAGCTAAGTGCCCGCCCCACAGCCCCAACAACGACAAAGGCGGGGGGGCACTTCAAGCCCCGAAACACCACGCCGCTAGCCTACACAATGAGGGCGCTCCCCCCAAGCTGCAGAGAAAAAAAAACCCCGAAGGGGGGGGGCTTCCCGCCCCGAAACCGCCCGCCGCTAGCACCAATTGACAAAAGGGGGGGGGGTCGAGACTGGGCCTAAAAATTAAGCGTGGGGGCCCCGAAACCACTGCAGCGCTGCTTGCGCGAGCCAGCAAAGAACAATTGAGGCCCCAAGACCACCGGGCCGCCAACTGCCGAGGCCAGAAGAGTCCGGTGAAGAGGCTTCCCACCGGGCCGCCGAGGACCGCCCTGAATCCCGCCTGCAGGCCAACGCCAGCAAAGGCTGTTTGCTTAACAGCCTCCTTGCGACCTCCGAGCTTCGGCGCGAACTGAGGAGGCGGGGGCGGGGCCGCGCCTTTAAGGGCGGCGCCCACCCCCACCATTGCGACGCAAGCCTTGCAACGACGCTGCCTGTCCCACCCTCCTCCTGGGCGGCAACTCGCCCCCCGCGCCAACGGCTATGCCGAGGCGCGGGAACCCCATTCTAACATTGGCTCTCATCACTGTGTGCTTCCACATTACTTCCAACTAACTCATCTCCATCTTCCTCATCTAAAAATGTAAAAATTCTCATTCATACAATTTCTCATCAAATTATTGGTCCCATAAAATCATTATATAGGTTACTCTTCTGGAGAGGCCTATTTCCTCCAGAGGGATATTTGGACAAAGAAGGTGAAAGCAGTTGCAATGCATCATCTACTGCTCCACACTTATTGAATTTCCTTCTGCTTTTACAGTTTCTGCAACATGCTTCCAAAAAACCCTTGTGCCAGCAACTGCATCTTGTGCACAGCTGTGCCCCATAGAATGAAAAATGTGCATTCTCTATACACAGATCAATAAGAGCACAAAGCTTATCCCTGGACCAGTTTGACTGTCTATAGCAACTTTTCTGTCTCATGACCCTTTCTTCCCTCCTTCTCTCCGTCATGGATTGTGTCTTACCCATTTCTTCCTCATTACTTTCACTGCCACTTGGACTTGGGGGAACCTATTTATCATCACTCTTGCTCTCCAAAAGCCTTGTGTTCATTAATTACTCTAAGCCTGATAGTAAGTGATATATATTTTAAAGAAGTCATGCATGCACTCTCTGCCGCACTACAGGCTCTGAGCTGAAATTCCTTATGTAAATTGCAACCTGGGAGCTTCTGCACCAGTCTTGCTTTTGCAGCAGAAGGATCAATAGTGCTTTTCACACAATGATAATATCTAGGGATGGGCACAAACTGGCTCACGAAGTCAAGTTCATAAATGGGCAAATGGTATGAACTTTCCATGAACTTTCAAGCTGTTCATGCCAGTTCATGAGTGGATACATCCCCAGACATACTGTCTCCATTCAATCAAAATGTTTACAAAACTTAAAAGCAACAAGTTGAATGGCATGTAGAGGACTATCCATGGCAGGTCCCCTGTTTGATGTCTCTAGCTTGCACAGGATCCATTCTATACACTCCTGAACCTGTGCCTGTCAAAATAGTCATTTTGCCAAGGCACAGGTTCAGGAGTGTATAGAATGGATCCTGTATAATCTAGAGACATCAAATTGATAAAGGCCCTCCCCTGGATGCTCCTATACTTGGCCTCCAAGCTTCGTGAGGATTGAGTTTATGGGGTCAGGCTTAGTGGCCCCCAAAGAAGGTGCCCTAGGAAAGTGCTTTCTGCGGATGGCTGCCTGTCAGTTCCCCAGAAAGCACTTTCCTTGGGGCACCTCCTTTGGGGGGCTGTAACCTAGACCCTGTAAATCCAATTCTCACCAAAGTTGGAGGGCAGGTGGAGGAGAGTCAGTTTGGTGCAAGTTTGGTGTCTCTAGCATGCGGGGGGGGGGGTGTTCTGCTATCTCATGAACCTCACAAACTGAATCAGTTCATGAGGTGGCTAAAAATTTGGGACAGTCTGTGGTTTGTGAATGGGACACACCACGGACCATGAACAAAACTGCATTTTTCCTGGTCCATGCCCATCCCTAATAATATCACTTTTTCATCTGTCTGCCCTGGTAGTAACATGGTATGGCCATCTTCCCAGAGAAAATCATCGGCTCAGAATGGGAGTAAGAGAGCCTCGTCCTGGAGATAGGGAATGAATTGATTTATATCATCTAGACAGCTCTTGCATTGCCCAGCTGTTAGATGTAGGAAGAGAATTGCTGCTACATGGGTCTGCAGGGAGTCTGATTCCATCCTTACAAAGATTACTGATGGTTCTCAGAATTATGGCCCCAGGTTCCTTTCAAAGAGCTGTTGCTGTAAGTTTGAACGTCTCCCAGTCCTCAGTTAGCAGATGTTTGAACAAGTTTCTGTATTCAGTGCTGGCTAATGAATTAATCAAGTTTCCCAGCCATAAGGAGATGTCTACCATCACAAGAGAATAGCTCATGATAGCCAGCTTCACAGGCATAGTAGGAGTGGCTGGTGCAGCACATTGTTGCACCCATGAAGAAAGAATAGATGTACAGCTCAAGGAAAAAGTTCCATAACCTCAGTTTTCAACTTCTTTGGGATGACTGGAGGAAAATAGGTTGCAGCTTTATTGGACACAACCACAGGACCAATGGCACAGCATGGGGCATGGATCCCATATCAGGCAATCTGCCTGTCAGTCGATGGCACCAACCATCAACCCAGCCTGCCTACCAGGAGAGCAATGTGAGATGGCAAGCACTGGGATCCTACACTCTTGCCACCTGGGAGTGAGAGCCTCCCACTCAAAATGGATCTGGCCCAATGCCCAAACTGTCACAAAAGCAGGGCAAAATGGACCTGCTCCTGCCAAAGCTCCTGAAATCTCAAGACAGCATGCTGTCACAAATGCTGTGAAGACAAGTGTTCTGACCCCATTCAGGGAAGTGAACCCCATCTTACCTAAAGAGAGCTGCCTGCTTGAAGGCAATGTCCATATGCTATATTATGAAGCCACCTGCTACTTCCATTAGCTGCCCAGCTGCTTTGCTCACTTTCTTCCTGGTATCATTGACCTTGCTGAGGGAGATGGTCCCAACCCATTCTTATCAATTTCACAGTTTAGATCAGAAGGCGGGAAACTAAAGTGCAAGGTTTACATTCATGGTGAGGTATGGTGGAGTCATTTTGCCTAGCTAGATGCCTAGAGCATCTGGGGGACCATAGGGGATAACATGATGAGTGACGGATGACAGGAGAGCATCCCAGTGCATTTTCTTGCACTAATCCAGAAGATCCTAAACTACTTCTGCAGCCAGACGAAGCTGCATAGTTCTCAGCCCAGTGAACAATGTTGAGGTTGACAATCCAAACCAACCTGTACCACCCTGTAGGAATTAAAAGAAAGGAGTTAGTGAACCTAACTGGCCAGGGGTGGATGTAGGCCCTTAAGAACATAAGAAGCCCTTAAGAACATAAGAAGAACCCTACTGGATCAGACCAATAATCCATCTAGTCCAGCATCCTGTCTCAGACAGTGGCCAACCAATTCCTCTAAATGGCCAACAACAGGGCACAGAGGCTGAAGCATTCCCCCTGCCTCCTGGCTCTGGGATTCAGAAGTTTAGCACCCATGAATGTGGAGGTTCCCCTCAGTCACCATGGCTAGTAGCCATTGATAGATTTATCCTCCATGAATCTAGCTAATCCCATTTTAGAGCTGTTTATTCCTGTGGCCAGCACTACATCCTCTGGCAGTAAATTCCACATTTTAATAATTCTTTGTGTAAAACAGTATTTCCTTTTGTCCATTCTGAACCTACTGCCCATCGGCTTCATTGCATGCTCTCGCCTTCAGGAAGGCAAGTTAATGCAAAACCATGGACTTCGGGGCTGGCCAGGAGCCCCTGTTGTCTATAGAGAAGAACAAAAATGCTGCTGTGGCCTGTGAATAGCAATGCTTTGTGGAATGTGCAATGACATTGAATATTCCCTGCATAATTACTCATCGCCAAGTGCCCATAGCTCCTTCAGAAGGGGTCCAGGTGGTAGTTTGTGTCAGGGGCTAGCACCTGGAACTCTCCTTCTGAAAATAAGACAAAGTGTCAGTGATGTAGCTATCTGCACATGCAACATGCCTAGAACCGCCTAGAGCCGGCCTTGCTGGCTAGGCGGGGCACAAATCCAAATAAATAAATAAATAAATAAATAATATAGTGAGCTGAAAAGGTGCTATTAACAGAGTGGCAGACCAAAATGAACCTGTGTGCGAGCCACATGACCCACTGAGAGTGTGAAGTTTGATGGTTAATAACCCTGACCACCATTTGGTTGTCACACCAATAAAGCATCTGTCTGTTCCTGAAAAGGTCCTGCCAACTGATGACTGTCACCAGAACTGTTAACAATAATAATAATAATAATAAGTAGTAGTAGTAGTAGTAGTAGTAGTAGTACTAGTAGTAGTAGTCAGGGGTCATTTCGTAGAAAAAGAGGTGCAGGAGCTCATTAGCGTAACTCATTAGCATAACTTATTTGCATATGCCATGCCCCCTGACATCACCAGAAGTATGTCAGAAGGCAAGAAAGAAAGAAGAGAGAGACAGAGACAGAGAAAGAGGGAAAGAAGAGAAGAAGAAGAGATTGGATTTATACCCCACCCTTCACTTGTAGTCTCAGAGTGGCTTACAAACTCCTTTCCCTTTACCTCCCCACAACAGACACCCTGTGAGGTAGGTGGGGCTGAGAGAGCTCTGTCTCTGAGAGAACAGCTGGTACAGAGCTATGGCTTGCCCAAGATCATCCAGCAGGTGCAAGTGGAGGAGTGGGGAATCAAACCCAGTTCTCCCAGATTAGAGTCCGTGCACTTAACCACTACACCAAACTGGCTCTCCCAGAGAGAGAGAGAGAGAGAGAGAGAGAGAGAGAGAGAGAGCTGGCAGAGAGGAGACAGTTACTAATCCAAGCCTCAGAAATACCACTATTCTGGGAGGATAGCTTCAGTGGTGGCTGAAGCCTTCAAAAGGCTGGTCGGAGGAACAAGGACCTTTCCAGGGGACGGGGTCATTTTGCTGCAGCCATGACACAAGCAGCCATTCCCCTGCGGGGGGGGGGGGCTGGCACCAACTCCTGGAGCTGAGCTCCCTCGAGCTCCTGCTCAAAATGACCCCTGGTAGTAGTAGTAAGAATCAAGGAAAGTGAGATTACCCTAAGATGTTGGTCTTGAACCAATGGGAGAGCCAGCTTTGGGGGATATCGGCAGCCTGTGAGGTAAATGCCAAACCCCAAATTCCCCAGGGCACCTGTGTGCATCTGCAATGAATTGTCCAGATCTGAGAGCAATTGACAAAAGGCTACCTCATTAAATTTTGAGAGAAAACTGAGCCAAACCTGGAGGTCATCCTTCATTCCCCAGGTAATTCTGATGTGATGATACAGGGAGGACACCCTCACAATGACCCTTGTGAGGCAGGCACCTACCCAGGAGGCACAACCCTACAGGCAAAGTCAAGGTGCCTAAGGAGTGTTTGGAGCTCCCTGAGCATGTCTTTCTTGCTGGTGAGGGCCCAAGAGATGAGGGCCTGAAGGCAGCCAGTTTAGAAGAAGAGAAGAAGAGATTGGATTTATACCCCATCCTTTACTACCTGAAGGAGTCTCAGAGTGGCTTAAAACTCCTTTCTCTTCCCCTCCCCACAACAGACACCCTGTGAGCAGTGTTCCCTCTAAGCTGAGTTAATGTGAGCTAGCTCCCAGTTTTTTAGCCTCTGGCTCACACATTTTTGTCTGAGCTCAGGAAGGATGGCTCCAGAGCAAACTCATTTATGCAGTAGCCGAATCACTCGCTCACAACTTTAATGCCAGTAGCTCACAAAGTAGAATTTTTGCTCACAAGTCTCCACAGCTTTGAGGGAGCATTGCCTGTGAGGTAGGTGGGGCTGAGAGAACTCTTTCAAGGACTGCCCTTTCAAGGACAGCTCTTGTCAGAACTATGGCTTGCCCAAGGTCATTCAGCAGCTGCAAGTGGAGGAGTGGGGAATCAAACCCGGTTCTCCCAGATTAGAGTCCACGCACTTAACCACTACACCAGACTGGCTCTCTTATTATCCAGCAGGTGGAAGGTGTCACTGACAGAATCCCATAGGATCCCCAGGTATGTTAGTTGGGTGGCAGGGTCTTCAGTCTTGTCCTGAGTGATTGGCACACCCAGCTCTGTATCCGGGGTCTGGAAGGAAGCCAGGTAGAAGGTGCAGGCAAGGCTTTTGGCCAGGACAGCAAAGAGGAAGTCATTCAGGTAGTATGTAATATGAGGGTACTGAGTGTGGTTCATGAATGCCCATTCCCAAAATGTGCTCAGGTTTTGAAGCTGTACAGGCTACTGAGCAGCTCATGGGTAATTTAACTTAAAGCACAGTAGGCAGAAATCCCCAGGGTGGATGGCTAGCAGTGAAAAGGACAACTGTGCATTGCACTAGGACATAAAAACATTGGGGGCCACAGGACCAAACTATGCTGACAGCATGGTCGAAAGAGTAGGGATGGTCATGAACTGAGAAAATGCCTGAAAAACAGCTGCACAGAGGGGACACACTCCCTGCCATGCAGCTGAGAGCCAGTTTGGTGTAGTGGTTAAGAACGCAGACTCTAATCTGGGAGGAATGGAATTGATTCTCCACTCCTCCACATGCAGCTGCTGGTGTAACCTAGTGTCAGTCATAAGTTCTTCCAGAGCTGTTCTCTCAAGGGCAGTCCTTGAAAGACCACTCTCAGCCCCACCTACTTCACATGGTGTCTGTTATGGGGAGGGGAAGTGAAAGGAGATTGTAAGCCACTCTGAGACTCCTTTGGGTAGTGAAGGGCGGGGTATAAGGCCAATCCCCTCCTTCTTCACAAGACAGCCTTTAAAGGGTATGAGGGTGCTCCTCCCGCTCAGCGCCTCCCCACTGCTCAGCTGTTTTTGCTGCTTTTGTGGGGAATAAATGCTTTCTGCTCCATCCATGAATCACCACTAACTGCTTTAAAAATTCATGGAAGTTCATGATGGTAGACCCATCATGAACTTCAGTTGACAAACCATGAACTTCAGTTCACAAACCATGATTCATGTCCATCCCTATGAAAGAGGTGTAACACGGAGCAGAAATCTTGCAGGATGGCCACACTGAAAAACAACCTGTTGGGGTATGACTTGTGGTTAATTATTTCAAATTTGCCTGGGGTCTTCTTAGGAACCACCCCCAGCAGCAACACTCTAAGGAATGAGAGGGGTCCTGAAAGAGCCTGCAACCCATCTGGGAGTACACTCCTTGGAGACGTTTATGGCCTTTTAGCTTGGGTATATTACAGACAGATTTTAAATTTCCTGAGTTAGTGGAGATCCAGGGACCAGTAAATGCAGCTCTATCTGATGTTGGACAGCTGCCTGGACTCCACCCCAGAGAGATTGGACAGGGTTTTAGAGGCCATGGCTAGGTGGTTGCAACAGAGTCAGTTAAAGCTAAATCCTATGAAGATGGAGGTCCTGTACCTGAGCCAGGGGGAGTGGATTCAGGAATCAGGCTCCCTGCTCTGGACAGGGCACCGTTGGTGCTGGCCCAGAAGGGGAGGAGCCTCAGGGTGACCTTGGATGCCTCACTTTCTATGGAGACCCAGATCAACATAGTTGCCAGGTCTAGACTTTCATCATCTTTGGCAGATCAGGCAGTTGGTTCCCTACCTCTCTCCCCAGGACCTGGCTACAGTGACCCATGCAATGGTCACATCCAGGCTTGATTACTGTAACTCGCTCTACATGGACTTATCCTTGAGGCTGATCCAAAAACTCCAGCTGGTGCAAAATGCGGTGGCATGCCTGCTGACTGCAACATCTGTGTGGGTGTGCATCCAGCCAGTGCTCCACCAATTGCACTGGCTACCAATTGAGTACTGGATCCACTTCAAAGTGTTGATGCTAACCTTTAAAGCCTATGCAGCCTGGGAACAACGTATCTAAGGGACTGCCTTCCCCCATATGTGCCCTGAAGAGCCTTGCACTCTGCAGAGAACCATCTGCTGGTTATTTCCAGCCTGAAAGATGTTCATCTAGGCTCAACCAGGGCCAGGGCTTTTTTGGTCCTGACCCCGGTCTGGTGGAACATGCTCCTGACTGAGATCAGGGCTCTGTGGGACCTATTACAGTTCCACAGGGTCTGCAAAACAAAGCTGGTCTACCAGGCCTTTGGTTGAGGCAGCTGGCCTCCCTGTTTCTGTGGCAATAGGCTGCTATTAATGAGACCTTTATGGCTCAGCTTTGGCCCATTCATTCCCGGCTGTAGGAACTGAAATTGAAATTTGCTGCACTGCTCACTTTAACTGTTTTTATTGTATAATTTAATATTTTATATTTATTTATTGAATCATTTTAGTCTGTGATGGAATTTATTGCTGTGACCTGCCCTGGGCCGCTTGCAGGGAGGGTGGGATATACATTGAAATAATAAATAAATAAAATATGAAAGCTTCCCCCTTTTTATCCCTCTTTTTCTTCTGCAGTGGATGGTTCCTGCTGTCCTTGGCTTCCAGTTTTAGAAGGGGGAAAACATCCACATAGTATCAGTCAAGAATATGTTCTCAGGCCTTATGGGTTAGGTGGATGCTCACTCATGATCACTGTAAGTGGCTGCAGTTAAGGGGGGGAGTGAAAATTGTTCAGAACCCCCAAATGGCCCCTGGGCCTGCCCACTCCCCCTTCTCCAGATGGCCTGAGTAAGCAAGCCCAGCAAGCTTGAGTGGCAGCAAGCTAGTATTTCCCAGATGCATGGGCAGGCTGTTTGCCTGAGGAGTATTCTCCCAAAGTTCTATCGTGGTTGGAATTATCCCTACCTCATGGCACTTTCTGAGCTTTGCACTGCTGGCTGGTCTTCCTGTTGGATGGAGCATCTTACTCTGAGCTGTTGGAGCTGCTGGGCTCACTGGGAAATTTGGCCCTCAAACTGCCCTTAGCTGGTTGCACGGACCTGTTGTCATGTGATCAAGCATGCACCCATTTGGAGGGTGCCACGGGATCCATCTGGGCCTCTTGAGCCAGTGGGAGGGAGTCAAGCTGCTCAATGGGGTCAGTGAGGTGCACCAGGGCTAGTGAAATGCCCCATAGCACAGCTGAGCTGCTTGGCACCAGACCAGAGACCTCTAGCCTGGGTGGAAGTCTGCCACTTGCTGAGGAGCAGCATGGCCCACATTGCCCCTGGCTGACTAACCTTGGTCTCTTATGCATAGGTTGGCAACAGCTGGCTGAGGTGCAGCTCTTTCTGGGAGGCATGGCAAAAGGAGGGTGAAGGAGTTTGCAAGCCTGTGTTCCTGTGAAAAAGCATTAGAGCAGGGGTGGCCAACCTTGCTTAACGTAAGAGCCACATAGAATAAACGTAAGAGCCACATAGAGATGTCTGAGAGCCGCAAGACAGGAACAAATATCACACACACGTTTTTATTTTTTAAAATATGCAAATTTGCTTTTTATTAACGTTAAATGGAACTGCCAAAAATAAAAACAAATGAGGAAAACCAGTTATAAGAAAGAGAGAGAGAGAAACTAGGAAAGCAAGTAGATGGGAGGGAGGAGGGAAGGAAGGAAGGAAGGAAGGGAGAAAGAGAGAAAAAGCATGCCTCCCCTTTGCTTCCCCAGCCGCCCTGCCAGGAGCCGCACAATATGTGTGAAAGAGCCACGTGTGGCTCCCGAGCCACAGGTTGGCCACCCCTGCATTAGAGCATCTCCCCCCACTTTTATAAAAGAAAACAAACTGATTGATAGCCCTAGATAGTGATGCCTAGCTGTAACCCTTACTGGGTATGGCAGGCTAGGAGTTCAAGTGAAGGCTGTGCCATCGCCTCCAAAGAAAATGAAGGGGGAGGCATGATTGCCTTACTTATGGGCGGGAAGCCTGATATGCAGCACTTATGGGGTGGCCCCGATTATGGCTTGCATGGAGTGGGGTATTGGCCCAGCTGCAGCTCCTTTGCAGCACTCATATGGGAGAAACTCTTATAAGGTAAATGTGCCCCAGTGAAACCTGCTGTAGCTCTTAGCCACAGAAAGGGGGGGGGGCATAATTTCAGCTCTGGGTGGGGGTTGCAGCTTGAGGAATGGTAGTGTCTCGACAAAGACCACCACCAAACTTGCTTGCCACTGCTGAGCCCTCTCTTCATGAGTGTGACTAGTTATCCAGCCCCTTAACAATGTCATGCCTTCTCTGTAACTTCCCAGCTTCTTTTTGCCCCCCTTTTCATTAAACCCCCATGCCTCAATGTTGTAGAGATACAAAGGAGAAGTGTGCAAACAGCATTATCCCCTCTAGTCTTGGAATTCAGCATATTAACATCATTCCCTCCAGTGTTTGCGGCAGAAAATTTGGAACAGCGGATCAGGAGGGCCATTATGAAGGGAACCAAACCTGGTACCTATATTTGACTATTACTTACAAGCAAACTTATGTGTATGAATTCAAGCATGAGAAAATGCAGGATGTCTGTTACTCACTGATGAGCAACCTTTGTTGCACACCTGTTTCTCCTCCCATAAAAGCATTTTAGATTACAGCAGAGAGATGCAGCAGTAGTATCAGGCTGTAGATGATGAATACTTGGCAGACCTTGTCTCCCAATAGTCTTATACCTGCCAATAGCTCAAAGCCAAGTAAAACTAAAGGTGTTGTCAGATCAGCTTATTCACAATTCTGTTTACTGTTGCAGTGGTTAACTACGTCTTTCTGGGATCAAATCATGTCAGTCTTTAAGATCTTCAACATAGATCCCCTATTTATATTTGATGCAATAGAATAACATGGCTGCCCATATGGAATTACCCCTTTGAGTAGCTTATAATTTTAATGTGGTCCAAGGATAAGAAGCCCCAGTTGACATATGAGCACAAACCACTACACACATCAAACCTTGTAAAATAACCTTTATTTTCAAAACAGCCAGTTCACACACAAATAAAGCATATTTATGGGGGGGAAATTAAAAAGACGTTTTGATGAACTAATGTATGGTTAAAGCGAAATGGTTTAAACATCCCAAAAGTCTTGTTGAAGCTGCAGCAGTCTCCATTTGGAGGCAGCCACACACCATGTGAGTAGTTTTTGCTGGCTTACAGAACCATTTGTAGAGCAATCCACCCATCTACTGTTGTAAAGAAAAGACAGTTCAGTTTATAAACAGTGTTCCTTTACAGAGTGCAGATTTCAGCTGCTTTGCTACAGCTCAGATAAATAGTTGTAGCTATTTGGTAGCTGTAAATGCTTTCAGCAGTTTAGAGTTCCTGTGAACTTCAGGTCAGCCTATGAAATAGAAGGGTTAATATAAGACAGGAGGACTGTTCAGCACTGACTGGAAAGGGGACTTATCTCTTCTGAGAGTCCTGCCAGTGCAGTCGTCCATCTCATAGAGGCATCATAGTGACAAACAATTATCACCAATGATCAGAGCACATGCCTTACAGCTGTTTCTTCCTCCCCTGCATTGTTCGACCCTGACTGCAAATTTGAGACTTCTTCAGGTTCACCATCAGATGTGTGCGGCTGTTCTTCTGGTATAGAAAGGCTCAGTTGGCCTTCCAATTTCTGCTTTCTGAACAATAAGTTGCCAAGAGTGATTGAAAGCCCAAGGTGGGAAAGAACACCTTGCCGAATAAGAAGTGACAGAAGCTGTCCTGCTTGCAAGGTTTTCCATTTTTCTCCAAACATTTCAATTGCAATTAATAATGAGAAGTACGTCAGTAACATGGATGCTGTTAAAGTTGTGTTAACAGCTTGGGGACTGGCAGCGGGCCTCTCATCACCAGGTGGCAAAAGAAGCCATGCAGCAGCCAGTGCCCTCATGGTTCCCAGGGGTTTGCCGCACCTACGTTGCACCCCTAGCAGGCAGGCTTGGGTGTGGGGTTTCACTGGGCAGCAGGCAGGTGACCCAATGCAGGATCCATCCCCAAGCTGTGCCATAAGAACATAAGAGAAGCCAATGTTGGATCAGGCCAATGGCCCATCCAGTCCAACACTCTATCACACAGTGGCCAAAAACACCAGATGCCCTCAGAAGGTCCAGCAGTGGGGGCAGGAAGCCCTCCCACTATTGCCCCCCCCAAACACCAAGAATACAGAGCATCACTTGCCCCAGACTGAGAGTTCCTATCTATACTTCATTGGACTTCTGCTTCATATGTTTATCCAATTCCCTCTTGAAGCCGTCCATGCTTGTAGCTGCCACCACCTCCTATGGCAGTGAATTCCATGTGTTAATCACTCTTTGGGTGAAGAAGTACTTCATTTTATCTGTTCTAACCTGACTGCTCAGCAATTTCATGGAGTGCCCACGAGTTCTTGTATTGTGAGAAAGGGAGAAAAGGACTTCTTTATCTACCTGCTCTATCCCATGCATGATCTTATGAACCTCGATCATGTCACCCCTCAGCCATCGTTTCTCCAAGCTAAAGAGCCCCAAGCACTTCAACTAAAGAGCCCCAATGCTCCTGTGGTGTAGTCAATAACTTGTGGCCTTTTTTATTCCCAAGCTACTGGTGGTCTGTTGTATCATTTCGTCCTGTGCTCCTCTCCCCCATGCTCCTGGGCCCACAAGTGAGTTAAAAGCACAAGCCAGCACTGTCTAACTTTACTGTGCTTTTTCAATGAAACTAAAAGGGGGGGGGGGATAATAAAAGTCTATAATACCGAACATACATTAGAATCAGTGTTCCATTTTTTATTTAGAAAATATAGCAGTTCTAGTCTTTGTTTCTGAAAGAAAAAGTGTCTGCAGGTTTAATTCTGATGATATTCATTTATACGTGGAATCACAGAATCAATGGTTGGAATGGGCCTGATTTGGCCATCTAATCCATCCTCATGA
Source organism: Lepidodactylus listeri (assembly GCA_029233225.1). Classification (NCBI taxonomy): domain Eukaryota; kingdom Metazoa; phylum Chordata; class Lepidosauria; order Squamata; family Gekkonidae; genus Lepidodactylus; species Lepidodactylus listeri. Next base: position 69,270,372 of record JARCFY010000008.1, read on the forward strand.
ACAAAGTAATCTGAGTACAGGGCATCTCTGGCAAATGGCTTGTCAGACTCTTGTGAAGACCTTCAGTGAGAAAGAACCCATCCAGCCACACCCAGGTAACTGGTTACCTTCTGAAACTGCTCTTATTTATTTGAACACACACATGAACACATGAAGCTTCCTTATACTGAATCAGACCATTGATCCATCAGAATGGCAGTGGCTCTCTAAGGTCTCAGGCAGAGGTCTTTCTCACCATCTACTACCAGATCCTTTAACTATAGATGCCAGGGATTAAACCTGGGACCTTCTGCATGCCAAGCAGATGCTCTACCATTAAGATTGCCAGCCCCCAGGTCTGATTGGGGATCCCCTGCTTTGGGGGGCATGACATTATCATATTGGTGATGTTGTTGTTTAGGGACAGAGCTGCTCCCCCCCCCCCCCAAGGCTCCCTCCTTCTCCCTTTCCCCCCATCAGTGAGAGGTAACCTGGCAACCCTATCTACCATTGAGCCATGGCCCCTTACCCTATTTATTTCATTTATACCCTGCTGTTCTTCCTGTTGCTGGGACCCAATGTGGTTTAAATTGTTCTCCCCTCTTCCATTTTATCCTCACAATAACCCTATGAGATTGGTTAGAATGAGAGCATGTGAATGGGCAAAGGTCACCAAGCAAGCTTTCACAGCAGAGTGGGGATTCACATCTGGGTCTCTCCGATCCTAGTCTTTCTAATCACTACACAACATTGGCTCTCAAGTTAAGTTAGGAAGTTAACCCTCATGTGCAACTGAAATCTACCCTCCAGTAACTGAAACCCATTAGATCTAGTTCTTCTTCTACAGCAGTAGAGAAAACATCTTTGCCTTTCAATTATTGGAGACAATGTGCCCCTCCTTTTTCCTTCAGACTAAGCATTCTCAGTTCCTTTGAATGTTCTACATAGGATTTGCCTTCTGAGTATCATCATTGTATACTCTAAACCTGATCCATATTTTGAGGCTTTTCAGAAGCATGAGGCCTAATACTTGGTACTACAGACATACTTTGAGGCTGAATTCCAAAGACTCTAGGCACAAATCATATCCTGAGCAATTCTGAAACTCCAAAGGCAGAACAATAGAGGACTTAAATCTGTTGGTCTGCATGTTCCACCAGCATTAATTGACCTGAATCAGGATGTTGATATGATAGGGTTAAATGCACTATCAACTTGAGCTCTGAGTAGAGGAAAATTGCCCAGTTACAGTGATAAGAGGCAGACTGAAATGTGTGTGTGTGTGTGTGTGTGTGTGTGTATACATATACACACATACATAATCATGCTAATAAAAAATGGAAACTATTGCAAAAAATAAATGGTATATGTACAACTTTCAAAAATCCAAGCAGTAAAAATGGTGGAAAGTAAATGTAACAGTGTTGTTCTTCAACTAGAACAAAGTAAATAAAAATAGATAAATCCAGGTAAAATGGGAAACAATCTTGGTTAGAATTTTCACATTCAGAATGCAAATTTGACATTTTCTAATTCAAAGAATTGCTTGATGAAATTGAAATATTTGCCAAATTACCAACATTTTTGAATATTCATTCCCCCCCCCCCCCATCTCAGTAAACTTCTGCAGTTACCAACTGGAATTCTTGCCATGTTCGTATGTTATGCATGCATAAAGTATGTTTTTGTAGAAGTGTAGTAATGAATTGTACTTGAACTCCTTTGATTTACAGTCTACAGGACTCTTGTGGAGGTGAAATAAGTTCATTCTAATTTGGGTACAGAGAGTCCTAATCAAAGTAGATTTGAGCCTAAGGGCAGAATATAGCTTTTTATCATTCTCCTGTTAAACTTTAATTGTATTATGGATTTTAAAATAAAAAAAATACAGGCTTCAGGAAAGGATAGTTAAGATTTTCATTTGAGGGTTCAAAACTTTAAAGGTGACCTGGAGAGCTTAATTTTTAATTAAAACAATTCTTTTAAATTATGAATGTTAGCAAGCAGGGAGAAATCGCCTATAGTCCTTATACTGCAGCCGAGAAAAAATTATGAGTTTAACCATTATTCTGTTATTTTTTTTGTTATCTTTAACTGTTTTAAGTTATAAATTTAGAGAATATTAAAGTTTCAGGTTCGGGGTATGGTTACAAAAAAAAACCTCCAGAGGACTCCAATCGAAATGGCAGCCCTGCATTGACTTCTGACCTCTTTCATTAAGTTTATTTTGATTTTTTTTGTTCTTTCTGCAGTCCCCCTACTCGATCGTCACATGTTTAGAAAATAAAATGATATTCTGAAATCATGCATGTGCTCAGATTATACTCTCAATTTTTGCAAATGCAATGCATGTTGTTATCCCTATCCAGATCTAAACCATCCTGTGTAATTCTGCTGCAATAAGTGTAATTCTACTGATTTGATCTGAATCTATTACCTGGGTGTGTTTGTTTAGGAGAGAGAGCTGAATTTCTTAGTGCCTGTTATGTACTGAGCCTGAACTTATTTGCAAAAGGGCTTAGCTTGGGACGCATAACAGTAGATCGCTAGGATCCTAGAATGGGCCAGTAGAGAGACAGGAATCCTAGAGGAAACCAATCGAGGAACAATAGAGTGTAAATAGCCTATCGTTGGGAGAGGGGTGTGTTTGGGGTGTAATCCTTTTCAGGCATAAATACCAGGCTTCGGCCAGGGATAGCCAGTCTTCTTTTCTCCTTGCTGTAATCACTAATAAACTATGAGCTGATCATTCTATGCATCTGAACCCAGTATATTTCACTGGTGACAAAGATGGGACCCCTATGAGTGACCCTGACCCGAACTCCAGCACCGTACCACACAACGATATCCAGGATTCCGCTCCTCGCATCGCTTCACGGGTCATGGCTGCCGCTCCGGGAATTATTCCTGCATTTGACCCTGATCAGCCTGAGCTTTGGGAAGTGTGGATGGAACAGCTGAAGTACTTCATTCAATTCAAAGGCATACACGATACCAACAAGAAAAAATCGCTCCTGCTCAGCACATGCAGCATTACCACACTACACCTAGTCCAGGGTCTCATCGCTCCTAAAACCCTAGAAGAAGCCACATACGATGAACTCATCAAGGCCGTCACTTACCATTTTGCACCTCAACCAACCAAGATGACAAAACACATGGACTTCTTGATGTGCCATCAAAAGTCCGGTGAAGTGGCCACCAACTTCATAGCTGATATACGCAGGCTGGCCATCAACTGCGAGTTCTCAGATCTAGAGGACATCCTCTTAACCCAATTCGTCTGGGCAGTCTGAGAGCAGAAACTCTGCCACAAACTCATCAGCACCGATGAATTTAAACAGGACAAGGCACTTTGCATGGTCACAGCTTTTGAGAAGTCACAATGGGATCGCCAGGCCTACTCTGAGCATCAGGCTTTCACATTCCCAGTCTCTGACACCTCGGAAGAGGAAGAAATACTGCAGGTGCACCACCCGCCTTGCAGGGACTCGCGTCCACCATCCTTGACTACCCCACAGCCCATGAAGACCCTCCCTCAAGTGCCATGTGCCAGCTGTGGTGAAGAGCACAAACACCGTTCCTGCCGTTCCCCCGACGCAATCTGCCGAACCTGTGGAAAACAAGGCCACATTGCATGTGCCTGCCACTCCCGAGGACTCTGTCATTGTCCAACCATGCACCAGGAATCTGCAGAGCGCCATAATACAGCTGTCTACCAACACCAGATACTACACTTGCCCCAGGACATCCCTAACAAAATTAAAGTAACCGTGTTCTTAGAGGGGGCCCCTTGCAAAATGGAGTTGGACACGGGGTCCTCCATCTCCATCATATCTGAAGAGAGTCTCTGGAGGCTCTGCCTGTGAGGGGGACCCCGCCTAAAAACAGCTGGCTTCACTCTCAGAGACTTCCAAAAGAACCCGGTGGCCATTAAAGGTGCAGTTCCATGTGCGGTATAAGAACTTTGAAGGACTTTTGAATTTGTTGGAGGTGGAAGGGTGGCTTACTAGTTTACTGAAGCTGTTGTGGTTTGCTCCCCTGGTGTTTGGGGTGATGGGGGTGCATCACATGTGGCCTATGGACTTGAGTAACGTGTGTGACAAGTTCCCAGCCATTTTCAATGGGATGCTTCATCATGACGCTGGGCTGCCGGTCGCCTTAGACCTTGACCTCACAGTACACCCCATCCGTATGAAGGCCAGGCGCATCCCATTTGCATCGCGGCCCAAGATAGATGAAAAGTTGGACTGCCTAATAGCACAAGGGGTTTTAGAGCCAGTGTCACACGTCTTTGGGAGACCCCCACCATCACCCCGGTGAAGCCCAACAGGGATGTCTGTATCTGTGCGGACTATAAATGCACCATTAACAAGGCCCTGCAGGTTCACATTTATCCCGTTCCAGTAATCAGCCATGTTTTGGCATCCTTGGCGGGGGCAAAGGTTTTTGGCAAATGGAACCTGGCCCAGGCATACCAGCAGAGAGAGGGATCCTAGAGGAAAACAATTGGGGAACAATATAGTGTAAATAGCCTATTGTTGGGAGTGGGGTGTGTTTGGGGTGTAATCCTTTTCAGGCATAAATACTGGGCTTCAACCAGGGATAGCCAATCTTCTTTTCGCCTTGCTGTAATCACTAATAAACTATGAGCTGATCATTCTACAGCAGTATATTTCAGTGCCTTTCCACTGTGATTGGTGCAGAGAGCTATATTTTCCAGAGGCATTAGGATAAGGTGCAAACATGTCACCATCAGCACACATTACAATCAGAGAGATAATGCTTTAAGAACATGGGCTTTTATATGAAGTCTCAGAATTATTGTCAATATTGAATCAAGCAAAGAGGACCAACTTTTAAAACTGGTTGCGTTATAAGCCAAATGAAATTTTAAGTCCAATAATAACATAAATGTATAACTCAGTAGTAAGTCCATCTATGTGACATTACAGTATAAAAATCAATGGTTAAATAATCTTCATTTCACTGCTTTGGTGAGTACACCAAGCAGTAGCTCACAGGTTTATGTTAACTGCCTACCTCTGAGATTCATTGCAAAGTTGGAGTGAAAAAGTGTGGGGGGAAAGACCTGTGACTACTTGTGCAGTGACAGCTTTATCAGCTGACAAGGCTATCAGTAATGGCTAGAAGAAATGCTTACAGTGGTTTCAGTTTAATAGGGGTAAGAGCATTGATATTTGTCAAAATATTAATGCTAAATACAGCAAAGTAAGTGAATTTACAAACTAGCATTTCTGTCCTCAGTCATTTATCTGCATTAGACTATTTAAAATATTGGGTAGATGCACATTATCAGGAATACCAGCAACAAGGTGATTTTCCTCCCTGGAGAAACAGAAGACACTGGTTTGTTCTTGCAGATCATTTTCATGCTTGCTGGAAGGGGATTTTGCACTGATTCCTCCCCCCACCCTCCATGGTAGACCTCTGATTCTTCCCCATGCTGTTTCTGGAGGACCTCTGTCTGCTTGGAGCAGCATTCAGGTTGCAGCAGAAGGGAAGAGGTAAAGAAGTTGTGCTCTACTGATGGAAATCCTTCTGTCAGCAGAGATTTATGGTGGGATCCAAGCCAAGGCTTGTGTTCTAGTTTTTCTATGATCAGCCTCCATGATCAGAGGCAGCAAACCTCTAAAACCCAGTGCTAGGAAGCTACACTGTGGAAAGCAACACTTGGCCTCTACACCATGTTGTTAGCCCTTCTGAATAAACTAGGGTTGCCAGGTCATACTTGGCTGCCAGTGGGGGGATCCTGCCTCTCCTCCAGGATCTGGTGATGTGTCACTTTTGGGTGACGTCATCATGACAGGGATGTCACAGGGCAATGTGCCTGTTTGGGGGTGGGGCTTCCCTACTGACCAGCTGGCCAGTGGGTTGAAGCCCCAGAAATCAGGAGAACTCCCGCCCAGACCAGGGGTCTGGCAACCCTGTGTGAGACAGGATGCTGGATTAGATAGCCAATAGTCTGATCCAGCAGGGCTGTTTTTATGTTCTTATGTCTCTATCTCAGACTGAATAATACTAACAGAATGAACTGCAGAGTAGTGAGAAGAGCATTGGTACTATAACACTGAATGTTAATTCCCCCCCCCCCCCCAGTTCTCTCTGTTGCTCAGGAAGAAAAATCCATCAGTTATGGTCCTCCTTAGCTCAACTAAAGTAATTTATGGAAACTAGGCATGGACACACACATGCACAGAGGAATTCTAACACCTTGTTCTGATGTTTCCACATTTTATTTTATTTATTTATTTGATTTATAGACCACCCTCTCCTATGTGTAGGGCTCAGGGCAGTGAATGACATATTGAATAAATACATTTACAAATCAGATTAGAACAGTTAAAACAATAAACAAGTTCTAGAACTATTTCAGTTGGTGCTTAAAGGACCAGTTTATGAGGGGAGAGGAAGGAGGCCAAGTTCAATGAAAAAACATTACTGTCCTCAACCATAGGTCTGGCAAAACATCTCTGTCTTACTGGCCATGCAGAACTGCATCTTCCTTCTGGGTCACTTCTACAAATTAGAATTTTTTTTTCAGAGCCTGCAGTGCCATAGGAAATTATTGTCAATCAATGAAATATCTTTATTAAATAGTGGTTTTTAGCTATCTTACCAATGCAAATGAAATTGATGGATTTTAAAGAATTATCCAGCATCAGACATGAATGGGAAATTTCCCAAAGAAAATAGGCAGAATGAAAAAAAAGACCTCCCAACTGCGCTTAAAAATGAAAACAAATGGGAGGAGGAATACATATCCATACATCTAGGGTTGCCATTTTTCAGGTAGGACCTGGAGTTGTTCTAGAATTAAAACTGAGCTCCAGGTAACAGACACCAGTATTTTTCTGGAGGAAATGGAATTTTTAAAGGGTGGGCTCTGTGCTTCATATCTCCACTAAGCTCTCTCCCCTCCTCAAGCTCTTCCCAAGTTGTCTGTCTCTGGTACACAGTCTCTGCTCACACCACACTCAACAGGACTGTGGTGCCCTTCCTATTTAAGGATGTCGGGAACACATGAAGGCACAACTGCCCACACTTTTGGAGAGCATAAATATATCTTGCTAACTGTGCGGTGGTGACAGCCCAAGGATATTTAGGGAGAGTGAGAAGGGCTGCCGGGCTGGCTAGTGCCGGGCTTTGATCCACACTGAGATACTGGACAAGGAACACATGGTGGCCAACAGCTCTAACCACCACTGAGAAGCAGTTAGTGGTAAGGTAGTCAGGAGTGTCTCTGTGACCTACATTGTGACTGATGGTGGCACAAAAACTGGGACAGAGGCTGTGGACCTGAAGTGCATTTATTATGTGACCCACCTCCTTCTCCTGGTAGTGAGGGATACCCTGGTTAGGGGAACTACACAGAATCCCAGACTGTACACTGAGACCCATGATTTCCAGGGTTTGCTCCAGACCTGCCAGAATATTGAGTCACTTCTTGCAGAGTATGAAGAAGAGATTGGATTTATATCCCGCCCTTCACTCATTTGGAGTCTCAGAGCAGCTTACAAACACCTTTCCCTTTACCTCCCCACAACAGACACCCTGTGAGGGCTGAGAGAGCTCTTTCTAGAGCTGTCCTTGAGAGAACAGCTGGGACAGAACTATGGCTTGCCCAAGGTCATCCAGCAGGTGCAAGTGGAGGAGTGGGGAATCAAACCCGGTTCTCCCAGATTAGAGTCCACGCACTTAACCACTACACCAAACTGGCTCTCAGGTGCTGATGGGTGTTCCAGAGCACCACCTGATCAGCAACATCAGCACTTGCTGGAACTCCACCTGAGCCATTCTTGAGCACCTGGTGGAGCAGAAAAGTCCCCTAGACAAGGTGGTTTTGGAGGCCAACATCAAGGTGCTCTCATTTGACATGGCAAGCTTGGGTATCATCATTCCCTTGATCCAAATACTTCAGGAGAAGATGGCCACCTTTCTGGACCCAGACTCAGGTTGTTGTTTCAGCAGTGTGTGAGCTGGTAGAGAGGCTGAAAGAGGACCTCAAGTCCCATCAGGAACCTTTCACCAAGCAGAAGGTCTACATGTTGGTGACAAAGTTAGCTCACACCATTTGCATTTGCTCCCCTGGAGGGTTGAGCTATTGGTCTTTCTGAAGGTCAGCTTCTCATTCTTTAACTACTCAGACCTGGACTTTTGAGAGTGAAATGTGTGCGGGCTTGGGCAGGCATCCTCTCAGTCTGTGTTGGGGAGTCAGAGAAAAATGCTCTTAAAATGTAAAACTGAGGAGCAGAAAGAAACAAGATGGGAGTTATCCAATTTGATTGGCACTATATAAAACCCACATTCCAAATTGTGTTGTAACAACAAAAAAACCTTCAAAAAATCCCTAGTTGCTGTGGTGTGGGGGGGCAGGACATTGGTTGGGCTCAGCTCATTTAGCATAATTCTGTGCAGAAAATAAATATGGTGCCAAAGTATTATTCTCACCTCTCTCATAAAGAAAGAAAATATCCTCACAAATATCACTGTAACAAGAGATGTAGGGAAGTAGATGGGTATCTCACTTAAAACAAGCAGAATCCAAAAGCACCAAAATAAATCTCACGCATGCTGCATGCTGTTGTGTTTCTTCTTTACAGAGGTGGGAGAAAACAGGAACATCAATGATGGAGGACAGCTGCAGCTCCTGAGACTCCTCCTGCAAGCCAGTGATAGTATAGGCTGCAGACTTCAGAGAGGAGAACTTAGGTACCCCAAACCCTCTCCAATTCACTTTCTGAGGCCTTCCTTGGGAAAGTGACATTAGCATGTGTGCCTGTGCCAGTATTTTACCATGTCTGGCTGTCTGCCTTAGTATTGGCTTGCCAGGCTGGTTTGGCTTGGCTTGGTTTGACATTAGTTTATTTATTTATTTAGATTTTTATCCCGCCCTTCCGGCCTCATGGCAGGCTCAGGGCAGCTACCAACATATTTCATACACAAATTCCAAGATGTACACAATAAAATACTATAAAACCACAATGTAAAAGCATACAATATCCATTATACAATTTCAGTACAAGATGGCACTTCATCACCCCCATCTGGGTGGCGTCAGCAGGCACTCTACCGAGTTTTCACTTGGTGCTGATGGTCTGGGCAGCAATCTTCAGTACTCAGGTCAGGGCTATTAAATTGCGGCGATCCCGACTTGTAAGCCTGGCAGAAGAGCTCCATCTGTAAAAGGTCCCACAGGACCCTGACGTTCTCCGGGAGCGCATTCCACCAGTGCGGGGCTGCCACCGAAAAGGCCCTGGCTCTCGTTGCTGCCAGCCAGGCCTCCCTGGGCCCTGGAAGAACCAGGTGGTTCTGGGAGCCAGATTGAAGTGCTCGCTGGGGTACATACGGGGAGAGGTGGTCCCTCAGGTAAACAGGTCCCTGGCCATATAGGGCTTTATAGGTAAGCACCAGCACCTTGGACCAGATCTGGTATGCTATAGGCAGCCAGTGCAGTGCCTTCAATGCAGGCTGAATGTGTTCCTATGTAAGGAGACCCAATATCAGCCTCACTGCTGCATTCTGCACCAGTTGCAGCTTCCGGATCTGGGACAAGGGCAGCCCCCTGTAGTTGTGTTATGCTTGCCACATAGGCCCATGGTTCTGCTGGAATTCTCTGGTTTAACACTGGTTCTCTTGAGCTTGTTGGTTCTGTATGTAATTGGAAGTTTTTGGTCAGTGGTTCCTCTTGTGTAATTGCCTATTGGCTTCCTTGGCCTGGAGGAAGCATGGAATTCCACTGCATAGAAAATAATAAAGACAAATAGAATAGCTTGGGGCACCTTGTTCAGGAACTGGTAAAATTGGACTCCTTAATCAAATTTGCTTAAAAATTGGTGTGTGTGTGTGTCCAATGGACAGGCAGGACTAGGGTCCCTGCAATTCGCAAAACAACCACTCCCCCTCCTCCCCCAGAAATGGTCCCCAAATAATCCAAATGATCTGGGATACCAGATACAGTATGGAAACTGTTCCTAAGATCTGAATATATATTTAAAAAGTGATCCCCCCCCACAAGTGCACATCCCTAGATCAAAGATCTGTTCCCATCATACATGAGAGGAAGGTTTTACGAGAAATTTCTGTTTCCTGGTCACATTTGTTTCATGGCTGCAGCAGTGAATGTGCAGCACTGCAGCCCTTCTCACAGTTTTCAGGATCAACAGACCCAGTTTTAACGGTTTCATTAGAAATTTGCAACTAGCTTGAGAATAATAAATTCTTCTTATTAAACAATATATTGTTTTAATACTGTGAAAGGATGAATCTTGAGAGTTCAGAACAACTCCCCTCCCTGACAAATAAATAAATGAAAGCAATACAAAAAAAATGATAGTAATAAAAAACAGAATTGAACTCTTCTAAATTATTCTACACAGATGCAAGGGAAAGACCGATAAACTTCCTCAAAGAGACAGAAAGACTCTGAACATTTTCTTAACGTAATGATTTACTTTTTTAATAAAAAGAAACCATGGGAGTATTTTGCCTGTTAAGAAGGCAACTGGTGTGTAAAAACTTGGAATCTAGAATTTGGTGCTTCCCCAACCCCCCAAAGTATTTGGCCATTTTTCAAATAGCACCCAATTGTAGTGAACTCATCTTTATCTTGCCATTCTCTAAGGAAATGTAACACTGTTCTTATTTTAATAACCACTCAGTATTAAAATCCCTACTCAGGGGCTGGGCCCCTAGCGAACTAGTTATTTTACAAATCATTTGGGACAAACATTGAGCCATCTATTTTAAGTAAAGTATCCTTCTTTAAGAAAGGAGTGCCTCCACCTATTTTCAAAGCCAGAATGAAGCAGAAATGATGGAGATTTTCAGGTGGACTCAGAGTTAGTCTGACACTCAATAAGATCGATCACTTGAGATTTTTTACCACTTTGTCTCTAAGCTGCTCAGGGTGCTTCACATGGTCTCTTGCATTTTATTCTAGGTCATGAATAGTCACTGATCCATGAGAAGCCATAGCAAAGTGGGAACCTGAATCTGGGCCTGTCCAGTACTGCTATGACACACTAAATACTACACCATCAAGGCTATCTAAAAACATCATTTAAAAAAAGTTTGATTTTTTTTCTTATCCACAGAAAACTGGTATCTGAGGCTCTACATCAGGAGTTCCCAATTTGGTGGCCAAGGGCACCGTGGCACCTGCCAACACCTGGGTGCCCACCAAGTGAATTTGAAAAGTGGGTGAGCCTGGTGGGGCAGCTGCTCAGCAAGGCTATTGACTGGCCATTAGAGATTCAGTTGGTTGTGCAGATATTTAAAAACATTGCTTTAGCAACAGCTGCCACCACAACACAAGGATCTTGACTGTATGACTGAAGCTAAGCTGTGGCAGTCATTTTAAGAACATAACATAATAACATAAGAGAAGCCAATGTTGGATCAGGCCAATGGCTCATCCAGTCCAACACTCTGTCACACAGTGGCCAAAAACACCAGGTGCCATCAGAAGGTCCACCAGTGGGGCCAGGACACTAGAAACCCTCCCACTGTTGCCCCTCCTCCAAGCACCAAGAATAGAGTGCATCACTTGCCCCAGACTGAGAGTTCCTAACTATACCTTGGGGCTAATAGCCACTGATGGACCTCTGCTCCATATATTTATCCAATTCCCTCTTGAAGCCGTCCATGCTTGTAGCCACCACCACCTCCTGTGGCAATGAATTCCATGTGTTAATCACTCTTTGGGTGAAGAAGTACTTCATTTTATCTGTTCTAACCTGACTGCTCAGCAATTTCATTGAGTGCCCACAAGTTCTTGTATTGTGAGAAAGGGAGAAAAGGACTTCTTTCTCTACCTGCTCTATCCCATGCATAATCTTATGAACCTCGATCATGTCACCCCTCAGCCATTGTTTCTCCAAGCTAAAGAGCCCCATGCATTTTAACCTTTCTTCATAGGGAAAGTGTTCCAGCCCTTTTATTATTCTAGTTGCCCTTTTCTGCACTTTTTCCAATGCTATAATATCTTTTTTGAGGTGTGGCAACCTTTTTTGATTTTGTGGCTAGCTCTACCTCCTTTGGTAACCATTCTATGGCAGCCATTTTTGGCTGTGCCCACCATGCTGTGTCAGAATTCCAAAGGAGCCCACAGACTCAAATAGGCCCACTTCTAAAATTTCTAGAACTTCAAATGTTAGAAACAGTACTTTGAATCATGCCCAGGAATGAACTGGTAAAACTGGTTTAGTATTTCCAAGCAATAATGGGCACACACATTTGAACTAACTGAATTTGAACTAACTGAGAACTTTTTAAGGGGGCTCCATGTAAAATGTGTAACAGTAATTGAATTTGGAAGTTTTGAGACTCTCTGTAACTATGTTCAGGTTAGAGTTTTCTGTATGGAGTTGAAGGTAGTGCACTATTCCAAGTTGAAATAAGACATTCCTAGTCACTGCCAATAGCCAGGAGCTAAACTGGGTCCAGTGCTACCTCTAAACTGTGAACTTGATTCTTTACATAGACCACTACTTTGTCAAAACATGTTGAATCCCTCATCTGGGATTGATGAAATGCACAACCAACAGCTTCTTCTATCTTTTCTGGGTTGTCAGTTTGCTTACACTGATATAGCCCATCACTGATTTTAGACTATGATTCTGCTTTTACAGAATCAGAAGACATGGGTACCATTGGCGTACTTAACACACCAGCCCAAATGACTTTTACCAGTGGTTTCATGTGGATATTGAATAGCATAAGAGACAAGGCAAAACCCAGGAGGCCCCCAATGGTCAAAGGTCAGGTGAAATAGCAGAACTCTTCTGGCACTGCTTTCTAGAGTCTCCCTTTCAAGAATTCCTGTAACCTACATGATAGGGTGATTCCTTATCCAACTTCCAGTGGTCCAAAGGATACCGCAGTCACTGTTACTGTTTGCCTTTGAGAGAGAGAAAAAGATAGAGAAAAATTCTTATCTAGGAATGACCACGAACTGGCTGATAAACTGAAGTTTGTCATGAATTTTGGCCTGTTCAGGGTTTTCAAACTAAAGTTCATGAACTGAAGAATTGGAACAAAATACCATTAATTTTGGTGAAATTCGTGGTGGCTCCTGGTGGTGTGGAACATCTGTTCTCCCAAGGGTTTAGTTTAATAATAATATCCCCCAAGTGCTATGGCTAATATTAGGTCTAGTTTCATGTGGACATTAGTGGGGCTGGATATTTTTTATTATAATACAATTTGTTTATAATATGCTATTATATTTCATAAGACCATTTTCAGTCTGTTATCTCAGATGTTTATTGTAGTAAAGCAAAAGAGGGAAATATGGTTTCAAATTAAAGTACAACCATCACTCACATGAGTCTCAGTGTTTCTTTGAAGAAGGGAAGTAATAGAATCAATACGCGCAACCAATTTTTTACTTCTCAAGGTAAGATTTGCAAACTGTGTGCTCCAAGGTGGAAGTCATAAACTTCTGGGACTTTCTTCAGCTCCTTCCTCCCATGGTTAAAGTGAAATCTAAATGGAAGAAATGTTTTACTACAGATAATGTATAAAATGAAACTACTATAGTAATGAACGTTGAATGCAGTGTTTGAAGTTAATGCAAAAGTTGAAGGTAATTTATAAACCTTACAGGGTCTGGTTACTTTGGGAAATTAAAGTATATGATTTAATATCCCTTTCCTTGATTACTGTTGAAAATAAAATAGCTTGAACTGTGGTCTGTAGTTTAAGATTAGTAACTTAGATAATGAAAGAGCAGCCATTATTGTGAGCAAGACTTTTGACTACAAACACTTATATTCAGCACTGACTTTACTTACATGTCGTATATTATCTCTTTGCACCCTGGATGTTTACATTTATTTTATAATGAACTAAAAGAATAATATACAGTGCTGCCAGTTTCTTAACTGTAATCAAAACTTCAGAATTTAAAAGGCAATTTTTTTGTTTGTCTTCACCTTTATAATGAATTATTCCTATGTAGTAATACATGTAGGGAGGTCTGCAAATCCATGTTTACACATATACATTCTCTGCTTTGGCCTACAGTTAGTTTTTCCCCACTCACCACCTCCCAATTGCACACATGATCTGTCCAGCCACAGGCATGGCCAGCCCTTGCTCTGACACCCTCAACACCACCACGAATCCCAGCAACCCTGCAGGAAGCCCTGGGTCCCTCCCCGTGCATTGGCCAGCCCAGAGCCCTGAAAGCAACTTACCCAGTGTGCTGAAGGGGGGAGCCACACTGGGCAGACCAAAGGCCATCAGGCCTCTGAATGGATGGCTGGACAAAAAAACCAGGAAGAGAAACAAGCCACTAGCATACACGGCAGGGCAAGGACCCATCTGAGGGGGGAGCGAGGCATGACAAATACTGTAGGGTCCCATCCAAGGGGGAAGCAAGACACAAGAAACCCAGCAGGGCCTGAAGCAGCAAGTGCCAGTGTAGATGGGTGGGGCTCACAGGAAGGAAGGCGATATGGCTTAAATGGGGAGGCAAGGCCAGAGGGCAAGGAGGGAGGTGGAGGCACAGATGGGGGGAGGCTATAAAAAGGGGAAGCAGGCAGAAGGTCAGGGAGGAGTGGCCAGACTCTTGGGCAGTCTAGCACAGAGAAAGGGAATGCACTCCAGAGTCCTGACGAGCAGAGCCCAGCAGGGTGAGTGAGGTAACAGCCAGGCCTGCTATTCTGAGACCTAGCCTACTGCACTCCCAAGCCCTTCCAGCAGTGAAGATGGTAGCAGGAGGCACTCCAGAGCCCCTGCACTATGGCATCAGGGCAAGACCAATGAGGGGCAGAGGTGGGGCATGACATGGTCCAAGTACCAGGGGTCATTTCAAGCAGGGAGCTCGGGGGAGCTCAGCTCTGGGAGTTGGTGCCAGCCACCCCTCCCCCCATGGGGGAATGCCTGCTTGTGTCATGGCTGCTGCAAAATGACCCTGTCCCCTGGAAAGGTCCTTGTTCCTCCGACCAGCCTTCTGAAGGCTTCAGCCAACACTGAAGCTATCCTCCCAGAATAGTGGTATTTCTGAGGCTTGGATTAGTAGCTATTCCCCTCTCTGCCAGCTCTTTCTTTCTTTCTTTCTTTCTCTCTCTCTCTCTCTCTTCTTTCTTTCTTGCCTTCTGACATACTTCTGGTGAGGTCAGGTGGTGTAGCATATGCTAATGAGTTATGCTAATGAGCTCCTGCACCTCTTTTTCTATGAAATGACCCCTGCCAAGTACAATAAATAACCAAACATAGGTCCCAGAGATACAAACACAACTGCAGCACATACAGATAACCTCAGCAAATTTCAGTACCCATTTAATGAAATATGATATGTCACATTAAATAACAGAATAGTCCTATGTATATATTGAGCAAACTTAAAAAAAGGAAATTTCAAAGAGTTATATAAGCAATTTTTAAACATTAAAATCATCCATGATGGTTTCTCCGCACACGTCACCAGCCACATAGGACAATGTCACCCATCTCCAAGTTTTACTGTGAAATCACATCTTGCAAACTTTAGGAAAAAAATGATGTTCAGATAAAGATAGCTGCACAGAATGTGAAACCACACATAAGCAGGTCTTAACCTCACCTATATGTTATACATTATTCACTAGACCAGTGAGCCTCACAGGTGAAAGTGTAAATTTGAGGGCCACTGAACATTAGACTCTCTCAGTATATCATGCTCACAGAAACACCTGTGCTTCAGCACTTTAACCTAACCAACTGTAAAACACTGACAGTGTTCAACAGACCTAAAAATTTCTCATTTCGTACATACAGCATGATGGTCTAATGACTTAATATTAGGCTGCACAGTGTGAAATATCTCTGGAAAGTAGTCCAGGACTTATTGAATCTCCACTTTTATATTGCTTGCAAGCTGCAGCCACCACTGAATTTGCCTTTGGGGTTACCTTTAACACAACTGGGTACTTTTAAAAACTCAATAGAAAAGTTGAACATTTTAGGGGTGGGGGATAGGCCATTAAAGGATAATCTAACAATGAGTTAATTTTTCTGAAACCAAAAAGGCTTTCATAAACAGACTGTTGTTCCAAACAATAAGGTGGTGGGAAAATAGTTCAGGGGATCAAGAAGGTGGTGATGGATACCACTATTAGGCATCAAATGATTTTAGTACATACATTAAATACATACTTTATAGAATAGAGGTGTTGGTATCTAGGTTAAAAAACCTGGATATGGCTATTGTAGGAACTAGAAAACAACACTGTTTATGATGAAGAAACTCACAACTATTTCCAATAGCCATGATAGCCCAATCTGCTAGAAGAAGAAGATGCCTTCAAGTTGCAGCCAATTTATGGCAACCCCATTCATGGGGATTCCAGGCAAATGACAGGCAAAGACGTTTTTCATTGTCTTCCTCTACATTGCAGCCTTGGTCTCCCATCTGAGTACTGAACTCTAGTGACCTTGCTAAGCTTCCAAGTGCTGATGAACTCAGGCTAAGCTGTACTATTCAGGGTGCCTCTGGTTTCCTAGCATCCTGTTATTTCCCTGCAGATCTCTTTCATCATCTGGTATTGACTCCATCTCTGATGCCGAGTACTGTGCTTCTAATTCATCTATAATATAATCTCTGTCATCATTTTCTGAGACAGGGCAGTCTGGAGGCAATATTAGATATATCTTCTTATTTATTTATTTAATCTTTTAGTGTATGTTAATTTTCTGTGGAGTTGAATTTTGGAAGTTTGCTTGACTATATATAGATATAGATATAAATATATATAATTGAGTAGTGGGGTGGCACTTTCTGAACATTCCACACACTCCTAAATCAGTTGGCTCCATGATGTGTCAGTCAGAAGCTGTCCCTATCCACTGGCTGTGTTGCCTGAGTCCTACCTACAGAAGCGGCGCCCACAAAAACTTTCTTCAGAAACAGTTGCTTTGCTCCGGTGAACACAGCTACTGTCTTCGCTCTCCTCACCAGATGATGATTGATTCCCTCAGGGGACAAAACCCACCATCTTTAGCCTCCAAGCCAAATTTACTGAGGCAACAGTTTCCAGAATGGGGGGGGGGGGGAACGCCAAGTAAACAACTGTCACCATGGCAGGGGGGGGGAACCAGCCCAAGTTATCAAAAAAAAAAAAAGCCAGTGGATACACACACAAGCAGAGATAGAGGATGAGGCCAGACACACAGAAAACAGGAATGGCTGACTTTCCATTAGGGTGGGACCTGGAAATCTCCCACTGTTACAATTGATCTCCGGATGACAGAGATCAGTTCCCCTGGAGAAAATGGCTGCTTTGGAGGGTAGACTCTATGGCATTATACCCTGCTGAGTCCTTCCACACACCCCAAATGCTGCCCTGCACAGGATCCCCCCCCCCAATCTCCAGGTATTTCCCTACTCAGAGCTGGCAAGCCTACTTTCCCCTCACTGCCTTTGCTAAGCAACAAAGGTTAAGACACTGAACTGCAGACAGGAAGGTCGGTAGCTCGGCAGTCCAAGACCCAAGTGCCATGTCATGGAGTGAGCTCCCATCTCTGGCCCCAGCTCCTGCCAACCTAGCAGTTCAAAAGCAAGAAACTGGAAGTAGATAAATAGGTACCACTGAGGTGGGAAGGTAACAGCATTCTGTGTGCTTTGGTGTTCAGTTATGCCAGCCACATGACCACAAAAAAAGTCTTCGGACAGTGCTGGCTCTTCGGCTTGGAAACGGAGATGAGCACTGCACCCTATAGTTGGATTCAACTAGCTTTCAAGCAAGGGAAACCTTTTCCTTTTCCTTTACCTTTACCTTTAAGTGTAACACTAGAATTTTGGGATGACTGACTTCTCTCAATACCTGGTGAAGATAGGGCAGGAGCTGGCCTCACAACACCCCCCTCTTGTTGCACTACTGAACATTTGCCAGAGGGGGAAGGCCCAGCCGAGCCCTTCCAGCAGATGTCTGCCCTTCTCTTCACCCAGAAAACAATGGAATGGCCTAGGATGAAAACCCTGACCGGGTTGAGTGATATGCCTCTACCTACAAGAAGCAAAGCACACTGCCTTATCTAGTGTAGCCCCTAAAGGCACCAGACCACCAGTGACTGACCTGCTGTATGTACTGGCCATACTGGCCAAATGGCAGGGAGAGCGGGATATAAATCTCATAAATAAATAAAATAAAATACAGGCCCACTCTGGCTGCTGCCAATGAAGCCCCAATTCAAAATAAGTGCATACCAAACTCATATCCTGGCATCACAGCTTCCACGAGTATTCCTCAGGCAACTGCCACAAACTGATATTGTCTCAATGGCCTTCTATCGCTATCCTGAAACAAGCACCTAGGGCCATCACTCCATGCCCTCAAATACAGGCCCAAAGCCTTAGCCAGACACAGCTTGGGATCCCCTGTGGTTAGGGTTGCCAGCCTCCAGGTAGGGCCTGGAAATCTCCCGTTTTTACAACTGATCCCCAGCTGACAGAGATCACCTCCCCTGGAGAAAATGGCTGCTTTGAATGATAGACTCTATGGCATTGTACTATGCTGAGGCCCCTCCCCTCCCCAAACCCTGCCCTCTCCTGGCTCCACCCCCAAAGTCTCCAGATATTTTCTAACCCAGACCTGGCAACCCTACCTGTGGTCTTCTGAACCATGTGATGCCCCTTGCCCATCCACTCTGCCTTGGACCTACGAATCATTAGCTTTGCCTCACTGGATAAGAGCCTCAGGTCTGACACCTGCAATGCTGTTTGGGACACATCCCACTGAGATCAAGCCAAGAGCAGCCACTTGAAAAAGAAGGTACTCATAATGGCTAACACAGTGTGCCTCATTCCCCTGCACTAGCAACCTCATCAGCCCTGAGGTGAAAGGGTGCTGGGAGTCTCACTCTGCAGGGCCCTCGAAAGACCAGCTTTCCAGCATTCTGTGCACCCTGAAATTGGCTGTTGCATCTTCAATGCCTGCAGTGTTTGCCTCAAAGGCCAACAGTACTCGGTATGACTTCAGTGCCTTAGTTGCTGAACCATGTGTCCTTAAGGCCACCAAAAATGGCTGAATATGTCCAACTGGTAAAGGCTACTGCAGCATCAAACCTACCTGTCTCCTAAAGTTTACAAATTCTTGCACCTACCTGAGATAAGCTGCCTTCGCTGTCACTGCTCTTTGGGCATCAACTGCCCAAGACACCACAGGTTCTCGGGACTCGGTGTGGGGTTGCTGTCTGCCTCAGGCACCGGCTCTTAAAAGCACTGCTCCTGGAAAAAAGACAGTGTGTTTACTATGCCATTCTCAAGACCTCACATATGCTGTACTTACAGAGAATATTAAACTACAGGCACAGCAGCAATAGTTCCCTAACTAAATGCATCACCCTCAGGTTGCACGGTGACTGACAATTCACAGCTTGGACAACTGCAGCACTGACACATCAAAAAAAGACCACAGAATTCCTCATCACATTTACCCACAAAGACATTACTAGTCCCAGAGGAAAACATTCTAAAAGCCATGATAAAAGCCACCATGCAGTGGCTTATGCCAGACTTACCTGGGGTCCTGTTTGTGGGCCTGCGGCAGGGGGCAGAAGGCAAGG
This sequence comes from Lepidodactylus listeri, assembly GCA_029233225.1. Lineage (NCBI taxonomy): Eukaryota > Metazoa > Chordata > Lepidosauria > Squamata > Gekkonidae > Lepidodactylus > Lepidodactylus listeri. Next base: position 69,289,923 of record JARCFY010000008.1, read on the forward strand.
TGTTGTTTGCCTGCTCAGCTGGCAGCATGGCAGGCTGTGGCTGGGGAGGCTGCTGTGGCTGCACAGTCTCCCTTCTTCCTCTCCCCACCCCCCACCCCCCCATGGGATCAGGGCCTTGCCAGCAGACCTGACTGAGGGAGTCTTCCCTTGGGTCACTGGGGGGGGGGAGGTTATAAACAGGCCCTGCCATACTGCCCAGCCCACTCTGGAGGAAAGGAAATTCAGCCTGCGTGCCAGTTTTCCCCATCTTTGGGAATCCTCTTAAAAGGTTTGGGGGTGAGGCTTGCAGAGATGTGTCCAGCTCAGGGCTGTCAAGGCACCCTCCTTTTTAAGGAGTAGGGGAAACCATGCAGTGGCTTATGCCTATGTAGAATCTTGCAGAGTGCCATCCCACGATAACTCCAACAGGCAGGCTGGAGGTGGTTTGTACATTGGCCTGCAGGTGGGTAGGCTGATGCCCTAGATTTGTTTGCCCCATGCTGCTCAAAGAACCTCTTCAGCTGTAACCAATAAAAACCAGTTCTATCTCAACCAAAGTAGTGTTGTCTTCATTACATATTTAGGGACAGCCTTACTGTTCCTCTGCCCCTCCCCTCAGACATCAAACATCAAATTGCACAGCATACCCTGCTAGTCCAAGCTAGACAACCATCTCCCTGCAACAATGACCCATAAAATATATGTCAAAGCCATGCTCCCCAGCAGTGTCTCATTGGACCTTGAAACCTTGCCTCCAAAGACACCATTGGAACTTTCTCAGAACTGCAACCCTATGAAGGCCAGTGATGAGGAAAGAAGTGGCTAAGAATAGCAATCTAGGTGACAAAGTGATAACAGCAGAACAGGCAAGAGAAAGAAACGGAAGGAATTGACTCTGCTGCCCCCTATAGTCCTGGTGTGCTTTCTGCAAAGAGATGTTGCATCATCCTTCACTTCCAGTACTAATAATGTTCCCTCAAACTTGGGTAAGGCTAGGGGTAAAGAAAAAGGAGTGTTTTCTTCATATCTACAATTTCAACTCCAACCCCCTTTATCTTCACGTGAATAAAACCCATGGTTCTTTATTTTTATGCCACTTTCTGTCCTCTCACACCATATTTTCCCTGTAAAATAGACTGATTTTTCAGTGTTTTTTTCTCCTGCATATCTTATATTAGAATAGTAAAGTTTGGCCCAATATGCCTATATCTAAATCTGTGGCTAGGGCCACACTGACTAAAACAGACCGTCCCCCTTCCCAGGTTTGCAGAAAAATCAGAAAACGTAAAAAAAAAAAAATACAGTGGGAGGTTCAAAGCCCACCCCCAAATAAAGACCTTGTCTGTGCACAGGCAGACAATGGACTTACCCACATCTGGGCACTCAAAGCAGCTTACAAAACAAATGCCCAAATACAACCGAGAGAAACAAAAACTTATCTATGATGATGCTCTTACATCCTGTGCTGGTGCTGGTTTTTCTAGTTTGGCTCGCTGAAGGCCACAGACAACAAGACCAAGGGCCAAGAGCACTTCTGGCCACCTGCAACAGAGCAGGAAGAAGCAGCTCAGCCCATGTCCCATTCAGCTGGCAAAAATGTTCCCAGCCTCCCCCAGCTATATGTATACATATAAAAGAATATTTTTTAAAAAACTAAAACAAAATAGGGAACATCTGTGCATCCATTGTCAAAGAGGAATCATTACCCCGTGCTTTGTAGGAGGCTTTTTGTTAAAGTTACACAGTCGTAATGTAAATCTCAATCCTCTGAAAATGGGCCTCACCATTTTCCCCCTATAATTGCTAAAGGAAACTGAAATGAACCATTTCAGCCACAGTTCAACTAAACAGTATTTCCTTGTTCCTCTGAAACAGCTTTTCTCTTTCTAACAAGAGCTTCCAGCAACCATGAGATTCCCCAAGAAATAAGGTTTGTATTTTCTTTTTATATGTATAGTAGAGTTCAACCGCACGACTGCACTGGTGTCATAACCTAAGTCTCCTACAAGCATTTTAAACTGCCAGAGCCCTTTGAAGCTTGTGAGAGTGCTAAAGTGAGTTTTTCCCCCTTTTAAACAAAGTACAGCTTCTCTGGGGCTGGGAGCAGCGGAGAAAGACAAAAGGGAAGGGGGGAAAAAAGATGAGTGCGAGTCAGCAACTGATATAAAAGAAACAGTAAAACATCCAGACAGTGTGTGTGTGTGGGGGGGGGGGACCTCCAGACACGGAGAGAATGAAAATAAACCAAGACTTTTCCTATCTCTTTTCAAGTAACTGCCTGTGGGGAATGCTTTGACGCAGAAACTGTATAGATAACTAAAATCTCCTCTTTCTTATAGACAGGGTAAAAATAGAAAGTTGTTCTAGGACTATTAACCCTCATTTTGCAGTGCTGGTATTTTTGGTGGGCTGCCTGACAGTGCAACTCTAAGCAGAGTTACACCCTTCTAAGCATGTTATTTCAAGGCACTAGGAAGAGAGTAAATCTACTTAGAATTGCAGTCCAATAAAATGCCTACATGCCTTGAAGCATCCTCTTTAAATAATATGCTACTTCTTTCATCTTTGTCTTCCATGCCACTGTCTTCCATTCACCTTTGTCTTCCATTGTAGATTAAGGATCATCCAAAATGCACATCTTGGAACTTTAGTAAGTCCCCTGTTGTGATACCAAACATTAGGTACTTCTAATTCCTTGTTATGGATTTCAAAAGTTATATAGTTGTATAGCAAGCACAGAGCATATACCTGGGAGGTACTATGAAACATTGTCAGATATTGCAAAATAGCAGTTGGCTGTTAGGAACATGTATTCAGAGACATGGCTATAGTTCCTTCTGATAAAACCTTTATTAGATCCTCTTAAGAATATCTTGAACTGTGAGATGACCCTAACTCCACTCTTTTTAATCTTATTCAGGGCTCCTGTAAACAGTAAAGATGACATGTTGTTTTGGTATGGTGTCATCAATATGCGGATTACACCCAGCTGTGTATTACATTGAGCTCTCCTATTTTCCAGGCCTCATGGTGAAGTGCTAAGCTTCAATTGAAAGAACACAATCTTATTATTGCATTTATAGCTTCTCACATCGTAATTACTTAGTGATTATTTATTACTAATAACTTTCATAAGGTAGCCATGTTGGGCTGCAGTAGAACAGCTACATTTGAGTCTAGTATTGGGGTGTGCATTTGGATTCACCCAAGATGAAAATATACATGGAAAATACTGATAAGGTATCTTCCACATATATTCAGCTTCAGAAATATATCTGGAAATTTTGGGGGATACCAAAAAAATGGTCACAGAAAGCCCATTAATACTTGAGATTTTCTCTCTCCTGCTTTGTTTGTGTGTCTCAGGGTGGGAGGTTCTATGGGCTTGCCAGGCTGTTTGTGTCAATTTCAAGTGTGCTTGTCAGTTTCAAGAAGATTTCCTCACCTTCTTGGAGTTGCTTTGTGTCCCCTTTGCAGTTTTACAGTGTTGTGCAGTGCTTGCAAACCCCCCCACATACACACTTGGATTTGCCCTGCTGTGGTTTCACTTTGGTTCTGTTGAGCTTGCACTTCCACAGTGGTACTGGGTTCTACTTGACCTTCTGTACATCACCGTTTTCTGTTGGGCTTGCAAAAGATCCCCCCCTAGTTTCTACTGCAGAGATTCTTTAGTTTGACATTGGTTCTGCTGGACTTGCAAAAGTGCTCTCCTACCTTCAGTTTCAGCTGTAGAGATCCTTTGGCTTCACTTTGGTTCTGTTGGGCTTGCACAGCCACAGTCGTCTTGGGTTCTGCTGGGCTTCTGCACATTGCAATTGAGTATCATTTGTTCCCTTTTGTCTTGTAATGTTAACCCTTTTGCTTCTTTTGAACTTTAAGGTTCCTCTAGAAACCTGGGGGTTCACCATGATTTGCAGAAATCTGTACCTTAACCCCATGTGGACCATCAAGTGTTATTTTAACTATCCGGAATGGGCATATTTGAGTATTAAATAGATGTATAGATAACATGTATCTGTAAACACCATCTAAATTGTGATAAAATCATACAATGTGTACAAAATGCCAACTAATCTACAAAACTAACCAGCATAAAAGAGAGAATAAGAACCACTGAAAAATATTAAGAAATTTAGAAAGAAACAAAATAGGAAATATTTAATGATCTCTACAGAGATATATTTATTTGGACACAATTTAAGTTTCCTGCCTTGAACCCTCTGTGCATCTTCCACTGCTTTTGTTGTTCAGCATCTGCTTCTCAGAGGTGTACTAGATAGCAACCATTGACAGAGTGACTCGCCATGAGTCTATTTAATCCTTTAAAAAAATCCAATCCCATCTTTGATGACAGAACACACATTGAACTACTGACTTCAGCAATGAAAGTAACTACTCTGTGAATTGGCCCCCAGTAGTCTAAGAACCACACATTGATAAATACATTCAAATGCAGCACTATGTGTAGAAAAGTCATTTAATCATCAGACTGCAAATGAAATAATGCTTCATACTGCTGTACTGATAGTTCTCTAACTGGAGTACAGATTTCATGGTATGGTTCTGTTTCGGCTTTGCAGTATTAGTAGAATAGGGAGTTGGCTGCTTGTTATTTAGTTTGCATCTCATTGCTTTTGCTTACAGGATTTTGCTCTTGGAATTTAATTTAGCCAGTACTCTCCTTGGCATTCCATGTAGTGTACAATATCCTGAGCATACTTGGATGCTAACAGTAATAGGATATTGGGATTAATTCTATTTGATTCTGGTAGAACTCCTGAATATGTGCCCAAGTGTACAGATTTAGGAAAAAGCAGAAAACAATATTTTATATGCTACCTCTAATATTGTTGAGCTCACAGGGGGTGTATATTTTAACAGTGAATTTGGTCCCTACATTATGTGTCAGGAATCCTGACAACAATAGGTGAAGACAGGAAATCAAATTTAAAACCAATTTCCCCATTAAAATGGAAACAAAATTTAAAAGTAAAACATTGGTTAGTATTCCTGTAGGCAAGTGTAGTCTTATTATGACTGACATTTGAATATAGCACTAGTCAATCATGCTGTTATGTATAAAGTACTTGAAACAAAAATGCCAAACAAAAAGTTCTGAGCCAGGCATTCAAAGCTGGAGTCAATTCTGGTGTTCTACTTTCCCAAAATTGTTTATTTTATTTTATTTATTTATTTTTGAGGTTTTTATTCCACCCTCCCCAAAACGGGCTCAAGGCAGATCACAAGAAGCCGAGTCCAAGACTCGTTACAATAAAATCGCATTAAAATCAGTTAAGACAATAAACAATAAAAATCATACAGGTAGCAAGAGGTTCAGATCTATTAGAGCCCCAGGTGGAATCAAATGGGCCCTTTCAGCAGACTGGGAGCCAGAGCAAGGAGGCCAACTGAAGGCCACCTCAACCGAAGGCCTGGCAGAACAGCTCCTTTTTGCAGGCCTGCAGAATGAAAGAAGATCCCACGAGGGATCTCCAGTGGGATTTGATTTCACCAGGCTGGAGCCAGGGGAGAGAAAGCCCTGGCCCTGGTCAAGGCTAAGCAGATGTCATTCAGGCTGGAGATAACTGGTAGATGTTGATCCCATGAGCACAAGGCTCTTTGGGGCACATATGAGAAGAGGCGGCCCTTCAGATATGTCGGTCCTAGACCACACAAGGCTCTGAAGGTTAATACTAACACCTTGAAATGGATTTGGTACTCAACTGGTAGCCAGTGCAAGCAGCACAATTCCAGACAAAGGCATGCCCACACAGGCAATGCCATCAGCAGGTATGCCACTGCATTCTGGACTACTTGGAGTTTCCAGATCAGTCTCAAGGGCAAGCCTATGTAAAGCTAGTTACAGTAATGAAACCTGGAAGTGACCATTGCATGGGTCACCATAGCCAAGTCCTGGGAAGAAAGGTAAGGGGCCAATTTCCTGATCTGCCAGAGACAGAAAAAGGCAGACCTGCCAAATGCAGTGGCCTCTATAGAAAGTGAGGCATTCAGGATCACCCCTAGGCTGCTCACCTTCTGAGTTGGTGCAAGTCCAGGATAGGCAGCTCGATTCCCATCCCAACTCCCTCCCCCCACTCAAGTACAGGACCTCGGTCTTCATTGGATTGAGTTTCAACTGGTTCTGCTGCAACCAACCAGCCATGGCCTCCAATGCCCTGGTCAGAGTCTCTGGGGCAGAGTCCAAGCAGCCATCCAATAACAGATAGAGTTGGGTGTCACCAGCATATTGGTGACACCCCAACTCAATCCCCCAGACCAACTGAGCAAGGGGGCACATGTAGATGTTAAACAACATTGGCGAGAGGATTGCCCCCTGTAGCATATCACACTCAAGGGGATGCTGCAGGGAGACCCTCTCACCAAGTGCCACCCTCTGTCCCTGACTTTGGAGAAAGGAGAAAAACCATTGAAGGGCAGTCCCTTGAACCCCAATGTCAGCAGTCCCCCAAACCCCAATTTATTTCAATACTTCCCCACCCACTGGGATTCGGAGTGGCTTATGACTTCATTTGCCCCTCCCTCTTTTTATCTCAATACCATCTCTGTGTTGTAGTTTGAGCTAGAAGAACGTGACTGGCCCAAAGTCACTCAGAGAGTTTCCATGGCAGGGTGGGTCGCAGATCCTAGTCTGATGCACTAGCCACTCCACTACACTGGATCTCAAAATTAAGTGTCACAAAAAATGTATATAGCTAGAGTTAGTGAACAGACGGCGTTTCAGAGGGCAGCCATGCTGATCTGAATAGAACAACTAGATTTGAGACCAGTAACACCTTAGAGACAACAAGACTTTGGGGGTATGAGCTTCGAGGGTCAACACCATGGGTAAAAACGTGCCAGTCTTTTGCATATGAAAGTGTTGTTGGTCTGTAAAGTGATGCTAGATTTGAATCAAACTGAACAAACTAATTAGCTAAATAGATTGGTTAGAACAGACAAATTTAGGAAACTGCCTTATGTTGATTGATCATGCTATCATGTGTGGTCAGGTTTTATCTTACTAAGGCCACTGTTCCTTAGTTGGGTTTAAATTCACTCTGGAGATGCCAAGTGTAGAAAAAAGGAGCTTTCTCCTACTGCCTTGTGACTCCTAATATAAAGGAGCAACAGGCTTAGGGTTTTGACAGCAGGTATATGTGATAATGCACACTCCCATTCTAAAAGGAATGGATGAAGATATTAGGCAAGTCTTGAGCAGAGCACTGAGATCAGGAATATATTGAAATAGACAGCTTATCTGAGTCGGATGTAAAATACAGTCACACAGAGTAATATCAAGCACATAAACAGTACCAAATACTAGGATGTGTACAGTAAACATAAATATTCTGAGGATACAAACATGCTTGTACAATGCATAAACTGAAGAGAGAGGGTTGGGGGGAGGTTAAGGAGCAGAAGCAGTGGGGAACAATGAACTATATAACTTATCCTGTTTGAATCCTCAATGGGGATGGTGTCTGAGGTGAATCTGAGGATTTAGGCAGTAAGTAGCTCTCAGACCTACACAAACTACAAGGTTTGGAGTTCCCCAAAGGGGAAGTGTTCCTTCTAAGCTGAGTTAGTGTGAGCTAGCTCACAGTTTTTTAGCCTCCAGCTCACACATTTTTGTCTTAGCTCAGGAAGATGGCTCCAGAGCAAAGTAATGTATGCAGCAGCAAAATCACTTGCTCATAACTTTAATGCCAGTAACTCACAAAGTAGAATTTTTGCTTACAAGACTCCATAGCTTAAAGGGAACATGAGGGCCACATGGGGACCTAAGTAAAGTCCAGGTTCATTTAGTAAACTAGAGTTCAAGGAGGGGGAATGAAAGTTTTCCAGACATGGCAAAACTGAGTACAGCAAAAAAAGTTGAAGCATGCCCCACTTATAGACCTCCTGATGGCACCTAGTATTTTTGGCCACTGTGTGACAGAGTATTGGACTGGATGGGCCATTGGCCTGATCCAACATTGGCTTCTCTTATGTTCTTACATTATGCTTGATCACTTGCTGGTTCAGCTCACAACATAACAAGTTGTGAGCAGGTTAAACATGCTATACAAATGCAACCAAATTAATTCAGATCTGTTTGCATAATTATACTGTTTCTCCTGTCACCAGCCCATCTGCTGCTGCCACTGCCTCCATTTTTTAAAAAAGGCACATAGTAAAATTAAAAAAAAATCAGTCTGAGATTTTCTGGCTGCTCATCAGTTAGCCCCACCTATGCTCTAACAACCCACACTTCTACTATCAACCTAGATATGTCCTCTCCAGTCACAAATACCGGGGCTAATTAAATTAATCCACATCCCTATAACCAGGGCTCATTTTGTAGCAGGAGCTCCTCTGCATATTAGGCCACACATCCCTGATGTAGCCAATCCTCCAAGAGCTTACAGTAGCCCCTGTAAGCATAGGCATCAACTATGGGGGGGCTCGAGCCACACCCGTAATTTCCCGGGGGGACTGAGCCCCCCCAGGAAAACGGAGCACCCGCTGTCGTGTGTCCCTGGGCCCCTCCTAGGGCCGCCACCACCATCTCTCTCTCTCTCCCTACCCCCACCCCGCCCTGGCTGCCTCCGTCCCTCTCTCCCTCCCTCCGTCCAGGGGCCAGCTAAGCAAATGCCAAGCTGGCCCCTGGACAGATGGAGGGACGGAAGCAGGAGTGGCCAGGCAGGGGGGAGGCAGCGGTGGCAGGGACATGGTCCCGGCATGTGCGCGCACTTCACACATGCGCACGAGCCCCCCCCCCCCCCAGGATTTTAAAACTCAATGCCCCTGCCTGTAAGAAAAGCTCTGTAAGCTCCTGGAGGATTGGCTACGTTAGGGGTGTGTGGCCTAATATGCAAAGGAGCTCCTGCTATGAAATGAGCCCTGCCTGTAACAATATGGTACAGGGAAATAAAGATTCCATTTAGTGCCAATCTGAGGGAGACCCCAAAATACTTGCTCATTTCTCCAAGTGCCAAGCTAATCCCATATTGTTCAAAAGGGGATGGGTCATTAAGACATGGCCAATGCCTGCAAGCAGGTGGCAGAACAGGCTTATAAAAGCTTTCCAATAAGTTCTCTCATAGGACGGGCCATGCACCCACTTCTGCCTATGAAGTTTTATGCCTCATTTGAAATAAAAACAGGCACAGCTACACTCCCAGCTACCAGGATAAAAAGACACAAAACATGGGAAAACTTCCAGATAAGGAAAGGAGTGGAAGACTTGAGACAGGAAGGATGTATGTTAGAGACAGTATTAATTACATGGCTAAATTTTTAGTACACTGGAAGGGGATTTAAGTGGTGGAAACTGGGAGTCATGTGAAGGAGAAAACTTCATCAGTTAGATGCTGTTATCACTGGAATCTCATTGGTTTGGGAGGAATGTGCCAGAGACAAGAATATATTGTGCCAAGCACATCTTGATGGAGACCTACAAGCTTTCAGTGGGCTTTCTTTGAATTGTGCCAGTTAATATCTGTCTGGGCTTGTCATTGTGTGACTGTGGGCTCCAATGAAATCTGGCTGGATGATCCAGTTCCTGTCCCATAATTTATCCAAATGGTTTGGAATTATCTTTCATGGGCACGTATGAGCGGCTCAGAGAACCAAGATGGAAGGATAGAGAGGCCAATAAAATGAAGATTTAGTGGCAACAATCTGTAGATTCGTCCAAGTACAATATACTTCAATTTGAATGGGATTATTATGATATTTAAAAGGTAATTCTCCAAACTTTTCAGGTTTTTTTATTATTTTACCTTGTGTTGTTCTGCAGCACAAGAGATTGTCTCACTTCTACATAACTAATTAGAAAAACACTAAGTGTTCCTACATAGCACAGTCAAGAGAAGAGGATCCCATCATCTGTTAGTATCCACAGTCATGACTCAGTTCAAAAACACATGTGATGAGATGCTAAACATCCATATTTGGATATCCAGTTGTGTAATTAGGCTGCCTAAAATAGCTGGGATGACATGGATCAAAGCCTTTAAACCCGTAATTTCTCCCCCCCCCCTCGGATTTAAAATAGCCCAGGGAGGTGCTATTCCCAATCAAGTAAATGATAGATAGGGGAATCTTAAACGCCCTTCCCAACATTTCATTTCATGGCTGGTTTTTGCAGCTCCGTTACATGATTAAGGATCTATATACACAACCAGTTTCACACTTTCCTCACCAGTAGGGGTATGCACTCAAATATACCTGAGCCTACAATAAACTGGAAAGTAGCTATTTCAGGTTGGCTCAGGGATAACCAAACTCTGGGAGTAACAAAAATTTATCTTCCGGAATGTCAGGAGTGGTTCATGTTTCTGGCACCAGGAGCCAAGAGAGAAAGAGGAAGCTGGTCTGCTAAATTTTAAAGGGCCGTTATTTTCTACAGGAAGACTTGGGGTGTGATCACATGAGCAGTTTGGCCTGACATAGCCACCCTCCCCTTTGGATCAAATGTGTGTGATAAAACACATACACATCTGGCTCCCATGCCCCACTCTTCCCTACCTCATGCTAAAATGACTCCCACACAGATTAAATAGCCACCGGCAAATTCTGGTGGCTACCTTGGTGAGGCGCTTCCATGGTGGGTTTCCAGGTGTCTGATCACCTGGCTGTGCCATGGAAACCCATGAGTAGTGTGATTGTTCCACTCAGTTTCTGACACGTCTTTTCTCTCCCAACCTCACTCCAATGTGCGCTTCAGCGCCCCATAGAATGCACCCAGGAGCATGTGTGAGCTTGTCTGCTTCTGTGCATGCACAGCAGGACTTAGAAAAAACCTAACCTAGCTGTGAGTCTGTGGTTGTGGCATGTTAGCAATGTCAATGACCAACCACGTGCCCTCAGCACTATGATGTCAGGTTAGAGGGGGCTGTGTGATACACGCAAAGTGTCCCAAGCTCAAGTGGCTTATTTAAGGCCAATATACTGCTGCAGCAAACTGCTCATATGACCACACCCTTGGTCTCTGAAATCAGGAATAATGGTCCCATTATTTCCTATGGGCAGCAGACATGCCCTCTGATGTCAGGAGGCTGTTAGTTGATGTCTCCAATCCCTTTAAATTTTAAAACCTTTAAAAATCTTTTAAAATTTAAAGGTCTGAAGAAATGGCCAAATAACTTCTTGACAAGACCAGCTTCCTCTTTCTCCTTCCCCTCCTCCTGCTGCCTCTGGGGATGGTGATGGGGAAAGAGGGGCAATTGCTAAAATGCTAAAAAACAACAACAACCCAGCCCTGAAAAGTCCCAGAATGCTCAGGACAGCCCTGAAAATTCAGGATAATGAAAAGCATGCCCTCCCCAAATTCAGATCCAGAATTAATCCAGATATTTTGATGGATGGAAGTCACCAAAGAAGGAATATTATATCTCTCAATCAAAGCTTAAAGCAAAAGCTATTGACCCTCCGCCTCGCCGTCATGGGAGTTCATGGGGTAGCCATGAAATGGCTTTTCTCATTTCTCCTTGGTTGGGGGCAGAGGGTGGCATGGGGTGAGAGGGTGTCGACTAGGTACCTCTTAACATGTGGGGTGCCTCAGGGGGCAATCCTCTCCCTGATATTATTCAACATCTATATATGTCCCCCTTGCCCAGCTGGTGCAGAGTTTCAGGTTGGGGTGTCATCAGTATATCAGTACACTGATGACACCCAGCTATATCTGTTATTGGATGGCCACCTGGATACTGCCCCGCAAAATCTGGCCATGGATTTGGAGGCCGTTGTGGGATGGCTAAAAAGAGTAGGCTGAGACTGAACCCAACAAAGACGGATGTTCTCTGGTGGAGGTGGGGCATCAGGACTGGGGCACAGACTTCCCACTCTTGATGGGGCATCACTTATGCTGGTGCAATCTGTCAGGAGTTTGGGTCTCCTTAACTATGGAGGCCCAGGTCACGAATATTGCCAGGCTGACGTTTCTCCATCTGCACCAAACACAGCAATTAGCCTCTTTCCTATGGCATCCTGACCTGGCCACAGTAATCCATGCAATGGTCACCTTCAGGCCATGACAGGAACTCAAAGTCCTATTACCTATGCATTAATATTCAAATTGTGTTACTATAATCTAATGATAAATTAATTAGTGTGGAGGGTTGCCTAGTCTTTAATAAGTCCTTTAAGACGCAAGATCAGTCTGCTCCTTTGTTAATGTTTAGTCTGTTAAATGTCCCACGGAAGAAAATGAAAGGTCCACAATTCACTTAAGGCCAATTGCTCAGCCTTTAGCATCTAAAAAACACTGGTTTATATTGCCAAAATGGATATACTGTCAGAAAGAACTTAATGAATTGCCTGCCGCCTCAGATAGCCACCCTGAATGCACTCCTTCTTTCAATCTGTGCCTTTTCAGCTGCTGCTTTAGCACATTTGTAGGTCATACATAATCTGCTGAACCTGTGCTATCCAATATTCACATAATCAATATGCAGTGTTTGCAGCAAAGATGCAGCAAAGATGCTTCAACAGAACTTTTAATTACAGAGATTTCTGAACTTGCTTCTCCAGGTTATCACATATGTAAAATTATTACCTGAATGTCACAACAATGGCTGTACCTGTGGATTAGAACTGTGTAAAGTGGTGCAAAATTGTGTACTATAAAATCACCTTTGGATGATATGATGTCCCATCCACTTTCCTCCCTCAGAAACAAGATTTACCCGCCATTTTTCTTTCCCTTTTACTGACTGAGCTGCCTACTGATGTGTTTTCTTCTTTGCTGAAGAAATCTGGCTGTCCCACCCTGTCAACGTACAATATTTTGGCTGTTGGCTAAGGCCAGGAACCTGAGGAAAGGATCACAGGAGCCCACTTTAACTTAAACAACTTAAATGGCACTCAAGGCATTTTGAAATTCAAAAGTAACAAAATATTTTATTTAACATAGAGGGGAAAGATCAGGTGAAATGAGGGGTTGAAATTTCTGTGTTAAAACCAGTACATGCACAAACTTTAGTTCTTATGTTTTAGGCTAATGAGAGATTCTTAAGCTTTCCTCAAGGATTGAAATCTTTAGGTTGAGAGGCCTTTGTTCCAGTGTTTCCCCAAAACACTTTAGTACACTTTCTAGGAGTATTCTCTGACTCTTTTAGTTTCCACAAGGTCCTTTCCAGTACCCAAACCTTTTCTCTTGAAACACCAGAATCCACCTTGAGTTTTTAACTGACTCTTAAGGTTTCTAAAGGCAGTTTGTAACCACACCAGACCAGGGGTCTCTGTACTCTTCAGAGCTAATTCCCTTTTTTAACTGGGTAGGGGATTTTCTTCTCTCTCTAGAAAATCTATCCCTTTTCCTTGGCTTGAATGAGAGTCTCTGCCTACTTCCCAAACTTCCTTGCCAATGTTCCCCCTTTCTCCTGTTTGCGTTAAACTGCCCTCAGCTAAGGCTGAATTCTGAAACTGTCAGTACTCAATTCTTCTTAGCTAGGGCTGAAAGCAGACTCAATTAATTCAAGGCAGAAATCTTTTAACATTTTTTTTTATTTTTATATCACACAAACATAAAAAAACATATAAGTTTGGGGGTTCCATTATACATCTTTGTTGTATCTGTTATATTACCACCTACAATATCCAACTGTGTATTCACCATTTTTTTTAAAAAAGATAATTTTTATTAATTTTTAACAATAACAATAAAACATTACTAAATAACTTAATAACTTTATAAACCAACTAATAATATAAATTATTAATATAAACATTAATAAAATACAAAATTCAAGTACTTCTTTGGTAGAGTGCAATATTGTTTCTTAGAATTTGATACACAGTCAAAAAAGGGAAACTATTTTTCTAGAAAATTGTTTTTAGCTGAAGGGGTCTCCATTCTGGTAATGTGTATTGCCAGTTTGTCCATAACAGCTAATAGTTTCGTGAACCATTGCTGTATTGTCGGGATGTCTTTCACTTTCCACTTCTGTGCTAACAAAGTCTTTGCTGATAGCAGAAATAATGAAGCTAGTTCTTTGTTCTGTTTTGATGTAAATGGATCTGGCCAGTGGTTCAGAAGGACAGATTCAGGAGAAAAAGGAATTGAACAACCCAGAATAATATTTGTTAAATTAACAATTTTCAACCAAAAAGCAGCTACTACAGGACATGACCACCAGCAGTGCTTAAAAGACGCTATTTCGCCACAACCCTTCCAGCAGTGTGAACTGACTGAGGCTTTCATATGAGATAAACGTTGTGGTGTCAAGTACCAACAGGAGTATAATTTAAAATTTTGTAGTTTAATATTTAATACATTTGTTGAGTAAAGGCTAGAGGACCAAATTGCTTTCCATTGTACATCGGACCATACAATATCACAGTCCCTGTGCCAAGCATGTTGTATTGACGAGACCTGGTCCCAGGATTTTTTTACTTATGATTTGATATAGCAATGAAATTAAGCCTCTAGAGGACTGGGATTGCTCATTTATAATAGCTTCAAAGGGAGATAATGGTCTGCTTAACTGTGGTATAATGTTGGGGTTCTTCACAAGATGGACTATTTGTTGGTATTGTAACCATGGAATACCAAAATTGTATTTGTTTTCTAGTTGTTGTTTGGTAAATATGCCCTGTTCGTTGCATAGGCTTCCCAATCTAAATAGCCCATTTCTTTTCCATTTTCCAAATTCTGGCGTATTCCAGCCTGGTTTAAACCATGGTTGGCCCAGAAAGACTGCCATTGGTGCCAAAAGAGATCTAAATCTATCCCATATCTTCAATGTAAATTTCAAATAAGGATTATTAGGCTTAAAAAAATTCTTTCATTTTGTTTGTTCCAAATTGCTTCATATATTTTGTTGGTACCTAAATTTGCTTGTTCTATATGGACCCAAGCTTTTGAAGGCAGGGGCTGAGCATAAAAAATTATATTTTTAAGTTGAGAGGCATAATAATAATTTTCTAGGTTAGGTAAGCCTAACCCTCCTAATTTGGTAGGCCTTAATAGTACAGAGTATTTAATTCTTGCTTTTTTGTTTGACCATATAAATTTAGAAAAGGTTGTTTGCCATTTATGAAAATCGCTTATCAATATTGTAATTGGCAAATTTTGAAATAAAAAAAAGAAATTTTGGGAAAAGAAAAGTTTTGATTGCCTCAATTCTTTCCAAAAGAGATAAGTTAAGCTTGGTCCACTCTTCCAAGAGGTGTTTGCACTCGAGTTCTAGGGCTTTATAATTACTGTTATAAAGTTCATTAATATCTACAGGGAATTTTATACCTAGATATTTCCAGTGTTTCATAACCCAACAAAAAGGGTATTGTTTTCCTAAATTGGATTTGTCTAATAGGGACAGGTTAATTGGGTATAATTCAGATTTTGAATAATTTATTGTAAAACCAGATACTTTACTAAATAGATTTATTTGCTGCATTAGGAAAGATAGTGAATGTTCAGGTTGTGTTATTCACCATTTTTAACACCATATAGTATGTCTATATATTCTGCCTTGTAGTTAAAAATAAATCCTGTAATATCTCCAAATGTGATTATAAGTTTGTATCATTCATTTACTGTAATCCTCCAACCATTTATAAAATCTTGACCACATAGTCTGAAATTTCCCTTCCTCTTGTCCTCTCAAAAATAAAGTCAGTTTATCCATCTCAGCAGTTTCAAGAGTTTTGCTTATCATCGTCAAGGCAGAAATCTAACTAACTGTCTCCTTGACATGCAGCACTCAAATCTTTCTCTGCTCAGCTGATGCTGCTCAGCTGATGCTGATAACCAATCAAATTGCTTGGAGCAGGCTGTCACTCAAGGCTCTTTGTTTCTGTGAAGAATTAACCCTTCACAGTCCTTTAGCTGTTTGTACAGCACTTCTAAGCTTTTCAATAGTGCAATCTGTCACAGATGATTTATCCAAAACATTAAATAGAACAATGATATCAGCATTCAAATTTACGTAGGATTGGATTCCCCAAAATCTGTCCCAGTAAGTGTCCAGTCTTTCTTTACTATTCTTTACTATTGGGGATTTGATCTAATGAGCTTCTATTAATGTTCACTAAGTTAAAGGCCTGATAGTCCAGGATAGCCTGATTTTCATAAGATCTTGAAAGCTAAGTAGGGTTGGCCCTGGATAGAATTTGGATGGGAGACACCAAACAATACCAGGGTCCCTATACAGAGGCAGGCAGTGGCAAACCACCTCTAAATGTCTCTTGCCTTGAAAACCCCACAAGGTCACCATAAATCATCTGTGACTTGTCAGCAATAAATAAATAAAGATTCAAACAGCAAATTTTTGTGTGTTAAGAGAAAATGGTCCTCCATACCTCAACTATTTCTTTACACAGTTTTCACTATAATTATCATAATTGTTTTAAGGGGTATCAACATGTAGTTTGGTTTTTCTCTAATATGATATTAAAACTATATCACATTAGAGATTCTTACAGCATGACACTCATGATTTTAAAACTGCATCACATCTGAAAATTATTTTATTTGCATTAGTGAATTTACTAAATCCCTGAGTACATCTGTTCAAAGATCACCTACCCATAAATCACAGGATTAGAATAGGTATGAGTCTATGGCACCTAATCCCCCACCCTCATTTAGAAGCCATAGGCCTGGGGGGGAAACATAACACCATTCATTCATTCATTCATTCATTCATTCATTTTTCTACCCTGCCTAGCTGGACAAGCTGGCTCAAGACGGCATCCAACATTTAAAATATTATAAAACAATAGTTTACAAAAATTTCAAAAACATGGTATAATTTGCAACTAAACAACAGATAAAGGTGGCAACAATCAGAGTTGTATGGTGGGAGAGGCAGCATCAAATTTAGCCGCCTCCAGCAGGGTCTCACCCAGCAAGTTCCAGGGACCTAGTTGTCCTCAATCCCCTGGTGACAGTTCCTAATTGAAGGCCTGGTGGAAGAGCTCCATTTTGCAGACCCTGCAGAACTGTAATGAGTCCCACAGGGCCCTGATGTTCTCTGGGAGCTCATTCCACCAGTATGGGGCAGCCACTGAGAGAGCACTGGTTTTAGTGCTGGCCAGCCGAGCTTCTTTTGGACCAGGGAGAGTCAAGCGATGTTGTGAGTTTGACCTCAGTGCCCTCTGGGGCATGTATGGGGAAAGGTGGTCCCTCAAGTAGACAGGTCCCAGACCATATAGGGCTTTAAAGGTCAACAACAGCACCTTGAACTGGATCCGGTATGCTATAGGCAGCCAGTGCAGGGATCCCAGCACAGGCTGGATGTGGTCCCATGTGGAGAGCCATCAGCAGCCTGGCTGCAGCATTCTGCACTAGCTACAGCTTCCGGATCTGAGACAAGGGCAGCTTCATGTAGAGAGCATTGCAGTAGTCTAATCTCAAGGTGACCATTGCATGGATGACTGTTGCTAGGTCATCGCATTCGAGGAAGGGAACCAACTGCCTGATCAGCCGCAGGTGATAAAAGGCCATCTTGGCAGTGGCTGCTACCTGGGCCTCCATTGTTAAAGAGGCATCCAGGAGCACTCCCAAGCTCCTAACCCTCAGCACTGGCACCAATGGTGCCCCACCGAAGGTCAGTGGTGGGATCCCTAACCCCGACCTGTTTTGACTCAAGCTCAGGACCTCTGTCTTTGTTGGATTCAGTTTCAGTTGACTCAGTCTAAGCCAGCCCACTACGTCCTGAAGCGCCCGCTCCAGGTCATCTGGGGTAGAGTTGGATCAGCCGCCCAGCAAAAAATACAGCTGGGTGTCATCGGCATATTGATGACACCCGAGCCTATGCCTCCAGACAATCTGGGCAAGGGGGCACATATAGATGTTGAATAACATTGGGGACAGCACTGCCCCTTGAGAGACTCCACATATTATTAGTGGATACCTCTGGGAAGCCTGTTCCCTGAGCGCGACCCTCTGTCCCCAACCCTGGAGAAAAGAGACAAGCCACTGTAAGGCCAGCTCCTGAATCCTTGTATTGGTGAGGTGATGGATCAGCAACTGGTGGTCAACCATGTCGAATGCCACTGACAGGTCCAGCAACACCAGGGCCACCGTGCCGCCTTGATCCAAATGTCTCCAGAGGTCATCACTACTGAATTTCTCATCCAAGTCCAATAGACTCAAGATTTGATCCAATAAGCAGCCCAAGTGTGAGATCCTGGTTCAGTAAAAAAAAAAAAAAAAACCCTGAAAACCTAATGATTTTATGAGGATTACTACTCAAAATAATTATTTGTAATTCATTCAAGAGTAGCAAGCTTGGATGGAAACAGCAGGAATAAAGAGAATTTTTTCTGACTGAATTTTGAGTAGAACTCAGTCTTTTAAGCTAAATTTACAAAAACGTGAGACAGGTATCATGTTCCATGTCCTTTAAAAATACCCCCAGTATCTTGTCTCTTTCTATCTTAAGTAACAGCACCAGTGGCCTCATTGTTTTATTAATTGATTATATAAGGAACATTATACACATGAAGCATGTCTCGTGGCTTAAATTAGAGGTAATGAAGCTTAAACATGTCTCTGTTGGTTTGCATGGAACAATTTTAAAAATCACTTCTTTAAAAACTTTTGAAATTGGATCACAAACATGATAGCAAGAACTGACCATACAAATTTTGTGATCTTTTTATCTAGGCTCAACGGTAGACTGTCCACTTTTCTGGAAAGAAAACAAACCAATGTCCATTCAAAAGAAAACAAACCAATGGTGTTGTGATGGACAGGTTAGGTTCCTTCTCTCCCTAAGAGCGACCAATAGGAGTTGACACAATGTTGGTGAGAGGCTGACAGTCAAACAGCTGTTAGTTCAGAGTTGGACTCAGACCTGGCTGAAGGAAAAAGCAGTAAGCATGAGCCAGCATGTGCAGAACAGCAGCTCGACAGAACAGCAGCTCGACGCTGACTAGGAAAAGGTCAGCTTGTAACAAAGAATCCCAAATGAATGAGTAGGGCAATGGTTCAAAAGTTCAAGTTTGGAGAAACTTTGTATTCATTTGCCTGAATCACCCCACTGTTACATTTAAGCCATTAATAAAAGTTACTTCTTGTTTGTTTAACTCTGTGGATTGGATGTATATGGTCTCAGGGAAAAGCACACATACACACACACTCTTACATTTAGTTGTTTGTTTCAACTTTTATTCTGCCCTCCCATGAACGGGCTCAAAGTGGATCACAACACCAATATAAAATAATATAAATACAGTAATTAAGTGTGCCTTTTGCACATGAAGATTGGATACAAGCAGTGTTCCCTCTAAGCTGAGTTAGTGTGATCTAGCTCACAGTTTTTTTAGAGTTTGGCTCACACATTTTTGTCTTAGCTCAGGAAGGATGGCTCCAAAGCAAACTGGTGTATGTGGTAGCTAAATCGCTTGCTCACAACTTTAATGCCAGTAGCTCACAAAGTTGATTTTTTTGCTCACAAGACTCCATAGCTTAGAGGGAGCATAGGATACGTGATATCCACTTTTTAAAAAGTGCATTCCAGAAACACAAAAAGTCTCAACACAAAGTATCAAATGTTATCCCTCCCCCCTTTAAGATATGTACCTTTTAATATTGAGGTGGGGACACCACCAGATGCAGTGGTGTGCAGAGAGCAGCAGCTGTGAGAGAGGAACACGTAATCACACAGGCACAGACCCAGTCGTCTTTTCCCTGCAATGCCATGCTTGAGCTGTTCAGATACTGATGAGCAGCCCATTGAAAAGCAGATCATTATGCTTGAGGAGGACATGAGCTGAAGTGGAGACTGAACAACATCCCTCCTTGTTCTGATGAAGAAAATGTTGTAGGGAGCAAAGCTGCCTCTGCCTTCAAAATCCACCTTTTTTGCCACCATATTATTATTTCTGGGATAAGAACCATTTTGTGCTTCACAAAATAATGTTGCATTACTGATTGCAACTCTCTTTGTGACCATTTCAGCATGTGCCACACTGCTGCACTGACTAAAGATGTCGTTTTCAACAACTAATCCTACTCCTCCTCTCTGTTGAACCAACACTATTATCTGGGTCAGCTTGTGGCCACAGTTGCTTCCTTTTTTCTGGCAGGAAATTTGTTCCTTTAATAACTGCAGGACCAATACAAATCCCACAGGTGACACTTTCCCTGTCACTGTATCTCCATGCTGAAAAAGGCTACACATGCTGAATTTCACCATGTTATCTATTTACCAAAGGTACCAGAGTCTTTACAGAAAGGTGTTACTTGTGATATTGGCATAACCATTCAAAGGTCATTGTACTTTTTGCAAGCACTTAAGGATGAATGATTAGGATATTAGCAAAAGACTTGAAAATGATTTTCAGATAATTTTCACATTAAAAAAATAAAGAGCATCCAACCCCAGCTATAAAAATTGGCCATTAAGTAATATTATGTTCAAATTAAAAGAACCTCTGGCACCCTAACTATTTATGACATCCACAATAATAGGTAATGAACACATTATGATAAGTGTTATTAAAATTAATTCATAATGCACCACTAAGGATTAAAACCCAAAATGGATGCCTCATAATGCTAAATTACTAATCATTATAAATTCATACTGAATTGTCATAACAGTAGGTATCAAAGTGGTTTGTGACAAAATCTAAGTACAGGCTTGAGAAATGTTTTTAATTTTGCTATAATCTGAAGTATAACAGCTATTACCCATGGCACTCCATTTTGCCTTGAAGTTGGAATGGTTTATCATGAAAACTATAAGGTGCTCACTCCACAGGGGGGAAAATACTACTAAATCAGTTTACAGTCTGTAAACTGGATCCAATTTACCACACTATTTTATCCAACTTGCTCTCATGCATATTCTGAAATTATTGAAGACCACTGCCAATTAATGAGGAAGTCCTTATTCCTAGATGATGGTGCCATTATTTAAAGCACCTACCAGCAATAGCTCCTGTGATGCCCAAGTGTCTTTGACATACCACACAGAGGTAAAAGCATCCAGAGCCCCAACCAGCCGGAAGACCTCTTTTAACAGTATCCTACCTCTGGCATAGTTAGGTAAGAACTACAGCCCTGTGTTAAATTATTTAAAAGTGTTTAAAAGCAACCCCCCCAAGTTTCTAAAAAGACCCTTATTAATAGAACAGCCTATTTAATGACCCTAACTAAACCAGAAATGTACACCAAGCCCAGTAAAACATTTTAAAACCAAAAGAAAACCAATACCACCACTAAGGAAACCTTACCCAAGCCAAGCCAACAGCAACCCACATCCCACCAGCTTCAACCACCCCAGCAACCAAAAGGAATATGAACTTTAAGCAGTTAAAATCTCTAAAGCCAAACCTTCACAATAATGCAACAAGTGACACAACTCAAGGGGAAACTATTGACCAACAAGCCAAAACAACATCTAACCACACCACACCATCAGCTTAAGCCCTCTCAGCAACCAAAAGGAACATGAAGTTCGAAAATCTCAAAAGCCATACCTTCACAACACTGCAACAAGTAACACAGCCAATCCACAAAATTAGATAACTAGCGAACAACAGCAACCCACACACCCCATCAGCTTCACCCCCCCCCGCAACCGAAAGGAATGCAAACTCTTAAAACAGCAAAAATGTCAAAAGCCTAACCCTCACAACAATGCAACAAGTAACACAACCCAAGAGAGAACTAGTGTGAGCAGAACAACAAGACACGTAATGAACAGAATAACACACATGCACCCAGCTCCCCCCAACAACCAAAAAGAATAAACAATCCAGCTATAGTACTGTTACAAAGAGTGACAAACTTTTAAATTTTTAAACAGATTTTTAAAATTCTGAAAATGTTCAGCTAAAGCAAAGTTATGCTAAGCCAAAGCAACCACCTCCCAACACCCAACAGAACCCACCCAACACAGGATGGGGGGGGGGGGGGGGAGAGACTTAAAAAAAAAGCCTTTACATTTTTTCCTTTAAAAAAATAATTAGAAAAATATATCAGTTTGAAGTACTATTACCATGTGATGTCTTCAGGCTTATGTCCAGTCAAGCAGACCACTCCATAGTCCACACAGCAGAGGAGAGATAAAGGGCACTGGGCAGGGCAGGGCAGGCCAAGCAAAGCAGCAGCAGCAGTGCCGGCAGCAGGAAGGCAGCTGAGGAGCCAAGGCCAGCAATCTCCACTCCAGCCAAGCAGCCAGCCAAAATGGAGTGAGTCCAGCCACAGGACTCCTGCTGCTTAAATGCTCTCTGTGCCCATGCACAGAACAGTTTGAAAAAATATCAGTGTTCTGTGACTGGTCAAAGAGCACTGCAACCTGCAATTCTATTGGTAGAACTGAAAGTTCCCCCCCACACCCCCAGCAAGGTAGGTGGTACTGTGCTGGCTGGGGTAGCCCAGCAGCAACACCAGCCTTGCAGAGCTGCACAATGCATTTGCAGTTTGCAAATGCATGGCTGTGGTTGGATATTAGGTCTCCCTCTTCCCCCTCCCCCCTTAGCCCTGGGAAGCAAAAGAAGAAGTGGAGAAATCCCTGGATCGGCAGGAAAAGAAAGGAAGTGCTGCCCTCTAAAACTTAAACCACCTTTCCTGCAGCTTTTTGGGGCCCGGTATACTTGCCTAATATTTTCTACGTATTCAGGGCTGCTGTATTTGGCAAGCCAAATCAGAACTGAGAATCTGATTCTGCTGGGCCTGCCCTGAATACTGCCAAATAGGCAGTTACTTGGAGATGTATTCAGCTCGGCCGAGCCGAATGCTCATCTCTAGTCCTGATCAGCATGGGAAGGGCATGGCAAGCTCCAAGACTTCTAGGTTCTGCTGTGCTCCCTGTGTTGTTACCAGCAGGGCACCAGGGTCAAATCGCCAAGAACTCTCAAATCCAAAGAGTGGATCTGGAGCTAGTTCAGATCTGCCCTGTCATTTTTAGAAAACACTGTGAGGGAAATGGATGATTTCTTAAATTAACCAAGAAGTTAAAATGCAAATGATGCATTTGTGCAGTGTTCACATTTTTTCCCCTGATTACTTTCTCAAATGATTTTATGTTCTCTCAGCAAACGGAATAAAAATCACCTTGCCTGCTTCTTCATCTGCTCAGCCCATCATCTCTGGAGCCAAATGAGATGTTATTAATTTTAGCATCAGTACATAAAATCTAAGTCAGTCTGTGGTTAATTTGGAATTCTGATGGCCATGGCAGCCCAGGCCCCTCTCTTAGGAAGACACCATGCTTTGCCATTTCAGATGCATCTGAACACAAGGGGGTGCAATTTGCTGCTTTTCATATATATTTTTTAAAAAATGTGAGCATGCACACTGGGAAATCAGCAATAGGGCTACAACAGGGAAAATGAGATGTGTCTGTAGTTTCTTAACTAGATACGCCCACTCAGTTTTTTTATCCAGCATTTTTAAAAGGAGGAAGCCAGATCTCCAGATGTTCCAGTACCTTAGGACATTAATTAAGTCATATTCTAAAATCTGTTTCTAGTCCCTCTTCTACATCTGCATTTCTAAGGTATGTTTCCCCCCTTATCACGATCCAATTATGCTGCAGAACAGAAGAAAAAGATTATTTTAATACAACTCTCCCATATGGCTTTAAAATACTTATTTCTAATATTTGTACAGTAGTTTGTAACAATTCAAGAGTAAATTAACATTGTTCTATTACTCAGATTTTTTAAAACTGATAATACTTAATGCAGATTTTGCTGAGCTAACTACTTTAATTAGATAAAAAGGGAGCTTTTATACCTGAAGGAAAATCTTCAACGGCGCACTTATAAGGAATATGTGAATGAGAAATCAAATATTAAAATGTTAATTAATTCTAGGTTTCAGAGCTCATGAAATTGTTATTGCATATTAATAACCCAGGCATTTTGAATTTGATGATTTTTTGTAACAAAGGGAGATTTACCCAGAAGCACTATATACACCGAGTTGTCATTAACAAAGAGGTGAAGGGACCAATGCCCTCCTACCCTGAGAGCCAGCTTGGTGTAGTGGTTAAGTGCGCGGACTCTAATCTGGGAGAACCGGGTTTGATTCCCCACTCCTCCACTTGCACCTGGCTGGATGACCTTGGGCAAGCCATAGCTCTGTACCAGCTGTTCCCTCAAGGACAGCTTGGGAAAGAGTTCTCTCAGCCCCACCTACCTCACAGAGTGTCTGTTGTGGGGAGGGGAAGGGAAAGGAGTTTGTGAGCCACTCTGAGACTCCAAGTGAGTGAAGGGCGGGGTATAAATCCAATCTCTTCTTCTTCTTCTACCTCTCAAGGGAGAATAGTTAGTAATCCCAATAACTTAATCTACCAACCTCCCATACAAAAATCAACCTGTTTACTCTAGACCACATAATGTATCACACAGTGTGCTGTCGTATTCATCTGGATATGTGCTATGTGGTGCTATGTGAGATGTGTATACTGCAGGAGGCCAAAAAAGTTTGAAAAGTAGAGGCCATGCCCATCATTCCTTGCCAATGCCCTCTACAGATCATCTTTTAATGTCATCATAAGCAGAGTTGCACTGTTCAAAAGCCACTGGCATCAGTGGGTTTAGAAGAATATCACTCTGCCCCCGGAAGCTTCAAAGAGCTCAAAATATGGTCGCCAGGCTACAGACTGGCAACTAAGATTGAGACTATATCTCTCCAATACTGAAAGACCTATACCGGTTGCCTATTTGCATCCATGCAGAATTCAACATTCAGCAAATCTGTAAACAGTTTGGGACTTGGGAACTAGAAAGATCACTTCCATCTTGGTGATCCTGCAGAAGCCCTTCTCTGCATGCCACCATCCTCGAGGTGAGGTGACTAGTCACCAGGGAGAGGACTTTTTCTGCACTGGCTTCTTCTCATTTAGGGAACCCATTTACCACAGCTACTAAAGGCAGCAGGGGAAAAAAAGTTTGTTTTGTTTCTTGTTTGTTGATTTATGTGGTTTGTAATTTTGTTGGTTATCTGTACATCAGTTGCTGCTAATTACTGTTGTTAGCCACTGTGAGTGATGCTGATTAACTGAGACTTCAGTGGTGGTCATTCTGTTTTTGAGTGCTCTGAATGGGATGCAGTTTTGAAAGCCACTTCATAATCTTCAGGCTAAGAGAATTCCTCTTCTTCTCTGTTGTTTAGAACAGAGTTCATAAACTTTATAAATCTTTTCTCTGTTAATATACCTATAGGTACGATTACTGTCGACTTTATCTAGTGTACTCAATGTATTCAGGCTCCCAGGATGATGGATAGATGCAGAGAACCTGAGACTGGATCAAGGCTGAACTGGCAATTTCACCTTCCTGACGTAGCAGGATGTCTTTCCTTGAGGTCCACTGCCCCCTAGGAGCAGCAGGATGGTTCTCTGATTTTGCAAACCAAATCTGATGAATTGGCTACTGGGGACTGCAGCAGAGAACTGGGACAAGTAAAGATAAGGCAGGAACACAAAACAAAAGAGGATACAGAGCCCTCCTGACCCTGTAGGAGCCTTGGTCTTCATTTCCTCAGAGTGGTTCCAGAGGACAGGGGTGCATTTTTTGTGTGTGGATGTGAATTCAGTGCTGTTTCCTGTGCCTTCTCTAGCAGAGATTCTTTGCCTCATACAAAGGTTAATCCTACCACTTTTCCTTTAGTAGATTAACATTGTAATCCCTGTTTATTTATTTAACAGTTACACTCTTCCAAGTGAATCAACTTCAGTTGACTTTAAAAGGGTATAATTCTGCTACAGTGCAATCCTATGCAGAGTCTAAGACTGCTGACTACACTAAAAAGACCTGAAAACATTGAGCAGTCTTTTTTCTCTTTATGTATCATGCACCTGTTGTAAGCTTCTGAAATTCAAATTTTGTAAACTTCAAAAACAGTGATGTCATCTTATTCACAGTGCACTGTTCATGGCAAATATCTTTGCATTCCCCAGGAAATGGAAAAAGCTAAGCAGGAGAAACCATAATATCCAATGCATTCATTCTTTGGAGTGGCAATAAAAGAAAATAGTGCCATAGCTAATTAAATTAACTAAATGTCGCTGCGTAAATTCATCTAGCTATTTTAATTTAAGCACTGCTAAGTGGGGATCATCATTTAATTAAAACTGGGACTAATTAATTGTTCCAATTGTTGTTTTTAAGAAAGATGATGTTTTCTTGACCTTTCTCAGGAGGTAAGGAAAATGTGTCATATTGCCTAGGGAATATTTATTTAAATTAAAACCTTTAAATGGTGTCAAGAAAGGAACCAAGTATGGAGATAATCACTTTTCATTCCAAGGGAATGGCTTTTTGAATCTGGGTAAATGGGAATTATAGTTCCTAGTAGTAGAATCCAATCATGAAACTTGATTTCCAAGGCCATAGAAGCTAAGGTGCATTGTGGGTAAAGGTGGACAAAGTCATCCTAAACTAAAACATCAGTAACCCAGTTTGTTGCCTTATCATAACTGTTCACAAGTTGCAGCAAACTCATGTACAATTCATGTACAGCGTACATTTCATTTTTCTTTGTACATCCATTAAGGAATTATCATGTTACATTCAACTCATGTACAGATGAATGTGTGATACAAACTCCACATCTATTCATCTAATGATCCCCAGTTTTTTATCTGTGAAGTGAACATGCAGTAGTGCTGTCTTACAAACAGATGTCCCCATGTATATGCAGAATGTACCTGCATTCACTGTAATGTATGAAGGTGGATGATTGTGTTAGAGCATAAGAACAGAAATTTTCTCAGTCTTTGGGGAACAACAAAGCCCATAACAGTAATTATAAAACAGCATATAACCTAGAGCATGGGTGGCCAACCTGTGGCTCGGGAGCCACATGCGGCTCTTTCACACATACTGTGCGGCTCCTGGCAGGGCAGCTGGGGAAGCAAAGGGGAGGCATGCTTTTTCTCTCTTTCTCCCTTCCTTCCTTCCTTCCCTCCTCCCTCCCATCTATTTGCTTTCCTAGTTTCTCTCTCTCTCTTCCTTTCCACTTCTTTAATTCTTTCTTTCCATCTCTCTCTTTTTCTCTCTCTCAATATCATTAGCAAACAAGTAATATCATTATCAATAACCGGTTTTCCTCGTTTGTTTTTATTTTTGGCAGTCCCATTTAACGTTAATAAAAAGCAAATTTGCATATTTTTAAAAATAAAAACGTGTGTGTGATATTTGTTTCTGTCTTGCGGCTCTCAGACATCTCTATGTGGCTCCTACGTTTATTCTATGTGGCTCTTACGTTAAGCAAGGTTGGCCACCCCTGACCTAGAGGGTTAAGAATATTTTGTCATCTGTGCACTTAAACTTTAGATTATCTGAGAACCACTGGCGTAGGTCCTAGAATAACATCTAAATCATTACACTGAGTTATGAAAATACAAGACACAGTCTAAGACATGCCCCTTCCTCAACAGAACTGTTTATATACAAACCTATCTGGAAAAATATAAACTGATGCAGTCACATAACAAGGCATTAATTCACTTGATCTGAGCCCCTGTAATACCTGTGGCAACAGTTGTTGCCTGAAAGCAGTATGTATATTGCTGAGCTGCAGTGCTGCAAAATCTCCATAATGCATCCTGGTGAGTTGGGCTGGCAGAAAACTTTCCATCCTAAAGCACACAGGCTGAAAAGTCAAGTGAAACCAACTGCTTTGGTGTTAATGGAAATTTAGAAATTTAGGGTTAATAGGGAGGGGTTGTGGTTCAGTGGCAGAGCATCTGACATGCAGAAAATCCCAGGTTCAATCCCCAGCATCTCCAGTTAAAGAATCTCATAGTAGAAGACATGGAAAACCTCTGCCTGAAATCCTGGAGAGCCAGTCAGCCACTGCCAGTCTGAGTAGACAACTGTCTGTAATGGACCAGTGGTCTGATTCAGGATGATGATGGAGAAGAAGAGGAGGAGGAGGAGGAGGAGGAGGAGATTGGATTTATACCTCGCCCTTCATTACCTGAAAGAGTCTTGGAGTGGCTTACAAACTCCTTTCCCTTCCCCTCCCCACAACAGACAGCCTGTGAGGTAGGTGGGTCTGAGAGAGCTCTTTCCATATCTGTCCTTGAGAGAACAGGTCTGATAAAACTATGGCTTGCCCAAAGGTCATCCAGCAGCTGCAAGTGGAGGAGTGGGGAATCAAACCTGGTTTTGAGTCCCAGATTATAGTCCGTGTACTTAACCACTACACCAAACTGGCATTTTCACGTGTGTTCACGTGTGCTGAAGTCTTATTTTAGATACCTCTACTCAGTCACTTACAGATAAATTATTTCCCAGTAGTCTATTACATGGTAAACTTCATTTCCTGAGGTTTCTTAGGATACCTCCAGCATCTTAGCCTTTTAGACTACATCGTCAATAGTCATTTTAATCAGAAATTAAAACTTTATTTATCAGAGGACTTTATTCAGAGGAAATTTCAGTAAGGTTAATAATGTAGAAAGGAAGCAGGTGTGTGTGTCTGCGTGGTGCTGGGGGTTGGAATAATGTAATTTAGTCCATACACCAACGAATACACAATACAGCAAAGGAACAAAAGACTGAAAGGGAGAAAAATCTATTTCCCCTTATTTCTTCCCACTCACTCTGTTATAATGAATATAGGTGTAATAGAGATGTTTTCAGTAATATCCCTCAACATTACCAAATGCCCTCACATCAAATAATATATAGTTTACTATGCTAAGGCAGTGCACATTGGCTGCAGTGTCCCCTGATTACACTGACTCTGATTAAACTGATGAAGACTGGCAGAAATATTTGGTCACTCATAATAGTGAAGGGTAGAGTTATGCAAATTTATTTTGTTTGAATGTGATTGGTTTGAAGCACAAAATAAGTACTCATAGCAAGTACACTTTGCAGGTTTCCTCCATAACTCAATTGTAACTGGCCTGATTTGTGATAAGAAAAAGAGTTTTCTGCATGTAACCTCACAACAGACAATGACCCAAATTTGGCATTTCAAAAGAAATGCATGAAATTTTCTATAGGAAATCCAAGAGCAGTCCCCATTTCCTCCCTTCCATCTGATGCAGCCTTTTTCAGGGTGGGGATCTGCCTCTTTCTTTCTAGCTCTTTCCTGTGCTATGCAGATTTGTTGTATAATAACACATGACATTATTTCTCAAGAGGGAATCTTTGCGTATCCCTGGGATGCCACAGGAGAAATAGCCAGTGAATTTCAAAGGAAGGCAAATAAATTCTGAAAAGATTAGTCTGCCTAAATTTCTCTTTCAAGGGAAGTTAAGAAGGGCTGCCAGGAGTAGGGAACAAGTAAGGAACACTTTCCAGGTCTCTGCTGTATGACGATCTCGGGGATCTGGACAACTACTGTGCCTATACTATGGTGTGTGAACTACACTAATGTGTGTAGGTTCTTCTATTTGTTGCTGTAAGTTGCATCCTACTATGTGATTCTTTGTATTCTTTAACTCAGCCCTGTACCAGGGAATTTTTTGTTGGGGTTGCACCAAGGTGCTCTCTGGGGAGGGTGGGTTTTAGGGAGGGATCTCAGCCAGGGCTGCTCAAGCCACACAGGCAAGCAGACACACACCCGCCTGCTCATGCTGCTGGACCCTGGGAGCACCGGCTGTGGCCCATACTTCCCAGTCATGGTGTGAGAGCAGGCGGGAGGGGAGTGACTGAGCAAGCAGCCAGATGTGGGAGCTTCTACCCACTTGGCTACGAGGATGGAAGGAAGGAAGTTCTCGCTTGCTCGTTCACTCTTGCTGGCTGGATCCCTTTCTCATTCTCATGCAGGCCCCACTTGCCACTGCTACCACCACCATGGGCTAGGCGGAGGCATGACTATTTGGGGAGATACTGACTTCTTTGGAGGGTGCCTGGTTGTTTAGGGAGGGTGCCAGGCACTTATGGGAACCCCCATGCATATGGGCCTGCTTTAACTTGTAGTGTTAATTTCTAATAGTACTTTGATAATAGCTAATAGTGTTTTGTTTCATCTGTTTTCAGATTTCTGCTTGGTTCCTGATTTCTACAGTTCAAATCCTATTGCATTATTTATTGAATGTCCCATCCTGTTGACTGTATTGACTTACACTGTGTAATCTGCCTTAAGTCTCAGTGAGAAAGATGGGCTATTAATGATGTAAATGAATAAATAAGGTCAAGTGCCCCCTGGGATTTCTGTGGCCAGCAGACAGGAGAGGGTGAAGTGCCCCCTGGAGTTTCCCCAGCCAGCAGACAGGAAGGGGTAGAGTGCTTCCCATCTGCCACTTCACTCCTCCTGTCTGCTGGCCCTGGGAGGCACTTCATCCACATATTTAACCCTCTGTTTTTGCTCCCTGCTGCTTTGAACTGGGGAGGAGCAAAACCAGAGGGTTGAGTGGTTGGAGCAGGGTCTGACATTCAGCTGTTATTTTTAAATGGCTCCCAGCCATTTAAATCCTCCCAGTCTGCTCCCCGCAGTTTTGATGGGGGGGGGGGGAGCAAAACCAGAGGGTTAAATGGAACTCTCTCAACCCCACCTACCTCATAGGGTGTCTGTTGTGGGGAGAGGAAGGGAAGGCGATTATAAGCCACTCCAAGACTCATTCAGTTAGTGAAGAGTGGGATATAAAACCAACTCTTCTTCTTCTGGTTTTGCTCCCTGCGTCCTTGAAGCCGTGGGAAGCAGAACCAGAGGGTTTAAATAGCTTGGATCGATTTAAACTCCTGCTCACAACTCCCCATTGCTTTCATAGGGAGCTGAAAGCAGGGATTTAAAATTTAAATGGCTCATGAAACTATATGAACTGGTTTGGTTTGTGAACTGGCATACTGGATCATGTAGATTCATAGTTCAGTTCATGGTTCAGCCATGAACCATGAACCAAACCTAAAAAATGTGGTTTGTGCCTGAAGAGTACTGGACTCAGGAGACCAGGAACGGTGAAATCATGAAGCCTTTATTGAGTGATTCAGCATGCCCAGTAGATGGTCAGAACAAGCATGCTTCCAGGGCTCCAGGGCCCTCATTATATGCTGGCCAGAGCCACACCTCTGGCCACACCCAAAAGACCTGATAGGGGCTTAACATATGCGCATGTTTGTCATAGGTTCCCTGGAGGAGCCTTTGATTGCATTGGCTCCCCAGGGAGAACCTAGGTCCCACATTGGTGGAGGCTTTCAATCCGGATGTCTATTGTTCCTCCAGATTCAAGCTCCCCTCTCTGCCTGACCATGTGCTCTGGCCATGTGGCGGGCGCCATTACCTGGGAGCACATGGCAGGCTGGTTGCTACACAGAGCATACTACATTACAGTGCCCATCCATACTTGCTTATTCCTAAGGTCAAACCAGAAGCAGCAAAAGAGATTCACATTTAATATTTCCACCTATTTTACTATATAATTCCCAGCTTGGCCCCCATGTAACTTCAAAAAATATATGCAAAATGTGGTCACTTGGGAATTGTAGAGAGATTTCTGCAAAAAAAGAATAAAATCTGAAAAGATAGGGAAAATATATGTGTAAGTTAAGGTTAAAACCTTGTAAAACTAAAAAGCCAACAGAGTTGCTGGGAATAGCCTACCTCCACTTCAGAGCACCCTTACCAGAAGTACCAGGGAGCTGCAGCAGAGTTTCTAAGTCCATGGGTGAATCACTGCACAAGCATGGGGACTTAATGAAACCCCACCATCACCAGGTGATCAGTGGTGGCTAGGGCAGCCTCATGTCAGTGCCAGCCAGATGATCAAGGGAGTCTGGAGAGTTTTGTAGCTGAAAGCATGTTCAGCTCCAACCCTACCCCATTAGGCAACTGGCTGGGAATGGTTGGAAAACCTGAGAGAATGTAGGAAGTAGGGAAAGGTCATTTGAGTGGGTCCGGGGAAGGGCAATAGGAAAATTGAAAAAGGTACATGGGTTGGAATAAAAGCAGAAACGGGGGTTGGATGTAGAGTTCCATTTGCATGATATTGGTTGGCAAACTCCTGTTGTTACTTCCCCTCTCCACTCTCTGTCAATGGTGAGGAGGGGGGAAATGAAGAGAAGCAACAGCAATTCACTGACATCACTTTGGAGTGAATATCTGGAAGTGTTGCTGTTGCGTCAAGTAACTTTCTAGGCATTTCCCTGATCTGTATGATCTTTATCATAAAGACTGGAAAACTCTTAGAACTTTGCTTTAGGGATGGGTATGAACCAGCTGACAAACTAAAGTTCGTCACTAAGTTTGGCCAGTTCATGGTTTGCAAAGCAATGTTTGCAAACTGAACAACTGCCATAAATTTTCATGATTTTTGATGCAGTTCATGGAAGTTTGTGCTTGTTTATGAAGAGCAGAAAACAGGGGTTTAGACCCCAGCTTTCTGCTCTTCATAAAAAACAGCTAAGAGGTGAGGGGCTTCCCGCTTCTCAGCTGTTGGGTTAAAATAGCTGGGAGCCATTTAAATCACTGCTTTCTGCTCCCCAGCCATTTCGCACCATGTTTTCTGCTCCCTGAGGCATTTCATGGGAAGCAGAAAGAAGTAGCTTAAATGGCTCTGTGACAGACTGCGCTTTTAAAAGCTTAGAAGTGCCATGTAAACAGATGAAGAGAGAGAGAGAGAGTCACTTGGAGTCTCAGAGTGGCTTACAAACTCCTTTCCCTTCCCCTCCCCACAACAGACATCCTGTGAGGTAGGTGTGGCTGAGAGAGCTCTTTCAAGAACTGTCCTTGAGAGAACAGCTCTGACAGAACTATGGCTTGCCCAAGGTCACCCAGCAGCTGCAAGTGGAGGAGTGGGGAATCAAACCCATTTAGAGTCACAGATTAGAGTCCATGCACTTAACCACTACACCAAAGGACTGTCAAGGGTTAATTCATCACAGAGCCAGAGAGCCTTGAGTGACAGGCTGTTCCAAGAGATCTGATTGGTTAGCATCTGTGAGTTTAACCTGTGAGTTTAACACAGACAGGAGAATTGGGGGAAGTTGGCAAGGAAGTTTGGGAAGTAGGAGAAGACTCCCATTTGGGCCAATGAAAGGGGAAAGATCTTCTAGAGACAGAGAAGAAAATTCCCTACCCAGTCAAACAGGGAGTTAGCTCTGAAGAGTGCAAAATTCCCTTGTCTGATGTAGTTAGAAACTGCCTTTAGAGACTTGAAGTGTCAGTTAAAAACTCAAGATGAGAACTGGTGTTTCAAGAGAAGGGGTTTGGGTACTGGAAAGAGGGTAGTGTAGTTATTAGGAACACAGACTCTAATCTGGAAGAATCAGGTTTGATTTCCCACTCCTCCACATGCAGCTGCTGGTAGACCTTGGGCAAGCCACAGTTCTCTCAGAGCTGTTCTGTTGAGAGGAGTTCTCAGAGAGCTCCTGCAGCCCCACCTATTTCACAGGGTGTCTGCTGTGGGGAGAAGGGAACAAAATTGTAAGACCCTCTGAAACTCCAAGTGAAGGGCAGGGTAGAAATCCAGTATTTTCTTTTTCTTCTCTTCTACTAGCCTTCTGAAAACCAAAAAAGTCAAAGAAAAAAAAGTGTACTAGAGTGTTTAGGAAAACACTGGAACAAAAGCCTCTCAACATAAAGATTTAAGTAACTGTGAACAACTTAAGAAACTCTCATTAGCCTAAAACCTAGGATTCACAGTTTGTACGTGTACTGGTTCTAACACAGAAATTTCAACCCCTGGTTTCACCTGACATTTCCCCTCTATGTTAAATAAAATATTTTGTTATTTTTGAAATTCAAAACACCTTGAGTGCCATTTAAGTTAAGTTAAAACAGACTCCCAATCCTTCCCTCAGGTTCCTCAGGTGAGCCAACAGCCAAAATATTGCACTTTGACAGGGTGGGACAATCTGAGTTCTTCAGCAAAGAAGAAAACACATCAGTAGGTAGCTCAGTCAGTAAAGGGAAAGAAAAATGGAGGGAAAATCTTGTTTCTGAGGGAGGAAAGTGGACGGGGCTGTCATAGGCTTCCAGCCATTTAAACCAAACAGCTGAGTGGTAGGGCTGCCTTTCAGCTGTTTGGTTTAAATGGCCTCCTCTTTTTCACGCTGCGAAAATCCATGGGAAACAAAAAGCAGGGATTTAAACTTTAAATGGCTCACAAACTGATACAAACTGGATGGTTCATGAACCAACCTCCTGGTTCACATGCGTTTATGGTTCAGTTTGTGGTTCAGCCACAAACCATGAACTCTGTCCATCTGTACTTTGCTTGACATGATGACATCAATTGTGGGTCTCCACCCAGAAGGTACATTGGTCCATCATGTAATGTCACTATCCCTATGCCTCCCCTTCTCACTTTTGCCAGGTTCAGGCATAACAAATCTAGCTGCAAGAGCGAAAGAAGACAGAGACATAAAAATTGGGAGTGGAAACAGGGGCAAGCAGAGAAACCATGGGTAGGAAGACGAGTGGTAACGAAATTCTCCCATTTCAAGTTCTTGCAGGTTCTCCACATGTTTTTACTAATTAATAGCCTTCCAGACCTCCATATAGGACTAGTTCCAGGACCCTCAAGGCCTAGGCTGACTAGAAAAAGATCCATTTTGACACTCTCTGGAGCTGTTTCTGCTTCTGATATCATTGCTAACTTGGTATCATTGTTAATTTGGACATGTCAATGGCAGAGGATATTCCAAGTTTGGGTTGGGGGGGGGAGTAGGGATACCTGGAAGCACTGGAAAATGTATGTCCTCTAGTTCCCAGTGATGAGCATGTACAGAAACATCCATTAAGAGCCACTGGCACTACATTTCTCATGGCTCCCAACATGTTGGATGTGCACCTCTGATAAGGCAGTAGGAAGCTGGAACTATGCAGACTATATTTCCCATAGTTCCTGGAGCTCATACCATGGCCTTTGAATATCTTTCCTGCTGCCACCACATTCAGAAAAAAAGGCGGGGGGGGGGGAAGGGAGGTGTGATGTGGAGATGGCAGCAGTTAGAAGCCTCATCCATGCAAGACCCAATTACAGACCTAGATTATGTTGTTGTATAAATGGAAGATGCTCAGCAACATGAGCCTGGGTAAAGAGTCTACTCATACCATTAAAAAAAATCGGTAATCATACCTAAGCAACTTTTATTCTTAGGATATCATTTCCTTTATAAATCAGGTACCAGAGCTAGATTCTCTCCCTTCCATCATTCTTGTTCAGTGTAGTGATGAAGTAGCTGAGGTATTTTATTACATATGTAAATTAAATCTGAAATTCTTGTAACAGATTCATTGTTCTTGGCAGCCTAATAGAATTCATGATAGGTGAAACACAGTCTCCAACCAAGCAGCCATCAAATTATTAGGCTGCATCATATAACTCTTAAAGGTGAAAAAGTAAAAGACTGAAGGTTTAAACAAAATATTACAGCAAGCAATAAAAGGTGGGAGTGGGAAGGAAAACAAAGGCAAGCATGCTAGTAAAAGACACTGAGGGAAGCACATGCCAGAACAACATTAGGGACACACTAGGTGTCAAATGGCAGGCTAAAGTCTACCAGCAAGATACATGCTGTGGCCAGTGTTCCCTCTAAGCTGAGTTAGTGTGAGCTAGCTCACCGTTTTTTAGCCTCCAGCTCACAGATTTTGGTCTTAGCTCAGGAAGGATGGCTCCAGAGCAAACTAGTTTATGCAGGAGCCAAACTGCTCACTCACAACTTTAGTGCCAGTAGCTCACAGAGTAGAATTTTTGCTCACAAGATTGCACAGCTTAGAGGAAACATTGGCTGTGGCCAAGTTATCTGAATCCAAAGGCATGTAGCTTTGCATGAGTATGTTTCTGCCAAATATGAAAATCACAGATTTTTTTTATCATGCTAGAAATATCATATGATAATATTTCTCAGTGGGAACCAAACATTCTGCAGTGGCCCCTTTAGAAGGAGAAGACGGCCGTTAGTGTGGCATGCTACTGTTCAACAGCAGCCACCCTATGAAAGCCAGTATGGTGTAGCAGTTAATGGGAGAAAAAGAAAAAAGAATGAAAGTCTGAACGCGGAATCAACCCACATTGACTAAGGAAAGTACAGGTACTCACAGTCTGCTATTGTAGCCAGAGAAAACCCCTTCATGTGAGTCAAGGCAGCTAATAACAAGCCCTTCCCCACTGTGGCCCTTTCCTCACTGAAGAACCCTGTGCTAGAGATGAAAGATGTTTCATTTCATTACTGCTGTTGCTCTTACCCATTTGCAGAGCAGCACCATCAAAAGGCCTAGCTCAGATGAGCAAAATTGTCACAGCTTTATATTTGAGTCCCTATGTTACTACAGTGTCTTAAGAATAATGTGGCTGGCAGTATACTATCTTGATTCTAAGTATATCAGTGTAGCTACTTTACTGGTAAAATAAATGAATCCTAAAAATACCCAGCAATTTTATGTGCATATGTTATGAGTAGGACATATACACACTGGCAATAATTCTGAGAATTCCTGCTGCATTCATTCTAATTGCACAAAGCACTGCTCATAGATCTCACTGTACATAAAGGCAGCCATACATGTACCATCTCCATGTTAAATATGGAGATTAAAGCTGAGAGATAGGAGTTGTGACTACCTTTGAAATAAGAATTTTCTATGAAGTGCTTACGGGGGGCGGAAGGCCCATGGCAGATGTTTGACTGAACACACTGATATCACTGGGGTGAGCCTGCCCCCCTCCAGAATACAGGTGATTTTTAACTCCTACATAGAGCTTGTGTGGTTCAGCTTCATTAGGGAAAGCTGATGTATGAATACATTTGCAAAGGTTAGCTGGAGGCAATGTTTCCTCATTAAAGGTGGCCTGCCTGGCATCAAGGAGGGTCCATGTATTTTCTGTGGCTGGTCCGGCTTTGCAGAAAAGTCTCCTCAGGGAGGAGGGGGGAACATCCTCCCTGTAGTAGTAAGCTGTCTTAAGCCACAAGGAAAGGCAGGATATAAATGTTTTAAGTTGTGGGCCCGCATTCATACTTTTTCTTGTGATTCTGTGAGTGAGAAAGTACGGGGAAGAAGCAATGTATATGCAGAAGCCACAAGCTGTGTTTGCACTCATTTTGCCTGGACTGCAGTCACATGAGACATCTGAAGGCTTTCATAAAGAACAAATGGAAATCCTAGCAAATTATTGGAAATACAACAATACTAACAGATATCCCAAGACTAGCTTCCAAATCAATTTTACTGCATACATTTTTATATCTATGTTTCTGGGAGATACATGAGCTCTGACAATTATCTAACACTGGGCAAAGTGTATGCTTGTCAGAAACAGAACATTTCGACATACGAATCCTATCTCTGAAACAACAATTGTGACTGCTATTAGGGGCTGCCATGCTTGATAGCAAAGGAAGCTGACCTTTAGTTATGCAAAAGTCAAAGCTTTGCACCAGTCTTATTGGCAAATACATTTTCAATCTTTGTCAACATATTCACACATGAAACCCCACTCTTGACACTACACTGAGAGACTCTCCAGTTGGTGGAGTGCTTTGTCATGGGTAGGTTACAGTGCCCCAAAAGGCATTCAGCATGGGAGGAGGACTACCAGAGATCCTTTCAGTCCTTGGAGACTGCCACACATCCTTCACCCCTACCCCAGATACAACTAAATGTGTTGCCTAGGACCATGTATGTGCAGCCAGGTCACAAAAAAAGAAGCACTGGTATTACTGCAATATTAACAAAAGAAACAGGTATCAGTGATCGTTTATTAGAACAAAATTATTCAGGATGGCAAAAACCAAGGCTGACTATGAAGAGCTCCTAGCGCACCTCCACAACCTGGGTGAGTGGGCAACAATGTGGCAAATGAAGTTCAGTGTTGGTAAATATAAGGTGGTACACATTGGGACAAAAAAAAAGTATAGGCTAATGGGGTCTGAACTGTTGGCAGGGTGTAGATATGCAGAAAAGCAAAGCACAAGCTGTTTAAAGAATAATGTTAGTTTATTAAGAAGAGAACAAGCTTTGTAAGAAAGGAGAGAGAGGGGTCTGTCTAGCTAGGAGAGAGAGTAATCAAACTAAACAGTTCTCAGCAGGAGTAGAAAGGAGACCTAACTGAGCCAATCAAGAGACTGGAAGGAGAGTATTTGAAAATACCAGGAAGTCCCTGTTCTCACTATGTTAACTAGTTGTCCCCTCTGCTGCCCTCTGTAGGATGTTCTTGTCATCTTCCATATCTATGCACGATAGACCTTGCATATTTCAACAAGAACCTGCTGAGACTGAGTGGGGAAAAGATCTTGGGGTCACAGGGGATAGCTTAGTGAAAGTGTCAACTCAGAGTGTGGCAGTGGTGAAAAAGGCAAACTCTGGTTATGATCCCATGCACAATTTGCCCCGACACAGGCGTGAATGCCAGGTGGATTAAAGGAGCACAGTCAGATGCCAACATCTGGGAAGTGCCCCGCAGCCATCGTCAACCTGTTTTGCTCCGCTGCACAAGCAGAATAAAAAAACACCTTGGAAAGTCCTGTAGCAAATGGGTTGCTATGGGCCACAGATGGACTTTCCTGTGTCTGATCACCCCAGCATGCTCCCATGGTGTTGGGATAGTCTGATCAGGCTATCCCAACTCTGTGCCATTGTCCCCCCCCCATTGCAGTATGCACATCAGTGCACACCCCCGCACATTCCATAAGGAGACCTCAGATTCCTCGTGTAAGCGCATTGGGAACAAACAGGTTTTTAAAAAACTCCGACTCACCCGCGGGTGTGTCTGTGGTGGGCTGTGCCCACATCTACAAAAGTCCATGTGATCGTGCAACTGCGGGTCAATTTATGCCAGAGGAAATAGCCTTGCTCCCTCTTCCCCCTCCCCGCTTTATCTCACATGTGTGATCGCCACCTCTATGCCAGGGATTATTAGGAAAGGGATTGAGAATAAAATGGCAAATATTGTAATGACCCTGTTCAGATTTATGGTATGGCCTCATTTGGACTACTGTGTACAGTTCTGGTCATCATATCTCAAAAAAGACATTACAGAGCTGGAGAAACCACAGAGGAGGGCAACCAAGATGATTAGGGGATTGGAGCACCTTCCTTGTGAGGAAAGGCTGAAGAGTCCTAGGACGTCTCAGTTTAGAAAAGAGACGATGGAGGTGGGGCATGATAGAGGTTTATAAAATTATGCATGGGGTAGAGAGAGTTAACAAAGAATTTTTTTCTCCCTCTCCCAAAATACTCAAGGGCAGGGGTCATTTCGAGCAGGAGCGTGGGAGAGCTCAACTCCGGGAGTTGGTGCCAGCTCCCCCCCCCCCCAGGTGGGGAAATGCCTGCTTGTGTCATCGCTGCAGCAAAATGACCCTGTCCCCTGGAAAGGTCCTGGTTCCTCCGACAAGTCTTCTGAAGGCTTCAGCCACCACTGAAGCTATCCTCCCAGAATAGTGGTATTTCTGAGGCTTGGATTCGTAGCTGTCCCCTTTCCGCCAGCTCTTTATTTCTCTCTTTCTCTCACTTCTTTCTTTCTTGCCTTCTGACATACTTTTAGTGATGTCGGGGGGGGGGGTGGCATAAGCAAATAAATTATGCTAATGAGCTCCTGCACCTCTTTTTCTATGAAATGACCCCCGCTCAAGGGCATCCAATGAAGCTGATGAGCAGTAGGTTCAGGACAGACAAAAGGAGATACTACATTACACAGATTAAAATGTGGACTTCACTGTTAGAGGATATAGTCACAGGAATAGACAGTTTTAAAGGGGGATTAGATAGATTCATGGAGGATAAGTCTAGCAATGACTACTAGCCATGGTGACTGAGGGGAACCTCCACATCCAGAGGCCCTAAACCTCTGAATCCCAGAGCCAGGAGGCAACATCAGGAGAAGGCCTTGGACTCTTTGCCTTGTTGTTGACCCTCTAGAGGAACTTGTTGGCCACTGCATAAGACAGGATGCTGGACTAGATGGACTATTGGTCTGATCCAGCAGGGCTGCGAGGAAGCCTCACAGTGAGCAGGCAAGAAAAGGGTCAAGATATATGACTGCCTCTTGTGGCAGAGCTGGTGGAAGGCTGATTGGAATACCAAAAGCTGACTAAAAGGTAATAAACATACTCTGTGAAGAGGGATGAAACAGGGATCACGCCACAGAGTTTATATGGACTGAGAGAGACTGCCCCTGATCCCCAAGGACTTACTTGAGGATCTCTTATTTTGGCCACTGTCTTATTTTGCCTCCCCATTCCTACCTCTCACTATGCATAGTCAATGCAATGGGAACCACTGTGTGGAAAACCGTACTTGGGCTCCACTGGACAGGGAGGCTACATTTTAACAATCTGTGTATAGTTTGTCCTAACAGCCTGAAGGAGGCAGCCTATAGTTTCTGTTCCCCAGAAGTCTGAAGTGTTCAAGATTTTGAATGAGCTACACTGCAGTTTTCATTAAAGTCTTGTAAAACTCAAGTCCATGTGTTGTGCAGTCCTTCTGGGGTCCAGGGGCACTTGTAAGTTGTCCGGTTTCCCACTGCACCAATTCTCTGTGGCTCTTTAAATGGTATCTACATCAGAGAACCTGGTGGTTAAGCAGAGCTATTATCATTGAGAAGCAGATTTTTAATCAAGTAAATAAGGCATAGTTAATTATGTGCATGAGTTATATTTGAAATTACATTTATTGGCTCTGTTAATCATTTCTTAACACACAAACCAGGTGTCACATGACAGCCCCCCCTTTCACCACCGCTTGCAGAGATTAGAGTTAGAGACACACTTAATCCAATTAGCAAGCATGGCTTCATGTGGAAAGTGAAAAACTGCTGACAGTTGCAATGACTGCCATTAATGACCTGCTATTCGTAGATTCGGTAATTACAGTCTTCAACTTGAACCCCAGGTGTCATGTTGGACTGCAGATTCATAATATTTCAAGCACACGGGGGATCTTTTGAATGCACACTCACAATACTTGCATGCTACTTCCTACTACCCAGGGGAAACAGAAACTCTTTGATAACCTCAGTGGGCTACTGTGCTTTAAGCAACAGTATGTTTTATTGCAGTAGATGTGTGTTAACCCCTTTAGAGAGATTCGATTTTGCAGCCTCATTTCTTCAGCTTGAGTTCTTCACTGTGCATTTTTCTGATCCGTACCACTGGCAAGAGGAGAAGGGAAAGAGTTAGTTTTATACTCTGCTCTTCACTGCCTGAAGGAATCTCAGAGCAGCTTACAATCTCCTTCCCTTCTTCTCCCCACAACAAACACCCTGTGAGGTAGGTGGGGCTGAGAGAACTCTGAGAGAACTATGACTGACCCAAGGTCACACAGCTGGCTGCATGTGGAGGAGTACAAAATCAAACCCAGTTCTCCAGATTAGAGTCTGTTGCTCTTAACCGCTACACCACAGTGGCTGTTCTGTACCAAGGGTGACCGCATGGGCAAACAATAGCCTATGTGGATCATAAATCAGGCCAATCGGCTCCACAGGATCCTCAAAGGGACCTATGGGCTTAGTTGCATTGTAAATCAGGGGTCATTTCATAGAAAAAGAGGTGCAGGAGCTCATCAGTATAACTCATTAGCATAACTCATTTGCATATGCTACACCACCTGACATCACTGGAAGTATGTCAGAAGGCAAGAAAGAAAGAAGAGAGAGAGAGAAAGAGAGAGAGAGAGAAAGAACTGGCAGAGAGGGGACAGCTACTAATCCGAGGCTGTGGACAGACTTAAAGTCTGCCGCGCCTCCGCGGCGCAGCAGACTATGGCAGGGGGAATTTCCCCCGTGGCGCGGCATTCACACGCCACCGGAAAGAAGCTGCCCGCAGCGTTCAGACTGCAGGCGGCTTCCTACGGCGGTGGGTGGATGCCGCGTGGCTCCCCCTCCCGGTGCGCGTTCACACCCGCTCCGGCGGGTGGAACGCGTGCTGCAGCAGCCGAGCACCACTTTGAAGTGGTGCTCGGCTGCTGCGGGAGGAGCGCGGTGCCGGACGCAATGCGTCCAGGCCACCTCCTCGGGGCAAATGCGGCCGTCTGAATGGCTGCTCTGCCTCCGCTTTTGAAGTGGAGGCAGAGCGGCTGAGACTGCCAGTCTGTCCTCAGCCCAAGCCTCAGAAATACCACTATTCTGGGAGGATAGCTTCAATGGTGACTGAAGCCTTCAGAAGGCTGGTCAGAGGAACAAGGACCTTTCCAGGGGATGGGGTCATTTTGCTGCAGCCATGACACAAGTAGGAATTCCCCCGCAGGCGGGGGGGGGGGGGGGCTGGCACCAACTCCCGGAGCTGAGCTCCCCCGAAATGACCCCTGTTGTAAATAATCCTATCAGGGAAATCGGGGGTGACTAGGGGTGGGGTTTGTGCTTGCATATAAGCAGACCTCTAGTCCTGCCAGTCAGTTCATGTTTGCCTGCTGTAAATAAACCATGAGCTTTGATTTCACTACGGCACGTCTCTGGGCTCAGTATATTATACTGGCTCAGGGATATTTTGAATGTATGCATGTTTTTTCCCCCTCTGCCTGTTATGCATCATGGGTTTTGTAGTTTACATGAGAATAAAAAGTGAGTTGCTGTCCTATGTTCATGTTTTTGTTTCTCCAGTACACAGATGTCTTCATTTTTAAAAGTTTGAACAAAAGCAAACAATCTGTCCAGAGGGGATCACCACACATGTTGTAGTTGCTTGAAATATCTATACATGCCTGTCGTATGCATCTCCCCCAAGCATGCAATTCCCCCCCCCCCCTTTTTTTTGCACACCAACACAAGGATTCATTTTAGGTCATTTGATTTAATTTTACTTAAAAGCTACATGACAAACACTGACTCTTCAAAGTTTGAGTCCAGTGGCACCTTTAAAACCAACAGGTTTTTATTCAAGGTATGAGCTTTTGTGTGCAAGCACACTTCCTCAGATACAGTGAAATGGAATTTACCAGTCCATACATATAAGGCAGAGGTTGAACAGCAAATTAGCATACAACATAATGAAGATGTTTTAACAGATACAAACAGGAATAACAAACTAAGTTTATAAGCTCATCATTATTTGGATTTAATTCTGGGGAAAAACAATGAAGGAAATAAATATGTCAAAATTGGAGATAGATTTGCAAATGTATCCTTCTTAATGGTGAAGTGCTAAAAGTAATTAACAGAGACCTTGTTGTTATGATCCATCTGTCTCCTCTCAAGCATGGAGGTAACTCCAGAGAAATGCATTCCAATATACCATTCTAGTATTCATTGAATATCATTACAATCACTATTCTAATCTACTATTTCAAACAAGAAATACACTAAAATAAAAAGCATGTGAGAATACAGATGTAAAGACTGAATGATATTAACATATGTAGTGAGAT
Organism: Lepidodactylus listeri; assembly: GCA_029233225.1. Classification (NCBI taxonomy): domain Eukaryota; kingdom Metazoa; phylum Chordata; class Lepidosauria; order Squamata; family Gekkonidae; genus Lepidodactylus; species Lepidodactylus listeri. The sequence goes on from JARCFY010000008.1 coordinate 69,333,055, forward strand.
AAGAAACCAATATCCCTGTTATGTCCTGGATATTGTTGTTTTTTGGTTATGTGTTGTAATAACTTGCCATTAATTACCTCCATGCTTGAGAGGAAACAGATGGAATGTAAGAACAAGGTCTCCGTTAATTACTTTTAGCACTCCACAATTAAGAAGGATACATTTACACATCTATCTCCAGTTTTGACATATTTATTTGCCTCACTGTTTCCCCCCGAAATTAAATCCAAACAATTCTGACCTTATAAACTTAGCCTGTGATCACACACACTAAATAAGCTACTTTCAATACACTTTCAATACACTTTTCAACTGGATTTTTACTGTGTGAACTGGCAGCCTTAGCTTGTTATTCCTGTTTGCATCTGTTAATACATCTTCATTATGTTGTATGCTAATTTGCTGCAGGGGTGTCAAGTTTTTAAATTCCCGGGGGGGCGGGGGCTCTTGCGAGCGCAAAGTGCACATGCCCGCTGGGACTATGTCCCCGCTGTTGCCGCCACCCCCCGTTGCCACCTCCCCCCCACCTTACCACTCCTGCTTCCGTCCCTCCCTTCCTCCGTCCAGAGGCCAGCTGGGCATTTGCTTAGCTGGCCCCTGGACGGACGGAGGGAGGGATGGAGTGGCCAGGCGGAGGGGGGGAGAGACGGCGGCAGCCCTCGGAAGGGCCCGGGGAGGCACGGCAGAGGGTGCTCCATTTTCCAGGGGGGGCTCAGTCCCCCCGGGAAATTTTGGGGATGGCTCAAGCCCTCAAGCCCCCCCCCCCCGTAGTTGATGCCTATGATTTGCTGTTCAACTTCTGTCTCATATGTATGGAATAGTGAATTCTATTCCATTGTATCTGAGGAAGTGTGCATGCACACGAAAGCTCATACATGGAATAAAACTGTGTTGGTCTTAAAGGTGCCACTGGACTCAAATTTGTTCTAATGATTCAGACCAACATGACTACCCAACTGACTCTTCAAAGATATGGAATTAGCACTGTATGGATTTCAATAGTTTTTTGCCAGCTGCTATACAGCCAGATTCATGTAAAAACAATGGAAAAATCCAGAGCTAACCATGATACCTGAAATCTATTGAATTAACTTGCCTGTACTTCTCTTCCTTGCTTTTTCATGATGGCTTTGTCTATTCTTTCTGGATCATAAGATGTGCATACTGGGTAATTCTATTTTCCACCTAATTAATGGTATGTGCATTTTTATTTCTTGCATAATTACCTAAAATCTGCCCAAATATATGAAATGGTGCTGATTCATTATGGGATGCATAGCTGTGCATTTCTCCATAATATATTAAGACATTTTTAAAAAGGCATTTCATGTGAATAGCAGACAGAATTTCCACCAGATGAAACAAGGTAGAAGAGATATATATTTTTGGCAAAACAGTTTAGTACAATGTAACTGTATGATTCATATCATTCAAGATCAGTGACAAAAGAAATCACATATTTTATTCATGTATTTATTTAGAGCATTTTAGCTCCCTTTTCTCCAAAACTGTACTCAAGCTAGGTTAAAATAACAATATACAATTTAAAATCCAAAGAAACTAACGATCACACATAACTAAAAATTAGATGGCAGGGGCAAAAGCCCTCCTGAATAATTCCTTCTTGAGGAATTTGCAGAATTTCAACAAAATAGAAACCTTAACAAATTCAGGTAGGCTATTCTGTAAAAGAGGAGCAGCCATTAAAATGCACTGGCCATCCTAACTACCCTACAGAAGAGAAGAACTAATAGATGTTGGTCTAAGGAGCACAGCTGTCACATGGCTTGATGCTGGGAGATCCAGTCCTGCAACTATGTAGGTCCCCAGCTTTGAAGGGCTTTAAAGGTAGCAACCAGCAACCAGCACAAATCGTAACAATGATGCAAATCCCACATTGCTTGAAGTTGAATGGATGGAAGCTGCAAGGAAGACATATCCCTAGTCTGAACTTCAGTATAAACCCTGTGGTGTATATGCTATAGTTTATTTCAATGAGATGGATAAGCTATATTTTGGAAGATGGAAGTATTAGTTCACAATCATTTTTAGACCTAACTTTACATTCTCATTTTGCTGCATTTGGACGTTCAGATCTAAATTTGGTCTATGATGGATCATCCATTTCTTAATTGATGGATCATCTCTTCTGTCTTGGCCCTTGGCTGATAACAAACTCTAGAAAGACAGGGGAATGAGAATCAGTGCCTTGCACTTAGCAGTGGGAAAGCCTGTGACTTCAACTTGTTCCTATAAATGTACAGTAATGCTGATATTTTTCTTTTTTTGAAAATGCACTTTGGAATTCAGATGACATTTGTATGCCAGAGACATCTCTTTTACCAATCCCATTTCCTTCTCCTTTTTCTTGATTCCAGGGTTTTCTTGTTGCTTTGTGAGTCATTGCTAGATTTCTGTCTGGTGTTCAGATGCAAAGCAGTTCTCTCGTTTGATGTGCATATTTGTTATAAACATTTTTATCTGCCTGTCAGCCACAGACTTAGACTCCAGGATGTCAAATGAACCATGTTTGGACAACACAGCTGAATGAACAGATCAGTATATTCTGAAGGGAAAAAGAAACCTTCACAGTATGAAGAAAATCAAGGAAAACCAGGTAGCAGAGAAAGACTCTCTGTGAGACCTGCTGGAGAGTGTGGAGTGCAATTTTTTTTAAACCAAAAAACATGAAAAGCTGAAGTAATAAGAAAAAAGAGGCCAGTAATAATTCTGCCCCCTTATGAGACCTTATCAGGATGCTACAGCTGTTCCTTCAACCACCGCTGCACAGTAAGTGACAGATATATGTCATGGTGAGTTCAGAAATAAATTCCGGCAGTGAAGCGGGGGGGGGGGGGGGTTGTAACCAGCACAAAGTATCATGGGAGCTCCAATGCAAAATACCCAGCTCTGCTCAGAAGGAACAAACTTGCTGTAATTACAGCCTGTTTGCCCTTCTTGGAGCTCATCTGCACGAAGTAGCTGTTTCATGGGCGTATCCTCAAATGATCCGGAGCATCGCATAAAATTATCACCTAATCAAAATGCAAAATCCATTGATGTGTGATGTAATTAAGCAATAAAGTTTGACTGTAACGATTAAACAAGAATAAAAAAAAAACAGATCACTCTTTAGGGTCAAGTCCTTCAACAGCCCAATCTACACTCTAGAGCAGATGCAGTTGTTACCTTAATGGTTTAATGACTTCTTATGAAGTCAGAGAACACTGTAATCAGTTTTCATAATACTCATTCAGCTATTGCTGCATGAAAGGAGTCTGAGAGTGTTAGAAGAACATTGAGAAAGTTCATTACATTCCACTGATATCATGCATATTGGTGGGAATGAATTTTGAATATCCACAACTAGTGGAATAAACATAGCCTTAATTGTTCTCTGTGGCACTTGGCTACCAGCTTCTAGCCTGATCCACAATTTGATCTAGATCCCACTTATTTGTCTTTTGGGCTGTCCATGGCATCTCCTCCAACACCACATTTCAAATGAATCAACTTACTTCCTGTCAGCTTTCTTCATTATCTGACTTTCACACCCATACATAGTAATGGAGAATACTATGCCATGAATTATCTTGATCTTGGTTGCCAGTGACACATCTTTATGCTACAGAGACAGTTTGGTGTAGTGGTTAAGAGTGGCAGACTCTAATCTGGAGAACTGGGTTTGATTCTCTACTCCTCCACATGAAGCCAGCTGGGTGACTTTGGGTCAGTCACAGCTCTTTCAGAGCTCTCTCAGCCTACCTCTAAGTCTAGTTCGCCACTTAGTGGTGCATAATGCTAAAGAGCTTAGGATCTCCTGGCTATACTACACACACTCTATACAATAATACTAATAATCCTTACACTTAAAAACTTTTCCAGGTCCTTCCTGGATGCCTTTCATAGTGTAAATTTTCTTCTGATTTCTTGGTTGCTGTTTCCCTTTTGGTTGATGATGAAGCCAAGAAACAGCAAATCTTGAACAATTTCAATTTCTTCACTGTCAACCTTAAAGTTGTTCAATTCCCCAGTAGTCATTACTTTTGTCTTCTTGCTGTTCAGCTATAATCCTGCTTTGCCACTTTCTGCAGCAGGATAGGAAAGTTCAAGAAGGCATTTCCTGCCTCTGAGCATCTACAGAGTAAAATTTTTCAGACTCTCCCTTCCTGGCTTTCACCTGTCCATATTTCTCTTTGTTCAGAATGAAATTGATTACAAATGGCTCCAAATTCCTAAAAAAGGGGAGGGGGGAATTGTTGGGTTTCAGGGGAAAGCTGGCTAAACAGGAATTAAGAGAATTTCTCTTAACAACACTAGAACCTGCTGGAATTTTGGACTGGGATTTGTGCTGTGAGGTTGTAGGGGTGACCAAGAAGTAAAGAGCACAGAAAAAGGGAATAAATCACATTGGTGGACTGGGTTCAAGAGTGACAGAAGTGTGCTGTGTGTCATGCATGCACAATTCATCCACAAATCTGGGTTCCAGAGTCCAGTGCATGGTAATCCCCGCTACATCGAGTTATGACCTCACACAAGAATCCTCCTGAGGATCCCTCATTGGCTCATAGGTATTTTATTTCCTGTTCAAATGGCAATTTTTTACTAGCAAATTTTCTTTTACTGTCATTACTTTAAAGGCCTTGCAGCAAGGTATTTGAAATGAGTAATAAGCAAGGTCTAAGCATAATTTCTTTACCCTGGTACAAACTTGTAACATCAGGACCCCTCCCAAATTCTATCATATAAACACAATATCATCAAAATTGGGGGGTGTTATTTCTGAAATATCATTATCCATGTCATCACAATGGGATTTCAGGGTAGAGTGGGTCTCTCTGGACTCCTGGGAAATGATAAGATGTTCTATCTGTCTATCTGTCTGTCTGTCTGTCATCTATAATCTATCAGTCTAGTACTGCTGCTACAGATATCGCCTTAAGAAGAAAATAAAATGATTAAAACCTTACTTAATATATCTCCCTGATATTTAATTATTTCCCCTATAAATGTTGCCACAGAAAGAGTAATGGAATCCTTTGTATCCAATAGTAGCCATATCACCTGAGCTCTCATATTAGACAGATTCATATTTTTAAGTAGAGGGGTAATTAAACTAGCCCGCAGCTCATTAAATATGGGACACTCTATGATCATGTGTTCAGTGGTTTCTACTTTATCTTGTGAACATCTGCATATTCTGTTGGCGTATGGTACCTTTTTGTATCTGTCATTCAAAACTGCCAAGGGAAGGGCATTTATTCTTGCCAAAGTGAAAGCTCTTCTGAGCTTTGGTACAGTTAAGTGATTAAAAAAAACTTTGGCAGTTGCATAGAGAGGGCAGGGCAATGCCCAAATAAAGTGTCAAACATACCCTACGTGCCCTAACAGATGTACTAGTAATATTCAGCTTCCTAATGCACTCTTTTATTTGCCTGATTATATCTTTGGTCTCTGTAAGCCTGACCATATTATTTGTTATTCCTAAACAGTTCATTTTCTTTTCCAGTAGTTGATCCCATTGACTATTATATACATCTGCCTGTATGAGACCAAGTAGAGTAGGCCCACATTCAGATTTTAAAATCTTAACCTTAAAAAAGAATGCCTTGACTTCCATCAATACTTTGCCCAATTCAGCTCTCATCGCTATTCCCAAAACCCATCTAGGGGTAGTTAACAAGCATTAGAAAAAATCATGCTGAATGTAATCCAATCTTTCAGAATCTTTCAGGCCTGAATCCAAATTTCTGCCCCATACAGGAATTGGTTTGAAACCTTGGCATTATATACCTTTAAGGCTGAAGAGACAAATTCAACTCCTGCTTTATGTAAGTATTTTAAAATTGTCTTCCCTAATCTCAGGGCAGTATTCCTTACTAGGTCCAAGTGTGTTTTCTAAGTAAGAGATGATTCAAAATGAATTCCAGATATTTAAATTGGCTAATCTGTTCCATGGACTGACCAACTATATTCCATCTGAAGATTTCCCCCATTTTCCTTTTGCTGAATACTATGACCACAGATTTTGTTACATTAATAGACAAGCCTTCATGGTTACAATAGTGCTCAAAATTTTTTAACAGTTCCTTTGACTGATCTGGGCAATATCGCTGTGTCATCTGCATATAAGAGAATTGGAATTTCACGCTTGGATAGATATGGAAGATGGCAGACATCCCTCAAGAGACAGGGTCTTAGATCATTTATATACAAGTTGAACAGCAGGAATGCAAGAAGGCATCCCTGCTTAACACCAATGCCTCAGATAACTGTCCTAACTCCCCAAGCAGTAGGTTGACTATATAGCTGTTGTATTAGGTAAAGGAGAGTAAGATGTACTGGATAGCCCCACTTCCTATACTTGGGCTGTCAGAATAAATAACACATGCCAGTAAACCACATGTTCGGTATGTGAATGTTAATTGATAGTGCCAAATTTGTTGAAGAAATCAAATAATTATATCATCTAATCCTGTAGATTTTTAGCACCTGAATGAGTTGACTGACATTCTCATGCTGAATATGTGCTCTGCTTACTTTCAGAAACCAAAATATTCAGGCTTCTGTCTCCAGATCATCATCACCATCCTTCTGAACTGTCAACAGTGTCTGCTCTTATAAAACCAGTTCTGCTAGCCAAATAACAAAGGTTATTGCAGGTCAGCCTTGAAGTATGTTAGCTGTGCAATGTGTACATCTGCTTGACTGAATATAGACTAGATGATCAGACTTTTGTAATAACAAAAAGAAATTGAAGGTATTGTTCTGTTTTTCCAGTCCAATCATCCCCAACCAACACACACATTAGAGACCAAGTTCTTTATTGCATTATAAGAAAGAGATGATGTAAAAGTTCACAGGTTTGAATTTCAATTTGCTTCTGATCATTTTTTGGCACCTGAATACCACTGAGAATTTTTGACCCTCCTGCTCTTCATTCCTGAGGAGGAGATGTGTTTTAGCAACCTCCTCTGGGGCTTAACATCAGGAACCAGAAGAACTTTGATATAAAGTTCCTATATACATATTCTCAGAGTGCAAAGTTACCCCTTGCTTTAAAGTCAGTAAGGAAGAGCCTGAGATTTTGGACTGAGCTTTTTGTAAAGGGACCGGATAGGAACAGGGAGAGTACAAAAGACCTGAATGACCCTGTTGTTACAGTTAAAACATAAGAAAAGCCAATGTTGGATCAGGCCAATGGCCCATCCAGTCCAACACTCTGTCACACAGTGGCCAAAAACACCAGGTGCCCTCAGAAGGTCCAGCAGTGGGGGCAGGAAGCCCTCCCACTGTTGCCCCCCAAAAAACACCAAGATTAAAGAGCATCACTTGCCCCAGACTGAGAGTTCCTATCTATACTTTGTGGCTAACAGCCACTGATGGACTTCTGCTCCATATGTTTATCTAATTCCCTCTTGAAGCCGTCCATGCTTGTAGCCACCACCAGCTCCTGTGGCAGTGAATTCCACGTGTTAATCACTCTTTGGGTGAAGTACTTCCTTTTATCTGTTCTAACCCAACTGCTCAGCAATTTCATGGAGTGCCCACGAGTTCTTGTATTGTGAGAAAGGGAGAAAAGGACTTCTTTCTCTACCTGCTCTATCCCATGCATAATTTTATGAACCTCGATCATGTCACCCCTCAGCCATCATTTCTCCAAGCTAAAGATCCCAAGCGCTTCAACCTTTCTTCATAGGAAAAGTGTTCCAACCCTTTTATCATTTTAGTTGCCTTTTCTGCACTTTTTCCAGTGCTATAATATCTTTTTTGAGGTGTGGCACCCAGAACTGTACACAGTACTCCAAATGAGTTTGCACCATCGATTTACACAGGGGCATTATGATACTGGCTGATTTGTTATCTATTCCCTTCCTAATAACCCCCAGCATAGCATTGGCCTTTTTCATTGCAGTCGCACACTGTCTCGACATTTTCATTGAGTTATCTACTACAACTGAAAGATCTCTCTTTTGGTCAGTCTCCTCCAGTTCGGACCCCATCAACATGTATTTATAGTTAGGATTTTTGGCTCCAATGTCCATCACTTTGCACTTGGCAACATTAAACCCCATTTGACTTGTTGATGCCCACTCACCCATCCTCGACAGTTCCCTTTGGAGTGCCTCACAATCCTCCCTGGTTCTCACCACCCTGAACAACTTCATTTCATCTGCAAATTTAGCCACTTCACTGCTTACTCCCAACTCCAAATCATTAATAAACAAGTTAAAAAGCATCGGACCGAGTACTGATCCCTGTGGTACCCCACTGCTTACCTCCCTTCACTGAGAAAATTTCCTATTTATACTCACTCTCCATTTCCTTTTAATTAGCCAGTTTTTGATCCATGAAAGGACTTGTCCTTTTATCCTATGACTATTGAGCTTACTTAGGAGCCTTTGATGAGGAACTTTATCAAAAGCTTTCTGGAAGTCAAGATAAACAACATTTATTGGGTCCCCCTTGTCCACATGTTTGTTTACTCCCTCAAAGAACACTACCAGGTTAGTGAGACAGGATCTTCCCTTACAGAACCCGTGCTGAGTCTTCCTCAATAGATTTTGTTCATCAATGTGCCTACTAATTTTTTCCTTAATAACAGTTTCCACCAACTTACCCGGTATCAACGTCAGACTGACTTGCCTGTAATTTCCTGGATCTCCTCTGGAACCCTTTTTAAAGATAGCAGTGACATTTGCTACCTTCCAGTCCTCAGGAATGGAGGCAGATTTTAAAGAAAGCTTACATATTTTTGTCAGGAGATCCACAAGTTCACACTTGAGTTCTTTCAGAACTCTCAGATGTATGCCATCCGGGCCCGGTGATTTATTTGTTTTTAAGTTGTCTATCAGACATAGGACCTCCTCTCTTGTCACCTCAATCTGACTCAGGTCCTTCAACCCCCCTCCTGAAATCAGTGGTTCTGGAGTGGGCAGGCACTTCCATAGGCATCAACTATGGGAGGGCTCGAGAGCTCGAGCCACCCCCGAAATTTCCCGGGGGGGACTGAGCCCCCCCTGGGAAAACAGAGCACCCTCCGCCACACCTCCTCGGGCCCTTCCTAGGGCTGCTGCCACTGCCGCCATCTCCCCCCTTGCCTGGCCATTCCGTCCCTCCCTCTGTCCATCCAGGGGCCAGCTAAGCAAATGCCTAGCTGGCCCCTGGACAGACGGAGGAAGGGACGGAAGCAGGAGTGGTCAGGCCAGGGGAGGGGGAAGTGGCGGTGGCGGCAGGGACATGGTCCCGGCAGGTGCGCGCACTTCACGCGCGCACACGGAAGAGCCCCCGCCCTTTCCAGGATTTTTAAAACTCGATGCCCCTGGGCACTTCTCATCTTCCACAGTGAAGACAGAGGCAAAAAATGCATTTAGCTTCTCAGCCATTTCCTTATCATCCTTCACTACACCTTTTACCCCATGGTCATCCAAGGGTCCCACTGCTTCCCTGGCTGGTTTCCTACTTCTAATGTATCTGAAGAAAATTTTTTTTGTTGGTCTTTACGTTTTTTGCGATATGCTCCTCATATTCCCTTTTTGCCTGCCTGATCACAGACTTGCATTTTATTTGCCACAGCCTGTGTTCCCTTTTATCAGTCTCACTGAGACTAGCTTTCCACTGCTTAAAGGAATCCTTCTTACCTTTTACAGCTTCCATTACTTTATTTGTTAACCATGCAGGCTTTTTTCTATACGTATTTGTGCCTTTCCTAACCCATGATATATATTTTCTCTGAGCCTCTAGGATTGTAATTTTAAATAGTCTCCAAGCTTCCCCAATGGTTTTAACCCTTTCTACTTTTCCTTTCAGTTTTCTCCTCATATATCCCCTACATATCAGAGAAGTTATCCCTTTTAAAGTTAAAAGTGGTTGTGTAAGTCTTTACGGGTAACTCCCTATTTATACAAATGTTAAACTCAATAACATTATGGTCACTGTTCCCAAGCGGTGCAATAACTTTAACATCTCTCACCAGGTCTTGGGTGTTACTTCGGACCAAATCCAGGATCGCCTCTCCCCTGGTCGGTTCTGTAACCATTTGCTTCATAGCACAGTCATTGAGAGTGTCTAGAAACTCAATCTCTTTTTGCCAACTTGAACACATATTGACCCAATCAATCAGTTACACTTAATGGGTGTGTTTCTTTCTAATTGCTTGGTCTGGATAACTCTAGTCAAGTCTGATATAGGGAGTCACTTAAGAACCTCCAGGCATGTAGGAAGTGTTCCTATATCAGATCATTTTTCTCCTGGCAAAACGTACCTCAGCAATGGTTGTGGTTCATTTTGGGTTATAATACTGTCGAGTTCTGGGGCTGCTGGGTGGAAGCTCAGTGAGACAGGGTCCTTCAGGTCGTGACTCTTAGCAAGCTGGCTCAGCTTTGGCCTCAGTCAGCACAGGGGGAGGGAGTTTGCAAGCACCCTGTTCCCTCCTCCCTGCTTATGGTAGCCCAGGCACTCTCCTGGCATCTCTGGGTCTTGTCCACACTCTTCCTCCCTGATCTGCCCCATGCCTGCTGCTTAAGTTCTCCCCCTTGGGGTGGATCATTACCAGGCTCTCTAATCCCCCCCTTTCAAGGGTAGGGAATGCTCTTTAACTTTGGGGGGGATTTAAATATCCCCCCAAGTTTTTTTAAGTTTTAGGATTTTTCTGCACACCTGGAAGTCCCCCAAGTGTGCAGAAAAATCTCTCTGCCTTCCAAGTGCCCCCGATGTGTGGATTTAGATATCCACATGGAGGGGGCACCTTGGGAATTAGTATATAGACAAGAGGCGGGCCACCCATCTCCCCTCCCACCCCCCGGCACTGGCAACGAGGCTTGGACACCTCCCAACCACCAGCCAGCCACCGAGTTCCCAGAGCATTCTCTGCACATGTGCAGGGAACATTCTTTAACTTTTCGGGGTACTTAAATATCCCCGAATGTTTTTTTTTTACTTTTAAGATTTTTCTACACATGGGGGGAGTCCCCCAAGTGTGTAGGGAAATCTCCCTGCCTCCCAGGTGCCCCCCCACGTGGATTTAGATATCCGCACACAGGGGCGCCTTAGCTATTAGTATATATTTATTCTATTTACTCCATATTTATTGGTTTTCAAAGTCATCTTCCAACAATAGCTAGTTGTTGCACTTAATGAGTGTGCACATTCTTAGCTAACTAGGGGCTTTTCCACATTCTCATTTTCCTCACTTGTGAGTTCCTTTTGCTCTGGGGGGGGGGTCTGTTTGACGTGTTTTGCCCTATCTAGTGGCCAATTCAATGTTACATCATTGTATGTCTGGGATAATCATGTGCAATTTAAATCTGCAGGGAAATATGCCAGACAGAAAGCTACGTCAACCACTAGAGGGAACAAAAGAGATGCAGATGACACAAAATGAGCCCCCAAGCAAGGAAAATGAGAATGTGAAAAAGCTCTAATTATCTTATAATTTCAAACACCATACAAAGTTGCCTGTACTCAGATATCAATATATGTAAGGTGTCTTCCATATGGAAACAGCATTTTATGGTTTCCTCATTGCTAGTCTGGCTGCAGGTAAAGCACAGCAGCAGTGGAGTTTCCACATTGTGGATTTTTGGCAAGGATGGGGGACTAAATGGCTGCTGAGAGAACAGGGACAAGTTCAGGGGAAATGACTGCCACATGGGCTGAATGCTCAGTTTTCACTTTGAAAAAGTAAGTCTCTGGAGTTGATTTCCTTCGGCTGACTGCTGGAGTCTTATGATGCTTTATAATATTTGATTTGTGTACAGATGTTTAAGCAGGTAACACATGGAGGCATAGAAGCACTCCTACATGTCAAATCCCAGAAAGGTCCTGCATTCCAAGGTGCTTCAGCCAATCTCCCTCTCCCAAAACTCAGACTGCCTGTCTCTCCTCAACTGGGAGAAGCTCCTCTTCCAAGCTTTTGTGTTTATTTCAATGGATCTGTCAGTGAAACAACTCCTACGAACTACCCTGAGAGCCTAAGGAGAGTTATATCTTCCTAAATCCATTGAAGTCAAAGGGCTAAGAAGAAGGTAACCCTACTTAGGACTGCACTGCAAGTGTCCACAGAGGGAAACATCCATACTCATTAAGTGAAGTTATTCATCTGACCAAGGATCCATTCCCCCTTGGCCAACCCATTCAGAGTGGTCAGATCACAAGCTCACAATGATTAGAGAAGTGTCCTTACAAAGGTAGAGAGCAACAGAAAATAAATGATCAGAAAAATCCTACTTTGGCAAACTTAATAAAATCAGAACCTCCATTTCATTTAGCAGTTAGTTACCAACAAGAGACAAACGTTCTGCATTGTCAGATCAGTGTCACCATCTGATCAGTCATTCATGACCTATTGGCTCAGTTAAACACCGGCAGTCCAAACTAAATATCTGATTGTCCGTTCTTCAAAAGTAGAGGCAAGCACAATTTTGGCATAAGCATAATTTTGGACAGAACATTCTTTCCTGTCTCATTTGTAACTGGCTGGCATGGCCTGTTTGATCCATTTTAAAATTTAAGAGCTATAATAAAATTCTCCATTTTAATGAAATGTTGAACGGTGGTGCCATTTGCAGCTGACCCCTTTCTGACATGGTGCTTGAAAAGTTACATTTTCAGTGGCTAGATTGTTTTTACAATATTGCAAAGGTTGCCGGGACATCCTGTGAGTACTTGAGATGCAGCATCACTGGTTATTAAACCATAAATCTAATCTGTCTTCAACAAGGATGAGATCTAAATGTTTCCTCTACCCCCCACCCCCAATAATACTGCCTGAAAATATTCATCTGTATAAAGTATAAACTGCACATGTTATTTGGTTAAATAATTCAAAGAGAGATTCCAGCACACCAATATATCAAGAATATTAGCATCATATCTCCTCCCTATAAAGTGTTACGCCAGGCTATTTGTAACAAAGTTTTTCTATTCTGTTGGAGAGGAGTGCTTTGTCCAATGAGGAAGCATTCTGTGTCATGACTCTGCAACTTATTTTTGAATGACTTGCCTGACAGTTAGGGTGCATGAAAGCTTAGTGCTTCATGAATGGCTAGTCAGATCTTATGGGTGCTGGCAATGTACAAAGTCGGGGGGTGGGTTAGCCAATGGCATGTAAGACATCTGGCTTAAATATGTCTTAAGCACCTGACTCTCATAATAAAATAGGGTATTTCTAATTTTTTTTTCTTTTGTTCTGCTTGAGAATATTGAATGCTTATAGCTGAAGTGACCAATTATCAATCAGACTAGTGGACTATGTGGATATTAATTTATACACTTTTTTAAAAGCTGGAGAATCCGACACACTCTTTGACATTTCTTCAAGGGTAGGCAGTCCTGTGCAGCAACAACAGGATAGAGGCTAGTATTGAATCGCATGTGTTTTAAGACTGCTTAATTTTTTAAGGAATGTGACCAACTTCCATTAAGAGCAGGGTGCTTTCAGTCCTGATATAGCAAGTCAAAAGCATCAAAATCAATATTGCAAAGAACTTCCTTTTAAGCCTATAATCAATGCTCGCCAATGCTGAATATGCATCAATTATTAACAATGGATGTGGTTTGGGTTGTTTTACTTATGTCTGCTTTTAGAGTACTTGTAAAGGATTGCTACTGTCAAGTACATCCATTAAACTGAGATCACAGCCCTGAAAGCCAGCAAAAAGGGTCAAAACTGTTGACAAGTAATGCTTACTAGGCTGGCTTAGGTGCTAAATTTCCTTCTCCCCGGCTCTCCAATATCATCCAGTATATCTTGGTTTTGTACTTGGCTGATAGAACATTGCCAGATGCAAAACATCAGAGAGGGGCAAAAGTGTTTTCAGCTGCTGCAAAGCAGAGTTATTACACTGGAAATGGGTAGATTTATACTCCTTTCTCACTAGAAATAATAAATAAGTGATACAAATATATTCATTGTATAGCTATCCCCTGAATATTTTACCCTGAAATACAGCCCTGCACTGAGATTTCAAATGATGTGTTAAAAACTTTCTGCATTTTGCTAGCTAGCTAGCAAGCTAAATAAATAAATAAATAAATAGATTTCATCTTTTCCCTAAACTTGGGCTTTACAAAAAAACTGGAAGATAGGTACAAATTTCATTTACACTTTTCATAATGTCCTTGATCATCTTGCTGTCATCCATCACAGTATAAATCAGTGAGATGAGATTTATGAAATTCCTGCACAGAAAATATATGTGATATCACCATTCTAGGTGACCCCCTATGTTTTTTCTGGAATGGTAACACAAATCTAGGATTCTTAGGCATTATGACAAGCCCCCCCCCCCCCGGTTATTTTTCATGTTCAGGTGTTTCCTATCAGCACTGCAGCAGGTATTTCTCACTTCCAATCAGATCTTTGCAAGGGATCAGGAGGTGAGTGATTTCAGTCAATCACCTTTGGAGATAACCCTCAGAGAAGGAATTTCCATACAGGAGTCTCTGCCAAGGTGTGGTGGTCAGACTATTCCATGCAATGCTCCGAAGGGAAATAATTTCCCACTGGGGGTTCTTTAGTATCAGGGGGGAAAGGCTGAGAGGGAACAAGAGATGTTAGTAAATAAATCATTTTGAAATCTTGGGTTAGATCCAGCCAGATTTTCATTCACTTTCACCTACTCCCCTACTTACTCTGTCCCATCACACATGCTTTTTGTGCATGCTAATTCCCCTGATTCCAAGCATGGCCCTTTTGGTAGCCAGAGAGAACCCCCTCCTCCCTTTTTCACCAGTAGTTGAATCTAACCCCTTGTTTTCACAGACTAGGTAGGTAGGTAGATAGATAGATAGATTTATTTTTGACTTTACCATATATTTCTCATCCTCTGCTGTTGCTTGGCATAGCAGCTACTGGACACTGATTTGGTATTTGTCTGTTAAAATACCAGAGTTCTTTCAAGTGCCATTCCATTATTCAGTTCCCAGACTAGAGGCAACCCTTCTCTTATACACTCTTGCACTGACCAAAACCTGATCTATTTCAAAGTCATACTTTTTTGGCCTGTATTTTATCTACCCTTGTCTATATGTCAGCCATTTTCTGTGCCAGACTGCAACAAAAAAGGATAAGTAATCAGTATATGGGTAGGGTACTGGGAGGCTTGTTTTTGAAAATTAGTTAGGTTGCAGAAATAAAACATTTATTTGGAAAAGAAATATGATCATGCATCTGGAAAGGACAGATATTAGCATGGAAAGTGCTATGCCAGCTACCTAATGGAAAATTCTCCACTTTGATGCTAATACTCTATTTGAAAAGTTTAGAGAAACTGCACTGCTGAGCACTATCAGATCTTCTGGCATTAATCCCTTGGTGGGGGGTGGACTGAATCCAATCACCTCCTCTCTTTGAAACAAACAAGCAGACAGACAAACAGGTAATGTAAGCTTCCAGAGCCAAATCACATATCCATGAAGATCATTGCTGAAAGATCCAGTGTTTTCTAAAATTAAAACAGCACTGTGAATATCTTGTGGTGCAAGCGAACAACAAAAGAAAACCCTGTATTCCCCCCCCCCCCGAAAGCTATTAACAACTTGGAAGAGTTCTTTTCAATTAATGAAATCATGCAGGGATAGGCTTTAACAATATCTCCTTCCATACTGTGCACTCTATAGAAACTGAGGTCCTTATCATCAATACTATTTCAATCTGTAAGAATCTGGAAGATCTGATAATAAATCTTCCAACATTTTCTCTGGTTAGACTTCCAGATTGTTTTACCACACATGTATAGATATGTAATGAAATTCTCCTTGACAGGTTAATGCAAACAAGCTACCACTGGAAGATCTTAGCCTGAGGTCTTTTGGTCATATGTATAGGTTCACTGTTCTAGTAGTGTTTTATATGTATGTTTAGATGCATTGCATCCTGGGGATTGTGGTGTTCAGGATTTTGCTTTATTGTCACCACAGTCTGACATATTCTGAAGTCTACTTTTTGACTAGTGGCAAGGATACCTTTTTCCCGCCATCAAGTTACAGCTGAACCTTGTGTGGTTTTCAGGGCAAAGAGATGTTCGGAGCTGGTTTGCTATTGCCTGCCTCTGTGTTGTGATCCTGGACTTCCTTGCTGGTCTCTCATCCAAACTGATCTGCTTAGTTTCTGAGATCTGATGAGACTGGGTTAGTCTGAGCTGTCTAGGCTATCCCAGCAAGGCTAACTTTAGACCAGTTTAATTTGCCATTCTGTGGTTGTATAATAAAGCTATTTTTACTCCTAGAATCAGAAATCCATTATGTGCATTCTGCAGCAGTGAAGTCTCATTTGATGCCTTCACCATTCTACCACCTCACTCTACTGTTTGTCTGAATCAGGCCAGTGATAACCAGTGTTCCCTCTAAGCTGAGTTAGCATGAGCTAGCTCACAGTTTTTTCGCCTCTGGCTCACACATTTTTGTCTTAGCTCAGGAAGGATGGCTCCAGAGCAAACTAATTTATAAAGGAGCCAAATTTCTAACTCACAGCTTTAATGCCAATAGCTCACAAAGTAGAATTTTTGCTCACAAGACTCCATAGCTTAAAGGGAACACTGGCTGATAACATAATGTTTTAATGTGTACCATGTGTCAATCACCTTTCCTCTCTAGGACTTATCCCATATAAATGTCACCTATAACATTTGGATGGCATTCACTTAAGGCTGACAACTATGAGGCATCTCTCTCAAATTGTGCATCATATATATCATTTGAATCATGGGGAGACCTCACATCAGTGGCCTCAACTAGGGAAAGATTATTACTATTAATTTCATATAATGAGGAATAAAACCTAAAGAAAGGAGGGGAAAACACAACCATTAGAATCTGTTCCCAGAGGAATAATGCTCATGTAGAAGCAAGCTTCTAGTGGGGATGACCCAGTTTTCCACA
This sequence comes from Lepidodactylus listeri, assembly GCA_029233225.1. Taxonomy (NCBI): domain Eukaryota; kingdom Metazoa; phylum Chordata; class Lepidosauria; order Squamata; family Gekkonidae; genus Lepidodactylus; species Lepidodactylus listeri. The sequence continues at coordinate 69,349,936 of JARCFY010000008.1, forward strand.
TGTGCAAAGGTGACTACAGCATGTAAGCCACCCTTTCCTAAAACATCAGAAGCTGTGAATATACTTGATTCTTGCAAGATTGGATTTGCAAGCATGTGCCTCTCCATGCAGAGGATCAGTCAGCTTGGACTGCACAGCTCAATTGTTTGAAGAGAGGTGACTTCGCTCAGGCCTGCCTCTATTTTCTAGCAGATAATTGGTGTTGTCAAAGCTGATAGCACCATCTATTTGATGTGTACAAACAGTTATTCTCATGCATGCAGCCTATTGTTGCGCTTACGTTTTGTGTATCAGGCTCACAGGGCTTTCAAACCTCAGAGGAAAATTTGACCTTTTAGAGATATTCACATTTATCCAAGATCAACTTTCCTTTTAAAAAGACATGTTTTTCATTTTTTTTCTGTTGATCAAGTGGTAAGTTTATGCATCTTCCAATTCATGAATGCATCAGTAATTTTAAAGGGATATGGCTTGCCTAGTATATCCTAAGTAGAAAAAAAGCAGGGTAAACTACAGAATTGGGGTGGGGGGGTAATCAGGGACTGCTGAATGAAATGGAAACTGGTTTTAGTCAAGCCATAATGCATATGCACAGTGGATCTCAATAAAACACCGACAATCACATTTCCATGACAGGAAAATTATAGACTGGATCAGACTTCCAACACCATGGATAATGAATATCAAATGTATAGCAATTCAGTGAATCACAAAGATATGAATAGAGAAAAACACTAATACATTACTAAATCTAGTAGTAGGAGGGAAAATCTAGTTTACAAAGCTGGTATAAAATAAGTGACTATATGGGCTATAACCATGTGTTAAAAATAGGCTCACAAACATTAGCAAGCCAAGTAACCAATGTGGCTCAAGCCCTTTACCTCCGTCTGCTCTTTAAAACACATGCACAAACACACAGTGGGTTTATTTATAGTTCTGTCAAAACAATTGACTAAACTGTTGATCCTTGGAAGGAACTATTGTAACAGCACCCAGAATGAAGATGCAAGACTCAAGCAGATGCTGTTAGTCAATTAAATTAGATTTAATTAATACCTGATCGACATCAGTAAGATCCTTGCTCTCACTTCTGAGGGTGGGTTGTTGGCTAACAAACACCCTACCATAGCTACCAGCATTTTGAACAAACTCACCCTGGCACCAAACTTGGCCAGCAAGTTTCATTATCCTAGTGTGCACATAAAACAGTGCTGAGAAGTGTTAACCCTTATCTCCCACCAGATACCAAAGGAGCAGCTAAGGGCTTAGTTGATACCACTAGCACTCTGCACCTTCCCAATCCAACCAACTACTCCAGTCAATAATAGGCTGGCTCATGAACGACCCTTCATCCTTAAACGCTGGCAGATGCTTGCTAATTGCTCTACCTATACCGCAGCAGCATACCCTATTCCTACCAACCTAGAGATGCTCTAACTAGTCCCTAGACCAGGCCACTTTACACAATCACTCATCATGCAACAATGTGCAGCTGATGAAAACAGCCCTGTGTCAATGCCAAGGTGACCAGCTAGTCCCACATCATTCCAAAGGGAAGGTGGGAGGACTCAGCTTGCAGAAAGGTTGTGGAGTGTCACCAAAACTAATTTAAATAGCTGCCCAAATTCCCATTGTCCACTAGCTGCCCCACATGAGGCAAGAAATGGCCCAGTGCTTCCCTGCTATGTGTCATGGGTACTGCCTCTGCTGAGGCTGACTTCTCCTCAGATGAGGAAGAGACAGGGAGCAACCCAGCCTCCTCAGGAGTCAGCCCAGAGGAAAAACCCTCCATAGTACCTTAGGAGGAAGAGTCCCCAGCAGCTGCACAGGCAGTGCAGCCACAAGAAGAGACCAATCCTGAGCCTGGCCTAGCACCCCCAGTTGCAGACCCAAGGTCAGATTCCCCACCCAGTTCTCCTGAATGCCCCAGATGTAGGGCACGCCAAAGGCTGACTATGCAGGAGCGAAGAAGGAGTGCAAGACTGCAGCTCCTGCAAAGGCAGTAGGAGGAGATGTAAGCCTTGGCAGACTTTACTCCCTGGGAAGGGAGAACCTCCTGATAAGCAGTTCACACACCTGCCTCAGTGCAGTAGCAACTCTACACATTCCAGACCTGCTTCTGCGTGTGTAGCAACCACTCCTTGTTCCTGAACCCTGCAACCTTGGAAGGAATCCCTGGCTCTCTGACCTCTGGCTCTGTTTGTTGACACTGATTCTAGACTATGTCTACCGCTCCAGTGTGTAAGCTCTGTGGAAACAGCACACTAGGAGTCTCATGCTCTAGTCAAAATGGTGGCTGCCTCAAAATTGCCCCATAACCCTGTAGCCTGTGAGCTGGCTTTTGGAGATAAACTGGCTTTTGGAGGCCTTCCTCAGATGTGGCTTACTAGTCTTGGAATTCATTCCAGGTAGTTCTAAGATAATGAAGGTCACATAAGACAAGAAGACCATGGATCTCTCATAAGTTTTTTCCCCCCTCCTGGTTAAAAGATGGACCAAAGGGCCAGGCCTACTGGGAAGGCTGGAAGTGCACCCAAGAGGGGTGGGGAGAATGAACCATGGCCCAATTGGAGGCCTGACTGGGGTTAGGTGGTGAAATATTTTTTAAAAGGGATGATCCCTGGACAAGCTGGGGAGGAAGGTGTTGCTCATCTAAGGTCTGAGCACAACAGGGAGGTGGAGGAACCAAATAATTCAACCCACTCCTCTCCCACTTTGAGGCTGTGGACAGCCTTTCATGGGGCACAGGAAAATATGGCAGAGTCCAAGCCAAGTCCAAGTGAGTCTGGGTGTCAGACCCCCACATTGTTTTAAAATCATTTTCATCAAGTCTATAATCCCCGCATAATAGGCCAAGCCAATGCCAGGTGGCACCATGAATCCAGGCATTGCCCTCGTTTGTGAACTAGAACACTAAGCAGGCCCCAAAGCCTCAGTTATAAAATAAAAAAGCATATTTTTCTTTGAAAAAATGGCAGGGTGTGAAGATTTCTCTAGTTTCTAAGTCTGGAGAGGGGATGTTGTCACAGTCTTCCATGGAGAAAACATACAGGTATGTTCATGGCAGTATTAGTTGCTTCTGTCTTTAGAAGCATTTAATGTAGTTTGGACATCTGTTCTGCTAAAAAGTCAGCATGCAACATTAGTCGTTTATACAACATTTTTTTTATTTCCTGTGAACCTGTCACATTGCACAAAAGGCTTTTTTTGTTGTTAACTTGAACATATGCAGTCGCCGTTATGGATATTTCTAATTGCTGATAAGACATATGCAAATTAAGATCAATTTAGAAATGCATACAGCAAGTCCTTCTACTATAACCAATACCTGTAATTAAATGTAATGTTGGTAATGGCCCCTTCTGTTAAGTAAGGAATCTTCCATTGGGATAAAATTTCTTCCATTCAAGGACAAAGTTTTCCACTGGAGAAAAATGCCTTCCTCCAAAATTTAGCAGAGAAATAAATGGATCCAACCTATTATACATGGAGAGCTATTGATGGGGGAAAACATGTGAATAAAAAGTTCATGTTGACCTGGGTGACCTGTGGATAGCTGTATTCTAATAGAACAAAATTTGAGTCCAGTAGCACCTTAAAGACCAACAACATTTTCCAAGGTATAAGCATTCATTACAGAAAACACACTTCATCAGATACAAATAGGAATGAAGATCCATTTGCTGTTGCCACCATGTTGTCCACGACCACCCACTCCGGCCCCTTTGCCTCTTCCCTTCTGGCTGTGGCACATGGTGTTCTGGGCCCATTGAAGCTACTGATGCTGGGGCTGCCTCTGGTAGCCACCAAACTGCAGGCGCTGGAACCGAAGCAGCCTCTACTGTGCCAGGAGTCCCTGAGATTGCTGTCACCCACCCACCTACTGACAACTTGCTTTTATTTCATCTGCACCATTGGGCCAGAATCTTTATAGCCAGCTGACTTTTGTCTTAAGCTGTATCCACTGATTTTAATGTTTATACTGTGTTTTTAAACTAATTTTGTTTATTATAATGATGTTACCTGCCCTGAGCTCGTCGGCAGGATGAGCGGGATATAAATACATATAGTAAATAAATGTAAGAAACAGTTGAATTGTAAGGTATTGCAAACTGCCAAGACTCGCTGTTCAATGATTTTAAGTATTCGGTCAGTTTTAATAAAAGTTTAAACAAAAAAAAATAGAAATGAAGATCCATCAGAAGGTGGGTGGGGTGACAGAAAGAATGAGCAGTTGGAATCAGGATGCAGAAGTACAATGTAAAACGTAATCAGCTTGATTTGAGTTGGAAGATATGCTAGAGGTGGGAAAAGAAGAATTTTAGCATCTGCAATGAGGTAAGAATCTTATGTCCCTATTCAGTCATAAGGGGACCATTATCCTATACTTGCTGATGAATTCAAATTCAACAATCCTTTTGAAGCTTCTTTGTAGAATGGCTACTCTTAGGTCATCAATGGAATATTCTGGAAGATTAAAATGCTGTTTTTCTGAGTATTGTGATTTTTAAATGTCAGATTTATGTCTATTTATTCTTTGGCATAGGTACTGGCCTGTTTGATGTAAAGGGTAGTAGGGCATTGTTGACACTTGATGGTGTGTATAATGCTGCAAGATGTATAAGTGAATGGACCTGAGATGCTATGGCTGGTGTTGTCAAGTCCAATGATAGTGTTGATCAAATATATACAGGGACAAAGTTTGCATCTTGGTTTTCAACTTGTACGCATGTCTCTCAGCCTGTAATCAAGCTGATTACATTTTGCATTGTATCTTTGCAATCCTGGCTCCTACCGTTCCTTCTCTGTAAGACCCTGGCACCCACCTTCATTCCTATTTGTATCTGTCAAAGAGATCTTTGACTCATCACAGCTTGTGTGTGTGTGTGTGTGTGTGCATATTTTAAGTGCCTTCAAGTCATTTCTGACTTACAATGACCCTATGAATTAATGACCTCCAACATGTCCTATCATTAACTGCCTTGCTCAGTTCTTGCAAGCTGTTAACCATGGTGTCCTTGATTGAATCAATCCATCTCTTATTGGATCTTCCTCTTTTCCTGCTGCCTTCAACTTTTCCTAGTATTATTGTTTTTTCCAGTGAATCTTATCTTCTCATAATGTGACCAAAGTACGATAGCCTCAGTTTAGTCATTTTAGCTTCTAGAGAGAGTTCAAGATTGATTTGATCTAGAAAGCTCATCAAAGCTTCTACCCTAAAAAAATTGTGGGTTTTTAAGGGGCTAATGGACTTGTTTCCCATCAGGTAAATGAAGTGACAAGGCCTACAGTGGAATCAACCTTTCTAATTGTGCTGAAGCTAGAGGCTTCAGAATCAAAAGAGGGAAATTACATTTCTACATTGAACTTAGAAGCAGATACATGTTAAACCTTCAAGATATGCCTGCTTACCTTGTATTATTTGAAGTGGTCCTAAAACAATACTGTTCCAACTAAAGAAAGGCAATAGTTCTGCTTCCATAGTTTGATATGAGGGGTGGATGAGAAACTTCACCAGTGTTCTTGTAGTTGTCTAAATTGGATTCAAGGAATTAAACAAAGTAATGTGTATGGATGAGGAAGGATATGTAATTGCCTCCAATTGTACAGGGTGAAACACCTGCCTGAATAATTTATTCTCCCCTAATAATATGAATACAGTATCTAAACACAAGTCTTATCGATCTTTTGTATATTATTACTATTAATAATGAATGTGACAGGTTTATATGTTTCCAAAATATGAATGTGTCAGCCTAAATAACACTAGTAAATCATAAAGCTTACCATCAAATTGAATTTCACTAATGCATCACTTCATATTTTGCTCATACCACAGACAGGCAAGAGTTTTGCATAACAGCAGCAGTGCCAAGTATTTTGCTGAAGAGGAACAAATTTAAAAGATGTCTTGTTGAATTGCACCCTCTCTAATAAGAGCTTCCATTAAATGTATGACTGTAAAAAATAGCAGAGTTAGGGCATGATCCCGCTGAACTTAAGTACTTTAAAATCCCATTGATTTCTCAAAACAAAACCACTTCATAGGATCAGTTTCTGGATGGAAAGAGATGTAGTAGCAATTTAAAAATATACTGCAGAGAAACTATTGTCTGGAGCCTGAAGACGCACAGCAAACTTACTGTTTCTGCCTGCTCATGATTATGGAGACATGCTGGGCTTGCCATATGATTTAACTGAAGGCTGCAGGCAGTCATCTCTCTATATGATTAAAGCCAGCTTTTTTTAAAGTGGCCACTGTAGAGTTCTCAATCAATGTATTTCTACTTTGAGATATAATTAACCTGAATCTTTTGAACCACTTCTTGGATCCAAATGTTACAGAAAAAAGCAGCAAAACAACAACAGTAACAAAAAAACCACATTGCAAACATTAAAATTCCAAAGCAAGATATTAGTATAAGAAATCAGAAGAGTAAATAGTTCCTACTTCCTGCAAGCAGTGGCTAATATGGTGGATTACAAAGAATATACCAACTTCCTCCACTGAGTGTTACTGAAGAAGACAGAATGCAGAGACAAGGAAATAAGGGAGGTGACTAAACCAGATAACACAGTGATACTGGGTGATTTCAACTACCCTCACATGGTGATAAACATGTGATCAAGTCATGCTGTAGAAATGAGTTTCCTGGATATAAGAAATAAATGTTCTCTAAAATAGTTAGTCATAGAGCCAACCAGAGGGGTAATGATCTTGGACTTGGTTCTGAATAGGGCTCATGACTTGATGGAAGATGTAGATAATGTTGCACCAATAGGAAATGTGACCAAAGTTCTATTAAGTTCAGCATTCATATCAATGGACAGTTACCCCTAAAGTCCAGAACAGTAACAACTGATTTCAAAAAACTTTACAAAAGTGAGGGGACAGTCAGGAGAAAGCTGAAAGGAAAATTCAAGGGAGTCAAATCCCTAGAGGATGCTTGAAAGCTATTAAAATCACACTAATTTAAGCCCAGGTAGAGTTTATTCCTCAGATTAGGAAAGGTCTAAGAGAATGCCCACATAGTTAACAACCCAAGTCAAGAAGCCATACAAAGCAAAAAGACCCTTTTTTTAAAGTGGAAGTTTTGCCCCAATGAAGTGAACAGAACAGACCACAAGCTCTAGTAAAAGAAAAGTAATAATTCAGCAGGTAAAAAGAGAATTTGAGAAGCAGATTGCTAAAAGCATCAAGATAAGAAGCATTTCTTTAAATATATTTAGAGCAGGAAACTGGCCAGAGAGGAAGTTGGACGTCTGGATGACGCAGGAATAAAAAGATTGCTAAAGAAAGATGGGGGAGATGGAAGAGAAGAATTTTTTGCATCTCTGTTCACTATAGAAAGTGCCATGAGGTGTTCGGGTCCATTTAAACTTTAAATACGCTATTTGCCACAAGGAGCCACTCTTTTGATCCCTAATCTGGTACCAGAGAATCTTAGGGTTCTTTAGGGTTTTTTTTTTTCCTGAAAGCAATTGTCATGGAAGAAACAAGGTAGCTCACAATGCTCAGAGTACACGCTGTGTTAGTTTCCCTGGTGAATGTGATCCTGCTCTGCCTCAAGTCTGCCTTGACTGTTTGTTCAGTGTATTTGCACTGTCTTCAGAAAAGAAAACAGCTCTTCTGTGCCCTGCATTCTTCCTCAGTTACCAAGCATGTTTCTGGGTTTTCTACCATGTTGCAAAACTCATGCCAGGCAGAGGAGGAGTAGGCGTAGGAGGAGTTGGATTTATACCCCACCCTTCACTTGGAGTCTCAGAGCAGCTTACAATCACTTTCCCTTCTTCTTTCCACAACAGAAACCCTTTGAGGTAGGGGCTGAGAGAGCCTTGAGACAACAGCTCTGAGAGAACTGTTACTGATCAAAGGTCACCCAGCTGGCTTCATGTGGAGGAGTGGGGAATCAAACACAGTTCATTAGATTAGAGTCCACCACTCTTAACCACTACACCAACAGGCAGAGATGGCATGTCCTTGCTGGCATGTGTTTTCCATGACACTATTGGGTCTACCCCAGGAGGCGTGACTGATGCGACAACTTGGTTTTTGGCTGTCATAATTCAGTCTGTGCTCAGTGACAGCATGGATTCCTCAGATGAAGAGTTGCCTGCAGCCAGCCCTCAGCCAGTAATTGAACAACCAGCTGCAGTTGGCTCTGAGCCAGGAGAAGAACAAGAGATCAGATTACCAGCTGATCAGAAGCCCCAGCTTACAGATGAAACCGAGCCATCCCTTCTTACTCCAGTGTCATTCACACATATCTTTTGTCTATGCAGATCTCATTATTACCATCATAGCCTTTTTGGTATCCAGATGGATAGAGGTGTGCATTTGGATGCTCCAAAATTAAAATTAATCTCCAAATTAGCTGTTACACTTCAGCTTGAGTGAGTATATTCGAAAGTCCCAAAACACTCATCAAATTTGAGGAGAAATGATAATTTATTTTCTCAAATTTTGGCAGTATTTCAGGTTTGGAGGAAGTGCTCCTGGAAAACAGCTGTTTGGTGTTATGTGCACCCTTTAAATTTAAAAGGGCCATTATTTTTTTATGGGAAGACCTGACTTCTGAACTCAAGGGACCAGGTCTACCCCAATAGACAATAACAGCCGTTTAGAATTTAAAAGGCACACATGTTGCCAAACATCAGGGGGTTACTCTAAATAATGGGCAATAGACATGGTCTTCAGAGACCAGGCTTATTACACATTGAAAACAATGGCCCTTTAAACTTTAAAAGGAACAATATTTAGAATGTTGACAGTAGCAGGCTTCCCCCTCCCCCCCAACAGGCAGCATGAGAGAGGAGGGAGAGGCACAAATGTCCTACCCTGCTTTTCTGCCACTAAAATCACACCAAGTAGCATCTGTACCTATCTATTTCACCAGCAGAGCTAATTGTTGCTTTGAGAGAATTTAAATCAGGGACTGTGCATGGGAGGAAAGCATTTAGCCTGTACATTCCTGACCCCTAGCAACCTTTTCCTGATCTTCAAAACCAGCTGCATAGGGTTGCTAATTATGAGAAACACATGAGATCCTATCCACTGATCTCCCACATTGGCCAAGGACAGACTGAAGGTCTGCCCCGGAACAGCAGCGGGGCCAAAAAACCCGCAGGAAAAGCAGCCCGGTGTGCCCCGTTTGCACTGGCTCCGTGGGGAAGAGGAGCGCAGCTGCCGGCTGCCTCTGCGAGCCGTGGCTATGCGCAGCTGCGGCAGCTGGAGCAGCCCGTCCACACTTCCGGCAGCGTGTGCGACGTGCCTTCAGCATGTTCACACCCACAGGAAGCGCTGGGGACATGCGTGGAGATGCCTGGATAACAGTTCCCAGGCGTCTCTGGCTGAAGCAGCACCACAGCGCCTCACAGACGGGTGCGTCCACGTCGGTGACGGGGGACAGCTGTGGCTGTCTGGACGCCCTCTCTGCCTCCGCTTCTAAAGTGGAGGCAGGGCGCTCCAGATCCCCAGTCTGTCCTCAGCCGTTGTTTCCACTTTGTTCTTCATAAATGTCAAATCATTGCAGAACATTTGTAAATAGAAATTGTGACTGACAATTTGGTACTCTGAGTACCAAACTAGATGTGACAGTGGCCATGGGGCCAATTCGTGGTCACCAATGCCATTTTAGGGGGAAATTTAGCCATTTTAAAAATGCCATAAGGGGACAGCACAGAGATAGCAGGCAATCTTGTTTCTCCTCCTGCATATATTTTAAAGTCAAAACAGCCTCATGGCAATTTTAAATTTTCCTCTAAAAGGCTGTTGGTGGCCATGGGGTGGCCCTGTGGCCATCGCCACATTTCTTTTGTCCCTGAGCTTCTATAGCCAACTTCTGGCAAGCTTTTGGATCAGATATAAAAACCACTGTCCTAGAGTAAGGCTACAGCTTATCCTCCTGCAGCCATGGTGTGTCATTACCCAAGATATTGCACAAGCACAATAGTGAGAAAACACTGGCACCACTGGCTGCCACCAGGGACAAACCACAGAGGAATTAAGGAACGATGTTTTCAAGAGAATCAGGAAAACTTGTATGCCATTCTAAAATAAACATTGGTAATTACAGAATTCAGCAGTGGGTTTTGACATCTTCAGAATCAATGTCATGTTGCGTTAGACCTGCCAAGAAGCATCTTAAAAACCCTTTCACTGGACAATGGTATCATTATTGTACACCAGGACTTGGATGCCCTCACTAAACAATCAGGCTATTCCTGCCATTCCCCACTTCCAGTCCTTTACAAAATCATGTGATATGATCAAGCTTTACTACTGAAACTAAAGGACTCACTAAGCCTCCTTATGAGCTCTATAGCTGGCTAAAGATAAGTGGTCAGAGGACATGTGTAGGGATGAGCAATGATTGTTTGAGTTTCATTTATTTAAGTTTTTGTTATATTCATAGTTAGCCCCATTTGGTTTTGGTGCTGAAATGCATGGAGGTAATTAGCCTTCCACACCCTCTTTCTATGTTCTTCCCCACTCTTTCCCCTCACCACAATTACCACCCTGCATTTTATACTTAAGCTGCCTTTCATAGCTTAAAACAATACCCAGTTACACATTGCATACTGCATATTATGAAATACCTAGATCAGGGGTGGCCAACCTGTGGCTCGGGAGCCACGTGCGGCTCTTTCACACATATTGTGCGGCTCCTGGCAGGGTGGCTGGGGAAGCAAAGGGGAGGCATGCTTTTCCTTCCTTCCTTCCTTCCTTCCTTCCTTCCTTCCTTCCTTCCTTCCTTCCTTCCTTCCCTCCTTCCTTCCCTCCTCCCTCCCCCCTCCCATCTATTTGATTTCCTAGTTTCTCTCTCTCTCTCTCTCTCTTTCTTTCCACTTCTTTAATTCTTTCTTTCCATCTCTCTCTCTCTCTCTCTCAATATCATCAGCAAACAAGTAATATCATTATCAGTAACCGGTTTTTCTCGTTTGTTTTTATTTTTGGCAGTCCCATTTAACATTAATAAAAAGCAAATTTGCATATTTTAAAAAATAAAAACGTGTGTGTGATATTTGTTCCTGTCTTGCGGCTCTCAGACATCTCTATGTGGCTCTTATGTTTATTCTATGTGGCTCTTACGTTAAGCAAGGTTGGCCACCCCTGACCTAGATTATATTCTGTTTCCCAAGTTCTCAGTGTTCCCGTATGATTATCGCTGATAAGTTTTCTAGTTATCTTGAAAGTGTTCATTCTTTACTGGAGGCTTTTAGCAAACAGAGGTGTCTCATTTCCAACACATTTTGTAAAATTAATCACTGCAGTTTTGTGACGCACATGAATTGTGGTATGGACATTTATTTTTTATTCTACAGAGGAAAATATTTGCTGAAATATTTGTTAATATACCCTGGTTTACAGTATTTGCTACTCAGCTGATGACTTTTTTTTATCAAGAACTATTCTATAGTGAATGCACTGACAAATCAATAGGCAAACTCCAACAGAAAAGTGATATTTCAAAGCCTGGGTAATGGCTTTTTAAGCCTTTTGCATTTTCCAGTGTGATAAAATTAGCCCTCCAGCATTTCCCATTTCAGTGTTTTGCCTCTACGATTTCATTGATCTCTAGATACATAAGAGATCTAATGTAGATTTGTGTAGCCTTCTAGGTGTGCAAACTAGCTATTATTCCAAACACATCTCTTTCTCTCTCCCTGAAGATTCAGAGCAATTATAATAGGAAACAAAGCATCACACGTTTGACTTGTCAATGTCTCAAATGTGATTTCATAAAACTGCATATTATCAAGCTCAACATATCTGAATCTGTGCTGAAGAACAGCAGCAAGCAGAGAAAAATGCAAGGGGGGGGGGAGAAGATGCTTGTAGAGCCATTTGTGTTTAGGTAGCCTCTGCCCCTTGAAGTTGGCTGGTGTCTCCTCTGGTACTTGCCAGTTATCATCATTTCAGTTCTACCAGCATATAGAATGTATCCCTTATCCCAGCCTTATCCAGTCCAAACAGTTCACTTCAACAGACACCAGCCACAAAAACAACCAACCCACCCTCCAAGTTTCTGTGTATTACCTTTGAGAATGATTCTGTTGGCTTAAAAATACACTGAGAGCATCTTGATTTAATAGTTAATACTTAAAGGATCATTTCTGTTTTCTGGAATCTGTTTCTGATAAGTATCTGTCCCCATATTCTCCCTGCTTTCTGCCTTCTATCACAGGGTAAATGAATAGTCAGTATATCAGGTGGAGAGGATACCTCAGAAAATTGTAATAGTGGATGCAGAGCCCTTGACCACTGATTGTTGCTTATGGCATGTCCCTATTTTTATCTACAGAATGTTAGATAGCACACAAAGACATTAAGGGGAATTTCACACTACACCTTTAAAAACGTTAATGAACCGGCTTGGAATAAACCAGTACAGTGACGGTCGTCTCAGACAGCCCTTCCCCTACTGTTTTGGAGCCATTTTCAAAGCGGTTTGTCATTTCAGCCTGCTGCTTTCTTTTCAAGCCTCTTTTCACCACACACGCACACACACACACACACACACACGCACACACACACACACACACGGCATTTTAAGACTCAGGCTGGACCTTAATCTTTCTCTCTCACCCCCCCCCCCCCCCCGCATTTTAAGACTCAGCCTGGATCTCTCTCTTTCTCTCTCTCTCTCACACACACACACACACACGCACACACACAATGTTTTAAGACTCAGCCTGGATCTTGATCTCTCTCTCTCTCTCTCACCCCCCCCTCCATTTTAAGACTCAGCCTGGATCAGCTCTTTAAAAAAAATTCACAGATATCACCCGCATGGGTGAAAAGAAGTGTGAAAACACTTGTCATCGGAGGAAGCGCTACGGGGCATTTCACACAGCACCCCGTAGGGCTTCAGGACCAGTTCAAGAACTGAAGAATGCTTGGGAGGAGGTTTCAAGGTAAACTGGCTCAGGAACGCTTCCCCAATGGGAGAGGCACATTTCTGTGTGAAAGGGCCAATATGTTCCGTTAGGGAACCAGTACTAATAAGGTTCTGTGTGAAATGCCTGACAGAAACCATTACTGAAGGGTTCCTGAAATGGAACATATTGGCTGTGTGAAATTCCCCTAAATGTCTGGACTTCCTTGCATTAGTTTTTACCACAGTTGCCTTTGTACACTTATTCTACTCTAAGCTGCCTTATCCAAATTCTGTCTCTCAACATCCAGCCAAGTGTAGACCCTTTTATATCCAAGTGATGGGTAGGGTTGCCAGCTCCAGACTGGGAAATTCCTGGATATTTGAGGGTGGATTCTGAGGAGGTGAGGGACTTTTGTAGGGTATAATGCCATATAACAGAGGTGTCAAGCTCATTTGTTATGAGGGCTGAATCTGACATAAATGTTGCTTTGTCCGGCTGGGCCAAGGCCATGTGTGCCATAAAATGTAATGCCAGGTACTGGAGATATAAACTGCATAAAGGACAGCAGCTGGTAAGCACCGAGTTGGTATATTCTCACTGCAAGCCCCATGGGCTGGGAGGGGGGTACAAAGGGAAACCCATATGGGCAGACTGGAGAGCCAGTGGCGCAGCACTGGGCAGACACTCCCACACTGCTTGACTGTTTCAGACGAGGTTGTTCCACCATGTTGAAGTCAATAGAAGTGGCTCTGCCTACTCCCCCTCCCCGAACAGTTTCCTTTTCCCTCCCTTGCACTGGTTGCTTGTGAGCCACATAAAAGCCCTTGACAGGCCAATTCTGGCCCCCCGGGCATTATGTTTGACACCCCTGCCATATAGTCTACCCTAAAAACAGACATTGTCTCCATGGGAACTGATCTCTGTATCAATTGTAATTCCAGGAGATTGCCAGGTTTTACCTGAAATTTGGCAATCCTAGTCATGGCCAGATTAGAAGCAGCCCTTGCCAGCCTTTATCACAACATGTTTCCATGTTAGTCTGGTTTGAGCAGCTGGCCACAATACTTCATTTTGTCTCCCAAACCTTGTCTCCTAGATTCCCATGTTTTTATGGCTCCTTGCCTTTTTTTTTACAATTGTAAAACTCTATACACTTCTTCAGGTTATCAAGATTTGTGTGGCAATGTTATACATTCTTGAAGTACCACTAGCATCTACATACAGTAAATTACATGGGTGTATAAATCTTTTTTAAAGCCCATTAGTGGTAGTCATTGGAATAATCTTAGTAGGAAAAAAATCTGGAGTAAATGGAAGCATTAGTCCAGTTGTGTTTAAAAATTATTATCCTGTTGATCAAGAGCCAGAATTAGGCAATATGGGAATAATGCTACTGCATATGGATGAGTAATTCTTCTTCTTGGCAGGCTTTCTGAGCACTGATGGGAAGAGGGCCATTAATCTTATTTAATCTTGCAGGTGTCAACAACTCTGAAAAGTATTATCACTTGTGTTTCTTAATGGGCAGAGCACTGACTCTGTAGTCCTCTGTGCACTGCACAGCAGTGCATCCCACTAAGACCAACAAAATGAACTGTCGAGTAAAAGTATATAGGATCTCAGGAAATTAAAATCAAGTACATCCAGTAAGTATATATTTGACTGGATTAGTGTTTGAACTTGCCATGACCAGCAGTCACTATCTTAGTGCCATGGATGAAAACTATTTGATTGGCAGTGTATTTCAAAGGAAAGGGTGTTGTGTCCTATACAACTGTGTCATCTATACAACTGTGTCATCTAATAAGGTTAATAAGACTTGGAAGAAAGAAATGATGAGAGCCATTGACTAATGTGTATTAGTAAAATGCTAGCGAGAAAAAAGAACCTTGATGTTACCACCATGTGCAAACACATTGTTTTGCAGTGTTTTATAAAAGCATATGTGTGGGGCAGAAAGAGAAGAAAGTGCAAATGAATGAGCTACATTCTGTGGTTAATTTTATATGTTCTCCTGGTTAAGGACAAGTGCTGCCCAGACAGAACTTCTTGAGTGATAAAGGAAAGGGATGTTCACCTCTATGTCCCTAGCCTGGTCTAAAGCATCTGATGACCTTACTGAAATTCACTGGCTCTCAGTGAATCCACTGTAAGTTTGTCACTGTTAAATTTATATTAATAAGAATGATATATTGTTGAAATGGCCACTTTGTCATTGTATCATAACACAACTGCAGTAAACTTTTAGTCCTTTCAAGTCAGACCATCTACATGCATGGAATCATTGATTACTCTCAGTCTACATTCATTCAAGGGATCCCTAGACAATGCTTGAAAGCTATTAAAACCACACTAATTGAAGCCCAGGTAGAGTTTATTCCTCAGATTAGGAAATGTATTTCCAAGCCTAAGAGAATGCCCACATAGTTAACAACCCAAGTCAAGAAGCCATACAAAGCAAAAAGAACCCTTTTTTTTAAGTGGAAGGTTTGCCCCCAGTGAAGTGAACAGAACAGACCACAAGCTCTAGTAAAAGAAATGTAAAGTAATAATTCAGCAGGTAAAAAGAGAATTTGAGGAGCAGATTGCTAAAAGGATTGCTAAAACGATAAGAAGCATTTCTATAAATATATTTGGAGCAGAAAACTGGCCAGAGAGGCAGTTGGACCTCTGGATGACCCAGGAATAAAAGGATTGCTAAAGAAAGATGGTGGAGATGGAAGAGAAGTTCAGTGAAATTTTTGCATCTGTGTTCATTATAGAAAGTGTGGCGCATGAACTTAGGTCATCTCAACTATCTTGTAATACGTAGGCTTTTCACAAGACATCTCCTTAATATTATCAAACCACATTATACTGGGTAATTCAGAGCTAAATATGTATGTGTTAAAAATGTCCCTATGTTTACAAAGCTGTTTCGCTACAGAACACATCATTCTGTGTGACTGTAAGGGAAACATGCATGGTCCCAAAATTCTTAAATTAAAACAACTAATTGTTAAAATGAAAAAAAGGAAGGAAACCGATGTCTGAATTAACATATAGATGATTCTTGATTATGTTCTAGTTGGTGTGTTTCTAGATCATCTTTTTGAAAGGGGAAAGGAATGTTCAGAACCCTGAGGGACTGGCCAAGATGTACTTGGTGCCGACATGCCTGAACGCTGACATGCCTGGACAAGAAAGCAAAAGGGGAATGGTTAAATGAAATGTTTGTGTAATCAGTATGTGTGACCGATAAAGGTAATTAAGTATAAGGGTAATTAAGTAGTAACCAATGGAACCATGGAACCAATATAGTATACCAATATAGTATAAGGGGAATATTAATCACAGGGTGATAGAACAATGGTAGGAAAATTTCCAGAGATAGATTGAGAGGGAGGGGGTCAACTGACTCCTTCAGCCAGAAAGGGTATAAAAGATGATCAATCTAAAGGTAAGGCAGAGCGTTGGTGGAGACTGCCTCCCCCTTCGTTCTCCGTGCTTTGCAAACCACGCTAATAAAGGCTGTATTCTGATTGAACCTCCGTGTGAATTGTCTCTCTGACACATAAGTGCAACCATTCTCACGTAACATTTCGACCAAAAGAGTCTAAGGAGGTTCACAGTTCAATATATGAAAGTAAAGCCATCCACAATTTCCATGGAAATCTGCTGTTCTGGATCAAGAAAATGGAATACTGCCAGCTGCCTCCTCACAAGACTTGTAATTTGAAGGCCAATTCAATTAGTGTTTTTCTATCTCTGATTATAGAACTTTATAGTATTCTTTTCTTGTGCCCAATGGGACTGACTGTAATTGGAACTAACAGAGCTAATAAAGCAAAGGGGGAATTATCTAACAATAACAATTGAAGGATGCTACTCAAAGACAGAGAAGAATCCATGGAGACATACTATCCCTGCTATATCCAAACACTGAAATAAAGGTTAATTTGGTGGCAGCAAAATTTAATTTATAAATTTCTCAGTGGAAAAGAGTCACCAAATTATATCATGCAACTGCCTGATTGGATTGGGAATCAGAGGTCATCATAATTTAGCAGTATAATACTGAAGTTTGTAGGCATTGAAAAACATTAGTTATGCACCTGAACTTAGTCTGCCTATATTAATTTACCTTTGTATGCAGCTTGGCCTGAAAATCCAATCAATGGATCAACTTTGGATGGTATGCTCATTACTAACACTTTGGCAGATACCAACAACATGCACCATCCAGATCAGATGTTACTTTTTTGTTATTTATTCCACTTACCACAGTTATTTATGAGTATGTTAGTATTTGGGAAGATAATATAGGTAAATATAGTAAATTTAGTTATGGGTGAATATGCTAAATCTGGGCAATTAAACTGTTAATGAATCAAATATCTTTTTTGAAAGACCAGAAGCTCTCCTGCTCTGTCATAAATATTTCTCCATAAGAAGGTGAAGACCAATATGGAAAATTGGAGCATCATGTTTATTGCACCATTCCTTGTTTGGGGCTAAATATAATAATTTGTTAAAAGACTGAATTACATAACTCTCAACTGAATGCAAATTTAGAAGTCACACTGAACACCACTGGGCATCCATTACAATTTTTCCAAAATCCAGGCACCAGGGTACAGCAACGATTAATGTGTCATTAGTAACATGGAAGAATGGCATCTATGTCCAATAGAACAGTAATTAAAACCTCACACAAGCTAATTTTTTATGTGCCCCAACAGTCCAGACAGAGAAGTCTTCTGGTTGCCACCAGAGGGAGGTGAGGGAAAGGTAGCTGTGCTGCTGCTGCTTCAGATTTCTGCCATGAGCTTTGGAGAGCTGAACCTTGACTTTCACCACTATGGAGTGATACATAGCAGGCAAGACTTGTCAGCTCAAGGCAGGCCCATAGCCAGGATTTTGTGGCTTGTGGGGCAAACAAAATTCTGGTGAGGCTGGTGGGGCAGGTGGGGCTGCCATTATTTGCCACAATGAAGGGAGTGATGCATGCCCCTCTCCCTAACCTCCTGCAAGATTTAAAGGGACCTCCAGTTGATCTGCAGGGAGCACCTCAAAAAAGCCTCCCCTGCCCAACCTGGGCTGAAGACTTTTTTGCCAAGAGGATGGCTACATAAGGTGTTAAAGGCACCTGTGCACCCTTAACCTTGGTAGGCTACCACGAGTCCTTCTATGTCCCTCCAGCCAGAAGCAAAAGGACAAACTCCTGACCTTACAGGGATTAACTAGGGAGTCCTCCCTGCAAGGCTGACTCATAGCAGGAAGCCGACAATTAAGGTAGTGAACCACCAGTCTAGCCACCCTAATTCTTATTGCAGCTGTAGAGACAAAGAACCAGAGTTTAGTGAATAATATATATATATTATTAAGGTGCAAAGAGTATTTATTAAAAGACAAACGTTACTTAAGTTACTGTGAGGGAAAACAAAAAACTAGATATTAAAAAGTTAACTGGACACTTTAAAACATTGGTTCTCAAAAGGCAAGATGATACCCATTCAGTGTTCTGGGTCCAAAGAGCAACTCCTTCTCCAGAGTCCCAAATGCCAGGCTGTTTGGCTTCAGCAGCAAAGTTTCAAGATGGCCCAAAGTGATACCACATGTCAGTACAATCTGCAAGCACCATCAAGCCCCCTGAACAGGTTTCAAGGCGGGTAATTTATCGGTTGAATTCTGAACTTATGCTAGGCCTTTGCACCAATCTGGGTTCAAACCATGTCCTATAGTTACAGTTAGGCCAATCAGTAAAAGGATGATTCTATTGGTTCCCTGGTCATGTCTCATAAGACTTGATTGAAGTGGCATGTTAATTGGGAAGCCAAAGCTGGAGAGAAGAAGACATCTTGCAGGTGCAAGCTCATTCCCCCCTCTCTCGGCACATCCATGTGAAACTTTGGAGACACAGAGACAACAATTTTAACCAATACAGGCCGCAGCCAAACTGAACCAAACTGTTAGAGCAGAACTCCATTTTGAGTGAACCGAAGTTCTGGACAGGGGTGGAGCCTCCAATAGCCCCACTGTAGCTACGGGCCAGGCTCAGGATCCTCCATGAGGGGCAGAGTACCAGGGAGCCAGGTGTTGCAGCATCTGGTGAAAGGCTACATCCTCCACAAGACAGAAGGGCTGGCCACCCACAGCAATAACCTTGCCAATTAAGACAGTGACTGCTTCCTGGGCCCTCCATGTAGTCCTTATGGATGGTACCGTTGACATCCCGGGGAATGACCTCTTGGAGAGTGGCCTGCCTTGGTGTTCCACCAATGGCAGTCCAAGTGCAGGAAGCTTTTCTTGGAGGGGCCTTCCCCACTCCACTTCTACCTGCTCAGAGGGAGTGGGCCTCTTCTTCCTCCCACTGGCTTCCACTCTTTCCTCTGGCAACAACAAACTGGGATGAACCCTTTGCAGGTGCCTGTGGAGGACAGAGGAGGACAAGTGTTGGAGATTTTCACCCCTGGCACTCTGCCACACAGGGTTACTGGGGAGGGTGCAGCAATGTTCCCAAACTCTCCCTGTTTTTTGGGAAGGCAGGAATGGAGAAGGTGGGAAGGACAGCAGCTTTATAGCACTGGGCTGGGGGGCGCACAGAGGGTGTAGCTGAGGCAGGCACAGCAACAGGGAGTTGTGACATGGAAGGGGAGAATGCTCCTCCCCCCCCAAAAAAATCCCTGCTGTCAGAGTCTTCCTCTACAAAGAATGTTAGCAACTGCTGATGTCTGTAACAACTCTGTTGTTAACAACTCTGTTGCCTCTGTGGAGAGTCATGAAGGCCCCTGTAAGAGCCAAAGGAGAGGGCCAGAGTGAATAAGAGTGAATCCAACTCTGGGAGACATAACGCTTGCATCTGAAAATTGTGCTGTGACACAATTAGCATAAGACTTGAATTTTGTAACTGTGTGAAATGGAAACTGCAAAAGGTTTCTCTTTGTTGCTTTGTGTTATCTGTACTTCTGCACAATATAGTGTCTGCAAAAGTGCATAAACAGGAAAACTACATGATAGAAATAGCAGCAGATGCAGTGCCTGTCTAAATGTCACATGTTTTGCTAAATATGAGATGTTTACTGAAGCCAAGGCACCCAGTAGCTAAGCCCGTCTGCTCAGTGTGAGCAGAATATACAGGGTGGAACATTGCCCTGAGTCCACCTAACACTCAACACCCAGCAGGGAAGAGTTCACAATGAAAAATAAATGAATGTGCTCTACTTTCAACAAATTCCCTGCCTCCCTGTCTAGCTGCCAACAGAGGAGAGGGTGCAAATCTGAACTGAGGGTATATATAGTAATCTGATCCCATAGAGCTGAATCATAACTCTGTTATTGGCAGCCAGCAGTGGCTGTTAAGCTTTGCAGGCCCCCTATTGGTGTTTCCAAGGCTAAAGAATTCTCTCCCCTCCCCCAGTTGCTTAGAATTTTTATAAACATTTTGAGTGGAGATAGTCTGTCTGGAAATCCTTCCATTCATAAACCACCACAAACAGAATGAAAATCTGTAAAATGTTTGTGCCAGTTGCCCTGTCATGAACTTCACTTTGCTAACTGGCCAAAATTCATGATAAACTTTAGTTCACGAGCCGGTTCATTTCTAACCTCCCAGTAAGCATGGACAAAATGTCTGAAAAGGACTACAAGAGTGCATACATTTCCCCATGTTCACATGAAAGAAACTGCATGTACCTAATTCAATGCAGTCGATGCTGTTACTGAAACCATGACAGCTGTTTTTGATCATGAGGAATACAATACTTCCATGTAAACCAGAGGATACATAGGATTCCATTCCATGTGTTACTTCCAGCAATTTAACTCAAGTAAAACTAGTGCCAAAGGAATGTGGCACCATCATCCACTGTGTGAACTAGTCCCATGGGAACATTAAATCAAAATAGGTTGTGCAACTCTTAAAGTGGCACATGTTTAACTTTGAATACTTCTCTTGCCCCAATGAGCTTGACCTTGGTTTTTTTGGTTGTATTCAACAGACAGTTTTATTCAACAGACACAAAAGAAAAAAATAGAAATTCCAAGTTGCATTCTCATTCCATGGAACAGAATGAAGATATATTCATCCAGAAGTAATAATACGATTCTTCTTTCTCTGAAGAGATCTTTCATATAGAGCTGAGAGAATACCGCTGCCTATAAAATTAATTCCACTGTGTTCCACTTCCATAAGTTCCACATCTGGACCTTAATAGATTATATAATTTTACTGTGGGTGCTGCTCTTGACGATAATAATAATAAACCTCACTGTAAAACCTATGAAAACATTGAATACATTTGGTTGCATGTTAAAAGTCAGAGCAAGGTCCTTCTGTTACAAATATGCCTGTACATCCAAGGTGCCCATTTGAAGCCCATAATAAGTAATCATGCATTAAGATTTCTTGATGAATTACAATTTTTATTGTCTCCCAATTAAAATGGAAATAGAGAAGATATCCTTTGCATATGCTTGGCCATCAACTTGGAATGAATTACCCAAATCTCTTAAACTGCTTGATACAATGACTGGCTTTTACAGAGGAAATAGGTTAGATGGTTAGATGAAGAGATCTCTGTAATTGTGAAACATAGTCCACAACCATTTTTATATGTGCCTTCCAATAATGAATTATCCAAGTTGTAACTACTACCCATGTTCAGGAATGACTTGGAAACTGTGATGATGAGTTCAATATTGCAGCCAAGCTTTCAATAAGATTCTTCCAAGAACAGACCTGGTTTCTGGTGGCTTGATGGTGGGCACCCTCCAATGGAGCTCCATATGGAGCGGTCCACAAACCAGTGAACGGGAGGGGTACCGGCTGGATTCCAGACACCCCAGAGCCCTTGTAGGGGACTCCCAGCTTGGGGCACGAAAGACGCCTCTCCTGAGGTGTCGGCCAAGGGATTGAGGCACCCCTTTGCCCCATAAGGTCCCATCACCACGGAGCCTTTGGGCATGGAAAGTGGCTCACCAGCTAGCGAGCAAGGAATACAGCGGAGAAATTAAATACTCCTACCTGCGGTGTGAAGCTGACAAACCATGAGTTATCGGGTTCACTCAATTGGACATCCAGGCACTCTGTAGCCCTGAAGAAAGCGGAGAAGGGGGAGGGAAACTGTTTGCCCCCCATCCTATATCTTCAAGTTTGTAAGCGGAGGGCTGGGACAGTTGGCGCGGCATATGCAATTCAGGCGATGTGGAACCCTGTTTGAAACTTTTTAAAAAAAGAACTTTAAGTGGACTTGTGACTCCTCCGGGAACTAAGCAATGGCTGGCAGGGGAGAAAAAATGGTGCTCAGAGAGAAACCCTCTCCAAAAGCTATAGCTCTTTCTCTTCCTGTTCCTAAACAGGAAGCTGCTATGGACTTTCCAAACATGTTGTCAGTAGCATTGCACTCTCTGCTGGACCAGATGACTCCAATGAATCAAAGCATTGATGGTCTCTAAAAAGAGATCAAAGAATCCAATTTTAAGATAGAAGATGTGATTAAATCAACTAAATCAGCTGAAATCAAAATAAAAATACTGATTCAAAGGCTACAAGTGGTGGAGAAAGAACAAGCAACTGACAAGTGTCAACTTTTGAGACTGTAAATGGAACGAGCACCTTATATTCTGCTATTTCAGGATGTCCCAGAACAAAAAATGGAGAATTTAAAAGAAATTTTAAGTGAAGCTTTGGCTCCACTAACAGGTTTACAGGTGGATTATCTACAAAGCAATATGGATATTGTCTATAGGACATAGCCTGATTTTGTAAAGAAGAATAACCTGCCTGGAGAAACTGTGGTGAAATTATCTAAGAAAACAACAAGAGATGTGGTGTTCAAGGCCACTAATGGGACAATCCTAAAAATCAAAGTTGTGGAAATTAGAGTTCTAAAAGACATTCCATTTGAGATAAGAAAAAGAAGGAAGCAGTACAAAAATTTGATAAAATTTCTGCAAAAAACTCGACCCCTTACAGATGGATTTTCCCAAAAGGTTTGGTCTTCAACTTCAGTGAGAAAAAATAAAAGATCATGTCCCCTAAAAGTGCAGAGACTTTTTTGGATTTGCATCAAAAGCTATCAAAAGAGAAGAAGGCAGCAGAGGAAGAAGAAGAGGAAGAAGATATCATACATGATTTGGAAAGATTGCAAACTTCATCGAGTAGCTCTTCAGAGGACTCTGACTCAGCAAAAGGGGCAGCAGCCCCTAAGCAACTGGCAGCCCTAAGAGAACCAGCTAAACCAAAAAGAAGAAGAAGAAGAAGAAGAAGAAGAGATTGGATTTATATCCCGCCCTTCACTCACTTAAGAGTCTCAGAGCGGCTTACAAATTCCTTTCCCCTCCCCTCCCCACAACAGACACCCTGTGAGGTAGGTGGGGCTGAGAGAACTCTTTCCCAAGCTGTTCTTGAGGGAACAGCTGGTACAGAGCTATGGCTTGCCCAAGGTCATCCAGCCAGGTGCAAGTGGAGGAGTGGGGAATCAAACCCGGTTTTCCCAGATTAGAGTCTGCGCACTTAACCACTACACCAGACTGGCTCTCCAGAAGAGAAGAGATTAGATTTATACCCCGCCCTTCACTCACTTGGAGTCTCAGAGAGGCTTACAAACTCCTTTCCCTTCCCCTCCCCACAACAGACACCCTGTGAGGTAGGTGAGGCTGAGAGAGCTCTTTTCCAAGCTGTCCTTGAGAGAACAGCTGGTACAGAGCTATGGCTTGCCCAAGGTCATCCAGCCAGGCGCAAGTGGAGGAGTGGGGAATCAAACCCGGTTCTCCCAGATTAGAGTCCACACACTTAACCACTACACCAAACTGAAGAGGGAGGAGGGGAAAATAGTTTCTTTTTATTGTTTAAGCTAAAAGTTTTAGTTATGTATCTTACCACATGCTTGAATATGCATGTGCATAGCCACATTACTTTAAACTTAGTATCACGTTTCAGTAGTTTGTAATTTGTTACAAGGGGAAATCTCATTTACATGCATTTGAAAAGTGGTTTTATATTCTTTGCTTTAAATAGGGATAGTTTTGTAGTGTTAGGGATAGTTTTTTATAGTTTTAGAAAATGCAATCTTTTTTTAAAAAAAATAAGATTCTTCCAAGGACAGTGGCTTTAATGACCGATTAGTTGAAACTTCTTAAGTAAGGTTGTTTCAGGTGAGTAGCCACGGTAGTCTGTAATGAACAACAAGATCTGGTAGCACCTTAAAGGCCAACAAGATTTTATTGGTGTAAGATTTTGAGAGTCAAAATTCCCTTCATCAGATAGGTGGTCCTCTCCAGGTAGGAAGGTGAGCCAACTATAAATAACAAACAGATCCATCAGTTCAAGGTTCAGAGAAGATTGTGTTATGATTTTTTTTCATTTGAACAGGAACATATGTTCCCCAGTGAGTGCTTTGATCGGGATCCCAGAATCGTCTGGTTCTCCCAGGGCCGAAAGAGGCCCGGTTGGTGGTTACAAGGGCCAAGGCATTTTCAGTTGCGGCCCCACACTGGTGGAATGAGCTCCCAGATAACATTAGGGCCCTGCAGGACCTATTACAGTTCCGCAGGGCCTGCAAGATGGAGCTCTTTCACCAGGCTTTTAAATAGGGGCCACCTAATGGCTACATCTTGACCCTGGCCCGAGTGCAAGCCTGCCAGTCCCTCCACCGCCTCTGTTGGTTAACATCTTAGACGCTACCCTGATAAAAAGAAGATACGCCATCCTGTAGCGGGGTATGTAATTATTTGGTCTTATGTTTTAAAATGTTTTAATGATAACTGTATATTTTATCATGTGTTGGTAGCTGCCCTGAGCCCGCCGGAAGGTGGGGAGGGCGGGATACAAATTGAATAAATAACAACAACAACATTTATGAAAACATCATGCGAGATTCACCTGATGAAAAGGGGTATAGCTAAGGCAGTCTCTGGCCTTGAAAATTGGCAAATAGTTTGTGAGGGAATGTGTGACAGGATAGGGCACCTCATGGGCAACCCATAGCACCAGGACCTATAGCAAGATGGGTAAAGTTCTAGGCACCATTGGTGTCTTCCCCCCAAGGACATGCCAGACTCTCCAGGCAGATCTGCAACAGTGGTTTATTCTGGTCTTCATAAAGATAGGCAAAGAAATGGTTGACACTGCACACTCCCTGCCTCATTGCTCACCCTTACTATTCTATGACCCCCCCTCCAAGCATCTGACTTGGCTTAGCCAATCTGCTGCCCCACCTGCTGCTAATCATTGCTGTCTCCACTGCCCAGGGTTCTAAATCCACTCTGTCCCCAGCCTTCCCCAGAGTGGGCTTTTCAGAGCTGCTTGTCCACCCTTTTGCTTCCAGCAGCAACACTGGGCTTCCTTAGGCTGTGCACCTCCTGGCCCCAGGTAAATTTCTCTCCCCCCACCCCAATTGGTCTGCCTGTCACAAAACAAAACTCCAGTTTGATCACTATTTTTTTGTAACTTGGTGACATGTGACAACAAAAATGTAGCAAGTCTTGCTGAAATTCTTTTAGCTTCCTTTAGAATTGCTCATACTTCACCAAACCAATAAACCTCTAAGTTCACCTCAAGGTGAACCTCTATAAGCAGAATCAGGAAGCAACCTTCAGGGGAATAAAGATATAGCAAATATTTCCATCTGTTCTTCATTAGAGGCAGTCGATTTCACTAGATAGTATTTCAAAGCTTCTTGAGTCTTTCATTCCATTATTAGGGTTTTAAATAATTACTGTTATTAAATTATCTTTGGATAATTAAATAATAACCTTAAGATTCAAGTAATAGTGGTTCAAGGAGAAAAGCTGTCAGATCACATTGTTATTGAAGTGAAAACACCATAACATGAATTAAGAATTCATGCCAGAAAAGACTATTTGGGGGAAAAAGAGGTGTGCAGATTTTTGTTGCTGTTTTCCATGTTCATCTTTGTTTCAATAATGTCATTCTTTACCCTTTTGTTTTCTTGACTTGGTTTTGATTTTCTTTCATTTCAATTTGGGCAGCAAGGTGTGCTAACATTTCTTTGGGGTCCATCCAACTGGGATGATTTGTCAGAGACTGAATCACTTTCCCAAGGAGTCCTGCCTGCAAGGGTCCCAAGTTTTATAGGCAATTAAACACATTGCATAAATAAAAGATCTGTTTTACTACAAGAAATGTTTACACAAAGAATCCCCTGGGGGATATAACTGTTTCTGTACATTTCACAGTAATTGAATAACTAACTTCTAATATGCTGGGTATTTGTTGTATATATAATATTTTTTTCTTAAGATTGGGCCCACTTCTGTCTAAGATTTTTCAGGTATGATATGCTGGATATGGCATACAATGACTGATAATTTGACCAAGGATTGGATGAGAAAACATGCAGGAAAAACTAGAATTTTATTTTATCTGATTTTCATCTGCAGTGTTTTAATTATTAGCTTTAAGCCTTGAGCAAAGAATAAAGGTAAGGTACAAATAAATACATTTCTTTCTGACTGAAATTACTGGAAGCAAAAGGAAATGGGATTTGTTCATCCATTTTGATACCCCTTTGTTTTGATTTTAAAATAAGTCAAAACAAATCAAACTTTTATCCTCCATTTTCCCCATTTCTTTTGAAACAATGCATATGTAGCCTCTGTCTCATCATATAGTAGTCACTGTATTAGAGACTGTCTGTGGAACAAGAAATCCAGACATTTAAGCTTGATTCAGAAAAGGAACAATTAGATTCGAGTCCAGTAGCACCTTACAGACCAACAGAAAAGGAAGAGGCACTATATACTGCAAATTTATGTGGGTTACTAGAGCATATGAGAGAACTTCAGAAGAAAATCAGCTTGTGTTTCATAGATTACACCAAAGCTTTTGACTATGTATATCATGAAAACCTATGGATGGTTTTAAAAGTAATGGGTGTGCCACAACATCTGGTTGTTTGGATGTGCAATCAGTACTCTGGACAAAGGTTACTGTTAGGACAGAATATGAAGAAACAGAACAGTTTCCAACTGGCAAAGGTATATATTTTATCTCCCTGTCTTTTGAATCTGTATGCAGGGCATATAGTTTTAAATTAACCTAAGTTTTAAATTAACTTAAGGGTTTATTAGGTCTAATTAGGAAGTGTGGTAGGGAGCTTTTCCTGCCCATTATGCAATTGTATGTACTGTAATTGGATTATTTTTCTTACGTAGTGGTAAAGAGGGAAAGTAAGAAGGGAGGTTGGGTACAAGACCAGTAGTTCCAGGGGACAATGGGGTGGAAGATGAAAAGTCTGATGGGAAACAGTTGCCATTGATCCTGTGAAGGACCCTCTTTGTGGTTTGGCAGTATAATTTCTTCTGCCATTCCGTTCCTGATCTCCATGGAGATTTCCTTTGGGCTCCTGGAGTTGGCAGTGCAGACCTCCTGGCAGGATTCTGCAATGGTAGTGATGACCGGGTCACATCGCATCAACACCCGCTGCGGACCTTTGTGATGCTTTGTTTTAATTAAACAGTCAGATTCCCCTGGTCCGCACCAGTTCTAAGTCAACTGCTAGGTGCTGGCTGATGCGGAATGCTAGCCTGCCCCATCCCCGCCATGAGGGAGGGCCGGGCAATGCCCACCACAGCTGAGGCAATCCACAGGAAGGGCCCAGCTTACGTCTAGAGTCACTGCCGCCTCTATCATCAACTAAAAGGGAGGGGTTTTTAAGAGTAGAATAAATTTTAAGAGTTGCAAAATGGGTGAGATGAGTTCATGACAGCTCAGGAACTGGCCAATCACTGCTATGCAAACTAGATTGTGCAGCACACTGACAGAACTAGTTTTCTTTTAGTTCAATTCTGGAGATAAATAGTCACATTTAAGGAGAATACATTGTGTATACTTCCACAATGCCTCTGTAAATAATATACACAACCATACCCTGATAAGTGACATATATACTCATACCATGTTATAAGCAACTAACAATAACAATAAATGAAAAGCATGATGTATTTTTAAAAGAAACTTAAAAACACTTCAGCCAATCCAACTGTAGAGTCTGCTGGGTAGAGAAAGATGAAGATCTATTCATACTTAGCTCTAATATTAATAGGACTCTGAGAGATGTGGAGCTGGAAACATCATGCTTTATGAATAGGGGAGGGAAACTATTACACTTTATTGGGACCCAGAGATTTTTTTTGGGGGGGGGCTGTCCTAGGCTACCGTATGAGGTCTGTTTGCTCATTTCAGAAATAAACTTGACAGTTTCTTTCAGTACTCATGAGATTATATGCAGGTGATGGGAATAGAGATAGTATGTGATCAGGAGGTCTAAGAACAGAAGAGAAGCCATGTTGATCAGGCCAATGGCCCATCTAGACCAACACTCTGTGTCACATAGCAGCCAAAACACAGGTGCCATCAGGAAGTCCACCAGTGGGGCCAGAACTCCAGAAGCCCTCCCACTGTTGCCACCCAAGCACCAAGAATACAAAAAACCACTGCCCCAGACATATATACCTTGTGGCTAAGAGCCACTGAGTGGCTAAAAGCCACTGATGGACCACTGCTCCATTTGTTTATCTAGTACTCTCTTGAAGGTGTCTATGCTTGTAGCTGCCACCACTTCCCGAGGCAGTAAATTCCATGTGTTAATTAGTCTTTGAGGAAAGAATTTTTTCAAATCTGTTCTAAACCTATTGCTCATTAATTAATCACCAAGGAGCCCCAGCTGCTCAGGTGTTTTTACAGCTTTTCTGCTGGAGCAGAAAGCAAGGGTTTAAAGGGACTCAGAGCCCCTTTAAATCCCTTCTTTCTGCTCTGGCCATGAACTGGTACAAACCCCATGACCTGTCCTAAAAGTTCATGGAAGTTCACCCATCATGGACTTTGGTTCCCAAATTCATCTAAATTTTGCTTTATAGTTCAGTTTGTGCCCATCCCTAGTGGTGTCCAGAACTGTACACAGTATTCCAAATGAGGCTGCACCATAGATTTATACAAGAGCACCGCATCCCTAGAGTTGTATTCGACTGGCTTTAGAGCAAGGGAAACCTTTACCTTTACCTATTATGATACTGGCTGATTAGTTTTCAGTTCCCTTCCTAATAATTTCCAGCATAGCATTTGCCTTTTTTTTAATTGCAGTCGCACACTGAGTCAACATCTTCAGTGAATTATCTACCTCAACTTCAAGATTTCTCTCCTTTTCTCTCCAGTTACCACCAGTTTGGATCCCATCTACATATATTTATAGTTATGATTTTTGGCTCCAGTGTGCCCACATTGAACCCCATTTGCCATGCCTCAGCAGATCCCACTCACCCAGCCACAGGAGATCCCTCTGGAACTCCCCACAATCCTCCCTGGTTCTCACTGCCCTGAACAACTTAGTGTCATTTGCAAACTTAGCCACTTCACTGCTTACTCCCAACTTCAGATCATTAATGAACAATTTAAAAAGCACCAGACCCAGTACCGGGCCCTGTGGTATCCCACTGCTTACCACCTTCCACTGTGAGAACTGCCCATTTATACTCACTCTCTGTTTCCTGTTAATTTACCAATTTTTACTCCACAAGAGGACTTGTCCTCTTATCCCATGACTGTTGAGTTTACTTAGGAGCCTTTGATAAACCATTTTATCAAAAGGTCTGGGCTTAATAATTTGTTCGCTTTTAATTTGTCCATTAGTCGAGGGACCTCCTCAAAGTACCTCCTCTCTTGTCACCTCAATCCGTCTTTCTATTAAACCCCAGGGAATGAGATTGCCTACCCTAAAATGACATGCATAACTATTTTCCTTCTTCCATCCCTCTTGGAAAGGAAGACACTAAGTTAGAGGCATTGCCACTGCATTAGACACTTGAGTAAGGAGTCCGCCCCCTTCGTTGCACAATGTGGAATAAACTGATTGTTTTAGGGAACTGTAGGAATTTTGGGGATTTTGTTCACATTTTTATTTCTTTTTATTTTATAAAATTTACATTCCACCCTTCTGCCCTCCCAGGGCCACCAAGTGTAAGCCTGAGCAACACTATTGTGGACTTTTCTGGTGATTTATGAGAACAGTGAAAGGACTATGCTGCCAGTTATGTGGGTTGAAATAGTGCACACGGTAACCAGTGGGAAGATGGTGGCAAATGCCTCCAACAAAGGTTTAAAATGCCATTTTCTGAGGTTACCACCTCCAGCCTGGAGGTTGTCACAAAGCACAAAGACATTCTCTCTCACACACACACAAAGCCATGTGCTAGGGGCATATACTAACTCCATGTGAGAACGAACTCCATACACATACACAGGCTTGAACCCCCTCCTACAAGTCCCCTCTACAACGAAGGACTTCACACGAGGGTGTGAAAACAGCGGGATGCTTCCTGCTGGACCAGTTCTGCTGCCCAGGACCCACTTTCATCTAGAAGATCACACCAGATGCAGCTGATGTCAACATCCTGTCCTGACCATCAAGTCGATCTAAATATTGACCACTCCTATAGGACCCTCTTAGTGGCTAGGGACAGAGAATGGACCATCTATAGGCGTTCCTGGGAATGCCCCTTACCTTACCAATCTCCCGGGAACACCCCCCCCCCCAATAAATACTGCTCCCCAAGAGTCACAGAAGAAGACTAGTTTTTCCTGCCTGTTCCTGCTTGTTCTTCCTCCCTCCCTCCCTCACGGATCCTTGGGTGCACCACTTGGATCCACCACGTGGCTTCTGCTGGTCCAGGACCATGACCCTTTGTCCAAAGATACTTTCCCCACTTTTTCCAGACAGACTCCGCTAGATTCCTATATAGGTAACTATCACCCCCGACGGACACCATCAATTCTCCTGCTCATGCAAACGTCTCTGTAATTCTACCTAATCTCTTAGATCTGTGTAAACATGTGTATGACTGTGTAATATTGCTTATGAATCTCTTATCATTTTTATAGTAAACACCTTATCTTTATAACTCTTAACTTGAGTCTTGTGTCAGTTCCTGGGAAGTCTCGGTGAAGTGCAGCTTCTATAGATACAGGTGGAGATCCGCAACACCTGCTATATATTGTTAAGAGCTAATATTCCCTCAAATATTAATAAATAAAAGAGCAGCCAGGCTAACACAAGGTGGCTAACAAATTAACACCACCACTTGAAAGTTGAAAAATACCCAACCAAAAAAGATAGAATAAACCAAAGAGGTTGAGAACACTAAAAAAAAACCCTTGTAATCAAATCAGAAACAAGAAACAAATGTCCACATAACCACAGTGCTAAGTAAAATAAAACAAATTGCTAAAGCAGTTTCAGCACAAAGCCTTCACCAGTGGCTTATAACTGTTATTAGCATAGTCATTTCTAACTCACACCTTGAAAAACATAACAAATAAGAAGAAACAGTAAAATAACAAAATAAAAAACTTGAAATATATTATGAACTCCTTATACACAGGCTTCAATTATTTCTACACATCTGAATATCTCTGGTTCAATAAAAGCATCAGTACATGTGCATGACTATCTCACTGAGCTAATATTAAACTAAAACATACATGATAAAATCACATTTTAAAACAATTAAAATCACATCCAAAGTGTGTGCGCGCACACACAGCATCAAAACAATTTAAAAATAGAACTAAAATACATATGAAGACATAAAAACAGCAATTAAAGCATTGGGCAGGAAGGGGGAATTGCTGAGGGAATGCCAAATGAAACAAAGAAGTCTTCACCTGCTGGTGGAAGATGGTGAGGGAACGGGACAGATGAACCTCCCTGGGGAGAGAGTTCCAGAGCTTTGGTGTCTCAGCTAAGAAGGCTTTCTCCCAGGTTGCCACTACCTAATCTCAGAAAGTTGGGACTCCTGAAGCAGGGCTTCTGAAGATGACTGGAGTTAGAGTTGCCAAGTCTGGGTTGGAAAATACCTGGAGACTTTGGGGGTGGAGCCAGGAGAAGGTGGGGTTTGGGGAGGGGAGGGGCCTCAGCATGGTGCAGTGCCATAGAGTTCACCATTCAAAGCAGCCATTTTCTCCAGGGGAGCTGATCTCTGTCAGCTGGAGATCAGTTGTAAAAGTGGGAGATCCCCAGGCCCCACCTGGAGGCTGGCAATCCTGACTGGAGTAGTCAGATGGGTTCATAAGGTAGTAGGCAGTCCTTCAGGTATGCTGGTCTTAACCATATAGGGCTTCAAAGGACAAAACCAGAATCCTGAATTATGACTAGAAACAAACTGAGAGCCAGTATACATGGCCCTCAGCTTACAAGACCTGGACAAGGCTGTTAACAATAGGATGTTTTGGAGAAGATCAGTTCATAGGGTTTCCATAAGTCGGAAGCAACTTGACAGCACTTAGCACACACACATAGATGAGCCAAGCCTGGAGTGATATGTTCCCTGTGACCCACTCCAAGTCAACAGCCTAGCTGCAGCCAGGGGCATACCTAGCCTAGCCTGGCACCTGGGGCAGATGATTTTTCAACACCCCCTTCCTCTATTTATTTATTTTTTTGCCATCAAGTCACAGCTGACTTATGGTGACCCGTAGGGTTTTCAAGGCAAGAGACTTTTGGTGGTGGTTTATCATTGCTGGGGCTATCCAGGTCAGGGGAAATTATTTTCAGGAATAATCATGAAATAAAATGAATAATAATAATGGCCAGAAAATAGATTCAGGTAGGTAGCCATGCTGGTCTGAAGCAGTAGAACAGTTTAGTCTTAAAGGTGCCACTGGATCCCAACTTTGTTTCAGTGGCCAGAAAAGAAACGCAAAGAGTGAAAAAAAATCTTTTTTATTTAACTTTGTATATATAATCATGCCAGTAAAAAAAAAAGAGTTCAAATTCCAACATGCTAGTCCATCATGAGAACCAGCATAGTATAGGGGTTAAAGTGTTGGACTAGGATCTGGTTCGAATTCCCACTTGTGCCGTGAAAGCTTGCTGGGTGACTACGGTTGCCAGGTACCATCTTCTCCCAGTTGGGAAGATTTGGGGAGCTGCAGAATCATGCAGACTTACATCATCATATCGGGGATGCAGCACTGTTTGTACGCCCCCACTTTCTCCCATCCATTTAAAGGGAAACTTCCCTGCCCTGCAAATTCACAGCTTGTGGGGAAGGCATACATAGTGACCACTCTTTTCAAGCAGGGCCATGGGTGACTGTTGGGATGGAGTTTCCCCTTGCTGGCCAGCTGGCTGGCATCTTGGGAAGCCCCAAAACTTGGGAGATCCCCTGCCCCCCCCTGGGGACTGGCATCCCTACAGGTGACCTTGGGCCAGTCACACACTCTCAGCCTAGCCTTGACCTGGAAAGCCCCAGGATAGCCTGATCTCCTCAGATCTCAAATGTTAAGCGGGGCAAACATGGAGGCAGGCAATGGCAAACCACCTCCAAATGTCTCTTGACTTGAAATGCCTACAGAGTCACCTTAAATCAGCTATGACTTGATGGCAACAACAAAAAAATTCTATCACACCACTTGTGTTCTGAGCAAGCATTTGGGAGGGCTTCTGTTCTCCCTTTTGAAGCCCAAGAATTGACCATCCCAAACATTTACAAGAGCTAGGAGTCTGCCTTTGTACTAACTTTTACTAACTGACACTAGCCATAGCATCACAAAATAATGATTGCAAGCTTCACTGGACTGGATGTTAAGAAATACCCCCCTCAGAAGGTGCCCCCATCCTACCTTGCTTCCAAAGGACTAAAGTCAAAGCAGAAAATCTCTGCAGTAGAAACTGATGGGGGGCATTTTTGCAAGCCCAGCAGAACAGTCCAATGGACAGAGTACCCAGCAGTACCAGTGCAGTCACAGTGTGCTCAGCAGAACCCAGTGTCATCGTAGCAATTCCAGCTGATGTCAAGCACTGAATCACAGTCCAAGCAGGGGTAGTGGATGGAAGCCCAGGAAAACCAGTGCAATATACAATGCCCAACAAACCCTGTGTCTTCTGATCATAACATTAACAAAGGTTTGCTACTATATTACTCTTAGGCTGCAGTCAGATGTGCCACTTAGTGTGTTTGGGAAGTGCTCCTGATTTCATCGGTGTTATTTTACACAGAGACATTCGATCAGACATCCCAGCATAATCCGTTTTGCTGCGGCCTTAGTCCATCACTGAATGATCAGATGATTGGATTGTTTTTTGCTGTCTTTTGCACATGCATATAACCAAGGAAGTGAACCACCATGTGGAGATGTCTCCCTGCAGAGTTTTTCCACATGTGCTTTCCCACTTCCTAGACTCAAGTCTCTGCTTTGACAGCTCACTGATCCTTCTGCGAAGAACTTTGATCTCTTCAGATCACTCCCTTTCCCACTCATTTTCAAATCTAGCCTAGAGAAGGAGATGATTATGTGGTTATGCACATATCACCAAACAAAAAATGTCACTGAGTTGGAATAGAATGAGCAGAGCATCCCGACAGCTTGAGAGCATGCTTGAGCAATCAGACTAGGGAAAATCCATCCATGGCCCATCAGTGTTAGGAACAGACTTTCCCTGGTGTCTTTTAACTCCAATTCAGGGGCGGGGCAAAACAGGGTGCTGATGACTGTGGAACCTTTCATAGATATTGCTATCTGAACATGCACTTTAGATCCATCAGGCATCAGCATCTATATTGAAGCTAAACACATGTCTGATCACAGCCTTAAATACATCTGTTGCCAAGCAGGATAGGGATGAAAAGGTTTCGGGACAAAAAAGTTAAAATGGGGGGAGGGGCATATTAAAATTAGGTAAAGAGAGACAGCAATGAATGAGAAACATGTGGAAAACAGGGAGAGAAATTAAGAGATGGAAAAGTTGTTTTATCTTGTTGCAAAACCCTGCTTTACAAGATCTGTCTGAGCTGAGTGCAAGAAAAGGCAGAGAGAAAGGTTAGACTATTGGGTAAAATTACCTGCAGGCTAGCAATGATGGTAGCAGCTATTAAACTGCTGGCTTGATTGTATGATCTGTTAAACAAGTTTGCTTCAGTCTTGGAGAAAGGGAAGGCTAGCCGATCCCTGAGTGCTTTTTGCTATGCTAAAACTTTCCTGTGCCCCTAGTGGCTGCAGCCAGAACTGCATTTTAAAAATAAAATGAAAGATGTTCGGCTGGATGCAGCATGATGCTGGCTTCAAGGGCCCTCTTTCAAAGGCCTTCCTCAAGTCATATCCGGGGCAGAGTACACCCCCTGCTATGCCACTGGCAGCAGCATTCTATACCAACTGAAACCTTGCCTCTCAAGGGCATCCTCATGTAGTGTATTGCAATAACCTAAACTAGATGTGACCAGATTCAGGTGAAAAGGAGATGGATGGATCATAATGGCAAGGTCTCAGTTAATTACTTTCAGCATTCCACAATTAAGGATACATCTGGCCATAAGACTACAATTTTAACATATTTCTTTCTTTCACTATATTTCCCCCAGAAGTAAACCCAAACAAATGGTAACCATATAAACTAAGCTTGTTATTTCTGTTTGGTCTTTGTATGCTAATTTGTTGCTCACCCTCTAACCATCTGTATGGACTGGAAATTTCCATTTCATTGTGTCTGAAGAAGTGTGCATGCACAAGAAAGCTTATACCTTGAATAAAACTTTATTGGTCTTAAAGGTGCCACCAGACTCAAACTTTGTTCTAGATGTAACCAGGTCATGCATCATAATTACCAGATCTTTTCTTCCCAGGAAAGCTGCAGCTGGTTAACCCATTGAAGCCATTAAAAGACCAGAAAGATCACCTTTTTCACCCTCTTCACATTGTTTTTCTTCCTTGTGGATGTAAAAATTGAAGTGTGTTTGGTCAGTTGGATAGCTTAGGCACTTGCTGGGGTTGGGAGCATTAGTGCAGGCTGGGTGTAGGGTTCCCAAGTCCAGGCTGGAAAATACCTGGGGACTTTAGGGGTGGAGCCAGGAGAAGGTGGGGTTTGGGGAGGGGAGGGGCCTCAGCATGAAACAATGCCATAGAGTCCACCCTCCAAAGCAGCCATTTTGTCAAGGGTAGCTGATCTATGTCAGCTGGGGATCAGTTGTAAAAGCAGGAGATCCCCAGGCCCTAACTGGAGGCTGGCAACCCTAGCTGGGTGTGCTGAATTTAAAGCAAATTGGGTTAGGGATGTGGCTAGGGACAGAAAGCAGTTGCATAGTGGAGCAACAACTAACATCCAGTTTCCTTTAACTTACGGTTTATTTATTAACATTGAAACTTCAGGGAAGATTACTTGGCTTGAAAAAGGAGATACAACAGTACTTAACTAAAAGCTGTTTCTTGCCCAGGATTGTTCTCGCCTGATTCTGAAACATGTTAAGTAAGTCCAGCACTCCTGCAGATTACTGGAAGGAAATAAAGCTGTGTCCCTCCTGCTCTCCTGCTTGTACCAAGGCAGCACACAACAGGCAGCCTCATATGGTCCTGTGTTTCAATTGGTCACAGTGAATGGGACATCTGCATGACTTCTATTAGCATTTTAAAAAGGCTGGAAGATTGGATCACAGATATTTAAACTTCCCATCTAGTTTCATCCTAAAGAGAAGAGCACTGAAGATGCTTGTTAAGCAAAATACAATTTAGGAAGATAGCAATAACATGAATGATTTGCGCTGTTAATATTTATGCTAAGGATAGTGCAGTCAGCTTCCCTAGAAATGTTGGAAAAATACGACTGATTTTGGTGCACCACTAAGAGTGCAGTCAGTTACAAAATAATAATTTCCTCCGTACTGCAGTCCAACAGTGTGCCTGAATAATACCCTCAATCTCTCTCCCGCTTCTCAAGCCAAAGCAAATCAAGACTGAATACAATGATCACCAGAACTAAGCAGAACCACGGGGGGGGGGGGGGGGGGGGGCAGTGTGTGTCAGAGGCTCTGTGTGGAATGTGTGGATTTCCTATGAAACATTTTAAACCTCAGCAATTGAAGCAATATGAATGTATGAGAACTGTTGGGATGCTGTGTTATATACCCCGGTCTACGTTGTGCTGCCGCAGTGAGTGTTCCTAAACCTAGAGCAACAGGAAAGAGTTGCTATGGGAACTGCAGTAGCTCAGCACTTTGAGAAGTAGTGGGCAAGGACTTTTTTCATTAAAATGTCTAAATTTTTAAAAGACAGGTTGACTCAAGATAAAGTTGCCAGATCAGAATCTCAAAAATAATGGACACACTGATAGATTCAGAATTTATTGGGAGACTTCTGACATTTCCCAGCTCACACCTATGCATGTTTATTCAAAATAAGTCTCACAACAGCCAGTGGGCTTTATTTATAGGTAAGGGTGGGTGGGATTTCAGCTGCTGCATTATGAAAATAAAAGAACATATGCCATGTGTTTTATGAGCATTTCCCTCAGGTGAAATACAGTTCTTTTAAAATAAAGGATGCTTTTAAAAACTGGGGACTGCAATCATAGTATTTTTGCTAGAGTTCCAGATTACCTGGTCTCAGCTGATACATTAGCAGGGCAATCCTAAGCAAAGTTACACACTTCTAACACAGCAATCCTGAACAGATCTACTCACAAACAAATCCCATGTTATTCAATGGGGCTGAGAAGTATGTAACTCTGCTTAGGATTTCTGCAGAGAAATTCCATATTGTTCATCTTTTTAATTTCCAGATGTTTATACTATACTTGTGTAATTTATCTCCTGCACATTTTTTCCATCCATTTGTGTCATTTATCCTCTACATTGCTGATACACATAAAACATGCAAAAATGTAGCCTTGATATGATTATACATAGGATTTAATCAAGATTCTTTTTTGTGTGGTATTTTAGCTAATGTGCAGGGTACCTGTGTACTTCAGTAGGACACCAGAAAAAAGGATCTCAGTGTAATCACCGCAAATGATAACATCAAAATCACCATCAACACATGGGGTAATGCTTAGAGTGTTGGTCTGTTACAAAGACCTGTGTTAAAACCCCATGTAGTAATGCTTGTCACCAGGTTACCCTGAGCCAGTCAGTCTCTTAGCCTAAGTTTCTACACCGGGTAATTATGATGACAAAATGGAGGAGAACAAAGAACCAGGAGTCATTTCATAGAAAAAGAGGTGCAGGAGCTCATTACCATAACTCATTAGCATAACTCATTTGCATATGCCACAGCCCCTAACGTACCGGAAGTGTGTCAGAAGGCAACACCCACCCCTCAGGCTCCACTCCACAGGTGAGTGAAACTGACCTGCTCTTCCTCCATTCCCTTCCCCATCCAATACTTCGTGCAATAAAAATAAGCGTAAAGAACACACCCTCACTCTCTTCCTGCTCCCTTGAAACCACCAGGTTTCAAGTAGACTTGAGATACCCAGGACATGTGCACCACCCATCCCTTCCCCTTCCCTTCCCCACAGTAAGACACCCTGTGAGGTAGGTGGGGCTGAGAGAGGTCTTTTGAGAACTGCTCATGAGAGAACAGCTCTGAGAGAACTTGTGACTGGCCCAAGGTCACACCAGCAGCTGTATGTGGAGGAGTGGGGAATCAAACTCGGTTCTCCCAGATTAGAGTCCAACTCCTGACCACTATACCAAACTGATAAGGTGGAAGCTGCTGAAGGGTTGGTGAAATTTCTCCAGTACTTATGTGCCATGTGCCCAGATAAAAAATGGTATACTTAGAAAATTTATATGCCACCTTGAGCAAGTCTCTGGAAAAGCAGCACACAGTCATAAAAGGAACAATGATAAAATTATCAATATTAAAACAAAACATTAAAAACAATAAAGACCCTAGCAGGGCTTTCCCCGGGGCGCTGCGCCTCTGTACTGCTCGGGGAAGCTGAGGAGGGGGTGGGGCTTGATCATGTGCCCGCCCCCTGGGCTCCTCACTCCCAGAGCTGCGCTCCTGTGCGCTCCCACTCCAACGGACCCCTGCAAAGAACACTGGGGACTGAGCGATACAAACTATGATATCATAAAAGGTTTAAAAATGCTAATGAAGTGCAAAACATGTATCTTGGGGAACAGTTTTAGAAATTCCCTGGGTAAATCAGAAACAAGAGGAAACAAATGCAGTATAGAGAGAAATTCCAGAACAATAAATGAACAGAAAGTATGATAACTATTCATTCCTAGTTTGGGGCATTCCCCCCTTTCAGACAGATTATCAGAGGTGATTGATCTGCATATAATTCACTTCAGCTGAAAAGTGGAGTTCACTTTCTTTATGTGGATTATTTTCTTATAATTCCTTCTGCATCACAAGCAAATCCTTTGTTGATGAATATTGGCCAGCCTGAACCAACAAAAGGTCCTGTTTTCATTTTCCTTTCCTGTGGTCATATCAGAGCATGGACACACAATATTCCCTTTAAATTTTTTTACAACATTCTAACATTTTATTTAGGATGACTGCAATTTTATATAAATGTATCTACACTGCTCCTTCTAGTCTCTTCTCATTGTACCTGTCTAGGCTAACTCGATGCTTATGTTTCCACAGCTGGGTGGAAATCATGATTTATGGAAATAGCATATGTTTCCTCATGTACTTGTCATCTAAAGCGCTCCTACAATGTAATTATGTTTCTGAGAGCAATGAAATTTCATTATATTAGGAGAACAGACTCTACCTTATTTGCGACAGAGACCATAGAAAAGAACATAACTTGAGGTGTCACAATGTATTTGTTTTCCATGCATTTTATCTACAGTTTTGGTTTAAATTTCTCCATCTAAAGTTCATTTCAGGAAAATATATTTCAGTACACTTTTTTTCTTTCCTGTCTTTCAAGACCTACACCTGAAGCATTACTATGAAGACAGACAGCAGAATTAAGTACTACTGCTAAATTGCTAAATTGAGACAGTTTATTGGAATCTAATTTTGAAGAAACGATTGCTAGGAAGATTCTGAATGAAGTCTTCAAAGTGCTTCTAATGAAGTTGCTCATCTAAAGACATTTGATAGCCATAGGTTTCTGCTGCTGTTCAAGGGCGTAGACTTTCCAATTTTCCAGGGGGGAGGGGGCTGGGCCAGAGACATCACAGGCCATTGTCTCTGGGGGAGGATCAGCACTTCCTGGAAAAGTTTTTTTTGGGGGGGGGGGGCTCCAGCTCCTCAGCCCCCCTGAAGTTGATGCCTATGCTGTTGTTCAAGCGTGGGTTTCCCTCTTCTAAAAGTATACTTTTTGGAAGAAATATGTTCTTTTAATCCATTGATGGCCTGCAATGAGACTTCAGGATAGGTTAGTCTATAGTTTAAAAGGAAGGAATGCATCCCTTCTGTTCTCTAGTTGGCTGGGAGGAACAAATGAATTTTTTTCTGTAGCTTTATGTGCCACAGCATTCAACAATGTCTTTTTCTTCTTCATTAGCATCTTCTTACTTGTCTATATTATGAGCTTTATGTGGACAGAGTAATTGCAATTGGGATTTAGCCCCAGTGAACTTCACTGGACTTACTTCTAAGTAAATGAGCACAGAATTGGGCTTCATATTGTGTGCCTTAAAAGCAGTGCTCCCTCTAAGCTGTGGAGTCTTATGAGCAAAAACTCTACTTTGTGAGCTACTGGCATTAAAGTTGTGCAAGCAATTTGTCTACTGAATAAATCAGTTTGCTCTGGAGCCATCCTTCCTGAGCTAAGACAAAAATGTGTGAGCCAGAGGCTAAAAAACTGTGAGCTAGCTCACACTAACTCAGCTTAGAGGGAACACTGCTTACAAGCAGAGTTTTCAGCTTCCTGGAGGAAAACATTCTGTCCCTTTATCAGAGGCTTAATGGGATGTTATTTAACAAGTGATATTATTTACCACCATGCCATGAAAAGCTTCAGCTGCCTATTTTCACAGTTTGAGTTTTTATTGCAAGAGGCAGGATTTTTTTCTCCACGGCTGTTGGCAGCCCTACTTACCAGTGCAAGCAATGACTCAAGAAAGAATACCAGCCCTAGTTACATACCTATCTTACACTTCCCAGGAATTAAATCCCACTATTTCCAAGTAAGGCTCAAGTCCTATGCCCACTTACTGGGTTTAAACCCCATTGACACAGTGGGCCCAATTGAACATACACAGGGCTGAGCTCTGTGGTTGTAATCCAAAGCAAATTTACATTGAATTACATTCTACTGGAATCAATGGGATTTATTTCCAAATAGACACAGTGGTATTTGGGCTCTGAACAGAAATTTTTATGGAAAAGGAGTTGGGATAAAAAAAACACCCGCTGCATGATGCTTTGAATAGCACTGAACTGCTCTTCATTAATGTCCCATCACTCTCCTGAAATCGATTCCATTTCATCCTCTTTAATGAAGTTTAACAAAATAAATCACTGTGGAATTTCAATGTCATCTTCTCTCTCAATATTTGACTTATGCTAGGACTCTTCATGTCAAAGAAATAGAAAGAAGGCCCAAGACAAAACTCTTTTTTTTGCCATCCAAGATGTAAGCAGATCTAGCTGGAGCATAGCCCTCTCCCCACTGTATAAAGACCAGTCTGTGGTGCCCACATTGCCTTTTTGGGGAGTATATTGTGAAGATTTAAGCTCAGTTAGTGGCCTCTGGCAGCAATCCTAAGTCACGCTGCTCAGATTTCTACTCATATCTATCCCATGGTGCTTATTCCCAGGAATATATTCTTAGAATTGCGCTAGGTTTTTTTTCTAGGATGGGGGAGGCAAGTGATGTGAAATGGCCAGAAATCTCTAATGTGTTGTAAATGTTTTAACAATAGTAGGAACAGAACATTTTCAGTATTCCTTTGTTTTCTGAAACGAAAGTCTACATTAGGGGTACCAAGATGGGGTCTACTGGGTGTAAGGGTTGGATAGATGAAGAACAGAAATAATGAAAAGGGTTAGGACTTCTTTCATCTTGAGAGAAAGGGGAAAAGTTCAAGACAGAACACTGGATTTTTTTGCTATTTTTACAATGTTACATGAAAAATATAATTTTAGTTCCTGATTTTTTCTAAATCTCTTAAGAATCTTGAGGTAGCTTTAAAGCCTCCAATCACCTACATTTGGAATAATATCACACAAAAAAGTGGTGCAATCTTGGGGCAGCAGAATGAACTGTAGCATTTCAGACAGTAGATAGGGAATAACACAGACTGTGGCAGGACTTTTAACCAGCTGTGCTAGTTTTCTTCTGTCAGGGAGTTCTTATGTGAGGGAAGAATTCTTAAAACAGCATCTCTGAGCTTCAGTCTGAAGTTGTGTTATTTTTGGATTCTACACATGTATTCTGTTATTTGTATAGACCAGACCTCACTGTTAGGGTTACCAACCTCCAGATGTGGCCTAGAGATCCCCTAGAATTACAACTGATCTCCAGGCAACAAAGATCAATTTCCCTGAAAAAAAAAACCCTGCAGTTTTGGAGGGTGGACTCTATGGCATTATACCCACTGATGTCCCTCCTTTCACCAAACCACAACTTCCCATGTGCCACCCCTGAATCTCTAGAAATTGCTCGACCAAGTGTTGGTAACCCTTGTCTCAATAGGCTAAAGCATTTCTGTGGTCACAAGCAGGTCTAATCAGAATCTTACTCAGGTCTATTTAGTGGGGCTTACTCTCAGAAAAGTGATTTTAGGATTGTTATAGTACTAAGCTGCTTGTTCAGACATGAGAGGGTTAGTGGGAAACAATCCTTCCTAAAACAATTGGTGAATTACTTTCATATGTACAATACTAAATATAGATGAGATTCTATTTTATTCTGTTTTAAACCATATTCTTGATTAGGGTTACTGATCAGATTCAAAACCAGGTGGCACTTCCATATCTTTAATATGACTTGAGCAGGTAGAGCTTTTTGAAAACTACATTGTAAGCAACTACCGCATTTCTCTTTTCTATGCAACTGGTAGGGATACAGGAAACATTTCCTTTTCACCTGGCTATTCTATTCTCAAACAATCCTAAAGAAATATGCAATACTGTGGAAAATATAAATCCAGAATCAAAACATCTGAAGTGATGATACTGAATATAGGAGGCAAGTTAAATAATTAATTAGAAAAAAAGATGAAATCTCTGTAGATTTTAAAATGTCCCAAAAAGTGAATCACTATAATTGCACAGTGTGGACCATAAAGCATAAATCATGTTCTGTGTCTTGAGACAGTATGGTATTGTGCTTAGAATTCAGGACTAAGCCTGGGTTCAAGTCACAACTGAAAGAGAATCTTCTACTGGAAGAGCAAGCTGGCTTCAGGGCCACAGTCTGATTTTTGTAGCACCTAATAGACAGATATGCTGCCAAGAATGTAGTTTCATTGTATGCAGCCTTTATTGATTTAAAAACCGCTTTTGATTCCATACCTAAGGATAGGTTATGGGATAAATTGGGAGCCACATCTATAGATCAGAGGCTCTTATACTTGATTTGGGCTCTGTATTCTAATTCATCTATCAAAAATTAGGTGTAATAAATTCTTACTAATCCCATCATAACTACAAAATGTGTAAAACAAGGCTGCGTTTTGGCTCATTCGCTATTTACTTTTTATATCAATGACATGATCAGTCACCTAAACAGCTTGATTCTCACCCCCCTACTCTAGCTGAGTGGAAGATATTTACCTTACTTTATGCTGATACAGTTTTGTTATCCAGAACCCCTGTTGGCCTTAGAAGGGCATTGAAGGCATTCAGTCATTATTGTAAGAAGAACCACCCAGTCCTAGAGATTAATTAGCAAAAGATTAAAATCATGTCTTTTGGTAAGAGACCTAAAGTTAGGGCTTGGAGCAACAATGGCCATAAAATCAAGCAGGTAATAAGTTTTAAATATTTGGGTGGGATGATCCAGTCTCCTGGGGCGAGGAAGGCCCATCACAATTACGTGACCAATATAGGTCAAAAATTGGTACAGGCTATTCTAAGATTCTTCCATAAAAATGGTGGGCAAAATATTCCAGCAGCCCTCAAATTATATCAATCCAAAATGGTCTCCCAACTTCTGTATGGAATGATGTTAGGCCCATCATCTTCATGTTTTGCCCCATTAGAAAGAACTCAATCAAAAATTTTAAGAGCAGATTCCCCAGATGTGTATTGAATGCAAGCCTGCACCTAGATTCTGGTATGATTAGATTAGAGGCTAGGGTAAGCCTCGCATCTATCAATCTATGGCTTAAGCTAAACCATTCCTCCCAAGTCGTTACATTGTTAATTCTCTGGGATGGCTTTCGATCCACTTAGTTAAAGGCAGTCTGTCACAAATAGAATATGCTTGGCCTCTCCCCAGAGTTTCTCTTTAAAATGCCCTTAGATCCAGCAAAGACCCTGGTCAAGCAAAGGATATTGGATACTGAAAGGCAGGAAGACATCAGCAGAGTTTCAGATTTCCTGGCATCAAAGAGCACTAGATACACTGTAATTCCAGCAGCCTACTTATCGCTGTTAGAGATCCTGTCCCACCGCAGGGCTTACTCTATGGCTAGATGGAATATACTCCCCTCTGCAGTAGTGGAGGGACATTATAGGAAGATCCCATTAGCAGAGATGGTTTGCCAATGTGGAGCAGGGGAGGTCAAGACAAATGAGCATATTTTGCCTCACTGCCATTTCTACCAGGAAATCTGCATGAAGATTATT
Source organism: Lepidodactylus listeri (assembly GCA_029233225.1). Classification (NCBI taxonomy): domain Eukaryota; kingdom Metazoa; phylum Chordata; class Lepidosauria; order Squamata; family Gekkonidae; genus Lepidodactylus; species Lepidodactylus listeri. Next base: position 69,394,304 of record JARCFY010000008.1, read on the forward strand.
GCACCCTTGCTTGGGAGGTTTTCTTTCGCTCTGAATCTATAATTACAAGGAAGTTCCTTTCAGACACAGATCCTCAGCTCACATTCCCCTGTGCCAGATTTCTTGCAACATCGTGCAGAATTTGCTGGGAATTAACACAGGATGTTCCTCGATCATAAAATGTAGATGTTTTGTTCAATCTGTTTTGTGATTTTAAGAATGCACAGGCCATTCAGTAATTTTAAATATTGTGTATTTCCTAAAATTTATAAGGTTCATGTAAACTGCTGTAATTGATCTTGTGCTGATCACAAACTGTATTAATAAATTTGATTTGATTTGAACTGAATCATGAGGTTCACTGGATACCCTTGTGCTGGTCACCTTTCTTAGTCTAACTTCCCATATGAGGCTGAGGTGAAGATCAGAGGATCACAAAACCACATGCACTTCTCTGAGCTCCTGGGAGAAAGGGTGGGATAAAAAGCTAATCAGTATAAAACTTTCTCTTTTTTCTATCTAAAAAACAGCTGACAAGAGAGAAAGCTTTTAAGTGAAGTTTCTCCATAAAGTCTTACACTACTAGCACCAGGGGTCATTTTGAGCAGGAGCTCGGAGGAGCGCAGCTCCGGGAGTTGGTGCCAGCCCGCCCCCCCGTGGGGGAATGCCTGCTTGTGTCATGGCTGCAGCAAAATGACCCCATCCCCTGGAAAGGTCCTTGTTCCTCCGACCAGCCTTCTGAAGGCTTCAGACACCATTGAAGCTATCCTCCCAGAATAGTGGTATTTCTGAGGCTTGGATTAGTAGCTCTCCCCTTCCTTCCTTCCTTCCTTCCTTCCTTCCTTCCTCCCTCCCTCCCTCCCTCTTCTTTCTTTCTTTCTTGCCTTCTGACATACTTCTGGTGATGTCAGGTGTTGTAGCATATGCAAATAAGTTATGCTAATGAGTTATGCTAATGAGTTCCTGCACCTCTTTTTCTATTAAATGACCCCTGACTACCACCATCACCAGAGTGCCATATTCCATCTTTACTAGGTTGGGCTGCTGCATTTTTAAGTGAGCCTGTACTGGGCCACACAGGATATGGTCCAAAAGAAATCAGACAATAAAGAAAAAACCAGACAATAAAGAAAAAACAATCAGATCCCCTTCTTTCATGCCCAGATTCAGCTCAAAGCCCTCTTCCCATTTATCAACCATGAAGCTCAGGGCCGCAACCAGCTTTTTTCCCCGCAGTAAGGCTGAAATCCTAAGCACTCTTACTAGGGTGTAAGACCAATTGAATTCAATTGGGCTTACTTCTGAGAAAACATGTTTTGGATAGAATTGTATGCATGTGCCATCAAATCACAACTGACTTACGGTGACCTCTGCAAGGGGCCTTCAAGGCAAGTGAAAAGCAGAGGTGGGTTTGCCATTGCCTTCCTCTGCAGATCTTTCTTAGAGGTCTCCCATCAAAATATCAACCTTGCTTAGTTTCTGAGATCTGACAAGCTCAGGCTATATACCATATCATTCCACATCCTGGAGAGAACTGTAAATAGGGCTAACTACTGCTCCATGTGGGATGATGCACTCACAGGACTCAGTCTGGCTACAGCTCTGTGTAACTGATATCAGTCCTGCTTGCTTGTAGATTCAGAGAGAAGTGACACAGTTCTTGTACAGAAGACCCACCAAAGGTATTGGATAGACATAAGAATGTAGTGATTTTTTACAGTGTGAGTACCGGTATTTGAATCAGATTTCATATCAAATCTAGATAAGTACATGCAAAGTAAGTCTCACTTATTAGGAATCTAGGACCTAGAAAATGTCTCAGTCTCCTGGTCTGGGAAAGAGGACTTGCAAATCTTAATGCTTGTAAATGGATGCTTGATTATCCACCGTGTGCGGTGGAGAAGAAATCACTAGAGTTCCATTGTTGAGTGAATCAGAGTTATCCATTAGGTCTCCAGCTTATAAAATATGTATGAATATCAGTGAAGCCCTGGGATGTAGAAGCATGCCCTCTCATAGTGATATCTGATAAAAAGCACTGTAGCATTTCAGTCTTATCTCTAAGGATCAGGTTGTGGTAGTACTATTTGCACAAATACAATTTAAACAGCTGCACACATCACCTTACTTCAAGAATCCACTATAGGATTGTTATAAGACAGAACAAAAAGCTTTCTCCAGTGGGTCTGGGCAAATATTTAAGAGAGATTCTTGAGTCCTTAATACAGCCACAATATATTGGTATGACTGAATCTATGCTTTCAGAGATGGAGATGAGACTTTGATTTTTTAAAATTCATGTTCTTTTACTTTACAAGCCATCAATATTGGTTACAAAATGGTAAATTTAGTTTTATTCTTCCAAGACAAGTAATGGATTTTCACTTCCAGAAATATGGAATTCCAAAGCTTAGGGGTGGGCACAGAAAAAAATTCTCCTGAGTAGCCCCCAAAAGCATCACATCTGATGAACTTGGTTCCTGCTAGACGGGGATAGATTGATATAGGAATTTACAGTAACCCTAAGCATGATGTGTTGAGCATCAGTATGATATAGTGGTTAGTGTGTCAGACTAGGAACTGGGATACTCTGCCTTGTAAGATTGCCTGGTGACTTTACACCAGACACATACTCTTAATGTGTATAATGTGTGTGACTACATATCTCACAGGATTGTTGTGAGGATAAAATGGAGGAGAGGAAAATTGTGGTTACTCCATCAGGGACTGTATTTTATGGCAGCACCCCATTAGGGAAAAAGGCAGGGTATAAATGAAATAAATAAATAGCCATCTTCTGAAATGGAAATCTTCTGAGAAAAAGAGACATAAGAAAAACCTGTGTCTGGCTCTGTGAAATCATTGAGGTAACAGAAGATTTTGAAGTTGTATTTGTGCTGTCACCATTTAATCTAGTGTTTGTTATGATGTCTGAATGCCGCCAATGTCTGGTGTTGCATTTACTGTATAATATAGCAGAGTGTTTCATATTCTATATGCTGAATATAGTTTAGGCTGACATTCTGAGAATTATTTTATACTTTCAAAGAAAATGTGCCAAATTAAACAGTGATGAATTTGCAGGCAGAAGTGGAAGAAAGATGAAGGCAGACGTTTTCATAACAAGCCCAGCAACAGTTGAGAGTTTTTTGTTAGATATTCAAATCTGACTAGTGACAGAAATATTTTAATATAATTAGCACTCTTCATCCAAGGATCTCAACTTTTTAAAATTCAAAAATATGGCAAGTTTAAATTAAGAATCTTTGTCAAAATTATGATGTGTGAAAACAGGAACACATATTGTAATAAACATGCCTTGAGTGGGGATAAAATTGCAGAGCATAGGGAGAAGCTGTTGAGTAATATGGGTCAAATCTGCACAGGGAATGCACCCACTCAAGGAAGGATACATTGTTTTCACTTGATAGCTCTCCATAATAGGAGGACAAATGAATCAGAGCTAAGGGCATCACAGGTTTATTGAAAGAACACCATACTCCAGTGCTACTGATGAAGGGTCTTTTTCATATGGAAATACTCCTGTAGTTTGGGTGTTGACCTGCAGTGTTTTTTATCTGAGTTTCCTCAAATTCATGGTTTTCATTTGTTATCCTTCAGTAGTTTTTTCACTGTTTATCGGTATTTTCTCAAACCAGATCAAAGGAGATTTGAGAAAGGATCAACACAATCCATAAAGAAAAGGTGGATTGACAAAGCATGAAGCAATAATGAGGAAAACATGGAAACAGAAAAATAGAAAATGAGGTCATGAAGAAGCTTGGAGAAAAGAAACATTCTGTTTTTCTGGGTGTTGTATATGCATACAGCTGATCAGGGAAGTGAACATACAAGTCTGCATGGCCCACAGACCAGTCACACAATTCACCAGTACAACAGACTGTAACTGCTCAATCAAACAAAGTTAACCAAGTAGAGGTGAACAATTAAAAATCCTTTCATTTCATACTTACCAGGGAAATAAAGGTTACACAAGGCGACGCTCTAGCAATTGCCCTGAAACTCTATGGCACCATAGAGCCCTGGCAACGTGCCCAGCATGATGGCGTCACTTCTGGGTGACATCACCGCACTGGGCATTTCGCCGGAAAAGAGGGAGGGAGAGGGAGGAACCGGCAGCAATGGCTGGCGAGCCTTGGAAGGGCCCGGGGAGGCACGGCGGAGAGGCACGGCGGCAGGCACCCCCCCTCCGGAATTTACAAAACTCTATGCCCCTGGTGGGAATGGCTATCAGTATTACAAAACTTGGTTTTGTTTTGCCTTACATTTTTTTACATGCTGCTTTGCTGCTGGAGTGTATCCTACTACATTCGACTACCACAGATGGTGTAACCATGGCATAGCTACCACCTGTGTATCAGGATACTAAGATCAGGCTGCCCACTGCCCTTTTAAAATCCAGTAGGAATACCATTTATATATTTTGGCTCTCAGCATAGCAGCTCTGAAATAGCTAGATCTCATAACCTGTCAGGAGTGCCTCTGAAGACCTGCCTCCTGCGGACCTAAGTGCGGTGGAGGATCAGTCCCCAGCTCCAGAGGAGCCTCCACCTTAACCAGAGGAGGCTCAAGCAAGCACCTCTCAGGGCAATACCCCAGCACCAGCAGCAGCTGAGCCACAGCCAAGCTCAAGCCCACGTGATTCACCTCCTCGGGTGGAATGGCTAAGGTCACGATTTAGGCAAGACTTAGCTGCTAGGAGAAAAGAGGCATGCATGCGTAGTCGCAGATCACTCAGCCCTGAGTTTTAGAGAGAGCCAGGACCTCACTGCCAGCTGCTAACAAGCACAGGAAATGGCTGGGTATTTAGCCACAGCACAAAGACCAACAACTTGTGCTAGCAACAAGTCATTCTGGCTAAGCTCTGCACCCGCTCGGCTCACATCAGCTAAACCTGATTCTGGAGCTTCTAGCTCATGACTCCGGCTGATTTTACATGTGACTTTCCCGCTGGAATCATTCTAGTTCCAAAAAAACCTGCCCATACTTCTGTGCGGTGTGAAACCGTGCTGCCACTGAAATGTCCATATCTACTAATTGCCCTCCTGTGGTCAAGGCAGTATAATACCGGCTTCATTCTGCTTTAAACAATTGCTGTTGATTAGTGCACTTAGACCCCCTGGAGTGAAATTTCACACCACTGTGAAATCAGCACAGGAAAAGACAGCAGTCAAACTACTTTAGAGGGGAGGTGTAAAATGACCCTCCAGCTCTGTCTGACTTCGGCTTGATTCTGGACCCTCTGGCTCATGACTTTGGCTCTGTTTGACTTCGGCTTTTGGTTGACTCCTTAGACTGGTTTGCTCGTGAGTTTCCCTCTCTGACCTCAGCTTGGACTGACTCTGCTTTCGACTTGTGTTTTGGACTTGGTAATTCATTCCTGATTTGGCTTGACCTTGGACTGTCTCGGACTTCGACTCAGCTCCTGACCTACTGGCACCCAGCCCGTGACATAACCTTTTCTAGACTAGAAAATTCTGTACAGCACTCATTATTCTGCAAAACCATAAAAGAATGAATTCAATTCTAGCAATACTGGCTACACTCAACCACATCAGGAGGAAAAAAACCCCCTCTCAGCTATTAAAATAAAGGGCAATATAAAACTTTCAGGTAATTGAATCACAGTCTATTTTATTACGATCTGAGTAACATCATCAGTTAAAGTGTCAGAACCTATATTTTTGATATGATAAACTGCAGCTAACATGATTGCTGTTTATGTGAAGATACTGTCTTGGGTCTGCTATGAGGAATTAGTCTTTCTTATCACCTCTGCTTGTTGCCTTCTCTTTTCAGGTGATAATTTGGTAAGAAGAAAGAACTCATTACAGAGGCTGCATAACCACTTCCTCACATAAACAAGCAGTTGCATGATGGTAGCTGTTTACCATGCTGGAGAGCAGGAGATTATGTATTGTGCTAAATTCTTCACATGGATTTAAAAATAATACTATTGTGTTCTTTTTCCCTACCCAAGTAAGTCACTCCCTTCAGTTCCACCATTTTCTCCAATATCTATTTAAAGATAAACTCTTTCTTTGATTGTTGTGTTTATATGGCTCCATATTCTTCTTTCCTTACTGTATGTGGATGTTTAAAAGTCCCATGGCTTTACAGCAGCTCCATAGTCTACAACAGAATATTTCAGCAACAACGGTCATTGTTTCAGTGGGTTTGAGGTAGGACAGCTATATTCAAGTCCAGTAGGAGAAGAAGAAGAGAAGAGATTGGATTTATACCCCACCCATCACTACCTGAAGGAGTCTCAGAGTGACTTACAAACTCCTTCCCCTCCCCACAACAGACACCCAATGAGGTAGGTGGGGCTGAGAGAGCTCTGACAGAAACTGCTCTTTTTCAAGAACAGCTGTGCCAGAACTACAGCTTGCCCAAGGTCATCCAGCAGGTGCAAGTGGAGGAGTGGGGAATCAAACCTGGTTCACCCAGATTAGAGTCCGCGCACTTAACCACTACACCAAAGTAGCGCCTCAGAGACCAGCAGCATCACTGGGTCCATTCACTTGTTCATCTTCCTACATTATACATGCCATCAAGTGTCAACTATGCCCTTCCACTCTGTATATTAGACAAACAGGTGAGTCCTTACAAGAGAATAAATGGGCATAATTCTGGCATCAAAAACCACAACATGCAAAAGTCAGCAGGATAACATTTTAATCTTGAGGATTTTAATCAGAGACACTCTGTTTTAATCAAATAGAGACACTGCCAGAGGAGATTACAATTAGAGATTGTTGGTCTTGAGTTCATTCACAAATTCAGAACAACAAATCTCGTAGGGCTGAACAAGGATACAGGATTCTTATCTAACTACAGATACTAATTTTCTATCCCTAAGCATTTCTCCCCTGCTATAATCAAGCTGATTACATTTTGCACTGTATCTCTGTATTCTGACTCCTTTCTTTGCAACATCCATCCCACTTTCAGACTGGGATATAAGGACTCAGGGATCTCCATTCCGACTTGTATCTGATGAAGGGAACTTTACCCTCAAAAGTTCATACCACAGTTATCTTGTTAGTCTCTAAGGTACTACTAGACTCAAATCTTTATGAGATTTGGCTCATTATGACATGCTAGATTATATTATGACATGCTAGATTATATTAATGGTCACGTTTGCCATTATGAGCTGCTACTGGTGGGAAGAAGATTTGACCCTGGAAATGAAATATATCCTGTTCTGGATGGGGTTTACGGTTGCCAGGTCCCTACCTGGCATCCAGTGGGGGTCCAAAGCTCCAACCGGAATTGGGCTGACATGCCTGGTGCAATACTAGCACCTTGAATTGAGTTCAGAAGCAAACTGGGAGTCAGTGTAGATAGCAACTAATAGCAACATGTGGTCCCAATCTGTGGATACCTAAATCTACCACATGCTATCTACACTGACTCCCAGTTTGCTTCTGAACTCAATTCAAGGTGCTAGTATTGACCTTTAAGCTGGTTATGGCTTGGGGCCCACATTTCTTAAGGACTCCCTTCTCCCATACGAACCCATCCATTAGTTATCTCTGGAGGACATACTTCAGGTGCCTCCGCCATCGGAGGCTAGTTGGGCAGCAACACAACAAAGGACTTTCTTAGTCATGGCACCAAAACTTCAGAACTCTTCCCCAAGGGAGATTTGTCTGTCTCCCTCTATTGTTGACTTCCACCAGAGGGTGAAGACTTTTTTCTTTATAGGCATAGCCTCAATACTGGCCCTCCTCCCTGGTTATATGTGTTTATAAGTTTTAATCGGTTTAATGTTTTGATGTTCACCACCTTGAGAACCTGTTTGGGTGGAAAGGCAGCACAGAAATGTTTTAAATAGCTATTGTTAATGTAATCAGTAAACATAGTATAGTAATTAGTAAATATATTATAATGAACAAATCAATACCTTTTGTTAAATATAATATTTTATACAGTTTTAATGAAAGAAGGAAATTCAGGAGAACTAGCAGACCGTAGAAATAAATCGTTCAAAAGACTCCTTTAGTGGTGCAGGGTGGGAGGAACAGCAGTTGTGGACTGAGGCATGAAAACCATGCTGATGGGAGTAGGACCTTGAGAAATACATTCCTTCCCAATCCACATGGTATACAAAGGCTCTTTGTGATGTTTTCAAAAAGATCAGGTCAAACCAGGTTTGGAACCAACTGTAGCAAAGCGGGGGGGACGGGGGACGGGACAGAGTGGATAATAAGGTGGTGACGGTGTGCAGATGCTCCAAGGAAGCCTGCATCAGAATGCTAAACTGGAGTAAAACCTCTGTATGTAAATAACTTAAGAGTCTGATGAGCACCTTCAGTAATAAGTACTGCAGGGCAGTTGTGTTACAGTATTAGGCCCCTGAGGTTAGGGAGTGGGTAAACAGGAACCTATTGATGTGCACCTTGGGTTTAGCAGTTTTACATTATCCCCCCTCCCAGCCAGAAGAAAGAGTTAAACACAGAAGGTTAGGTAAGTTAAGGGCCACTTTTTAACTTTAACGTATTTAACATGGCAAAGGCCAAAAAACTAACGTGGCACAGTCAAGGCCAGGGGTCACTCCCAACCCCTCTCCTCCCGTATAACAGGCAAGCCACTGTGCCCTAGGCTTGAGACATCTTGATGTGGCTTACACCCAGCCAGCACAGCAAACGGGCTATGTCCTGGAGCGCCAGCCCCCAAGCTGCACTACTGAAGGGGAGAATCTATCCAGGCCACCCAAAGGCAGTCCACATTCCTCACCCTGGGTTGCACAGTCCAAGGGCTGATCCTACAAGACTCCTAGCCACCAAAGTGGGGGTGCTAAATGGTGCTCACTGATTTGCATATCAGTCCCCCAACAGAATCCTGCCAACCTGTAAAGTGACCAGCATATTCAACAACCCCATCCCTGCCAATTCCACACTCCTCTGAAACGCCGGTATAAGATAGGCAAAAACACCCCCACCATTTAGCAAATCAGGAAGGGGTGAAAAATTCCTACCTGGCCCCCGTAAAGAGACCCCAGCAACAGCCTACACTGCCTTCAGGGCAGGAGGGTGGGCCAAGCATGATGTGAAGAATGAAAGAGGTGAGGGCTGAGCCAGCCATTGGAAAACGCCGGCTCCGTCCCCTGCAGAGACCCAGATGCTGGGATTTTCCTACCCTGCTCTTCCTCCTTCCAGAGGAGTCAAAGGTGGCTCCTGGCAGCAACAGCCAATGGCCAGCAACTGGACAGGGCCATATCGTGTTATAAGAGATCTGAAATGAGTTATCCCAGATATTGTTCATCACATGTCCCCAGCTTGCATATATAAGGAGTAATTACTTCCATAATGACTAATCCATTATCCTTTCTTTTGTAATTTAGCTCCACACTTTCCATTCAAACAGTGACAACATCTAATGTTTAAACACATAGATAATTTGGGCTGACAACCTTTCAATAAGTCTCAGTCACAGAGACAAATCTGAGTTATCTGAGTTTTTAATGGCTGAATCCCTTACTGTGATTCCTGAACAGACATGCTTCTCCAGTACTACTTCTAACATTAACACTGGTTATGGCCTACTTTCAGTGCAGTGCTAAAAAGAGCTGCATCCTTCTAAGCCAACCAGTGGGCCTGGAAGAGTGCTACTCTGTGTGGGACATTGACCAAATGAGTAGAAAATCTGCTTCAATATTTGCAGTTTGCTAGCATCCCATGCTGTTGCATGTGTGCTTGTATCTTTGTGCAGCAGTTCATCATCATGCTCACAGGACCTCATTTAAAACACCTTAACCTGCTACACTTATGGAAGGTCACTATTGTCTTAGCTCAGCAAAGATACATTACTTTCATCAGTTTCACTGGACAACTATGCCTCCTTAACAGATACAAGCTTAAGTAGAAAGCCTTAAAAAACAATAGGTAAAAAAAATCAACATAAATTGCCTCCCTGTAGGGCAACTTGGCAAACACACTAGCAGTGTAATTCTTCTTATCGCAACTAAAACAACAAAATTCAGCACTTAATGAATTTATATCACATTTTATGTCTTTCTACACGTTGCTTGATGTTTTGTCATCTTCTGGCACTTTTCGAGATTTCCCTTGTTGATCGTGTTTTTGTGTTGCTACCAGGCCTAATTTGGCTTTCAGCAAAGCCTTTGATTTTTTTTTATAATAAAGTAATTTACAGATGCTAGTAGAAATTAGCAGCAGAAATGCAGCTAAATTGCATAATCACCCAGATTGATTTTGTGTTAGCCTTCAAGATGTATAGATACCCTGTGGCATCTCTGTCAAGAAAAGGCAGTAAGATTGAAAACTCTTCAATTCCTCTGGAAAAACAAGGAAAACCCAAATCAAGACCAAAATTCCTGACAGAAGATAAAAATTAACTATACAGATGTGGTTTACTGTGGGCACCATTTCAAAAATTTAGATTTGAAATACACAGGAAATATAACCTAGAAATACAGGAATGAATGATTCTCCTCCATTTCTGAAATTGTTTTTATTACTTACAGTTTTCAAGACAAAATCAGATATTAACGACAATCCCAAACAGAGTTACGCTCTCCTGCATCCATTGAAGTCAATGGGCTTATAATGGTATAACTCTACTTAGGACCACATTGTGACTAGCTTATAGGACACACTTGTCATCTTTCAATAAACTCTAGAAGGAAACCTATTTCCTGAGACTGAGAATAAATGCCCTGACAAGAAAGTGTTCCAGAGTAAGCTAAAACTACAACCATTTCCCCAAATAATCTCATCTAACTGTCCACCTCATACCTGTGGGATGTAGCAATAACAGACATATATTTGATCAATGGATATGCTCATGTAAAGAAGGGACCATGAAGTAATATTAATGGGTGTGCCCTTATGTACACTTTTGCTCTGTTCCTGTAAAGGCAATCCATGATTAGTATTACTGCTATATTTTTTGCTGTCCTGTTCTTGTACATTTATCAACAACCTGACATGCACAACTCAGACAGGTGCAATATTCACTCAGACTGGGTTGGACTCTGTGAACCATGAACAGAAGTTGTTCATGGCTTGTCATGGGCATAGAGAAGCCTTATGGAGAAGCCTCATACCATGAAGATTGAGGAGCTTAAATAAAGAAGAAGAAGAAGAGAGAAGAAGAGATTGGATTTATACCCCACCCTTCACTCACTTGGAGTCTCAGAGCACTTTACAAACTCCTTTCCCTTCCCCTCCCCACAACAGACACCTGTGAAGTAGGTGGGGCTGGGATTGCTCTGAGACAACTGTCCTTGAGAGAACAGCTGGTACAGAGCTATGGCTTGCCCAAGGTCACCCAGCAGGAGCAAGTGGAGGAGTGGGGAATCAAACCCGGTTCTCCCAGATTAGAGTCCGCGCACTTAACCACTACACCAAACTGGCTCTCCAAAGAGGCAAATCCAAGTGAAATCATTTCCTCTCATGCATAAATGGAAAGTCTGTTCTGCCAGCAGAAGAGAAATTTGGGGGAGCAATTGTGCCTGATTCCCCCTCCCTAAACCCACTCCACTTTCTGATTTTTTGAGGGTTTTAGGGCTTCTGGATGATGAGAAAGACAGTGAAGCAGCTTACAGTCATGGTCCTTTAGGGTCCAACCCATTATTTCCAATGATGCCAGGAGGTAGAGACTAAGGGGCCTAAATGAGAGTCTTAAATGAGGTGGTTATACAAACTTCATTAAGTGAGAGCATATTTTCTGCAGAAATATCTGACATCGTACTGGGGACAAAGCAGAAATAGCTCTTCTCTCTCTGAAAGTATACAAACCAACAGCACTTTGAATCTGACGGTAGAGTTAATTGAATCACCTGCATCCTTTGTGAAGAAAAATATGATTGTCATTATATTAGGCAAACTGGAGATTAATTTTAGGTGGGGTATTAGGGACAGAGCCACATTTGGGTATAGTTTACTTACCTACATAGAATTTCTATCATTGATTAGTGACAAAGGGATTTGCTCTGGGTTGGTTACTTGCCCTCCTGTTTCTAGGAGGCAGATCTAAACTGCTTGCTGGAATTTTTCATTTTCAGAGTAGAACAGCCATAGCCATGTTTCCTGTCCCAATAGCCTTAGGTGCAAACTGAAATCTGTTTGGCATTGTCTGACCTAATTTAGCCTGCATAACATCACTGGTATGCTCTTTTAAGTCTCTTACAAATTTGCAGGATGAACCTTTACTATGTGTCCTGAAATATCTTTTTCTGCTTTCTCAATTTTTTTTGAACTGAACATGAAGCAAACCTCTAGGGAAATTTCCTAATTTCAGAAGATTTGGTTATTTGTTTCTCTCTTTAAATCTCTTCAGACATCATATTTATACAAGCCGGGATTCTTCCATTCATGCCTAGCAGGAACACGTGGTCCCTGTGATACACCCAATACATGTAGTCTCCATTTTGTGTGAATTAGGTATTGCATGGATTTCTCATGCTGTCTGGCATCAGCTTTGATAGAACTAATCAGTCCTCTGTGGCGGAAGAAGGCACAGTGCCATTTACCTGGAATAGAAGGCCATTTCCCACAACCCTTTGATGTGTGTATGGGCTAATTCCAGTCCATGTTGCAGTAATTTGCTCATGTTCCTGTGCTATGTGTACTGTATTATTTATATAGAACATTTTAATGCTACCACTTCAGAGACCTGCTTAAGGTGTCTCACAACTAAAATAAATAAATAAAACAATACAGCCATTAAAAACAAATAACTACAGGCCTAAGGATTAAATACATCATTAACAACAGGTTACAGAATAAAAATATTTCTGTCGTGAATGCAAATTCATGTGCCATCTCTGAAAGCATAAGTGTGCCCTCATAGCTTTATCCTTTCTGTACTGAATAATATGAGAAGCTTGGAAAACTTCAGAAGTGTCCAGCTTCTGGACTTCTCTTATACTTACCCAGGTGAGAGTAAAGCAGCAGGATATGGCAGGAGGCCTCCATCACCACAACTTCCCCAGGCCTGCTGAAGCAGCTGTCAAGTGGGAGCAAGAGGAGAAGTGCAGCCCCACTGAAAGAACCATACCCACCCCTTGGAACTGAGGCCAGTCACCACCTTCAAACATCAGCAGTTGCAATGGCCAAAGGGTGGAGACAGGTAAAGCACAGCTATGGATAAGGAAGAGCTTCACAGACCTTGCAGCCAGCATAGAAGCCGGCCAGATGAGTGGCAAGGCCAGCAGCTGATGGGGGAGAAGAGAAGTGGCAGCCACATCCCCAATAGATACTGGAGCTTTCCTTACTGGCCAAGAAGGTCAGGAGGTAGGGCTAAAGGGAAACAGTGGGAGGGGTTAGAAGGAGGCCAGGTGGATGGAGTAATCTAAGAGGGAGGGCCAGCAAAGACTCAGGATAGGGAGGGAAGGGGGCGGCAGCACCTCATTCCTTCTCCTGCCTGTGACCTGTACTTATATATATGGAAGTTTGAAAGGTAGGGTGGGGAGGAAGGTCTGAGCTGACTGTGAGCCATGAGTGCAGGTCATGTGCAGGCCTTGCTGGCCTAGGGCTGCCAAGTCCCCCGGTAGGGTGGGGGAAACACCGATTTTTAAAGCTTTCCCCCTCCTTTTCAAAATTGGCCACCGGGGGAGGCAATGGCTGCCAGCAGGGAAACGTCGGAGGCTGCCCTGGCCTCTTAAAAGGGAAATGTCTGCAGAGAGCCTGCCCTGCTGTAAAAAGCCTCAACAGACATTTCCCCTTTAAGAGAGAACAAGAGAGCCCCGCCCAGAGAGGCTCTTTCTGCTGAAGGGCCTGCTTTTGCATGTGGCCTGCTGCTGGAGTAAGCTGCTTGGGGTAAGCTGCTGGGGTCTGCCAGCTCTTTTCCTTCTCTCTCTCTTCCCCTCCCCCTTTCTTTCTTTTTTCTGTCCATCTGTCTCTCTCTCTCTCTCTCTCTCTCTCTCTCTCTGTCCCCATCCAGCAGAGGTCTATCAGTGGCTATTATTAGCCACAAGGTCTAAATGGAACCCTTTGTCTGGGGCAGTGATGCTCTGCATTCTTGGTGCTTGGGGGGCAACAGTGGGAGGGCTTCTGGAGTTCTGGCCCCGCTGCTGGACCTCCTGAGGGCACCTGGTATTTTTGGCCACTGTGTGACACAGAGTGTTGTACTGGATGGGCTGTTGGCCTGATTCACTGTGGCTTCTCTCCTGTTCTTATGATATGAAAATCATATTTAGCACTTGTGTAGCACTTAGGGCTTCATATTCTGCCGAGATGAGGAAGGATTCAGTAGGGCCGTTGCTCAGTGATAGAGCATCTGCTTGACATGCAGGAGGTATCAGCCTCTTCAGCTAAAAAAGGATCAGGTAATAGGTGACATTAAAGATCTCAGCCTGAGACCCTGGAGAGCCACTACCAGTCTGAGTAGTCAATACTGACCTTGATGGACCAATGGCCTGATTCAGTATTAAATAAAATGATTCCATGGCACTGCAGGGTTTTGAGCCAGGCTCTCCCAGATCCCAGCCAAACAAACTGAGTGCTACATAACACTGACTCTTGTTCAGCGACAAAAAACAGTGGCATAAAAGTCACAGTCTGGGTAATGCTGCTTGCAAGCCTATAAAGCTCAAGGCAGCAGCAGAAGCTCAGTATTAGGAAACTTCATGAGTTCATGTGTCAGCATGTGGAAGCAACATCACAGGATGTGACATCACAAAATGATGTCACTTCCTTTCTCCTGGCTCCACCCCCAAAGTCTCCTGGCTCCACCCCCAAAGTCCTCAGATATTTCCCAAGTTGGACTTGGCAGCCCTATGCTGGCCCTCCCTCCTGCCATGGGCAATGAAATTAACTACTTAGCAGTGAATTCTCTTTCACGTTTCTTCTCTTAACAACACATCATGAAACATTTCAGAAAGGAAGACACAAAGGTCATGAATGGCTCTAAACATCACATATATTACCGTAAATAGAGGTATTTCATCCATAAGCCCTGCAATGAAGAAGTGAGACTTCAAATATTGTTTAGACTAGGCTTTATTAATGAGTGATCTGAACCTCATTTGAGGCCACTAGATTCCACCTGGCTTTGGTTACATGGCTGAACACTGTTGTCACTGCTCTCCTGTTGTGGCACCTCTGTCTTCTCCATAGCCTGTGAGCATGTGGTGATGTCTAAGGGTGATTGTGTGAGGGGTGATTGCTGGGCTCACTTGTACCGTTGGTGTCCTCTGCTTTTTCTTGGGCTTCCCTTCTCCTCAGCCTTGGCTAGTAAGATGAATGCAGGAGTCATCGTACTCAGGGTTGTCAGACATAAGGCCCGGGCCTGGAACTAGGCCATCTAGGATTCTTATCCAGCCCACAAGCAACTGGTGCAAGGGAGGGAACAGGAAGTTGCTTGGGGGGGGGGTGACTGAGCAGAGCCACTGATTGTGGTTTCAGCATGGCAGAACAACCTTGTCTGCATCAGTCAAGCAGAACCTCTTAGCTTCAGTGGTAGCTGAAGATCATCATCTACGACTGATTAGGCAGTTGGTTCCCTTCCTTGAATGTGAAGACCTAGCTACAGTGATCCATGCAATTGTCACCTCAAGATTGGACTACTGTAATGCTCTCTACATGGGGCTGCCCTTGTCCCAGATCCGGAAGCTGCAGCTAGTGCAGAATGCTGCGGCCAGGCTGTTGATGGGTCTCTCTATGCGGAACCATATCCAGCCTGTGCTGAGGTCCCTGCACTGGCTTCCTTTAGCATACCGTATCCAGTTCAGGGTGCAGGTATTGACCTTTAAAGCCCTATATGGTCTGGGGCCTGCCTACTTGAGGGACCGCCTTTCCCCATATGTGCCCCAGAGGGCACTGAGGTCAAGCTCACAAAACCGCTTGACTCTCCCCAGTCCGAGAGATGTTTGGCTGGCCAGCACCAGGACTAGAGCTTTCTCGGTGGCGCCCCATACTGGTAGAATGAGCTCCCAGATGACATCAGGGCCCTGAGGGACCTATTACAGTTCTGCAGGGCCTGCAAGATGGAGCTCTTCCACCAGGGGTTTGCTTGGGAGCCGCCACCAGGGGGGATTAAGATCTTCCCTGCTCTGGAATTGCTGGTCCAGTCTTGCCACTGGTCTTACTGTATGACGATGTTTTTGCCGCCTGTTTGTTGTGGTTTTAATGTAATTTATTATATTTTTAAAGTATAAACCATTAGTTGATGGTATTTGAATTGTTGGCAGCTGCCTTGAGCCGGTTCATCTGGGAAGATGGGGTATAAATACAAAAAAATAAATAAATAAAATAAATAAATAGCTTCATCTGGTAAGTTGGGAGCCACTGCAGCAACATTCATGCTGGCTCAGGGTTCCAAGGCAAGTTTTCTTTGGCAGTTTTTTCCACACATCAGAATCTTAGACCTGCTACTGAGCAAGCTACTTGGTGGCCAGGCCTCCATCCCCCATGGACGACCTGGCACCCTTCAGCTGTAGGCGGCTGCCACCTTGGGGGGGGTGATGCCAGTAATCTCCAGTTATACTGGTCGCTGTGTGGCCTGGAGCCTCTGCGACAAACATGGTCTTGTGTGTGCACTTGTGTGCTCAGTGCCCACTCCCACATCAGATGATCCAGCAGCCTTTGGCCTGGGGCAGCTGCTCCTTCATGGGGGTGGCACAGCTTGCTGATGATCTCTGGCTTGAACTCCCACATTGCTCCACCATGGATCACCTGATGGCTGCTGCCACATGGGTGTCTCCAACTTGGCTTGGCCTGAGTCCCACCATGCACGTAGCCTCAGACGTGGGCCACTGCCCCCCGCTTCAGACAGGGGGTTAGTTCAACTTGTCTTCCCAGTCCCAACCGCTTTGTGTTTTTAACTTGGGGCCTGGGCTCACAGCATTGGTGGTAGGAGTGGGCTGGGCTGGGGTTCACCCCTCTCTAGGCAGTGCAGGAGCATCTGCCAAGCACTGCACCTCTGGCTCTCTAGTCCAGCCATGCGGGTTTTCCTCTGCACCTCCCCCCCCTAGCCCATGGGGCCTTGCAGTGAGGACACACCAACTCGGAGCTTACCAGCTGTGCTGCTGTTCTTTATAAAATTTATATCTTTGGTACCTGGCATTATGTTTTATGGCACATATGTCCCAGCCAAACAAAGTCACATTTATGTCAGATCTAGCCCTCATAACGTGAGTTCAACACCACTTCCCTACACCTTCTTTCTATTTACATCCCACCACTCTTCTGGCTTTTATAACATTGTGTATTTCAAGTAAGTATAAGGCCTTCTAAATTGATTGCTTCTAATTAAAGCACACTATAAATACTGAGGCATGCAAACAGGACAGAGGTGGTACAATTTGCTGATGTGCTTTAACACAGGATAATTTCTTTGTCAATTTTCATATCTAGATGTTGAAAGAAGGTTTAACTTGCTGAGAAAAAAGGCAGCTGTCAATGTCTGATGTTAAAAAGAAATCTTGCTGTTCTCTTTTCTGACTTGCCCACTCTAAACAGTTGTTTAAATGAATATTTAATGCTGCAGGTGGCATTGATCGCTTGCTTTTATGCTGAGAGGTCCTACAGCAACCCTTCAAGAGTTGGTTTAAGCAGCTGGTAAACTAGTGTGGAAGGGGACACCTGTTCCAAATGCACAAGAGGGTTTGGGAACATCTGAATTATTCAGAGGAAAAAAGGTACTAGTCAGATCAAATACTAGAAACCAGTGTCAAATTTCGAGCAATAGAACTCTTTCCTACAGAAAAGAGGTCAGAACACAGATTATGTAATATATTCTTACTCCTCCTATAAGTTATGTTGATGCAAATTTATACTGTCTGAGATAACAGATGAATATTACAAATAATGATACCAATAACTGTAGGCATTAAAGGAGGGGACACTCAGTCAGACAGCATCTGCTCAGGGTGCAAAAGGTCTGAGGTTCAATCCCCAGCATCTCCAACTAAAAGGACCATGTGTAGGTGGTGTGAAAGACATCTGCTTGAGACCCTGGAGAGCTGCTGAGTAGACCAATGGCCTGGGCAGCTTCATACATACAAGTGAGTGCATGTGATGCCACTGACAAATGATTTCTGGCACCAACTCACAGGAACAATATACAATGCCATTAAAATACCCTATACATTTATGGACTTCCAGTTTAATTGACAATATGATTTATGTAAACCAAAAGCACCCAGTTTCCTGTCAACAGTGTCACATTTATAAGCTCCCTAAACCTGAAAAGGCATGAATTCTAGCATTTCACAGACAAGGACACTGATTCTCTTACAAAGGATTACTGCACAAACTCTACAACTCACACAACTGAAATAAGAAATACACAGAAAATAAAATGCTTAAAATTGGAAGAGGATTTTATGTCATCTACTGCCAAATTCTTTAATATTAAAATTTAAGGTGGTCATACTGAGAAACAAGACTGGGTTTTTTGTTTTAATCCTGCTAGTGAATTCCTTTCCATTCAACAGGGATGATATTCTCACTGGAGGTAGATCCTACCCAAAGGAATGTCCTTCCCAAATTGAGGCAAAAAGGAGAAAAAATGAGATTTGAGTTGCTGTTTTCATAATCACTGCTCAGATTATTTTACATTCACGTTGATATAGTTTCATTTCAATAGGAAACATTTCCAGGTGTAACTTCTTTTCCTCCATTCCTCTGAAATTGCAGTAGCAGAGACTATCTCATGTACCAATGGGATCTTCTGCTAAATTCAAGGTGGGGGGGGGGGGATTTACAGGCCATAAAAGAGAAAAAAACCACATTTCTTTATGTAAACACATTCCTTCTGTGTTTCCCATCCTCTGTGACGGAATTTATGAGTGCATCCTACACAAGAGATGATTTTTGAATGTTCTACCACATTTTTTAAAACCCCTGAATGTTGTTTTCAGTATTATACTTCTCTTGCAGTTCTGGGGTTTCTTTTACCTTAAAGGGAATTGTTTATAGAGAAGAATGTTAAACACTTGACCCTTTCTGCAGCCAGAAAAGACATGGTCCATTCTACAGTCTCAGGATCCTACCACTTTATTCTGCTGCACTTATAGACTTGAAGAATAAGAATAGACTTATAGATCTGGGGTTTCCCCCTATTGTTTTGTTTTGCACTTATAGACATGGCTTAAGGTATATTTCCACATTTATTGAATGGTGAACATTCCAGAGATCAGTGGCAGAGAACATCCTTCGCATAGAAAAGGTCCCATTTTTAATCCCTGCAATTTCTGGTTAAGGGGTAATTGGCTTTATGTTTAAAAGCCAATGAGCAGGCTAAAACTGTTGGTCCTCCAATGTCACAAATACACCTCCTCTTAAAAACTGTAGTTGTGGCCTTTTCAAATATTCTAATAAGATATTGTTGCTTACCATTTGCTTTCTGTAGAAAAACACTCCAGAGGCTTTCCCTCAAAAGTCTGACAGAGCATCTTTAAAAAGCTACACAATCCTTTTGGCATTTGTGGTATTGGCACAGTGTGGGGCTGAACCCTACCAGCTTTTCCACTGGTGAAAGAGGGAGGATAGTCCAAAAGGTGGTACCTGTAGGGACAAAAGCTATCTGGGATTGTGGCTACAATGAGGAGGGGAATTGAGAAAGACTGAATAGAAAATCTGGTAAGATCAAACCCATGATATGTTATTTAGCACTATAGTTTCAAAAGACCTTTACAGATCAACCATGTGAGTAAACTCCATTGAACTGTCTGGGGTACAACTCTGAATAGGCCTGCCTTTAATTTAAATAATAGAATATTGGTTTAAATGTGGGTGCTCAGATTCAGCTCTTGAAAATGGATGTGGTATTCATTTAGAAGCAGAGAATGGGAGAGATAAAGTTTCAATTAATAAAATACTATTTTGCTAGTCACATTTTGCTAAACTGTTAAACGACACCCAGTGAAAGAAAGGTCCTGCTTTGAGATCATAGTTGAGTCAAATTATACTGTTCTATACCCCAGAAGTGTTCCAGGTATTTTACACAGAATTCTCCTTGATTTTCATCAGTATAACTGCTGGCCAGATCTTGCTTAGAGGCTTTGGTAGTGCTGTTTGGGTAGTACATTCTTTGCTCCCTATTGTGTAACATTCATATCCTTAGCCATCTACAGAAGGGAATAGCCAGACACTTGCACTTTGCTATGTTAGCACAATCCTCAAAAAACATTTAAAAATATACTGAAAAACCTGTCTTTTTCACATCTTTTTTTTTTTTGCATTGCATTGCAGGGCTATGTTTCAGGGTCGTATTGATTTCCATTCTGTCTGGGGGTTGATTAATGTTCCAGGAAGGCAGCAGGTGCATTAGTGCAGAGCTGAATAGAAATATCAGTGTGTTTTCTCAGGAAAAATATTGTGTGATTTTATCTCATAATGTACATGCACAATAAACCAGGATACCGACTGGTTATCAAGGAGTTTTGTAGGCACTTTCCACACCTGTTATTATTAAAGGGACAATGAGAAACTTGTGCTGGCCAATAAAATGGTGCCCTTTTGGCAAGGAAATTAATAGCCTCTTTCTTTTAAAAAAAGATTTTATCTCCAGGTTAAGTGTTTTCACCTTTTAAACTTGCAGTATGGAATGTACATTTGACAGTAATTGGTTTTTAGTGGGTTGAAACTCCTTACTCATTTATATGTAACATGAGAAGAACAGCAAGTTAAGAAAAGTCTTCACAAGTGAAACATTTTTCATCCGCATCCTATTACTAAGGTTTTAGACTCTGCTGGGAAGTGTAATGTGTGCCTTTATTTCTTTTGTAGCTGTGAGGTTTTCTCTTATTTTAATAGCTCATCTTCAGTCCATCCCCCATTTCTTCCCCATTCAATCTTTGCTTTTTTATTGTTAATATTATTCTAGTACTTTAGTGCTCTCTGTGGAAAATTTCTGAATCAGCACACTGATCTGTTTAGTGGAATCCAGAAAAATCTCATCTAATTAATGTGATAGAAACTCTCCAGTCCATTTGAACACTGCAGAATGATCTCTGAAAAATAAGCTGCCGCTAGCAGATAGCTTTCTGTCAGAATAGATTCCACATCATTTTACAATCCGTTGGTACGACAGTGAGAAATATGGAGCTACAGCTTTATTCTGCCCATCAGTAGCAATGCATGAGATGCAGAACAACTGGCCACAAACCAGACAAAGGTGTGGTGGGGTTTTCTCTGATAGTGTCACACTTTATGCCATCTTCACAAATAGACTCTTATTATACCAAAGGACTACATACATTTCTAGAGTGAAGAAAACTGTGGGTATCATGTGTTTAGCAAGCAAGATTTCATCCACTGAGAAAATGTCTTCTCTTCACTAATGTATCTGGGGTAGCAAAGGGAGCATGATTCCCTTTCAAAGGATTTGTTCCTGTGTAAATTGCATCAGGGTATTTGTTCAGCATTAGAGATGGGTTTTAGAGATGCCTCTGTCTCCTAGCAACCTCTCATCATCCTGCTGTAAGTGGAAAGATTTTACTTTGACAAGGCTCATGTCATGAGCAATGCTCCTCCCCTGTGTCTCTCTAGCTTCTCTATCTCCCAGGTGCATTGGTGCTGGTGTAGGGGAACAACTGGTGCAAGAAACTAAATCAAGATGAATTAGTATAGAGATTGGCTCAGCAGACTTCGTAATTACTAATGGACTAGACCTGCTCCTTCCTAGTTTGTAATTAATCCAAGAAAGCTAGATTAATTTCACAGATAATCATGGAATATCCAAAAAATAATCAGTGGTTTTCCTTGGGTGAAACATGAAGCAGCTGTGGCTGTTCAGTGATGTTATTGGGCACTGGAAGGATCCATAGAAGTCTACTTAGTGTGTGGTAGTGCACTGAAGATGTTGCTGGCACCAAGATGGTATTTCACCAAGGGTCCAACATGGATCCCCAAAGTGTATCCTTGACATTTCAGGAACTAGATCCACTGGTTGTAGAAGCTGTCATTATGTATTGTTCTGGTTGGTGGATTACCATACAATACTGGTATGTAGAGTCACAATGAACCAGCACCAGCATTGGAACTAATTCTAGAAAAGTTATTTAATTTTATTTATTTAAAATATTTGTAAGCTGCCATCCCTCCTACAGAGCTCAAGGCAGCTCACAATATCAATGAAATACATTTAACATTAAAAAAACACAAATCCAAAAATTTAAAATCGAAGGCTGAGGACAGACTGGGAAACTGAAGCGGAATGGAAGCAGGGCAAAAAGCCTTCATCCAAATTGTCCCAGGGCTTTCCATCCACACTGGGCAGACTGATGCAGGACCATCCTGTTAGGACTTTTGTCCAATAATCAGAAAAATCAGAGTAATGAATCTTGCTTTTCTGGAAAGAAGAGATTGCTTCTTTTAGTTTAAAAGAAGTTTATTACTAAAGGGAAAAGGTAAACGGGATTAGCTACAAATAAACAAAACATGCTTTCTAAGGAGCTGCATTGTGCTCCGTCTTCACACTAAGACATACTGATAGAGAGTGAGAGATTGTAATGGAGGATCTCTCCTTCTTCTTGACCCCTGAAAGGAAACACCTGATATCACTGACCAATTAGCAAGACAGTACACCTTTAGTTTTCCCGGGTTTACAGATAATTGGCCAGCTGCCAGGTATCACTTCCAGGCTAACATAGGTAAACAAACAAGTTGCATAGTTAACCCTATAATGACTGAATTTCTCAGGCCTTGCATTACATGCTCATTTCTCCAACACCCCTTCTCAAGACCTGAAATGCAAGTCATTATACATGCATACACAAAACATTATCCAGCATTAGCATCAAGCATATTCAACATTTCACGAAGTCTTTCAAACTTGTCTTTGGTCAGTGGCTTAGTCAGAATATCAGCCACCATCTCTTCTGTACGACAATGCTTAATCTCTATCAACCTTTTCTGGTACAAATCTTTAACTAATGCACGTTTAATACCAATAGATCTACTTCTAGCAGTCGTGCTCTCTTCCTTACATATAGTTATACAAGCTTGATTATCCTCTAACATAAGTATAGGTACAGATTCAATTATTCCAAAATCTTTCAACATCTCAAAGATCCATTCAAGTCTGCTGCAGGCACTTGCTGCTGAAATGCACTCAGCTTCTGCTGTGGATTGCGCTACAACAGTCTGCTTTCTACTAGTCCAGTCTATCAGTCCATCTCCATAAAAGAATAGGTATCCACTGGTAGACTTGTAGTTGTTCATCTCTTCTCCCCAACTGGCATCCATGTAGCCAACTAGTCTTGGTTGTTCAGTTGGTGCAATTTTTAGTTTTAAGTCCATTGTTCCTCTTAGGTAACGTGCCATCTTCTTTATTGCGCTCCAATCATGATGATTTGGCGAACTTACTTTTCTGCTTAGAAATCCAACTGCCGCTGTAATATCTGGACGCGTTGATTTGCTCAGGTACAAGAGCTTTCCGACAGCCTCTCTGTATCCTCCTATGTCCTTTAGTGGTGTGCCGTCCTTCTCCTTCAGATATCCAGGTTCAAGTGGGATTGATGAAGCTTTGCAGTTCTTCATGCCAACAGATTCTATAAAGTCCATAATCTTTCTTTTCTGGCATAAAAGAAAAGTTCCATCCTCAAGTCTCTCAATTTGCATTCCAAGGTATTGTTGAACATCTCCTAGCTGTTTGACTTCCACTTCCTTATTCAGTCCATCAGCTATTGCTTTGATGTCTCCTCTGTTTTTACAAGCCACGATCAAGTCGTCAACGTAAACAAGAACATACTGGTATTGTCCATTTCTGATTCTAGTGTACAGACAAGGTTCAGCTTTCCCTTGCTTGAAGCCTTGCTTCTTTAAAAGTTCAGTAAGTTTGTCATACCAGGCCTTTGCGCCTTGCTTTAGGCCATAGAGTCCTTTATTAAGTTTGTAGACGTAGTTTTCTTGACCTTTGACCTTGAAACCTTCAGGTTGTTCCATGTAGATCTCCTCAGATAGTTCTCCATTGAGAAAAGCAGTCTTTACATCAAGATGCTCTACTATCATGTTCCTAGATGCTGCAACACTTAGAAGTGTTCTGAATGTTGCTTGGTCAGTAACTGGAGCAAAAGTTTCAAAATAGTCAGTCCCATATTGCTGCGAGTAGCCTTTAGCTACTAGGCGTGCTTTGTATAGCTCCACAGTTCCATCTTCCTTGTGCTTTATTTTGAAGACCCATTTACATCCAACAGGGTTTCTGCCTTGAGGTAGTTGAGTGAGAGTCCAGGCTTCTTTTTCGCGAATGGATAGCAGCTCTTGTTCCATTGCTTCAAGCCATCTGCCTCTTTCACTCGCAGGTAAGTTGCAAACTTCCTTCCAGTTCTTGGGTTCCTTTGCAGGTTGCACAAGTTCACAAAATCCATACTTCATTGGAGGTTGTCCCTTAGTGCTCCTTTCTGATCGCCTCACACCGGGTGTGGGTTCTGCTGTGGGTTCTGCCGTGGGTTGAGCCGCTTCCTCTGGTGTGGCCCCTGCTTCCCCTTCTGTTTCAGTAGTTTCCTCAGAAGGTGGACCTGCTGCTTCACTTGCCAGTTCCCCGGCCAGTTCACCAGCAGTCACTACAGGTAGCCAAGCAACGAACTCATCAGGTGCAGTCCCAGGCATCTTTGGATCAGCTGCAGTGGAAACACTAGGCAATACAGTCTCATCAATAAAAACAACATTGCGTTCTTCTACTGTGTGGGTTTGGGGATTGTATATCCTGTACCCTTTCCCACCAACAGGATAGCCTACAATAAGTCCAGTTTCAGTTCTGGAATCAAGCTTTCCCCTCTTTTCCTTTGGTATGTGTGCATACCCTTTTGCACCAAAAGCTTTGATATGCCTTAGACCAGGCTGTCTTCCAAACCAAGCCTGAAAAGGGGAGGTTCCAATAATCTTTGAGGGTAATCTGTTGTGTAAGTACACTGCTGTGTTCAGGGCTTCTGCCCATAAACCGTTTGGCAGTCCAGAATGCATCAGCATAGCTCTGGACATCCCCTGCAGTGTTCTATTTAATCTCTCAGAAGCTCCATTTTGCTGGGGTGAATAAGCAATGGATACTTTATGTTGAATTCCTTGCTCTTGTAGAAATTGTTTGAATTCAGCATTACAATATTCACCACCTCCATCTGTGAGTAAGCTTTGAGGTGCTTTGCCAAATTTATTTTTAACAATAGCCACATAATTTTTAAATCTACGCAGTGTTTCATCCTTACTTCTCAGCATATACACATAAGTGTATTTTGTTTTATTCTCTGTGAAAGTCACAAAATATTTGTTCCCACCTAGGGATGCAGGTAAAGGCCCAACAAGATCACTGTATACAGTTTCCAAAAATTCTTGATTTTGCACTGGAGTTTTCCCAGAATAACTTGGGGCATCTCCCTTTGCTCTGAGGCATGTCTCACATCTAGTTTCACTCTTTTCACAATGCACAACAGGTATTCCACATTGCTTTAACAACTGCTCAACAGATTTCAAATTTCTATGTCCCATTTTAATATGCCACGAAAATAAACATTTTTCATGTTTACAAGCATCCTTAATCTGGCAAATCTGTTCCTTATCATCAACAGTCTCTATTTCCTCATCAGGATCAACATCAAAAGTTTCTGTCTCCTCATCATCACAAGCTACAAAGTAATGAAAGCCATTTTTCTCTTCCACTTTAAATTCAAGCTCTCCATCCTTGGTAGAGACCTTGCTTCCTTGCTCTGGTTTGAGCAGGACATGATGTCCTGTGTTCATGAGACTTTTTGTTGAAATTAAGTTCTCAACAGCTTCAGGCACATAAGCTGTATTTTGCAATTCAACTTCAATTATTTGATTATCTGTAGTAGACAATTGTAATTTTACAGTCCCAACGCCTTGTACATTCAATAATTCCCTGTTAGCTTGGTAAATTCTTGGTTTGTTCTCAACATCTATGTTACTAAACCAGGCTTTTTCTCTACACACATGTGTACAAGCGCCAGAATCGATTAAAAATATTTTCTTATCATCTGTGTTAAAATCATCAGTGATCCTAAAAGCATTGCCTTTGCTCTGTGTCTGTGCTGCAAACTTCTTTCCTCTGTGCTGTGTGTGTGAAACGTGACCTCTGCTCCTCCCATAATGGCTTCCCCTTCCACTGGCTGGTTCTTTGTTACTGGAACCATGTGCTCCTGTGGCTCTTTGTTCTTGGGGCTCATTATTAGGTGCATACTTAGAAGAGCAGTACTTTGCAAGATGATTTTTCCCACATATAAAACACTCTATTTTCCTTTTAAATCTCTGTCCATGCTTTAGACTCAAAACAGACATCTCATCAGACAAACTTTCTTTCAAATTTCTAGAATCATATTCCTCAGTTAGTGCAGACAAAAGACCTTCTAAAGTCAGATCATCTTTCAGTCTAATCATACTGGTTACAGACTTATAGGAGCTAGGCAGACCCTTAAGAATTGAAGAAATCATATCTGTATCAGAGGGTGCTTCATTCAGGTCTTTAAGCTGTGTGTAAATGCCCATTAATTTGTCCATCTCTTTGGGAAGGCAGTCTCCCTCCTTCATCCTGAAATCAAAAATCTTTCCCTTGAGGGAATAGATTTTACTCTTGCTGTGCTTATCAAATTTATCCTTTAAGTGTTTAATCATCAATCTGGATGTGGCTAGCCCTCTTAATCCTGGTACCTCTGTGTAGGGAATACTCCCTAAAATCAGGGCTTTAGCAAAACCATCCATCATAAGGAATTGTGTCTTATCAGGGTCAGTTTCTGGAGGATTTTCAGTTGTTAATACTTGAAGGGCATTGTGAGTCTGCAGGCGACTCTTCAAATACTCCTCCCACCACTGATAGTTAGCCTTTGTAAGTCTGAGGTTTGGCATTTCTTGGAATGGGGCATTAAAAGCCATTTTTTTTTTTTACTCACGTCCCTTTGGATTTGAGGTAGAAGCACAGGTTCTGGCTCACTCATCTACTTCTCCAGGAGCTGGCAGGGTTAATCTTTCCCCTCTCTGCAGCAGCAGCAGCAGCAGCGCGAAGTTCAAAAGCTCCTTTGCCTCGCCTTCCTTTGTTCTCCAGCAGCAGCATCTCTTCAGTGCTCCAAGGCTCAGCTCCACTTACAGCAGGCAAAAATTAATCCAGTCAAAAAAGATCCTTTGCTCCTGGCAAACTACAATCCAGCATAGGTTTTCCCCTGATCAGCAAGGAAACAGGGTTGGGCCTTTCTGGCTGCAAGATTGCTCTGAGAGCAGGAAGGAAAAAAAGTGGTCGTTTTAAAAATCCAAGCTTCTAGCTCTTATTCCCTATTTCTCTTTCTCAATCAATCCAGAAAGCTTTTTAGAAGAAGAACCATCTTTTAAGAACCATCCTCTGCTACCATTTGTTAGGACTTTTGTCCAATAATCAGAAAAATCAGAGTAATGAATCTTGCTTTTCTGGAAAGAAGAGATTGCTTCTTTTAGTTTAAAAGAAGTTTATTACTAAAGGGAAAAGGTAAACGGGATTAGCTACAAATAAACAAAACATGCTTTCTAAGGAGCTGCATTGTGCTCCGTCTTCACACTAAGACATACTGATAGAGAGTGAGAGATTGTAATGGAGGATCTCTCCTTCTTCTTGACCCCTGAAAGGAAACACCTGATATCACTGACCAATTAGCAAGACAGTACACCTTTAGTTTTCCCGGGTTTACAGATAATTGGCCAGCTGCCAGGTATCACTTCCAGGCTAACATAGGTAAACAAACAAGTTGCATAGTTAACCCTATAATGACTGAATTTCTCAGGCCTTGCATTACATGCTCATTTCTCCAACACATCCCAGGGAGGTGGCGGAATGAAGCATTCACACTGCAGGGTTGCCCCTGGTGGCATGGCGGCAGCTTGTGGCTTTGGTTTGAACCCAGATCAGTGGGTTCACATTACTGTCACCACTTGATGCACGGCTTATTTGCATCCACACTGCTAGGAAGCGGGATGAACGCGTACCCAGATGGCTTGACACTGGTTTCTCCAGGTGCCTTTTTAAAGTGGGATGAAAGTGCTTCAGGACTGGGTGAGTGTGGCATGGCAACGCTGGGCAGCTGTGTCTGTCTGAATGGGCTCTCTTCATCTGCTTGAAAAGTAGACCTATAGTGGGCCAAAATGCCAGTCTGTCCTCAGCCACAGTTTAGTCAAGGAGGCCCCTCACTGTGATCTCAATTCCCAGGCAGGAACATATAGGAGAAGACGGTCCTTTGGAAATTGGGGTCACATGCTCCCAATAGCTGCTCCCAACAAGCAGTCTAACTAGTTGGATAAAATTACTTTGGAGATGAAATTTGAGAGACAAATGTTCATGATTTCTGCCTTCTATTTGTTCAACATATATTATTAATTAGCAAGCAGTAGCACAGGTTGAATAGTGTACACAAGTAGCTTTTTGTGCAGATTGTTGACTTGACAGTTTGGTGTAGTGGTTAAGAATGCAGACTCTAATCTGGGAGAACTGGATATGATTCCCCTCTCCTCCACATGCAGCTGCTGGTGTGACCTTGGATCAGTCATAAATTCTTTCAGAGCTGTTCTCTCAAGGGCAGTTCTCGAGAGAGCTCTTTCAGCCCCACCTCTCCCACAGGGTGTCTGTGGTGAGAAGGAGAAGGGAAAGGAATTGTAAAATCCAACACGGTCTCGGCGATGGCCGAGGGGGGGGGGCAGACCTGCCACTTGGTTGCCATCGAACGCTGTTTTATGGAAGCTTTTATGATTATTTATATGTTTAATGTTATTTATTGTAATGTTTTTAAATGATTTTATAGGTCAATGTATTGATCAGGCCTGAGGCCCATGTAAGCCGCCCTGAGCCCGCTTGCAGGGAGGGCGGGATATAAATGCGAAAAACAAACAAATAAATAAATAAATGCTCTGAGACTCCTTTGGGTGGGGTATAAATCCAATCTCTCTTCTTCATCATCGTCTTAAGGGAAAGGCAGTTATTTATTATTGAAAATATTTACATCCCCCTTTCAGCTTTTTCTTCCAGGAAAGCTTCCAGTGATCAGATATAAAGACGATTAAAATTATGAAATACCAACCAATACTTGACAACACTTAAACAAATCTCATTGGTCCACATAGCAGGGAGCCAATGCTGTAAAAACTAATGGTTTCCATGAACTGATACTTACAATGTTTCATCTAGAAAGTATATTTTGAGACACTTGGATCCAATTAGTGTTTTACTCAGTCTCACCTAATCCCCCTCCCCTGTGGCATGTGCTTTTTTTCTGTGCTCCCCAGTGTAGCCTTTTTAGTGGTCAAAGGGGAGCATCTCCTCTCTTTTTACATTTGGAAAAAGTAGTGGTATCCAGTCAGTTTTTTGTTACTGATTGTTTCTTTCTTACCATAAAAAAGAAGACTGGTGTCTAAACAAGTATTCATAATACACAAAATTGTTACTATAATGGCAACTACGGTATATTTACATTTTCCTTATTTTCTTTTAAGGAACTTGCTTGTTCTATATGGCATTTGAAAAACATTTGATCAGCTATTTTCAGCAGGATGGCTTCCATTCTTGTTTCTGCTGACTATGTCTTCAGTCTGATACTAGCTAGCCACACCCTGTGCCCTCTGAAATCATCTCAGCATCCTACACAAGAGGCTTTGACAGCATAGCCTAAAAGATTTTTTCCCCTCTCCCCCTCATTTTTGTTTTTGCATCTAGCTTGAGGAAGCGTTCTAGAGTACTCAAAAGCTGTAACAATGTATTATGTTCTTTTGGCTGTTCTTAATAAAAGACACTCCATGGATTTTGTTTTTGGTGTTACCATTAGGGGATATATATAGCAGCTATAGTAGATACCTTCAGACTATCCATAGTTATTTTTATCTTGTGCAATCCTTTCACCAAAACAGAACTAAGGCTAAAATGGTTTCAGGCAGCAATTGAACAATATTATTCATAATGAATTATTGGACAGCATAGTCTTTGAACACTTCTTGATGTTCCATATATTAGACAAAGAGGAAGACTATTACATTAATGTAGCTGAAAGATACAAGGGAAATTTATAATAGTGTGTTGAATGAATTCTTTAGCAAAATAATAATTTTGAAGATGCAGTTTAATTTGCAGTTTGATAGCATTATATCATACATTCTTAGAAATTAAACCTGTCTTACAGCACTTCTTTTCTCTATGAAAAATAGCTTAGTTTTAAAATAAAATCATAAAATTGCATTTCTTTCATTTCTGGAGGTAATCAGCTATGACATTCAATGGCATAAATCTTTGCTCTGTTCATTTTCTGCTTCTTCTAGGAAAATAAAAATGAAATGTTTATAAAGGTGATGATAGAAGTAATTGAAAGTAACCTCTGCTTACTTTGGTAAGACACTAGTTTAAAACTTAATTCAAATTCAGCTTGCATGTGTCTTTCAGGTATTCCAACCAATGGAGGAAACTTTTTCTGAACTCTCTGGTGGACACTAGCACACGTTTTCTTATATACCAAACTGAGCTAAGATCTCATTTATATAAAAGTCCTGCTCATACCTATTAACCTATTCTCATGAAAGTAAAGCTGTGATCACAGCATATTCCCGTGATCAGAAACACAAATCTGCAATGTTCTGGTGATTTTCACATCATTATTATTCATCAGCATTGCCTTAAGGAATCATCTTCATTATCAGTTCAATTTTGCATTTTTAATTTGGTCAAACCATTTTTATGTATATTCCCAGAGGCATGGGAACAAAGTCCCTGTAGTGTAATCCAACACTAGGGGAAATATAGGGACAAAACAGCCACATTGGCCAGTGGCATGTGTGTTTCCTATCTGAACATTGTCTACCTGTTGGATAAGACAATGATGAATGTTCCTGATTTTACATATATATTCTTTGGAAACACCTGCCTGAGGAGAAACGGAATGTCCTCATACTTTTCTATCATTTCATAGAATATACAAAACAGAAATGTCCAAGAGGGCATTTTTATAAAGGAATTTAAACTGTTGTATAGTGGAACAGATGAGGAGGTCACTTTTATAAAGGAATAGGATTGTAGTCTGTTGCAGGATGTCAGCATCCAATGTGTTGAGCAGCAGTACCCCAATAGCACCTTCTGAATCTTACCCTCCAGACAGGACTGGAATCACCCCCAAACAGTGTCTCCCAATCCTAACATTCCAGGCATTCCAGAAGGTTACCATGATTGATGGTACTGAAAGCTGCTGAGAGCTCCAACAGAATCAACAGGATCCCAGTCTCAGTGTCCATCTCCCAGTACAGGTCATCCAACATAGTGGCCAAGGCTGAGTTATGACTATGTTGTTAATAGCTGTCCAGTAGTGGCAATTTTGAGAATACATGATAGACCACACTAGATGTGTTGAAGATCACAGATTTCAGGTGACCTTGTTACCACTGTTACTTTGTTAATAGACAGTAGGAGTCCTCTTTTGTTGAAATTATATACAAAAATAAAGTCCAATTAAATTGCACTCTGTGTCTCAGTACTGAGCTCTTCCATGTTGTAACAGTGGACATAACTGTATAACATTTATGCACACACCCCAAATAAATAATCAATGCCTGTCACTAGCCATTGCATTAGGTTTTCTAACAGATACTACTATAATCAAGAATGCTTTATCCATTTTCATTAAGGATTCCGGAATATAGCTCTTTTAGCATGAATGAGAAAGGAAATTAGGATTCCCAGTTCAATAAGTTAACTCTACATTTTGTTTCTCTGTGGTTTGACTGTTAATATTTACCAATGTTAAGATGCACAAAACCTAAAATCAAGGAAATGAAACATAAAAATATTTGATGAAGGAATGCATTCTGGGAATGGTGACTTCAGCTTCTTGAAACATTCATTTCATTCAAAAGATAAAAAAGGACATACTTAAGGTCTCATAATCATTCTCACAAAATGTACAAAACCAACAAGCCTGCAGTCAGACGTGCCATTTGGTATGGTCAGGAAGCGCTCTGATTTCATCCACTGGAATTTGAAACGGTGTCACTTGATTGGACATCCCAGTATAATCCATTTTACTGTGGGCTCAGCCTGTTGCTGCACAATCAGATGGTGCAGATGGGCAAAAGGGGGAGTTGCCTACTTTTGTGCATGCACATAAATGAGAGTGCAGGGTTTTTTGCACATGTGCTTTTCAATTTCCAGGAGTCAAGTCTCTGCCTTGACTGCTCACCAATCCTTCCACAAAACACTGTGATCCCTTTGGGTCACTCAGTCCCTTTCCTGCTCATTTTCAAAGCTGGCCTAGAAACTGGGATGATTTTGCAGTTATGTGCATATCACTAAGTGAGCAAAAAAATGGCACCCAGTTGAAATGGAATGAGCAGACCATCTGGATGGTCTGAGAGTGCACTTGAATAGCATGTCAGCAAGCATCAGGAATGGACTTTCCCTGATGTCTCTTGACTCCATTTCAGGGATGGGGCAGAATGGGGTGCCAACAACTGCGGATCCTTTCACAGATGTTGCTGTCTGATCGTGCACTTTAGATTTGTCTGGCATCAGCAGCTATATCAGATCTAAAATATACAAATTCCATTAGTAGAAAACACCATCAAAGATTGCCAAAACAATATATTAAACAATTATAAAGTTGGTGGTGTCACAACATCATAACATAACATTTTCCAAACAGCCTTTATAAGTGGAACCTGATTTCGGCAATTTCAACAGACCACAAGGTTCATAGTGTAAGAAGCGAATCATCAGGTTCCACTTACACAGCCGGCAAACTGAAGAAGTCGAAGGAAACACATCTTAATAGGCGTCTTTGGAAAGGCTGTTTGGAAAACATTATGACTATGTAGACTCCTCCTAGCAAGTTACACTGATTACATGGACTTTATGTCTTATCTTCAAAGGAGGAAATATTATGTCTTATGCCTTATTGTGGTTACAGTATTATTATTTATTTATTATTATTAATTTTGATTTATATCCCACCTTGCCTGCATTAATGCATTAATGCTGTTGTTGGGACACCACCAACTTCATAATTGTTTAATATATCATTTTGGCAATCTTTGATGTGTTTTCTACTTGTGGAATTTGTATATTTGGGACCTCTGTGACACTAGTCTTTCCCCCTTGTTTTTTGGATATCAGATCTAAAGGCACATCTGATCACAGCCCAGGTGTCCTTTTTCAGCCCAGGGTTTCTCTCAAAGTGGTATATTAATTCAGGCTGTTAAATTAGGATGTTACAGGAGGCTACCCATCCCCATTTATTTACTCAATAATGTGGCTGTGCAGACTTAAACCCTACCCAACACTCGAGTGAATAGTGGAGGAACTTTACAAGAATAATTCACAGCCCTCATTTGTCATTTGTTTAGTAAATTGACAGGGCTATTCTAAGCAGAGTTAAGGTCAATATGTTTAAAAGGGTCTAACTCTCCTTAAGCTGGTACTGTAACCTCCCATATTTTCATCATGGTATTCAAGGCATTGTACTTAGGGTTTCCAGGAAATATGTTACAGAGGCACTGAGCCATCCCAGTTTCTTACTTTACAATGCAGGTGTACTTTATGAAAATTAGGGCTGCCAAGTCCAACTTGAGAAATATCTGGGGACTTTGGGGGTGGAGCCAGGAGACTTTGGGGGTGGAGCCAGGAGAAAGGAAGTGACATCATTTTGTGATGTCACATCCTGTGATGTTGCTTCCACATGCTGACACATGAACTCATGAAGTTTCCTAATACTGAATCAGGCCATTGGTCCATCAAGGTCAGTATTGACTACTCAGACTGGTAGTGGCTCTCCAGGGTCTCAGGCTGAGATCTTTAATGTCACCTATTACCTGATCCTTTTTTAGCTGAAAAGGCTGATACCTCCTGCATGTCAAGCAGATGCTCTATCACTGAGCAACGGCCCTACTGAATCCTTCCTCATCTCGGCAGAATATGAAGCACTAAGTGCTACACAAGTGCTAAATATGATTTTCATATCATAAGAACAGGAGAGAAGCCACAGTGGATCAGCCCATCCAGTACAGCCCATCCAGTACAACACTCTGTGTCACAACAGTGGTCAAAAATACCAGGTGCCCTCAGGAGGTCCAGCAGCGGGGCCAGAACTCCAGAAGCCCTCCCACTGTTGCCCCCCAAGCACCAAGAATGCAGAGCATCATTGCCCCAGACAAAGGGTTCCATTTAGACCTTGTGGCTAATAATAGCCACTGATAGACCTCTGCTGGATGGGGACAGAGAGAGACAGACAGACAGACAGACAGAAAAAAGAAAGAAAGAGGGAGAGAGAGAGAAGGAAAAAAAATGGCAGAGGCACTTACTTCCATTTAGACCTTGTGGCTAATAATAGCCACTGATAGACCTCTGCTGGATGGGGACAGAGAGAGAGACAGACAGACAGACAGACAGAAAAAAGAAAGAAAGAGGGAGAGAGAGAGAAGGAAAAAAAATGGCAGAGGCACTTACTTCCATTTAGACCTTGTGGCTAATAATAGCCACTGATAGACCTCTGCTGGATGGGGACAGAGAGAGACAGACAGACAGACAGAAAAAAGAAAGAAAGAGGGAGAGAGAGAGAAGGAAAAAAATGGCAGAGGCACTTACTTCCATTTAGACCTTGTGGCTAATAATAGCCACTGATAGACCTCTGCTGGATGGGGACAGAGAGAGAGAAAGACAGACAGAAAAAAGAAAGAAAGAGGGAGAGAGAGAAGGAAAAGAGCTGTAAGAGAAACTTACCACAGCAACCTTGCAACCTTACCCCAGCCACATGCAAAAGCAGCCCCTTCAGTCCCTCCTTAATCTCTGTGCGGAGCTCTCTTGCTGACTCTATTCTTAAAGGGGAAATGTCTGGTGAGGCTTTTTACTGCAGGGCAGGCTCTCTGCAGACATTTCCCTTTTAAGGCAGGGCAGGGCAGCCATTTTGTCCCCTGGTGGCCAATTTTGAAAAAGCGGGGGTAAGTATTAAAAATCAGTGTTTCCCCCGCCCTACCGGAGGACTTGGCAGCCCTAATGAAAATAGAGGATTTTTTCCCCAAATGGACCCTCCGTGGAAGTCCTAGCTGGTCACATCATACTCTAGTTAACTTCATAACAGAAACTCCTGCACATCCAAGTAGATTAAACCTGCTACTCAACACTCATCTCCATTTGGAATCTGCACTAGCTCCTATATCTCAAGTCACTATGCCCTGATACAGATTCCTACAACATTTTTCTTGTATAGTCTCATGAATCAAAGAAAGGTCCAGTGTTACTTTGCAGACTTGCTTAGCTTCAATAAACTAGCTGTATAGTATGGTGACCCATGTACTTCAGGACCAGTGATGGTTTGGGGTTTGAAAGTTATGGGAGTCATGTGGAACTTTCTTGTAGAATTAGGCCTCCCATTTCTTATTCTTTAAAAATTGTTGTCTAAACATATAATGTCATTAATCCAAAAGTTAATGCTATTTTAGACATTGAGACTTAGTACAAACTTCATACATAGTAAGATGGAAGAAAGTTAATTGAACTTTCACTCTACAACTGAGTAAAATGAAAACCAAACTAATTTCAGACAGTCCACTCAAACTTATTTCTGTTCCTGGAAGGTTATTTCCTGACAGATTTATAATTTTCTCTACCAGTTATTTTAATACTACTGAAAATATAACCTGAGTGATTGCCTTTTAATCATGTCAGGGAGCTTAAGGCATACCATTTGGGGCCTCCTTTTGGTCCTACACGATCCCTTTTAACTTCAGGGTAGACTGGAAAGAACCATATAAAGTGAGACTCTGAACTCCCAACCATTTTCATTGCAACATTTTTGATTGGCAATATAGGCAAAACCATTGCTGTTCAAAAATAAAGCATAGCAGGTAAATAAAACTAATTTCTCTGAAAGTAGTAGGGTCTTTTCATCCAGAAATATAGGAGTGAAAGAAATGAGAAATCAGTCAGGGAATTCTTAGGTTATTTTTCTGGATTATAAACTCTAGTATTCATTGTCAAAATGTAGGATCTTTGTCATTTGGGCTGTACAGAGGCATGACATTTGTTTGCCGTGGGTATAAAGCAAACACAGGAAAGGGTGTAATTAGGGTAAATATAAAACTCTTACTATAGCATTTTAATTCCATTTCCCTAACATTTTAGCTGGGATTTGGAGTGGAATGGTATGGTATAGTCCTATCTCATCAGATCTTGGAAGCTAAGCTAGGTCAGTACTTGGATGGGAGAACACTAAGGAAGACTTTGCAGTGGAAGGCGATGGCAAACCACTTCTGCTTAATCACTCGCCTTGAAAACCCTCTGGGGTCACCATATGTTGGCTGTGACTTGACACTTTACACAAACACAATGTTCTATCTCCATTTATTTTTCAGTATTTGATATCATCTATATCATGGTTTGGATCCAGACTAATTTTTCCAATGGGCAAATTAAATTTTCCTGCCTCCCCCTTGCCATTGCCACCCACCGATTTCCACAAAATGCTGCTTCTAGGGATTTGGAACCCTGAAAAATGACATGGGGGGCAGTTTAGTCTGCATCCAACCCCATGCCTTGAACTTCTTTATTCACTACTTTGAATTCTGAGGTCATAGAATGAGAGGATAGGTAATCGTCCCTCTGCTTGACTCATGATTTGTTTGCAAATTATGAGTGCCATCCTCAAGCATTTGAAAAAAAAATAATATTTTTCTGGATGGTTGGTTCATGTACTTTCTCACACCAGTTCCCCATCTGCTAAATAAAGAGGATTTGATCCACTGGATAATTTTCATGCATGGAAGTGATTTCCATCTGTGAAGCATGCGTTCCCCATCTCCCTTTGTGGTCCACAGTGTCCTCTGAAATACTACTCCAATGGAGCAGTTACCCCCACTGCCCAGGAACAGCATGAGGGGTAAGTCAGAGGTCTGCTTGAGGTGGGGCAATAGCCCCACTTGTACATGTAGGGATTCTCCAGTGTATCAGGTTATAATGTTGTTAATGGGATGGATAGGAAAGCTTTGGATCTAGACGACCACTTGGTAGCTCCAGCATGCCAAAAAAAAAAAAAAGATACAACTACCATTTTGTGAGGATTGCGTTTCAGGGTTTCATCCAACTGTCCTTGGCTTCCAGGCACTGGTGCAGGATAGAGATGGATGCTTCTGGCAGTTCAGTGAGAATATATATATACTGATGACAACCAACCTAGGGTCACCAGGTCTTGGTTGGAAAATACCTGGAGACTTTGGGGGTGGATCCAGGAAAAGGTGGGGTTTGGTGAGGGGAGTGGTCTCAGCATGGTACAATGCCACAGAGTCCACCCTCCAAAGCAGCCATTTTCTCCAGGGAAGCTGATCTCTGTCAGCTGGAGATCAGTTGTAAAAGTGGGAGATCCCCAGGTCCCACCTGGAGGCTGGCAACCCTAAACCAACTCCAAAGCTATGGATAGTCTCATTCAACAACCTGATGTAAATACTGAAGAACAGAGGCAAGAGCACTGAACTTTGTTAGCCTTTACAAACAAGATTCCAAAGAACTTACTCTGCATCCTTGTTGGAAATTGTTCCTATCAGACTGAACTCATTGAATTGTTGTACCTTTAAACTCTTTTAATTCTAGCAAGCCAGTCAATTCTGAATGTATATGAATGGCAGCTACCTGGCTACTCTGTGGAATGCTGTCACTATATCGTGGTGGAATTTCTCAAAATATGGCTTGTTTAAAACTTCAAACAAATCATTACTACATTCAGTTGAGAAGTTTGACTTGAGAGAAAGCAGCCATTGCAAATAAGTTTCATTCAGTTTTTGAATCTCTTAATTGTGGAACTGAACCACCCTGTTTCAGACCCTTGTGTTAAAATGCAATTTTGATTCAGATAAGAATATTATACATACACAATCTAGTATGCTTGTAAAATGTATATGCTGCTTCTTCAAAAACCTGCTATTCACTTTGAAGAGATTATGACAATTAGGACCACAATATAACTATCCTAATAGATCATAGGAGAGGGAAGGCAGCATGGTATAGCCCAATCTTGTCAGATCTTGGAAGATAAGCAGGGTTGGTCCATGGAAGGGAGACCACCAAGGAAGGCTCTGTAGAGGAAAATAATGACAAACCACCTCTGCTTCTCAATGGCCTTGAAAGCCCCTTGCTGGAGTCACCATAAGTCAGTTGTGACTTGATGGCACTTTACACACACAAACCAAACAAACAATATACACAGTATTCAAAGCAATATAACCGAAAAGCATCAGCATGTGGGGACAAAGTCGCAATGCCTGACGCATTGAGACTTTGTCCCCACTGATCGGTAACCCTCTCTGTAATGATAAATAGATATTAGGAATTTTTCCTGTTCCAATCTTCTGCAGTTTTTCTTTATGAGAACTATATTCAGTTCACTGAGGAATTTTCAGAGACATGAAGGACTCCGGCCGGCAGCTTCGTCGTATTAACTACTTCTTTGTGACTTGTTCCTTTGTTACCAATTATTCTACATTCAGTTTCACTACTTTGATATTCCTACTCAGTTCAAGTCTTTTGACCACTTTTTAAATTTTTTGTATTAATTACTTCTTTGTGACTTACTGCTTTGTTACCAATTGTTCTATAATTAGGTCTTGGGACCTTTATATGCCATTATATTGTATATTTGTGTGGCAATTTTTCTATGGTTGAATTTAAATTGTATTAACAACAGCACATTAAAAGTTGTGCACTTTATTTCTCAGCAATAATTGTCACACTTAGTATTGATGATTTTCTGTGTGTTTATACAGTGCTTTGTGGTTATATTACTTTACACACACACAATCATATTCTGTCTTTATTTTCTTGTGATAATACTGAGTAATTCATTACGAGCTATTGGTTTGAATGCCAGAATAAAGACAAGGTCTCTGGACAAATGTCTGGATGGTAGGTATGATAATAGTTCCTCTTTTATGGCCTTTTGAATCCCCTGACATAAAATGTGTTCACTTCATGAAACCTTTTCCTTTTCACAACAAGCCATAACTTCCCAATTATGTTTCCTTTACCAATGAGTATTTTTATTCTGTACTCCTCATGCTTAAATCTCAACAAAGTGCTAACTTTAAAAAAAAGTGCCTGGCTGAGATTCATAGCTTCTTTGAGCATATTAGATATCACTACACCAAAGAAGGCAGAAAATAATTAGCCTGAAAGCAAAAATTGAACATATACTTAACTGGCTTGTTTGAACTAGTGCAAATTATTAGCTGGTTCAAACATACCTGCAATTCAGCTGACCTAATTTTTTGAATAAGCATTGAAGACAGTCTTTGTTCACAAGAGTCTTCTTTTTAATAATAATAATGATGATGATGATATGCTTCTGGATAAATGTATAAAGTTTTGCTTTAGTGAAAAGAGATCCATTGGTTACAACCAATGTTCCCTCTAAGCTGTGGAGTCTTGTGAGCAAAAATTCTACTTTGTAAGCTACTGGCATTAAAGTTGTGAGCCAGCAATTTGGCTACTGTGTAAAATAGTTTGCTCTGGAGCCATCCTTCCTGAGCTAAGACAAAATTTTGTGAGCCAGAGGCTAAAAAATTGTGAGCTAGCTCACACTAACTCAGCTTAGAGGGAACACTGGTTACAACCTCTTTCAGATACTTTCCCATCTCGAATTCCTCTCTTTCAATAGGATATGTAGATAGAAAGGCCAACATTCACTGTCACAGAGATATTAAAAAGCCAGTCATATCTCATGAGGTAAGTATGCATGAGTTCGCTGCCTACTATGTTTGATAATTCTATACCATACATGCACACATTCACAAAGGGGAAAAAAGCAGAGAAGAAAATCAAAATTCCTGCTACCTAGCTTAAATACCTAGCTTTGCTTTCATCTTCTGAATCTGAATATAATTAGCATCAAAATGAACTCTGAATTACACATCTGACTTAGAAAATGTCATAGAAAATCCAAAGGTCAGATAGCTGAATCCTGATAATTGGACTCCCTCATCAAAAGATACATTTGGGAGGAGAGACATTTGAGTATCCAAAAGTTCCATCATCAATATGGGCATTTCACTATTTAGCATCTAATACATGATGACATCATTAGTGAAATCAGCTATCCAATCAAGAAACTACTTTTCTTTTCCAGTTTCGTAACGTTCTAAAAAAAATGATTGCAATTGTTACTATAATGTATTGGAATACATGATTAAGCACTCAAAGGTTCTAGCTCAGTAATCAACCAGTCCCATTCTGGGAAGAATACAAATGGCAGAGCCTCTCTCTGTACAATGATACCTCTCCCATTCCTCATCTTCACCTTTAGCCCCACAACACTAAAAGGGAAATAATAAAACTTTTCAAGTTTTAATTTCTCTGCCTTAAAACATTATTTTTCTTTAGTTTGGTTTCCCTTATTCCATTAAATCTTAATTTAGTTAATCATCCAGACTTATGGTGAAATCCTAAAGAGTTACAGCATGGACTTCATTGGATTTATAAAGAGAAACTCTGGATAGGATTTTACTGTGGGAAACTTTCAGGGCTGTAAAAGGAATGTGAAAAGTTGTTATAGCCCATTCTATATAAATCTGTTTTAAAATAATTTACATGTGTACGATACATATTACCTGGTGTCAGTGTTTTCTCTAAGGTGAGTTAGTGTGAGCTAGCTCAGTTTTTTAATCTCTGGCTCACACATTTTTGTCTTAGCTCAGGAGGGAGGGCTCCAGAGCAAACTAATTTATGCAGTAGCCAAATTGCGCGCTCACAACTTTAATGCCAGTAGCTCAGAAAGTAGATTTTTTGCTCACAAGACTCCACAGCTTAGAGGGAGCAGTGCCTGGAGTAATATGCTAAAATTAAACAAACAAACAAAAAAGCCAAAAATATATTTATTCATACCCCACCCTTCCCGCCAAAGGCGGGCTCAGGGCGGCTTATGGATATTTCATAAACTACAATTAAAACCAATCATAATATATATCATAAAAATAAATACCAATTATTAAAAATATAGTTAAAACAATTAAATAAAAGCAAACAAAGCATATACAAACAGCAAACAAAAAAGAACCCCCTCCCCCCCAAATCTGGCTGGGTAAAAACACAAGCAACAAACAGGCACATTTGGATTCACTGGAACCTGTGTTGGCTGAAAAGAAACTGTTTTGCAGTCCCAGCACCTAGGGGAGGGGAGAGGACAGTGAAGGCAAGGGATCCCCTTTTTGACACACACCCCCCCAATAAACACAAACACTCTGCACATTTGGAATTAAATAGCCACAACTTTTATTGGTTACAGCCGTAAGAAGCCGTGGCGCAACATGGGATCACCGGATCCTGGCACTGACTGACCCAGTTGATATTCCCCAACCTACCTCTAGCCCTCCTGCTGGAGTGAGGGAGAACCATTGGATGGCAGATTCCACAAGGACTATCACCACTAAGTGGTCTCCCCTGCCATTTGAGTGTTAGGGTAATCTGTTGGCAGCCCTCAAGTGTGCATGCCCCTGAAAGCCTTCACCCCAAGATCCCTTAAAGGGATTTCCATATGCAGGAAAAATGGGCACACAGGCTGGTTTTCCAAAAATGGATCTGGGCCCATGCTGATACCACCCCAAGGTTGTGATAGATAAATGTATCAGAAAACCCCTTGAACAGGAACCTAACTGTCATGTCCCCATAACAGTACCTTCACCCAAGTGAGACAACCTGCGAACCCCCTACATGCCTTCTTCACCTAAACTATTACCACTCAGGGAGGGGGTGGGTGAGCAAATGAACCCATGTGGCCAGGTAAGTCTACTGTGCAGCACAGCATGTTTCCCCCTTGATGGCCCTTTTCCCCTGACCCATTTCAGGCCCTGCCATAGGCCATCCTGGGAGAGGGCGGGCCTGATTTTCATGCAGCATTGTGGCTCCCCAGCTGCTCACATGGCCCATCCTGCCTTGCAGGGTATGGCTGGCCATGGCTGCCGATGCCCGCATTGGCTCTCCCCACCCATGCAAGTCCGCAAATGGGATCTGTGGGTGAGTCGGAGCCCCAGCCTCTGAACAGAAGACTCTCAAAATCTTGTTGGATGGGGATGATCAAAGAACTATATATCTGTGGCCAAGTTTCTGTGTTCTGCAATGAAAATACAGCTGAGATAACATCCAGTGCAAAATTTACTCAGTACATAATTTAACCTTTTAACAGATATATTAGGATGAGTGATGTATGGAGAGATTTTATGTAGATAATTAATTTTATATTACTGTTTTTTGTATGTCTGTGAACGACCTGTGGGCCATAATAAAGAATGGTTGACAAGCAGCAAACAAGGAAACAGCCCTGATCTGGTTGGTCTAAAAAGAACATGGTTTACAAATCTTAATATTAAAAAACAGACCCCATTTTCTACCCCATAACCCCAGATTACAGCATGTATTGAAGTACATAGCTGAGGCTGGAGAATTTATGTTGAGCATAGGCTGTATTAAGGTCACAATATTAATAGTAATAAAACATCCTGCCTACGTCTACAAGCACAGTATACTCACAATAGTATTTAACAGGAAGATGAATTAGATTGCTAAAGGCACCAAGCGGTGTCTGTGTTTGCATTATTAAACATTATGATGCAAGAGGCTTGTCTGGTTGTGGCTTCCACAGAAAC
Source organism: Lepidodactylus listeri (assembly GCA_029233225.1). Taxonomy (NCBI): domain Eukaryota; kingdom Metazoa; phylum Chordata; class Lepidosauria; order Squamata; family Gekkonidae; genus Lepidodactylus; species Lepidodactylus listeri. The sequence continues at coordinate 69,436,834 of JARCFY010000008.1, forward strand.
GTTGTTTGCTATCAGGAGACTCCATTGATCCTTTGAACACAAGAAAGACCTCTGAAAGCAGGCATATTAGTAAGGCAAATCACTCACAATCCTATTTAAGAGAAAGATGATTTAGGCTATGCAGCATAATGTGGCCCCTCCATTATTCCAAATATACAAGAATAGGATGGGACAAAGGAAGGGGAAACAACAAGCATGCCATTCCTTTAATGAAATGTATGGAACTGAATATGTTTTGCTACTTCCAGAGGAAATCACTGGGGCTTACTGTGCAGTCATAAACAGAATTAACAGCATTTAAGCCAATTGAAGTCAATGGATAGATGTCACTCCATTTAGAATTGCTCTGGTAATCATCCAGGTGCTCAATGAAGGCACCAGGATTTCTATCAGTAAAAATAATAAATAACTGTTTGAAACTACAGAAAGTGATTTTGAATTAGAGCAACTCTCATTTTTAACTATTGTGATTCAGAAATTTAATAAATTGGTCCAAGACATTATGAATTTTTTTTTTTTGCAGATCAAGGGGGTGAGAGAGGGAGCATGGGCGAAGGAAAGAATAACCAGAAGACCATGTCGATTTGCAGGGGGAAAGGCCACAGCTTTTATTGAGTACAATCATAGGATTACCAGTGCAACATAGGGCACAGATCCAGCATCAGATGACTGCCTATCAATCGATGATAAGAATATTTTGCTTACAAGTAATGCATAATCCTTTATTTTCCATGTGAATTCCAGGGTTTTCAAGAACCCAGTGCAATGACTCATTGCATTCAGCATTTTAAAAATCTAAACTTCTGACTTCTTTAAGCATTGAATATGGCTATGAGACTGGGTGTGCAAGCAAGCAGAGATATAGACTGGTACACAGTGGATAATCAGTTTCTCTTATTTACTCTCTACTGGTTGTCAAGGGCTAAAAAGAAATCTCACCTCTTCCAGTAAAATATTTAGCTTTATTGACAGCAACTATGCAAAGACAGCTTGTGTTCCCCCAACCTCCAATTCTATTGGATTTGGGGCTGAGAGAAATTGAAGTGGTCATTCAACTGAGGGGAAAAAATTAAGATAAACAATGTGGGGAAACGAATCTTTCTTTGGCCATATACACATTAACTAGAAACTCACATCTAGAGAACTGGCTAGCTAGCTCAAATCAGTATGTGAAATTATTTCCACCTCTGCCATGTTGGCTATTAGTGTTACCTCAGGACTATCTAAACATGAGAACTGTGGTTAAAATATTCAATTTTTTAACAGACTAACAGTGCAGTCCTAACACAGTCGCTTCTGAAGTTTTAAAAATGTGTACCTCATTGGATGAGATTTATTTGTTCTGCCTTCTCTGTGGTCTAAGCTGTTATACTTACCTTGTACCATGATTCTTTTGGTCCATGAAAAAACCCAGTGGGCATTGGCACCATATGGTTTGCATGAGCCCGCCATATGGCGAGGAGGGCGGGATACAAATTCCAATAAATAAATAAATAAATAATTAAATCATGTCCACTAAATCTGTGCATAAGAGAGCCTCACATAACCCTCCATGGGTTTATGCCACTGGGACCTGATTTGTACATCCCATAATTTTACCGAAGAGAACCAAAAAGCAATTCATAATGCACTTACTACAAATCCATTTTTTAAATGTCAAGCAGAACTGTCCAAGAAAGTGGAACTCTGGCAAATATGCATATCTAAACCTTGCTTGCAAAATGTGAAGTTTCTCTCTATAGCCCATTAGTGTCAGAGTGGACAGCAAGCTTGAAACCTGCCAATAGTTATACCTGGGACCTAGAAGAGTAGTACACTTGTCTGAAAGAAAGTCTGACAAGAAGAAAGAATCCAATAAAATGGAATGAAAGTCCTATACCTGCACTAATGAAGTTCTCCCCTGGCTTAGGAGAGCACCAAAAACAAGTAATATGTTTGTAAACTCTTTCCTTGATAGGCAGGGTTTGTTGGAATAAAATCCATATAACATTAGCTTAAAAAAAGCTGGAACTTAGAGAAATTATGAGAAATTTATAAAGGGAAAATGGGGGAGATGACATCATATTAAAGAAACAGCTCTTAAAACATACTTGCCCATTAATAAAATTCTTTGTATTCTTTTTTTTCCCCAAATTTGTATATGTTCAAAATGTCTAAAAAAATCTGTTGAGGAACAGAAGGGAAGAGGGAATCTTTTGTGTCTATAGATTTCACCCAGCAAATGCTTATTCAGTCACCCTTAACATATAGTAAACAACCTTGAAAGAATCAATATTTAGCTGATATTCACCTATCTTACTTTTTCCTTTTTCAAATGTAGTCACCTCCCTTACTCATTTCAGAATGAGATATCCTACTATTCTGTTGTATAATATTAAGTACTGTAAAGATTTCAGCTCTTAAAATCTAGAGGACTAGGGAGGTTTATTTTGAAGTTTTCCCTTTAACTAGAAATGTGGGTGAAATATTGGGAAGAGACTAAGCACATGTGCTTCAAAATAGTCATGTGATTTCTCGTAATCAGGATTAGGCAATCAGTATCTTAAATTTCCTACAACTATAAGTATGCCTGATATGGCATAGGAGATCATACTGCAAGTTGTTTTCATGCAAATAAGAACCACCACATGTTGGTTTCCATCCCACTCACCATTATATTCTTGCATGATCAAGAAACAGAATCCAGAGTGCCCTGACCTGGATAGCCCAGGCAAGCCTGATGTTGTCACATCTTGGAAGCGAAGCAGGGTTGACTCTGGCAAGTACTTGGATGGGAAACCTCCTTGGAATACCAGCAGTCAGGAAGCAGGGGCAGGCTTTATTCAGCCAGTTTGGTGTAGTGGTTAAGTGTGTGGACTCTAATCTGGGAGAACCGGGTTTGATTCCCCACTCCTCCACTTGCACCTGGCTGGATGACCTTGGGCAAGCCATAGCTCTGGACCAGCTGTTCCCTCAAGGACAGCTTGGGAAAGAGCTCTCTCAGCCTCACCTACCTCACAGGGTGTTTGTTGTGGGGAGGGGAAGGGAAAAGGAGTTTGTAAGCCGCTCTGAGACTCCCTTGGGGAGTGGAGGGTGGGGTATAAATCCAATCTCTTCTTCTTCTTCTTCAGACACCTCTCTGACTTAGCTGCCATGGAGAAATTCCAGTGGCAGTTGATCCAAGTTTTTATTTATTTTTAGCATTTATATCCCGCCCATAAACGGTCAAGTTGTCTTGCCATGCATTTCTGGACATCTGATCACTATGCTGTGATTAATCATCAATGGGCATGCACATTCAGAGGGGAAAGAGCTGTGGTTGACTGCTTATGTGCGTGCACAAACAGTGAGATTTTTTTTTTTAAATGGCTCCTGCACCCACGCTCTGCGGTTACAACATGGGAAGTGTGAACACTCAGCCATGGAACAACTGTGCACTGAGACAGATGATGGGTGTGATGTCTGGACAACATTTTCCAGTATAAATACCTTTGATTTAAATAGCATGCTCAGTGCTTGTAAAACATGACGTCTGATTGGGGCCCTTGCGTGTGTTACGCTTAGTTCTACAGAGGAACTATGTGATAGACATATAAACATTGCTATTGTTGAGACTATTTATGTTGCTGCCCCTGCTACAAAGATATTTGCTGCATAAGTATCTGTAGATGGGTCCTCACTATCCACATGATTCCTTCCTTCTTAAAAAAGCCAGTTTTGAAGGGCAGGCTTCACAAAGCAGCTCAGCTGTAGAGCTAATGGATGCTGCATTGCGTGCATAGCTGTTCCCCAAGGAAGCAGCTTATTAACTGCCAGTGTTCCCTGAAGTAGCAGCTCACTAAGTTTCTGAAATAACCCAAGGGAAAGAAAGTGATTTCATTTTTTTCCAGACCTTAGGAAAGATGTATTGAGAAAGAAAAGCTGAATGTACATGCAATTAACAAAAACGAAGTTCAGGAGGGGTGGAGAAATATTTCTGACAAGGGCAAATTAATGCAGATCTGAAACAGGGAACAAGTCTGGTGGGCATTTTTAACCTCATGACACCCCCCCCCCCGCACCTTCAGCAGTTGTTTCTAACCCCATAAAAAGATGTTTGGGAGGGGCAAATCTCAAGGAGGGGAAGAAAGAACATGCCCCAGACAGGGCTGAGGCAACCAGTCTCACATGTCCAAATGTGCATCCCAATGAAAGCAATGCAGGGCAGAGGAACAACAAATATGCACCTGAATGTAAATTGAAATTTGCATGTAGTTTCTTTATGCTACTTACTTTTAGTGGGAATATGCATTGGAATGCACACCCTAATGAGAGGAGCTATTGACCTCATTGCCTTGACACATTGCCTTGTTTTCCTGCCAAGTAGCAGCAGATTAGGGAAACAAAAGCTGCAGACAGACTGGGGGGAGCTATGCATTTTGTGTGTCTTTTTGCCCCAGAAGCACTCATATTTGCAACAAAAACTGAACCTCATGAAAATACATGTCATTGTCACCCTAGTGAAAATGTGAAATTACTATTACTATATCGCTGTCAACTGCAGTGTGTTTTAATGTCAACTGGGGGTGTTTCAGGAAGAGACAGGCACATGGGAGATTAGCTTGTTCCAGGTCTGCATAATGTGTGACCTACAACAAACACTAAACACAACCCATCCACCATGTCTTGTGGCATGCCAACAGCCATCAAGCATTCAAGAAACAACATTTTATTGCTTTCCCTTGTTTGTTCCATCCCTATCACACTTAGAATAGTTTATACAAACTAGATGTACAAAAGAGCACATGCCTTTAATTTGACTCATCTGTTTCTTTGGTCACAAAATCTGGCTTTTCTTTGTCCAGAATTGCTGCAAAATCTAATTCAAGAAAGTTACATATACATACAATCTTGTTAATTTCTTTCATCATTAATTACAAGAAAAACAAAAATGGGATATTTTGTAAGGATCATAATTCATATGAAAATGCAGCTAATTCCCAATGTAAATAGTCTATTATGGAAAAAACATGGTTTTATTTCATTTTGTATCTTTCAGTTATTGCAAGTTTGACTCTCTCTGGCTATTCTGGTTTCACTTCTACGTGACAGCCAGCACTTTCTAATTAGGGGCATAAGCTGTATTCCTGGGAGCGGGGGTCTGAGTTTTCTTGATCGACTACAAGATGTAGCATATAGAGTTATATACATCTGGGGTTACATCTAGGATATTCCAGTCCTAAAAGATATGAGGTGGGATTTTGCTTCTGCTCTCCTTCCAATGCCTGCCCTGCTGTGCCAAATTTCCCCTTCCATTCTGCACTTCCCTGCTTGCCTGCTGCTCTCCAAACCTTATCCCTTGTCCAAGCAAATCTACCTCCTGCTGCCTGCCTGCCCAGATGCCTTGCCCTCCTTGTACCACCAAATGCCCTTGCCTTACCAGTCTGCCTCTTTCTCATGCTACTATTCTTCAGGCTAAGTGGCTGCAGTGCAAAACTGCTTCACAGCATGCTTCTGTCTGCTTCCCTGTGTGTTTGGAATCTTTCCTATCAATTCTTCCACAAAGTTTGACATTAAACATGGGCACATTTCATTGCCCTTTATTCTATTTGTCAGAAATTTGGCAGTGTGGATATCCTAGAAGATTTCTGTAATCCCTCTGAGTTTTGTCCATTTTGGATGGAAGAACATGAAGGTACAGACCCAAGAAAGGGGACATCTTCCATTGATGGGACGTAGTAATGAAACAGAATTATGAAAATGAAACAACAGTTACAAAGAATCAGTAATGAAACATAACCATACAAAACAGCCCAGTAAAGAAACAGTCCCTTTTGGAATGAATAACAAAGAATAAAATAAATAAAAAGAAACTGACCCATATGCACAAGTTTTATACAATTCTGCTGACATTTTTTGTCAGCACAACAAAATATGCTATTAGAGAGCCATCACACTGAGAGGCAGAAAAAGAGAGAAGGACAAACAGACAGAAAGATATAAATTGGTGCATGAATTTCCAAGAGCTCTGGTTAAAATAAGGCACGAAGTAAAAAAAGAGGGGGGGAGAGAAAGCCTTGAGAACTGAGGGACGAGATTTGAGGTTTTTTGAATGTGACATTATGTGAGTTTGCCAGAAGCAAAATAGACCTCTTAACACTTAGGGGACTATCCCAGAAGATTTATCATCTATGACAAGAGACTTTAAAAGGGAAGAGGCTGATGCCTGAAGTATGAGTGAAAACCTATAAAATGAAGAAAATATTTAGAACCTCTTAGACTGACAATTGTGTGATTGTGGTTGTAATTAGACAACAAAAGAAGTCTTTAATTGATATTGCTTGTATAAAAGCATGTATCTTTTCATTTTCATCCCCAGGGATGTTTCTAATTTTAAGTTTCTATACTAAACAGCTTCTGTACAATCCTAGAACTGCCTGCTGATTTGTGAAAATTTTATGTAAATGTATTGTACATCTAGCAGCATTTTGGCAAAAAAGCAGTTCTTCATCCATGCTAATTATACATAACTGATCTTTAAGTTTGAATCAACGCATACACTAGTGTAAAGTACTGAGTTCTCGGCGGCATTGATGAGGACGAAGTTGGTGTAGTGATTAGCTCAAGTTTATTTCGAGGACAAGCATGCTTAAATGGCCACAAGGCCAACATATATACCCACCCAGGACACACCCCAGGTTCCACCTATGATCCTATTGGGGGGTTTGAATTTCTCCCAAAGTTTTTATTGGATTAGTGGGACTCCAGGATCCTTGGTGCCTATTGTCCTAGGATCCAAGCTCTGGGCTCTTTGCACTGGCACCTAGTGGCCATCAGCAGACACAACACCTAGTTAGATAGAATTTGATTTCCTAGTACTGTCTAAGAGAGCAATTCTGAAGTCTACTCATAATTCCGCTAAGTTCTATTTGATGAGGCTTACTCCCAGGAAAGAGTCCTTAGGATAGCATTGCCATTCATCAAAATCTGGTTAGAAATCCTGCCTCTACATTCCTATAGAATTATTACAGCTAGATACTGCAACCAAAATGTTGTTCCATACAAATAATTGGTTTAACACCTGATACTTTTACAATTGCATGAGTATTTTATTATTGACGACAGAGATTCCTGGCTTCAAAATTACTTTTAAATTGTACCATTATCAGAGACAGATTTTTTTTTCAGTCACAACTTTGATTTTTAGTACTTATATTCATACCACAAATATGTGTGGAGACCCACAGAAAACTATTGACTATTTCCTTCTAAAAGGCATAAAACTGCCCTCTATTATTCCCCTAGGTTCCTACCTATAATATAAACACTTTAATGCATTCTGTAGAACTGATTTGTTTCTATATTCATTCCTTGATACAAATATTTTGTGTAGGAAGCACTTCAGCCTATGGAAATTGCTGGCAAGAGAATAAAGATTACTATTTTTGTAAAGTTTGAAAAAAATCATAGGCATAGAGGTACATTTCTCTGGGGAGCCCAAGAATCAACGATGTACAACCAATTCAAAATGGCATGCAAGTGTGAAGAACTTTAGAATTTCAGCCGCTCTGAGCCTGCCTTGACATGGAGGGTGGGGTATAAATTAGATAGATAAATAAATAAATGATGGACATGTGATTAGATTCCCCCCCCCCCGGTTTATCACATGGTCCTTCAGTTCATTGTTCAAATAAAACATTTTCTGCATCACAATTTAGACAAGAGAATGCCTACTACAGGTAGCTCTGATAGACTTGATTTTTTAAAAAAATCTTGTGTCTAGCATTTATATTGTGATAATTTGATAAATATAGTGGACCATTTTAAAATCCCAAACAAAAGGCATTTCTGAATTGATGTCCAGTAGCCGATGAGTGAGCACTAAAGAACTGACATACTAAGGGGATATTGGCTTGTGTTCTTCAACAAGCTGCACCTCAATGCTGATAACAAGCCAAATCTAAAACTGAGGGGAGTTTCTGAGTGTGCTTACTGTAGCTTTTTGAATCCCCATATTGTATACAGCTGTTACAAAATAATCTAATGTTTGTAAATGCCTACCTTGCTCAAACTTTATGGCAATTAAAAACAGCACTATGTCCAGACCTTTTTTTAAAGATTCATACTGATACTGGAATACCATGGCTGAAATACCCCATGGCAAATTCTTCTACTCTACAGATGAAAGGAAACACCTGTTGGGCTGGCTGGGCCACCCACAATTCTTCAAAGGCAGATTTGGAAGGACAGAAAGGTAGATATGACAAGACTTCCAACAGAGGCTCCCCAAAGCAACCCCATGACAGCCTGGCAGGCATCCCAGCCCCACCAGACCAGTGGAAATCAGAGTTTTCAGTTTAAAATGATTAGTGATACAAACTGTCTTGCATAATAAAGAAAGACTTAACCGTTTCTTTCCCAAACAATTCTTTATTCATTGAAGTGTTGTCATAGCAACATGCACTGGGATTATTTCAAGCATGTTCCTAAGTAATAGTTGTGCCTCTAAGGTTGCTTCCATATTGGATGATAGAACTGGCTCCTCTACAATCACTCCAAAATGGAGGCAGATTACATTTCTGGGGTAGCAGTTATGGACCCCCTAGAAAGTTCTCCCAGATTTATACCCTCCCACCCCTCCTGAGTGTGAACACCTCTGTGTACCATGAGGGTGTGGGTGCAAAGGGTGCTCATCCTGGGGGGAAAGAAGTCCTCCACCCCCTGAGTATCACAGGCCCCCATCCCCAGGCACCAAACCTATCCTGCCAGCCCACTGGAGCCAGACCCTAGCAGGGCATCACTGAGGTTCTTGTAACCTCCTTCCCCTGATCTGTTCCTGGGGCTCTCCGCAGAGGCAAAAGAGTTGTTAGCACTGGCCAGAAACACCAGCAGTTGCTAACACGCTCTGGAGAGGACTCTGACAGCAGTAATTTGGGGGGGGGGGGAAGCACCCTCTCCTTCCACATCCCAATTTGTATGTATGTACCAGATTGCCTATCCAATATCTCAGCATGCAAACGAATGTACAAACAGAATGCCAAAGAGTCCAGTTAAACCAACAATATTGCTTGTTTCACTTGACTAATAAAATAAATGGGGACGGCTTCAGATTCCCATAATTCAATCCCTTTTCTGGGGATGAAATCTGTGTGTACTTAAATGCAACAATTTTAACAGTGTGTTGAGCAGATGTGTATCCCTATCCCTGCATATTAAAGGAGAGAATATAAGAAAAGTAGGGTATTTTAAAAAAGCCCCGACATATAGAAATATATTTGTGTCTTACTCAGAACCAATAAACTCTATGATACGTTGCATAAATTTTTGTCAAAAATGATTTTGTTTTGCTGATACCAAAAGCTGTATTATCATTGCTAATGTCCTAAAGTACACCCATGCCATTGCTAAGCTTTGCAACTTCCAAAGATAACATGGTTCATTTTCCAAACTATTATGTTCGTTAATGTAACAGCGCCCTCTATGCTCCAGAAACTGGATGGATGGATGTATAATCATAGCACTATTATAAAAAACACTCTGATTTTAATTTCAATTCATTTTAATATGATTTAAATGAATTGAAATTAAAATTTGACTCTATGATATTCAAAGGAGATGCACACTTTTAAAGAAGTAAAATTTTAAATTTGAGAGTATTAATCTCATTACAAATACTGTATCATGCTTTGATATAAAAACAGGCTTTTTGTGAAAAGGCTATTTTGTGTGAAAAGGCATGTACAAACACCTTTCAAAATACCTTAATTAACATTGCACAGTCTCAGAAGGAATATATTTGCTTGTAATATTTGATGATAACCACTGAAGTGTGTACATGTTTATTAGAAAAGGTGAGGAACAAGTACATTATAAACAAATCACAGGTGAATTGTAGGATTTTAGTATGTATGCATTCTTCTATGAAGAACATCTTGGCAACAGTAAAAAAAAAAATTAATACTGGGAATGATAAGAAGAGGCATTCCCAGCCATTAGAGCCATGAATTGATTTGCCTCAGTCCAGCTTCAACAGAAGCTCAAGGCTGGATTGGCTAGCTAGGATGCAGCCATTCAATGGGAAAGCAGGTAGGGTGATGAATTGGTCCTCCCTCACCTTAGGCTTCAGCTTTTGCTGCTTACTGCACAAGAAAGAGGAGCATGCTAGGGCTAAGTACATCAGCTAAGTACATCCCAACATTGAGAAAATTTATGGACTAAAGACATAAAATTTACAGCAAGTCAAGCTGTTAGAGAAAATTGGTATAAGATGTGCTTTCAATGGTATATTGATGGTACCTTTTGCCATATGTGCTGGTCTTGTAAAAAAGTTAGTAAACATTGGAAAGAAATACATGTTGAAATGCAAAAAAAAATTAAATATAAACTTTGCCATGTTACCTGAGACAATGGTATTAGAAATTTTATCTATGACTATAGATAGAACAGTACATGAATTGTTTAGATATATGTTAACCATAGCACAAGTTGTATTTGCAACCAAATAGAAAGCTGAGATTTGCCCAGATCTTGAGAACTGGAAAGAGAAGATGCAAGAATATGTTGTTATGGCAAAATTAACAAACTATATAAATGTGTCCAATAAACGAGTCTGAGAATAATTGGAGAGCTTTTTATGCTTATTATATTTAACCTGCTTAGCTTAGATATAATTAACAAGTCATTATATAAATGCTAAATTATCATATGGAAAATAATATTTTGCTCCTGCCTTCTCTATATCTTATTATTGTAATCTGTAGTCATTTCATATGCAAAGTCAAATAGAATTAATTTCTGTATTTTTCTTTACAATTGTATAGATAGGGAATAATGACAATTTATAATGTGAAAATAGTAGGGTGAAATGTGTGAACTCGAATGTAATGTGTGAAGTGTAATTGTCTTTTTTTCAGAAAAAAAGAAGAAGAAAATGAAAAAAAGTGAATTGTAACTGTCTTGATTTATATATCATATATTTCCTTACTAATGTATGTATTGATATTCGTAAAAAGTGTCCTATGGGTTTTTTGCTTGTTTCTCCTTTTTTTCTCCCCTACCCTTTCTCTTTTCTGTACCCCTATAAAATGTAAAAATAAAAGACAAAAAAAGGAAACTTTTATGAGCGCATTTGTCAAGCAGCCATGTGATTGAGTGGTTAGTACATAGTTTTAATTCAGTCAAAGATATTTTAATCTCCACATGGCTGTTTAAAGTAATGCTTTCTCACAGGAAGGTCCAGGAGACCGCCACAACACATCACCAGTTCCTGTGATTCCCCCCTTCCCTTTCGGATGAAGTTAAATTGTAGGATTTGAATGCACATAAATGTATGTCCTAGTTCACTTGTTATAAAACCTATGCACAGATTTTACTGAAACATATCAATGTAGATTTTTTTGTTCACATTCTTTTGCAATTGTTCCTGATTGTCATGCCTGCCCCTGACTTAGCCCCAGACCCAGTGCCTGACAGCCAAGGACAGGAGGACTTGGCTCAGTTAACTGAGGGAAACATAAGTCCTGCAGAGGATCCACAGCCAAGTTCTCAGCAAGACCCACCTGAGGCTGATCAGGCAGTGGCTGGACCAAGCAATTCACCACCAGACTTGCCTCCACCTGTCAGCAGGCTCCGTGAAAGGAGACGGCAAGAGCTGAATAAGCGACGCAAGGAAGCACGCAGGCAAGGGTGAAGATCATTAAGTCCTGAGTACTGACAGAAACCAGGACCTCGCACAGAGGTGCTAAGTGGCTAATGAGCCGGAACGCTATTTGAGAAGGCTGCCGGGCTGAAGCAATTCGTGCTGGCAACATCGTTGGCAGAACCATCCATTCCGTGCGTACCTTGCCTCTGTTCCTGTTTGATTCTCTGGCTTCTGACCCGGCTTGCTTCTTGGACTTCTGACCTCTGCTTCCTGATCCTGGACCCCGGCTTTTGACCTTTGGCTTTCCTTGACTCCGGCTTCAGATCTGCTTCTGACTGACCTCGGCTTGATTTATGGACTCTGACCTCCGGTACGTTTGACTACGCTTGCTGCTTTGAGATTGGGACTTGCCGCCACACTCTGCTGTCTTTCCCCATCCAAGTCACACCCGGGGAATGCTTGCCAGCCAGTCTGCCCAGCCGGGCTACCGGGCTGTGCCGTGACACTGATGAGAGGTTCTGAATTATATTTTAGGTCAGTTCTATGCTATTCATGTCAACCTTCTTTTAAGCAAGAAAGAGAGAAAGACAGGCAGGCAGACAAAACACAGAGATGCTGTAACTCTTTTCAATGGAACTTTTAAAAGCTGTAGCCCATAGAAGGAAAAGATTAGGCAGACATCCAGAAATGATGTAAGACTCAAAAAGTCAGAATGGCATAGCAGTGGGTCATAATTCAAGAAATACACAAGGCTCTGAAATTCAGATTCATCACTTTCCTGACAAAGGTTGTAACCAGTGTGAGAGGCACACAACAAATCCCTTGACAGTGAGCACAATGAGAATGAGAAATGGTTCAGTCCTTTGTTTTTGTTGTTTCCTTTTATATTTCATTTAACAGATAGTACATATACTATAAATTCAAACAAAGAAAAATAAACATTTACATATTAAGAAAATTGTATTTAGTTAATTAATAACATTCCATGATGGTTCATGAAGAGTACTGAACTTGGGAGACCAGGAACGATGAAATCATGAAGCCTTTATTGAATGATTCAGCATGCCCAGTAGATGGTCAGAACAAGCATGCTTCCAGGGCCCTCATTATATGCTGGCCGAAGCCACACCTCTGGCCGCACCCAAAAGACCTGATAGGGGCTTAACATATGCACGTTTGTCATAGGTTCCCTGGAGGAGCCTTTGATTGCATTGGCTCCCCAGGGAGAACCTAGGTCCCACATTGGTGGAGGCTTAGAATCCGGAGGTCTATTGTTCTTCCAGATTCAAGCTCCCCTCTCTGCCTGACCATGTGCTCTGGGCGCCATTATCTGGGAGCACATGGCAGGCTGGTTGCTACACAGAGCATACTACATTACAGTTCAGTATCCCTTATGTTCTTTGCATGCTGTAAACAAGTTAGTTTAATCATCTCTGACAAGTCCTTTAATTTCCCTACCCATTGCTGCATAGTTGGGAAAGATTATTTTTTCCAGTATCTTACAAACACTAGATGAGCCACCATAATCACATTGAAGAGAATCGTCTGAGATTTCCTTGGCACCATTGCCATAGAATTAGGAAGTAGTATTTCCAGTTTTAGTGGAAGCTCTGTTTTGAGTCCAGATATTATTTTTGCAATTTTGCCCTAAAACTCAATTGCACGTGAATATTACCATCACATACATCACAACACATTGGGATTTTTACAGTACCAACAGTGGCCTATGCCTGCTTTATAGATCTTGGCTAATTTGCAGAGGTTAAGATGCCACCGGTGCATCATTTTCATAATATTTTCTTTGAATGAAAGGTATGCTGAAAAATTGGAACCGTAAGATATAATTGTGAATTTCACCCGGAATTTCAGAGCCTAAAGCCTTATTCCATTTTTGTTGAAAGGTAGGACTGTAACTTGTTCTTATACACACACACTGCATAATAAATGCTGCCTTCCTGCATTAATAGTTTTTCATACTCTCTAAGAATCACATTCCTAATTATTAAACTAGACAGAAAACTTTTCATCTGTAGGAATACAAAAATTTGAATTTGCTCATTTCTTCTTATGGAGGCTAGATGAGATACGGTCATTCTGTTATCAACAATTAAATGTCCATATTTAGTTTGAGTTCAGAATCATTTGTATTATTTGAGTTTCAATCACTTTCTTTATTTTTTCCCTCTCACTCTTAGTATCCAACACTACCACAAGAGTTGCATTTCTTTTTAAAGGACACATATGTTAACAATTATGGAGTCCCACTGTGGACCAAGGAAAACATAAAATGTATTTTCTTCATTGTCTAGCATTTTCCAACATGTCTTTCCTAGCATTGCATTTCCCTTGATAAAATGGTGTTGACAAAAGGTGAGTAGGTAGTAAAATCACACAGTAACTTGTAAAATCACATAGTAACAAGACCATTTTAGGAAGGAAATATTGAGGGGAAAGTTACTACATGGTGACTCTTCCACCTCTAAAACGACTGAGTAAATATTTGAAAAGTGGTCATCTGCTAGTTTTGCTAAAAGCATTTGGCAAATATGTGTATTTTACAGTTATAATAAAATAGGTTTTTTGTGTATGGAGAAAAACTATCTTAAAATACATTAAAATAATATGTTCCTTCAAACAGAAGTAAATCTATTGTGTTTATAGCTCTCTGGAAATGAGCATTTAAATCTGTTAAAATGCAGCAGTGGCTCATGTGATGATTTTCTGCATTACCAGCTTTTACAGCTGAGTACTATTGAGTAGATAAAGGTGATCCAGCACCCTGATTAGGGATGGGCACGAACTGGCACACAAAGTAAAATTCTTGCCACACTTGGGCCAGTCTGGGGGTTGTCACACAATCTTTGTGGAAGCATGTGCTTCCCAAAGAATCTGCAAAATTCAGTGGTGGTCCCGGAAACAGAAATGTTTCCTAGAAAACCCAGCATCAATTGAGCAAATTCCCAGGCAACGGTGGGGGTGGAATTCTCTCCAGCCTTGGAAACACCAATAGGGACCCTCCAAAGCTTGACAGGCAGTGCTGACTGCCAGTCACTGAGCTCCCATTAATCTCTATGGGATCTGAAAGCTATATAAGCCCAAATTGCAGCCCAGCCCTCCTTTTTTGGGGTTCTGCAGCAAGATGGAGAAGAATGGAATTATTTATATATTTGTTTATTTGTTTGCTTTGATTTGAATCCTGCCCTATCCTGAAAGCAGGCTCAGGGCAGCTCACAACACATGATAGAACGATGATATTCATAAAAACATCAAACCATTTCTTCCAATAAACATTTCAGTACTTAAAGTAATACCTGACGGCAGCTAATAGTGTCTGACTACAGTGAATGCTGCAAGAATGTCAGGGGGGCATATTTCTCTCAACTAACCAAAATCAGTTGATGCTGGTGGCAAGTTGGTATAGGAAGTACAATTGAGGCAGATAGAGCAGATTAAGCGGGAAGGGCCAATAACCTGTGGACATCCACTGCATCATCCAAAAGCCTGGCAGAACAGCTCCATTTTGCAGGCCCTGTGGAATTGTAATAAATCCTGCAGGATCCTGATCTCAACCAGAAGCATGTTTCACCAGGCAGGGGCCAGGGCTGAAAAGGCTCTGGCCCTGGTCAAGGGAAGGCAGACGTCCTTCAGGTCAGTGACTACCAGGTGGTGCTGCTCAGAAGAGCACAAGGCTCTTCAGGGCACATACAGTGAGATGCGGTCCCATAGGTATGTTGGTCCCTGGTTGCCTAGGGCCTTAAAGATTAGTACCATCACCTTGAATTTGATCCAGTACTCAACTGGCAACAAATGCAGTTGGTGCAGCACTAGCTGAATGTGCACCCCTTTTTACTAACCCGCTAGTCAGAACCCAAAGGGCAAAGCTTCTAACCCTCCCAAGTCTAAATCAGAAAGTCTGTGAAGTTGGCTCAAGCCCCCAGGTTAGTGCCAAAGTTGGCATAAGGCAAATATAGTCCTCTCTTTGTGCAGTGCCAACCAGCCCAGCCCTGTGCTCAGGACTGTCTCACTGACACAATCAGCTATCACTTCAGATACACCCTCGAGCAGACATGTATCTGTCATCTGAAAAGACAATGTCTTAATCTCATCACCCTGAGGGTGTTAATGGACCTGCATTCCATTTCTATGTCCCATAATCACACCTCCAGACTTCACACATTGGACCAGCCTGGCCATAGACTATTGTTGTTATTGTTTTCTCGAATGCCCAGGCATTAATGGAGCCAAGACTCTACAACTGCCCAACACTTTACTAACAAAGGCTTTCCTTCCCCAACCATGGACTTCTTTTGTCCAAAACCCCTACAGAGTCATTACCAGCCATCCCTATCCATCACAGACCATTCCCCCACTGTGCCCACTGCCCCAAAGGCACAATTTTCTTATAACAGGACTCCAAACTGGGCCATTTTTGGTTCAGTCTCCTGGGACATGTACTGGCTGGACCCCCATTCTTTTGGGCCTCCTCAGGTGTGCTTGCCAGCCAAGCAATCTGTTTCTCGTATGCCCCCTCCTTCTCAACACTTTGCCCTCTTTTATCCCTGATCTCTTTAAGATCACTTCACCTCTTTATTTCCTAGCTGTTTGGTGTGTGTGTGTGTGTGATATTCCATTGATTAGCTAAGTGTATTACGGTTATTTTCTTAATCAATTTCATAATAGGCATTTCCTGTCTGTCGTCTGTGCAGCTCCGAGAGGGTTCTGACTCTGGTATAGTTGGTGTGATCCCTAGCTTGTGCACCTATTAAGCAAATGGTCTCTTAGCTAATTCCCCCATCATAATGTAGACATACACCCAATATCACAGCTAACAGATGGAGTTTCTCAAAAAAAGGAGCCCAAACTATTGTGGTAGGTGGTCTGCCAGTCTAAGCACTAGATTTAGATTGAGAACTGTGAACATGTCGTGTTCAAGCCCGATCACAACCGCTCATCCCTTGAGATGAGCTTGAAGCTGGCCAGCTGGGCACTGAAGAGACCAGCTGGGGAAGAGGGCACCCCGACCCCATCTGATGAGACAGGGCCCTGGAAGCAGCCCCAACCTGCCACAGGCATGCCTGGCCACAGTGCAGAGCCTGACAGGAGATCAAAGTGGTGAGGTAGGTGCCCCACAAGAAGGAGGAGCCAGGCTAGAGCGTGGTGGCACCATACCCGCTGCCAGAGAAGAGTCAGGGCCAGGCTGGTGGGGAGCTGTCTGGGGATGCCCGAGGATGAGCCACCTGGCGCAAAAGTGGAGAGCAGTGCTAAGGCAGCTGTGTGGGGTGCTTCTTGTTTCCTCACCCAACTCCACATTGGGTGTGATATAGGGAGGTGGGGCTGGGGGGAGAGAGGCCAGGAGGTATGTAGGGTGGGGAACAGGTAGAGCATAAGAGTGGGCTGAGAGAGGAGGTTGGGGAGAAGGAACAGCTGGGGGGCGAGATTTGTGATGGAGAGAGAGAGAGAGAGAGCATGACCAATGCCCCCCTAGCAGGCAGGAGGAAAGGGGAGGAAGGTGATGTAACCACCCTGCCATTTTAAGACCTCCTCTCCACTGCAGGTATACCAACCTCTAGCCCCAACCCTCTTGGTGGCAGCAGCAACTGGGGGATGCACCCTGGGGCCCAAGGAAGAGGGCCACAACATGGTGGAGAATGTTGGCAGCAGCCTACCACTGGGACCTCCACAGCCACATATCCCTGCCTCCACAGGTTGGAGCAGCCAACGTGCCTTATTCTGGCCTCCCATCTTTCATACACTAGCCACAATGACCCTTTGGGAAAGAGTAGAAGTGAAAAAAGGGGGTACAGCCACAGAAGGGGAGGTGGTCCCAGCAGAGATGGATTTCAGCTAGTTTGGCCAGTGGATGTCCAAATATCAGGCACAATTAGTTTGGGACCTGGCCCAGCAGCAACAGATGTCCCAAGCAGCCCTGGTCAGGGCAACAGGCACTCACCGTGGGATGCAGCCAGGCCAGGGGTGGGGGGACCCACATGTAGGAGGTCCCCTTGTCAGTTGGACATCATGGCCCCCCCACAAAGTTGGAACCTAAGGATGACATCAAGGTGTTCTTGGAGGCATTTGAGCAAATCATGGAAGCAGCACAATGGCTTCATGACCAGTGGGCCTTTATTATCAAGCCCTACCTTACAGGAAAGACCCAGTCCACCCTGAAGTATCTGGAGAAGGTCCTCCAGTTATACACAGGTGAAAGTGGCAGTACTGGATCAGTATGCAGTGATGATCTAGTCCACAGATACAAATTTTGTACATTGGGCCTCACCCCTTCTGCTAGACCATGGGTGGTCATAGCAGCCCTAAAGGATTCCATCACTCAGTGGCTGTGTTCCATGATGAAGGATGGCCACCACATAGTGGAGCAAGTGATGATAGAGCAGTTGTTACAGATACTCCCAGCCTGGATCTGCCATTGGGTGGCATGCTGGAAACCAATGTAGTTGGTTGAAGACCAGGAACTGTGGGAAAATTACCAGGCAGCCGATGGATGAGAGGCCAGTGCATGGCCAGATGGTACCAGAGAAATGAAGACAAGCATGCCAGGCCTGTGAATATCACAGATTGTATCAGGGGCAAAAGCACTTGAAGACGCCTGAGGGAGGCAACCCCCAGTCCCAACCCCCATCAGTAGTGCCATCACCTCGGGATTTGAGTGGATGCCCCTTGGCACCTGATAGTCCCCCTCCAGATCTCTGGAAAGCATAGGAGCACCCCCCCAGATCCATTGGCCCATGCTACACCTGGAGCCAAAGAGGGCACCTCAAGCATGATTGTCCTGTCATGGAATGGGACATTGGATGGTCACAGCACACAGCTGGTGGCCTGGGCTATGCAAGTGATCATAGGAGGCCAGCCACTTACTGCCCTACTGGATAGTGGCAGTTCCATTGCAATGGTACAAACCCAGCTAGTACCTCCCTCCCTCCCCATCATTCAGACCACCTCAGTCGTGTGCTTCCATGGACGTGGAGCAATACCCAGTTTTGATGGTACCAGCACACTATATGGGCTGCCTGCGGGAAATGCCCCTTGCCAGGGTCAGAATACCATACCCTGTGCTTCTAAAGCAGAATGTCCCAACCTTTGCAGAGGTCTTGGACCACCATCACCAATGTGAGATACTGTCATGGGTGCTGAGGATGGGTCATTGCCAGCGCTGGCAGAACCCACAGCTGGGCCCTCTAACGCTGGGGAAATCACTGATTTACCAGCACAAACTGCACTGACACATGGTTCAGAGATGGCTGACAAGGAACAGACACAGCCGGAGAGCCCTCCTGAATCACCCCTGAGTATAGACCGCCTGTGAGGGTGGCTCTGACAAGATTTAGAGGCAAGGAGACATCTCACTTGGCTGCAAAGTAGGAGAGCTGTCAGCCCTGAGTTTTAGCAGACACAGGCTGCAAGTGCCGCTGCGCTAATTGGAACCAGCAGCAAAGGGCTATTTAGCCTCAGACGCTGGACTGACTTTTTGTGGAAGCAAATGTCGTTGTCCCTGGATGTATCATTCCTGCTCCTTGATTCCTGGATCTTGCTCTGACTCCCTTCTCTTGGCTCCTGACCCTACCGTGAATGACCCCGGCTTCTGGTTTGTGATTTGGACTTTCGCTCTCGGCTTCTGACATCCTCCTTTGGCTCCTGACTTCAGTTTGTATGACCTTGCTCCTGGTTAGTGGACTCTTGTTATTAGCCCCTGCTTCCCTCTCTGGCTTCTGACCTTGGACCTTGGGACTTCCCCCCTGCCTGCACCCCAGACCCTGACAGATATAAGGAGGCTGCATCCTTCTGGGAGCCTGAGGAAAACCCCGGGTTTGGTGTGAGATCCGAAGGACATGATGGCCAGCCTCAAGGAAGGGCAAAGGCAGACTCCCAAGAGGAAGAGGAATGCAGATCAAGGAGAGACCTACAAAAGGGGGGCCCCCAGCCCAATCACCACCATGGGCTTGGACTACATAGCAATGATGGCGGACAGGAGGACCTGGGAGAGGGTGTCTCAGAGGGGGATCCAATCATCCGCTGCTCCTAAAGGAGCCAGTGGAAAAAGTCCCAGTGGAAGTCCCAGTGGAAAAATAACCGAGTATTCACTGTGGCCCAGGAACAGGATGAGACACTGGACGGTCTGTGAGGATGCACCACTGTAAGTGATGGGAGGGTGCTAGACACCAGGTGGGAGCAGTGCTGGCCCCACATGGAAAAGATGGTGGGGGCTGGTACTGGGTGGTGAAGGGAAGGGCTGTTTCAGTTGGTCAGCTCCTAGTGCCACTTCAGAATCACTCAGAGATCTTAGCCCTGGCCCATGACCACCAGTGTGCAGGCCACCAAGGGGGTCAAGGGAACTCTGACCTGGATATTAGTGAGATTCTTCTGGCCTACGGTCATGCGAGATGCACTGGCATACTGTTGGTCCCATGACCTGTGCCAAAAGCCCTCTGCACAAGCCACGGCATGAGCCCCCTGTCTCCGCTGCCCATCATAGAGACCCCATTCAAGTAAGTAGTGATGGACTTCATGGGGCTGTTGCCCAGGACCCCCCAGAACACCAATACCTCTTGGTCCTTAGGGACTATGCCACCAGGTACCCTGAACCCATACCATTACCGAGCATGAAGAGTGCCGGGATGGCCCGGGCCCTCCTGCATTACCTGGCTCATGTGGGCCTATCAAGGGAGATGCTCACTGACAGAGTGTCCCCACTCATGGCCCAGCTAATGCGACAAGCCCTTCAAGCCCTCCAAATCTACCAAATATTTACCTCAGTACATTACCCCCAGACCAATGAGTTGGTCAAATGCATGAACCAGACACTGTGTCTAGAACCAAACGCACAAACCTGACTGTGTGAGTATATACAATGACTGCCAAAGAGACCGGCTGGGGAATAGGGCACCCCGACCCCATCCAACATGAGACCACCCAGAAGCAACCTCAGCCTACCTCAGGCAAGCCCAGATATGATGCTGAGCCCAACAGGGGGCCAGGGCAGTGGGGAAAGCACCCCATAGGAAGGGGGAGATGGGGGAGATATGAGGAGATGGAGGGAGGTAAAGAGGGAGGGGTGGGGAGCAGGCAGAGTATAAAAGCAGGCCAGATAAGGTCAAGGAGAAGGAACAGCTGAGGGCTTAATTGGAAGGAATGCAGCTAATTTGGCAAGACAGAAAGCCCCAATCCTCTTGGTGGTGGATGGTGACTGAGGGATGCACCCCGGGACTCAAGGAAGAGGGCCACAGTACACAAATAACCACAAAAGTAAATGAAACTATATTTTTATTAAGGTGCAAGATTACTTCAATCAAGAACAAGACTGTGAGGGTAAAATAAGAAATTTAGAGATTTAAAGGCTAGCTAAAGCAGTTACACATTGGTTCCAAGCTACAAGATATTATCCCTTCTCAAATGGTAGTTCCAGTGATCCAAAGTGGCTCTTCTCCTGAGTCACCACAAGCCAGAGCTGAATGGCCCATACAAGCCAGTTTGGTGTAGTGGTTAAGTGCGCGGACTCTAATCTGGGAGAACCGGGTTTGAGTCCCCACTCCTCCACTTGCACCTGGCTGGATGACCTTGGGCAAGCCATAGCTCTGTACCAGCTATTCTCTCAAGGACAGCTTGGGAAAGAGCTCTCTCAGCCCCACCTACCTCACAGGGTGTCTGTTGTGGGGAGGGGAAGGGAAAGGAGTTTGTAAGCCGCTCTGAGACTCCAAGTGAAGGGCAGGGCATAAATCCAATCTCAATCTCTTTTCTCTACCTCTTCGAAACCCAGCTTGTACTTCTGGCAGTTCTCTATCCATGTACTGCTGAAGCTAGCTTGTAGGATCTTGAGTATGACCTTGCTAGTGTGTGAAATGAGTGCAATTGTGCAATAGTTTGAACACCCCTTGGCATTGCCCTTCTTTGGGATTGGAATATAAACTGACCTTTTCCAATCCTGTGGCTACTGTTGTGTTTTCCAAATTTGCTGGCAAATTGAGTTCAGCACTTTAACAGCATCATCTTTTAAGACACTGAATAGCTCAGCTGGGATACCATCACCTCCGCTAGCTTTATTGTTTGTAATGCTTTCTAAGGCCCATTTGACTTTGCATTCCAGGATGTCTGGCTTGAGGTCAGTGATTACACCGTCGTGGTTGTCAAGGACATTGAGGTCCTTCTTGTATAGTTCTTCTGTATATTCTTGCCATCTCTTCCCTAATCTCTTCTGCTTCTGTAGGTCCTTACTGTTTCTGTCCTGTATCATGGCCAGCTTTGCACAGAATGTTCCCTTGATTTCTCCAATTTTCTTGAAGAGATCTCTAGTCCTTCCCATTCTATGGTTTTCCTCTATTACTTTGCATTGTTCATTCAGGAAAGCCTCCTTATCTCTACTTGCTGTTCTCTGGAAATCTGCATTCAGTTGGGCAAATCTTTCCTTTTTACCTTTGCCTTTCACTTTCCTTCTTTCCCTTGCTATTTGTAAAGCCTCATCAGACAGCCACTTTGCTTTCTTGCATTTCTTTTTCTTTGGGATGGTAGTGATTGCTGTCTCCTGTACAATGTCACAAACCTCCATCCATAGTTCTTCAGGCACTCTGTCTTATCAAATCTGATCCCTTAAACCTATTCTTCATCTCCACTGTATATTAATCAGGGATGTGATCTAGGTCAAACCTGAATGGCCTAGTGGTTTTCCCAACTTTCTTCAGTTTAAGTCTGAATTTTGCAATGAGGAGCTCATGATCTGAGCCACAGTCAGCCCCAGGTCTTGTTTTTACTGATTGTATAGAGCTTCTCCATCTTTGGCTGCAATGATATAATCATTTATAACATTAACATAACATTTATAACATTAACATAATTTGGATTAAAAGTAATTTTAATTGGATATTTAACTTTAAATAACTGAATGCTAGAATTATGCAAAGTGAATAGTTTTTATTGGATTGCCACATAGAGATTGCTGTGGTATTATTGTCATTTTCGCTGCTGGGGTATTTGGGTTTTTTTTTTAGTATGAGCACATATGCTCATGACTGCATATGCATACACACACAACTGCATTTTTAAAAAAACTGACTGGGCAATGTACTCCATGGCTAAGTCACTGCAGTAATGTGGATGCTTGACCACAGGATTGCCATGTGGGTAACCCGCAGCAGGGTGTGCTGGATGATATGCCCTGCAATACTATCATACTATTAGAGGTGCCGCCATATCATGTCAAGCTGCCAGTGTGACTGCAGCCTGTATGACTGTTACACAGGGTGGATGGTGGGGACCCAAGACTCAGTCTGGGTACTCCATAATGTGTGAGTCAGAACCATTGCCTCTTCCTGCATGCCCTTATTACTGCCATATCCTGCTTCCCTCTCAATCACAGTGAAATTGAGTTCTGACATTTGAGCAAACTGGACAGTTAGGGACCTTTGTGATTGCAAACTGAGTAGGAGTACAGAAGGGACCTGACCTGTTGGAGATAAAGAACACAGTGGAGTGGGGGGCCTTTATCCTGAAGTATTTGGCAGAGCCTCAGGCTCCCTGCCGTGAAGATAGCCCTTCCTCTCAGGCATCTGGCTGTTTGCCCTACTTTTTCTTTCTTGGCAAAGTGAAGAGCTGTGTTTATGCTTTCATGCTAACTTCTGGCAGTTTACCATTTTGCATGTGTCATTAGCTCCTGTTTATCTTCCAGACACTTCTCAGTTCATGTGACAGTACCTGCAGATGGTTATCTGAATCTATAATGCCTTTTGGGGCATTTACATTTTCAAGGTAAGATACACAGAGCTGCTATCTATACCTGCACCTTCATTTTCTTTGGAGCAAAATGGCTGTAATGAATTCACTTGGTATGAAATGTAGGCTTATTATTTCACTTGAGTTCCACTGTACAGTAATAATTTATGTGCCATATTTTACCCATACCAGACACAGAAAACAAAATGTAAACATGCAGTATGCATGGGCTGGTTTAACAAATGACTGCATAAAAATATAATACGGTTGTTGAAATACATTTTATTGACATCCTCGTTAGAAAGTAATTATTACCACAAAGGGAACATTTTACAGCTTGGGTGGTTCCAAAGTAACATTGTACTTTCTGATTTGTGCAAGCAATTTAACATGCCCATACATTTACATGCACTTCAGTGATCTACAGATATATGTAAAAGATATTAATTTCGCAGGATCTTCTAACATGCAGTTGCCATTTGTCTCCAATACAGATCTATGCTGGGATCAGATCCTCCCAGGCGACTTTGGGTTTGTCTTTTTAAATAACCATTTTCTAGGAAGTATGAAGACCTCTTTTGAAACCAGGATATTTTTTAAAACTTATGACATAATATGAAAAAAAAAATCAGCTAATTGTGTCTAAGGTATTCAGCATGCTTAAAGATGATCTTGGCCACATAAACTAGTGATATCACCTATAAATGAAAGGCAATAGATTCTTTAGTGGTGGAAGAAGAAGAAGAAGAAGAGAAGAGACTGGATTTATACCCCGCCCTTCACTACCCAAGGGAGTCTCAGAGCCGCTTACAAACGCCTTTCCCTTCCCCTCCCCACAACAGACACCCTGTGAGGTAGGTGGGGCTGAGAGAGCTCTGAGACAACTGTCCTTGAGAGAACAGCTGGTACAGAGCTATGGCTTGCCCAAGGTTATCCAGCAGGTGCAAGTGGAGGAGTGGGGAATCAAACCTGGGTCTCCCAGGTTAGAGTCCGCACACTTAACCACTACACCAAACTGGATCTCCAGATGGAAGGTGCCATCAAGTTGCCACTGACTTATGGTGGACCTCATGGGGTTTTCAGGGCAAGAGATGAACAAAGGTGGTTTGTCTTTTATTTTGCACTGGCTGTTTTTGTTTATCTTATATGCTTCATCTCTGAGTTCTATGTCACTTCTCAGCTGGAAATATATTTCATGGTATGCTTTTCACTTGTAAGCCACCTCTTATCAGGACAAGTGAGGGAGCATATAAATTTCCTAAATATATAAATGGGTAACAGGGCTGAGTTGATGTTTGCAAAACAGGTGTTTGGAAATCAAAATGACTCAACAGCCAACAGCATTGGGAACATGGTAAATCACCTTATATGATCAACTTACTGATTTGTTTGCTTAGCAATTTAAAATGAGCAACATTTGGAGTAGTTTCGTGACTGCAGGATGGCATTATTTAACATAGTGGATGGCTGAGTCAGTGCTGTAGACATATAGGCTGCTTTTTCACAGGGGCAGGAAAAACTGCTCCAGGACTGAGGCTTGTGGGAATGGCATCCTCCTGCTGCTTGTTGCTGTTATCTTCCATCATCATCCCCTTCCTGCATGTCAGGTGAGAGCAAGAAATACTGACCTGACAACAATCTTACCCCCCTCCCCTCCCCTCCCCTCCCCTCCCCTCCACAGCCCAGCAACTTTCCTCCTCCAAACAGTTGAACTTTGGCTCATAGCTGAACTTCAACTGATTTCTTAAAATGCTCTGCTAAAGTGAAAAGGGGAGGGGGGTGCTGGAGCTGAAAGACATAATTAAGCCACCTCCACCTCCTGAATGGCTGCAGGCAGAAGTTTCACTGAGGCCCTGCAGCTGGCACACTATTTTCCATTTAAGTTGGAGCAAAGAAGTTTCTCTGCTTCATCTTAAAAGGAAAAGACTCAGGAGCTCCACAGGTCATGCTCAGAAAGAGCAGTGTACAGCGTAGACTGCTCCCAATTAAAAGCAGGGGCATTCTTTTGTATGCTGTTCAAGGGGGAAGCCCCATGTGGAAACAGCCATATTCACAGTTACTTGGATTATGTATGATCCAGAGTCATCATGGACAGATCATGACAGGCTTCCTTTAAAATGTTAGTCAGTAGCTTCCCCATCCAGCCGGGGGGGGAAGGGGGGAATCTCTTATTTTTTGTTTAACTAATATTTTAAGCAGTCCTGGTCTGGATGGTCCAGGCTAGCCCAGTCTCCTCCTCGGATCTTGTAATATAAGCAAGGTCAGCCCTGGGAGACCTCCAAGAAATTCCAGAGTTGCTATGCAGAGGCAGGCAATGGCAAACTTCCTCTGTATGTCTGTTGGATTGAAAACACTATGGGATCCTCCATAAGCTGGCTGGGAATTGTCAGCACTGTCCACCACCAATGTTTTAACAATGGGATCATTAGAATTCAAATTGCAACCTACTCAGAAAGATTGCAGCCTACTCAGGAAGCAACCCTGGTGAACACTTTCCTGGGAGCAAGCTCTCTTGAATAGACCTGAACAAGATTCTGAGTAGACCCATTTAGACTTGCTCTCTAGAAGAGTAAACTGCTCCAGAAGGTGAGCCCTTGTCTCTAGTATGAACTCACCAGGAGGCCTTCAAGAAGCTGATCATGCTTAGCTCTCAGCAATTTGGAGACAATAATATTTGCCTAATATACGGGTGCTGTTATAATTCAAACATGATAACAGATGACGGTAATGCCCTTTGTGGCAGCTGTGGGCATTATTTATTTATTTTGTTCATTTAAAACATTTTCATGCCGTCTTTCCACTTGATTGGGGTACACAAGGCAACAAACATTTAAAAAAATATTTTTTTAACTTTAAAATTAAAAAATTAAAATGTTTAAGCAATTTAAAATGCAGTTAAAATCATTAAATAATTCAATTAAAAACACATAAGCAATGCTAGAAGTATAGTCAGTGACTGTTATTAGAGGTGTGCTGAATGAAACAAAAAGGTCTTCACCTGATGGCAAAAGACACTGATACAGGGAGACAGACAAATCCACCAATTTGGTTTCAGATGTCCATTTGTTTCTTTGACAAACTTCTCTAAAGCAAAGAGGTGTCAAGGAACTGGCCTTGTCTAGCCATTCCTTGGCCTTCCAAATTTTGGTTCATGCTTTTGGGCCTAGTTAAGTTACTGAAGGCTCCTCTCTGGGAAATTAATGTCAAGGTGACTTGAAGTTTCAAGAGAGGTAAGGGATGACATGGAGCCAGGCAAAGTGCAAGTGAGATCGTAGTCCAGGGAGCTTCAAGGTCAGAGATCCAGAGGGAGTTCTGCACTTACATTCCATCTCACTAGGGCAAGGAATCCTGAGCATGCATAAGTTGTTTGATTGTCCTACCTGGCTGCCAGCAGGGGGACTCCTGATCCTTCCTGGACTTCTTCAGGGTGACATCATTGTGCCAGTGGTGCCAGGTGGGGGCTTCTTGGTGTGGGGCTTCCCTCACTGGCCAGCTGGGCTGCGGTGGATTGGGGCCCCAAAATTGGGAAGTATATGGGAATGACAACCCTATTGTGAGTATATGCTAGTTGCAGAGGTACATAATCATGTGTCTTAGCAACACACCTGAATGGCCAAACAGGATCAATCCAACAGGATCAGTCAGGAAGGCAGTCTGGCATAAAGTAAGACCATTCAAAGTAGTTTGATTCCCTTTAGACCTTCCTCCCTTCTTGTCATTCTTTTGACTGTAGTTTGGGTCTTGTGCAGCTGGGATACTTGCTTCTTGGATTTTGGCAGGGGTCCTTTCGAGCAGGAGCTTGGGGGAGCGCAGCTCTGGGAGTTGGTGCCAGATCCCCCCCCCCCCCGGTGGGGGAATGCCTGTTTGTGTCATGGCTGCAGCAAAATGATCCCGTCCCCTGGAAAGGTCCTTGTTCCTCCGACCAGCCTTCTGAAGGCTTCAGCCACCACTGAAACTATCCTCCCAGAATAGTGGTATTTCTGAGGCCTGGATTCGTAGCTGTCCCCTTTCCGCCAGCGCTTTATTTCTCTCTTTCTCTCACTTTTGTGGTTGCCTCCTATGGCAACCATTTTTATGGTGGCGCTCTCAAAATTTCAGCAGTGCTCAGAAGCTCAAGAAGATTGGGACCCCAATATATGCAGAATGATTTGACTAATAAGAGGAAAATATGAACAGTAAGTATTAGCATTTCTCTTTCATCTCAGTGGAAACACAACTTCCTACTTATCAGGTAAAGATTGCTAGTATATGGGCATGGACAGGGGATAGGCCTCCTTTGTACAACAGTTACATACAGCAAGTCCCCACCCATAGTTTATCCATGTTCCCCCAGTCCTTGAGCGACAGGTTTATTACATTATTTTAGGACTAATTACATTAAGTGAGTAGATAGATGCAACTAAACATCTTAACAAGGCATGAAACTGGGAAGGTAGAATATCATATTTTCCACCTGGGAAACATAGGCAATTAGACAATAACTTGGTGTGGGTTGTACCTCTAGAGCTAAGAGAAGAACAGATTAAAAATAAATCTGCAGACTAGTTTGTTTAAGATTTCACTGTGCACAGACAGATTGTTGAAACAGATGACCCAAAAGGTCTTTTGCAGCCAATCAGTTATGACTGAATGATTCTTTGATTGCAAATAAAAAAACACTCACAAATAAAAGAGTGCATATAGTATGCATTGCTTATGCAAAATTCCTTGCTTGGGACTCATTAACATATTTGCTGTGCCTATCTGAACAGACAAATCTAAATTGCATTTTCAAAAATAGTTCACATACATTTGAGAGCAAATTGGCATGGAAAAAATATGTCAACATCCAGCAGGAGAAACCTGTCTAAAATAAAAGCAGATACAACTGCAGGAGGTAAAAAGGCCCCTTCTGCCTGACGGTTTGTTAGAATACAGAATAGCAAAAACAAAAATGTGTAAAAAGATTAAGAAACTGGAATGATTTCAGATTGAAACTGGAACCATGGTAATAATTATTGGGAAATGGAGTGAAAATATGTCATTCAATGAAATGGCCATTTGTTAAAATTGAATAGGAGTAGCAATGCCAGCCTCCAGGTGGGACCTGGAGATCTCCTGGAATTACAGCTCATTTCCAGTCTCCAGAGAGACTTTGGAGGGTAGATTCTATGGCATTGTACCCCACTGAGGTCTCTGTGCTTCCTAGGCCCCAGGAGTTACCCAGGGTCTGGCAACCCTAAGTAGAAGGTAGACTTTATTGTTTAATAAATCTAATTGGCTTTTCTGATTATAATACCTGCAGATCTGTGGGTCACCTTTATTTATTGATTTACTTATTTATATCCCTCATTTCTCCTCAATGGGACCCACAACTGCTCACATCATTCTCCTCTCCTCCATTTTATCCTTCCTATACCCTGTGAGGAAAGTTAGTTTAAGAGTGTGTGACCAGCTCAAGGTCACCCACCAAGCTTCCATGGCAGAGAAAGCATTCAAAACTGGTTCTCTCTCCTGTGTCCTATTCCGACACCCGACCATTACACCATGTTGACTGTTCTGCTTTAAACTCTCAGGACTCTTGTTGAGAAGGGTACACGTTCCTTTTTATTATCAATAATTTATACAAATTATGAGTACTTTATTCAGGATATTTGATGACTTGGCTAAATTTGATTTATATATAGAAACTGTTTTTACATCATTGCAGCAAGGTAATCCAGAGGCAAGATTTGCCTTTGATGACTGCATGGACTTCATAATAAAGCAAATATGTAATTCTGTCAATTGTTTACTTATGCAGAGGTTGGACAGAGTTTTGATTTCAACCTATTAAACTAAGAATAAAACTTTGAGGGCTAAGAGAACTTGAGTCAAACCTGTGAGTGTTATCACATATTATCCTGTTTTAGGATTGATTCATATATTAAAAAAGGATTTTCATTCAGGAAACAAAATAGAGGGGAACCATTTTAAAATCAAATACTTCTACAACTGTTTTATGCCACAACTGATTTAAGACTCAGCATGCGTGTGTGTGTGTGTGTGTGTGTGTGTGATCTGTACGGGTTATGTCTATGCATATACATATATATTTAATATGAAGAAAAGACACTAAAATGAATGTGTTTGGAAGAGATTACCAACTGATCTTTGATCCCCCCACAGATGAGAAGGTTAGATCCTTGACAATTAGAGTTGTGTGTAGGAAAGATTGCAAGATCCACTTTACACACTCTAATTATTTTCATGTGGTATATGTGATTGTGTAAATGTTTTATCATGTGTGAATATCCACAAATTCTCCCTCAGGATCCCCCTTCTAGGATGGGAAGTGTGGGAAGTGCTGGATTCACCTTTTGTATTCTGAAGTGTGGGAAGACGATTTCTGCTTCTGAAACCTCCTTATTCAAGGAAAACTTGTGAATCTAGGGTTGAAGAAGAGGGAAACAAATCATCATGGCTGGCTGCAGAAATGAAGAAAGAAAACAGTGCAATTTATAGGGAAAGAAGAGAAAACAGAAACATACAAACTTACAGAACCTCACAAAGACACAAGAAATTGATACAAATGGGACCCCAACATAATATAAAGTACATGTTTAAATGTGACTTTCTCTTGCAGTGGAAGACCAGCCTGGGGGTTCTAACACCTGTTTGTCTTTGAAGATTACTGGTGACCTAATTTAGTTCATCAAAAAGCATGAAAAACAGTATGGAAATTCACAAAAAATGTGCACTGCAGAAAGAACACAACAATAAAGCCCACAATTCAAAGGCTAAAGCCTACTAACGTGGAACTTCATCAAATGAAGACAAGAAACATTACTTAAAGTTTACAGTTCTTATTTCAATAGCATATAGCAATATAGAAATTAATGTCCATAATACAAAAACTATAACAAAAAACTCTGGATGTCCATCTTTGTTTCGAAGGGTCTTCCTCAGAAAAGTACTTATGTAGTTAGCAGTTCTAAATACTGATGTCCCACAACATGGTTTTTTCCTTTGTTTGTGGTTGTCATGAAGGGTGTATCCATCTAGAGCATTTAAAAATGGTTTCCTGGATCACTGTTGTTGTTTTTTAAATGAACTCATGGAGGTAGAAAAATACCCCATTGGCAAAAATGCACAAACTGTATCTATGCCTACTTTGTTGTTGTATACCCAACATTTTACAGGTGTATAGTTCTTAAGAGAAAGGCTAGTTCACCATTTAGTGAACAGAACAAAGAGAACAGATTGTTTACATCTTTTTTTAACTGTCAGTTTCATTCATACCGGAGACTTTCACAAACCACCTTAGCATGAATGCTTTGCTAATAGGCAAAGTTTCCTTTCCAAACCATGAAGACATTTTACCGAGTTTTGCTATATATCTATATGTTCTGTCTCTTGTGAGGCATAGATTTAACTCACCCCACAATGCAAAATCATTAACCTTTGGGGGTGGGGGAAGTTTGCTGCTTAAATGTGTAACTAATATAAAATACACACACACCAAAAATCTTTGAATTAATTCATTAAAGGTGACCTTGTTACTTAGAAGTCATTTGAAGTCATGATCATCTGAGAAAGTATTAAGCCTTTGCAAACCCCTATACAAAACTTACATAATTGACCTGTAGAACAAATGGAAAAAAAGAAATAGTTTCCTCCCCACAACTCATTGCAGAGAACAATTAATTATCAAGCTTGTTGAGAATCTAGTTTGCCAAGGACAATAGAAACAATGACAGTTTCAAAGGTCAGCTTTGGTACGCCAGTATTGTAAGCTCCAACTCGTATTATTAAAATGAGATATTACAGTTCCATCACAGGGTTCATACAAGGGTATACATCACTTCGCTTTTTATATTTTATTTTGTCTTTATTACCTTTATATCTTCTTCTGTTATGGATTGCAAGGAGGCTAAACAAAGGAATCCTGATAATTCTTCCACCCAATCACTGACCAAGATTAGACTTACTTAATCAGCAAGGTTCCTGTACCACACATTGTTCAACTGGCATAACTGAGCCAGCTGGGCTGGGAGAAGGAACACAGGAGAGAGCTGCTGGGAAGGTGAACGTTTTCTTCCCCCTCCCTTTCCTAAACTGCTAAGCTAGTGGGGAGCATTAACTGAGGTTGCTTTGTGAGAGGACAGAGTTTGAGGGTGAGTGGGTACTTTTAGCCTGCTGGAGAGTGGTGCTTTTGTGTGGGTCTTTTTGTGTCTTTTGTCTGGTCTGTTACTCACTGAGCAAGGTCTGTTTTCCTGGGGCTGATTGCAAACCCCACTCTCTGCTGTTGCTTCTGGGAGGTGGGAATTGTCAGCCTCTGAACTGTAATGCTCCTCCTAGGCAGAAGCACGAGCCAAAGGATGAGAGTCAAAAGGCTCTTGGCCTGTGGCTGTTAGCCTGAGGATCTTGCATCACTCTAGATACCTTTAAACCACTAACCAGTTATGAAGGTAGAAAACCAGCAGGGGAGGGGGGGTTATTCAGTGTTTTGCCGAGAGTGCGATATGTACAATTATCTACCCATTGAGTG
The DNA here is from genome assembly GCA_029233225.1 of Lepidodactylus listeri. Classification (NCBI taxonomy): domain Eukaryota; kingdom Metazoa; phylum Chordata; class Lepidosauria; order Squamata; family Gekkonidae; genus Lepidodactylus; species Lepidodactylus listeri. The sequence goes on from JARCFY010000008.1 coordinate 69,468,657, forward strand.
GCAGTCATGGCTGTGTGAAGATGAAGAAAAAGAAGAAGAGATTGGATTTCTACCCCGACCTTCACTACCTGAAGGAGTCTCAGAGTGGCTTACAATCCCTTTCCCTTCCCCTCCCCACAACAGACACCCTGTGAGGTAGGTGGGACTGAGAGAGCTGTCTCAAGAACTGCCCTTGAGAAAGCAGCTCTGAAAGAATTTATGACTGACCCAAGGTCACACCAGCAGCTGCATGTGGAGGAGTGGAGAATCAAAGGCAGTTCTCTCAGATTAGAGTCCACGGTCCTAACTACTACACCAAACTGTGCTCTCTGCATGGAGCTTGTGGGTCTCAGAGAGCAAGTTTGTTCACTTGAGGCTAGGGTTGCCAACCTGGAGAAGCTGAGGCAAAGAGAGAGGTTTGAGAAGAGACCCTCAGGTACTTACCAGAACAGTCCCACTCCTGTGCTGACAGTTCTTCTGCTGATGTGGAGAGTGAGAGTCTCGAGGTGAGAGGGCATTAGTCTAAGGAGAAGAGGTGTGATCCCTTAGAAAGGACTCCTTCCTTGGGCGATGGACTGATACCTTCTTGTACTGAGGATACCCCTGGGGGCTGGGGGGAGGTGGGCTTATGGGAATGGCTGATTCTATCATTAGGAATATAGAAAATGTGGTCTGTGACAGGCATTTTGACCGCATGGTAACTTGCCTGCCTGGTGCGAAAGTTGCAGGAATCACACTCTGTCTAGATAGGTAGGGGAGGAGTCAACATTCATGGTGCACATTGGCACCAATGATATTGGGAAATGTGGGTGTATGGTCCTGGAAGGGAAAAAAAAAGGTTACTAGGCAGAAAGTTAAAGGCCAGGACCTCCAAGGTAGCATTCCCAGAACTGCTGATGGTTCCATGTGCAAAACCAGCTAGACAGTTGCAGATCAAGGGTCTCAATGTGTGGATGAGGAAAGGGTTTAGATTTGTTAGGCACTGGGGAACTTTCTGGGACAAGCCAAACTTGTACAAAAGGGACAGGCTTCACTTGAATCAAAAGGGAACCAGGCTACTGGTGATTAATAACAAAAAGGTGGCAGAGCAGCTTTTAAGCTAATCCTGGGATGGAAGTTAAAAGGAACTGGGGAGTCTCCAGTTCTGGACAAGTCAGTCCAAAGGGATAATTGTGCAAGCTTTCAAGGTAATATTGATAGGAGCATAGTAGAATTTGGGAGTGAAAACACGATGGTGACTGAGGGCCATGTGTGGTGACTAAGGGGCCAAGGGAGGTGAGGGTTACTGGAGAGGAAAACACATTATAGGTGTCTATATGCCAATGCTAGAAGTCTCCAAACCAAGATGGGGAGCTGGAGTGACAGTATAGTAGGTATCTCAGATCATTTTGCATTGTACATCAAAGAGGCCACATAATTAAATAAGTTAGAAAACATCAGGGAAATTAACTCCACAATAGAAGTAAGTTACTTAAGAGTTACTTAAAAGGGGGAGTATACTATCACCCACCTTGAGGCTGATCTTGAGATGGAGAAAGAAACAAGAGAGATGACTAAAGCAAATCAGAGAGATTTGCTGAGAGACCTTAACTACCCTTACATTGACTGGGTAAACATGTGCTCTAGTCATGCTGTAGAAATAAGATTCCTAGACATCATAAATGACTGTGCACTGGAACAGTTGGTCACAGAGCCAACCAGAAGGGTAGTGATATTAGACTTGGTTCTGATCAAGTCTCAAGACCTGGTGAGAGATGAAGAGATTGTTACACCAATTGAGAACAGTGGCCACAATGTTATTAAGTTCAGCATTCAGGACAATGGAAAGTGACCCCTAAAGTCTAAAACAGTAACATTTGAGTTCAAAAGAGGGAACTTTACAAAAATGAGAGGAATAGTGTACAGGAAGCTGAAGGGGAAACACAAGAGAGTCAGATCTGTAGAAGATGCTTGGAAGCTAGGAAAGGCACTGCCAAGTCTAAAAGAAGTCCTGCATGGTTAACAATGCAAGTGAAGGAAACCGAGGGAAGAGGAGGAGGAGATTGGATTGATACCCCGCCCTTCACTACCCAAAGGAGTCTCAGACCCATTTACAGTCTCTTTTCCCTTCCCCTCCGCACAACAGACACTCTGTGTAGTAGGTGGGATTGAGAGAACTCTGAGAGAACTGCTTGTGAAGGAGCAGTTTTGAAAGAAATTGTAATGGACTCAAGGTCACACCAGCAGCTGCATGTGGAGAAGTGGGGAATACCCAGTTCTCCCAGATTTGAGACTGTACTCCTATCACTACAACAAAAGGAAAGTATTGTGTACTGGATTCTAATAATTGACGAGGCGGATGATGACATAGTGAACAGCTAGTTTATTAGTATACAACAAAAGCATGCATTACCAGCCACGAGGGCCAACTATATACAGTCCCTTGACCGTACCTACAGTCCTATTGGCGGGTTTGAATATCCTGCCAGAGATCTTATAGGAGGACTAGTGTGGGTCTAGGATCCTTGACTCCTATTGTTTCAGGATCCAAGCTCAAGCCTTATGTCGCTGCTGCCCTGTGGTCATCAGCAGACATAACACCCCTCCCCCCATAGTTCATGCCACCTAGGTAACATAGTCCTGCAAATAGGGTGGGCGTCTGTACTCTCTCTGGGAGCACCTCAGTGCATGTGTGGCGGCCGCCTCTGTGACTCTGTCCGGTGGACCTGTCGGACCCTCCGCCTGTGGAGTCGGGAAGTCCTTGACTGGCACAGTGCTGGAGGCTGGCACTTCTGCCAGTGAGTTGACTTCAGGCCCTGGGGCTGGCTCATCTGTTACATTGCACCCGGGATCACCATTGCAGAGTTCTGGGGCTGGACTGTCAGGTGCTGCAGGAAGCAGGTGCCTTCGTATTTGGTTGAGGTGTCTGTGCAGGACCTGGTCGTCGTCTGTGGAGACCTCGTAGGACATGGGTCCTGCTGGCCGAATAATCCCCCCTGCGAGCCATGGAGAGCCCCTGCTGAAGTTGCAGGCATATACAGGGTTGTTGGGGAAGAACCCCCTGGGCATGTTCTGTTGCTCCACTTGGTTGCATGACTCCAGGGCCCTGTCTGGGTGTAGTCTGTCTAGTACTATGGCAGGCTGCCTGCCCATCAGGCACTCGGCTGGGCAGTGCCCACTGACTGGGTTGGGAGTGGTGTGTTGCACCAAGAGGAAGCAGGCTATGCAGGCTTCCCAGTCGCCCTCCGTGAGTCACATTAAGGCTTCCTTGGCAGTCCATGAAATGGGCCCGCAAAATCTATATGTAGTCTTGACCACAGCTTGTGGGTGGACTCCCATGCCTGAGTTGGCATGCTGGGCTGATTTGGCTGGGTCTCCTGGCACTGGCTGCAATGCTTGACCCATGCTTCAATTTCAGCATCAGTTCCCGGCCACCACACATAGCTTCATTCGAGCCTTCATTCGGACTACCCCAGGATGGGCCTCATGCAAGGTTTTGAGGACGCCCTTCTGTAGGGGCCTGGGGACCACTACTCTGTCCCCCATAGTACATACCCCTTATGGGCTGAGAGTTCATCTCTTCAGGCCAAGTATGGTGTAAATTCCAGGCCTGCTGTGGCTGTGGGCCACCCCCTCAACACCCAGCCCAGCACCCGGGAGAGGACAGGGTCCCGGGCAGAGTGGCGTGTGATGTCTGCCACCTGGAGAGGGGCCTCCGGGAGTTCCTCCACCTGGAGGATGTGGAGTGTGGGGACAGGATCCTCCATGACAGAGAGCAACAGAAGGTGGCTAAGGGCGTCCACATGGCCCATTGCATTCCCTGGACAGTGTTCCAGGGAGTAGTCATATCCCAAAAGGAATATAGACCAATGGAGGACCCATGGCAAGAGTACTTGTTGTGTCTGTCAATCTGCTGTGAAGAGACCAAGGAGGGGGTGATGGTTCATCATGATGGTGAAAGGGCAACCGTAGATGAAGTCGTTAAACTTCTTCATGCTGGCCACGATTGCCAACCCCTCCCTGTCAATTTGCGCATAGTTGTGCTCTGCGGAAGACAAGGTCCATGAGTAATAGGCCACAGGGACCTCTCAACCATTTGGGAGCTGGTGCGTGAGCATGGCACCCACACTGTAGGGGGAAGTGTCACAGGCCAGCACTACTGGCAGAGTCTTATCAAAGTGTACGCGAACTTTGAGATGAGAAGCATCTTTACCACTTTAAACGCTGTGGCCTGGTGCAGGCCTCAAGTCCAGGGGGTCTGCTTGTCAAGCAGGTGATGCAGGGGTTCTGCTACCACCACCTTGTGGGGAAGGAAGGCATGGTAAAAAGTTCAATAGGCCAAGGAACACCTGCAGCTCTGCCTTGGACTTGGGCGTACACGCCTCTATGATGGCCTTAATTTTGTCCCTAGCCGGATGAAGGCCATCTGCATCAACCGTGAAGCCCAGGAAATTGGACGGAATTCCAAGGAGGCACTTCTCCCACTTCACTTTGAGGCCGGCCGCATCAATGCATTGAAGAATGGTGCACAAGTGGGAGGTGAAGTCGTCTGGTGTGGCGGCGGCGATCAGCACATTGTCAAAAAATGGAGTGACACCGGGGATCCCTTTAAGGAGGGAATCCATCAAGTTCTGGAAGAGCCCGGGCACAACTTTCACCCTGAATTGCAGTCTCCTAACCTTAAAGGCTCCCCTGTGTGTGACAATGGTCTGTGCAGTGGCTGTGGTCTCATCCATGGGGAGTTGTTGCTATGCCTGGGCGAGATCTAGCTTTCCAAAGATCTTTGCCCCAGCCAACGTAGCCAAAACATGGCTTTCTACCGGGACAGGATACATGCGATCCTGGAGGGCCTGGTTCGAGTACATTTATAGTCTGCGCAGATGTGGAACTCCCCATTTGGCTTCACGGGCGTGACGATGGGGGTCTCCCAGGGGGCGTGCGAGATGGGTTCCAGGACCCCTTGGGCCACGAGGCGGTCTAGTTCTGCTTCTGTTTTGTGACACATGGCGAAAGGGACCTTTCTGGACCACATTTGGATGGGCGCTACCTGTGGGTTGAGTTGCAGGGAAACCAGGGGGCCTGTATAACACCCCAGGTTCCCATCAAAGATTGACAGGAACTCGCTGCACACTTCACTAAAGTCCCTAGTGCAGCTGTGAATCCCCTCTACCGAGATCCCCAACGGCCCAAACCAAGTGCACCCCAGTAAGCTGCTAAGGCTGCCGGCAACTACCAACAAGTCTAGGTGGCTGTTAAAGTCTTTGTGCTGGACTCAAAGACTGCCTATGCCCTGGATCGGCACCTGATTGCATTGGAAGTCCATGAGTGTGACCAGGGACTGGTGCAGTTGGGGGCCCCCATGCAAACACAGTCTTTTAAGGGTCTCCTCCGAGATTATGGAGAAGGCAGACCCAGAGTCTAATTCCATGGTGCACAGGGACCCTTCAGTGTGGACCGTGACCTGGATTTTAGGGACAGAGGTTTGACTGGGGAGTCACAGTACCTGTTCCGCTGCCAGAAGGTAGAGGTCCTCTGCACCTGGACGGCTCAGCGGTGGGGTTGCATCTGCTGTAGTGGGCTTTGGGATCCTTTTGACTGACAGACCCTCACGATGTGGCCCGAGCATCCACAGCTTCAGCAGGTAGCATCCTGAAACCAGCATGTCTTGCGATTGTGCTGGTCCCTATAGCTGGCACAATTCTGTCAGGGCACCTCCATTGCTGGAGTGGAGTGGGGTGCAGTCCCCAGACCATGCTGTCTGGTTGGCTGCATTCAGTGGACCACTTCCCCATCGCTGCAGTTGGAGCCGGTCATAGGGGCAGCAGCCACACAGTGGCTGGATGAGGAGCTGGCCATTACTGGATGCAACCTCTCCCAGGCAGTTGCCATGGCTAGAGCAGAGGCGAGGGTACACTTCTCATCCTCCATTATGCATCGCTGCAGCTTCTTATCCCAAAGGCTGCACACAAGCTGGTTTCGAAGAGCTTTTTCTAGGAATGCTCCAAACCCACACTCTGCTGCCAGCCATTGGAGTTCCGCCAGATAGACGGTGATGGACTCCCTGGGCTGCTTTAGCCATAGTTGGAAGGCCCCGTGGTGGATGATCTTGGAGGGCTGCAGGTTGAAATGGTCCTGCAGTGCCTTGATAATCTGATAGAAGGTTGCTTCGGGGAGCCTGGTGGGTGCCAATAGGTTCCTGGCAAGCTCAACTGTCTCGGTACCACAGGAACCGAGGAGAAGGCCTCTTTTCCATTCTTCCTCGGTCACCTGGTGGAAAACCAGGATTAAATGGAGTCCCTCGATCCAGGCTTCCCAGTGCTGGGGCTTGGCTGGGTCAAATGGTGGGATGAGTCCTACTCCCGGAGCAGGGGCCATTGCAGTGCGGAGTGACATGGAAGCGTTTCCTTGGGTATCTTGGTTGCTCACAGTGGGAGCAGTGATGGTGGACATCAGCTTCCTTGGGGTTGCAGCAGCAGGCTTGCTCAATGGGATCCCATCCTCATCGCCACTATTGTGTACTGGGTTCTAAGCACTGAAGAGGTGGATGATGACGTAGTGAACAGTTAGTTTATTCATACACAATAAAAGCATGCATTACCAGCCATGAAAGCCAACTATATACAGTCCTTAGACCGCACCCATAGTCCTATTGGTGGGTTTGAATATCCTGCCACAGATCTTATTGGAGGGCTAGTGTGGGTCTAGGATCCTTGATTCCTATTGTTTCAGGAGCCAAGCTCAAACCTTATGTTACTGCTGCCCTGTGGTCATCAGTGAACATAACAGAAAGAGTCTTCTTTTAAAAAGTGAAAGGTTTGCCCTAATGAATTGAACAGGAGGGACCACAAACTCTGGCAAAAGAAATGTAAGTCAATAATTCAGCATGCAAAAAGATATTTTGAGAAGCGGGTTGCTAAAAGCATCAAGACAAACAATAAACATTTTTTTAAAATATATCCAGAGCAGAAAACCAGCCAGAGAAACAGTGGGGCCTTTGGATGACAAAGGAATCAAGGGATTGCTAAAGGAAGATAGGGAGATGGCAGAGAAGCTCAATGACTTTTTTTGCTTATGTGTTCACACTGGAAAGTGTGGGGCACAAATCCATGCCACAGTCCCTATTTCCAGGAAAGATGTCTAAAGAACTGAGCCAAATTGAGGTGAACAGAGATGAAAGTCTAGGCCTACTGCGAACATTAAAAACTGCTAAGTCTCCAGGTCCTGATGGCATAGATCCGAGAGTTCTTAAGTAACACAGATGTGAGACGGTTGATCTACTAACCTGTATATCTAATATAGCACTTTACCAGAAGACTGGCAAATAGCAAATCTTACACCAATCTTTTAAAAGGGATCCAGAGGGGAATCAGGAAATTACAGGCCAGTCAGCCTAATGTCTGTCCCAGGCAAGTTAGTAGAATCTGTAATCAAAGATAGTATTGGTAGGCACATAGAAGGACAAAGCCAGCTGAGAGAAAATCAGCATGGCTTCTGCAAAGGGAAGTCCTGCCTCAACAACCTTTTGGAGATCACTGAGAAAGTAGACATTATAAACCTGGACTTTCAAAAGGCTTTTGGCAGTTTACCTCACCAAAGACTCCTGAGTAAACTTAGCAGTCGTGGTATAAGTGGATGGGTTCTCTTATGGATTAAAAACTGATTAAATGACAGGAAGCGAAGAGTAGTAAATAAAGGACAGTTCTTACAATGGAGGGAAGTAATAATTGGGGTCCCACAAGGACTGGTATTGGGGCTGGTTCTATTTAATTTATTCACAAATGATCTGGTGACTAGTGTAGTGGCCAAGTTTGCAGATGACACCAAATTATTCAGGATGGCGAAAATCAAGGCTGCCTGTGAAGAGCTCCAAGAGGACCTCCACAAACCAGGTGAGTGGACGACAATGTGGCAAATGAAGTTCAGTTTTTGCTAAGTGTGGAGTTATGCACATTGGGACAAAAAAAAACCCAACTTCAAGTACGGTTACTGGGATCCAGAATCATGGTGTATTATGGGATCTTTACTTCCAACGAGTAGTACTTTGTATTTGAATTCTTTGACCGGTCTAACATTACTAATATGTACTAAAATTCAGAATAATTCCCTCTTAGGCATAAAAGCTATGAAATATTAAATGTTATGAGATACTGATATCTGGATGTTGATAACTGAGAATGCTAACTGATCAGTTATTACAGTTATTCAGAGAGCAAATGTGATCTTTGTAATTAATCCACATTACAGAAAGCATCAGTAATTCTATTAGAGTCCAAGATAGGCTTCTCTTGGTTCTGCTTCCTGCCTAGACATAACCAACAAGTGACAAAAACTAAATTGAAACAACTGTATTTTTCCAAAGGGCCGTGTCACAATGACCATACTATTCAGTAAGGTCCTTTACAAGCACCCATAATTTAACAGTTTCATTGGAAGCAGTGCTTGGAATGACACAGTCACTGTTTGAAAGAAGAGGAAGGGGGAAATGCATGTTGATGACCCAAGTGCATTTGCCTGTATTTTTAGTCTCAGATTGATATTTTGTCCTTATTCACAGAAATGTATCAAACAAAGGAGGTTTATACCTTCTACATGAAAGACTAAGGCTGGTGCTAAATATTGTTTGATATTAAGTTGCAATTTCAAATAAACAAGAGTACTCTGTTTTAGACTTTGCCATGGGAGAAAGCCAGGTTAGAACTACATCTGATGATTTCTCCTAAGACTTCTTGTGCTTGGTTAATCTTACCATTTTATCTTTAGAACATTGATGGCCCTCTCACATGCCTCCAAAGATTGGTTACACAAAAATGCATATTTAATTATTGAACAGACATCTGCTTGAAATATTAACTATAAAACTCACAGTTGCCCTTGAGATGTTTCACGTTTTCTTAAGCTCCTATAATGTAGCTACAGATTGTCTTTTAGCAATGAATATTTGACATGACACACAAGTTTCTCTTTTTGCTTGTAAGAGGGTGATTTAAATGAATAATTTAAAAAGATCACATGCTGCTGAGCCAGGTGGTCCTAACTTCCACTTCTGTTTTTTGAGAAGTATTTCAGCTGAAGGCAGCTTCTTGAATCATTCTCTTTACTTACTGAATCCATGGAGCTGGTTAATAAACTATATTGTCAGAATGCAATAAGGGGCACTGAACTGTTATGATGTGCAGAATCTTGGGTTAAAAATTATGATAAGTAAACTCAATCATTTTCAGAAATCTAGCAGAGGTGTCTGGCAATGGAAGCTTTCCTATTCTTTTCTGATATCTGCTCTGCCTCCTTTAAATCTCTTCCCCAACCTGAATGATAGTGTTTCTGAGCACCAGGCCAAAGCACAGGGACTGAATGCTACCACCAGTCCATCCAAAAATGGCTCCCAATGTCTTGTAAAAAAAAAAAAAGAAGCTCTCACAAAAGTCCAGGAGTCTTAAGTCTTGCATGTTTTCATTAAAAGGCCATGTGTGGTGACAGAGGATGCCCTCAGCTACCCACTCCAGAGTGTAAAGGAGGGGAGTTGATGGGAGGACAGTGCCTTTACCTTCCTGATATGCGACCAAAAGGGATTGAATCATGGTCAAAAGGCCAGAATCCAGTAAAGGAGTAGAGGTCAGATACCTCCCCCCCCCCACTAGAGGAACTTAAGTGTGGAAGCAGTGAAAAGGGGAACTCAGTACTGGGGGTTATTGGGAAAGGGACTGAAACAAAATCAGCCAGTAGTGCCATGCCCTTGTATAAAGCTAGGATGTGGACTAATTTAGAACACTGTGTACAGTTCTGGTCACTGTATCTCAAAAAGGATATTGCAGAGATGAAAAAAAGTAAATAAGATGGCAGCTAAAATGATTAAGGGTCTAGAACACTTTTCCTGTGAGGAAAAGCTAAAGAGTTTCAGACTTTCCAGTTTAGAAAAAAAAAAGCAACTAAGGGAGGAATGGTAGAAGTTTAGAAAATCATACTTGGGGTGGAGAAACTTTACAGAGAGAGCTTTTTCTCCTTCACTGATGATTCTAGAACTAGAGCTTCCATAATACTAGAATGCCATCTGCTACCGCTTTCGAGAGAGGTGATTCAACAAGTGATAACTGGACAACTCCAAGGATTCCTGGATAATGTAGGTTGTCTGGATCCTTTCCAATCTAGTTTCAGGCCTTGTTATGGGACAGAAATGGCTTTAGTTATCCTAGGTTACTTTGGTTACCATGCTATGAGAGGGATGGAAGGAGTACTAAAATGTTGATTCCCCTAGATGTTTCATTGCTTTCATTACCTTTGACCATTGTATCCATCTGGACCACCTTTTTGAGGTAAACATGGGCAGGCACCTTTTTGGTCCTACTTGGAAGACAGGTTTCAGAAGGTGGTGCTGGTGAACTGCTGCTCAGCTTCTTGGCCACTGGCCAATGGGATCTCACAAGGTTCCATCTTGTCCCCCAGGCTCTTTAACATCTACATGAAGCTGTTGGGAGAGATCAGCTAGACATTTGTGCTGGCTTGTCACCAGTGTTTCCTCTAAGCTGAGTTAGTGTGAGCTAGCTCATAGTTTTTTAGCCTCTGGCTCACACATTTTTGTCTTAGCTCAGGAAGGATGGCTCCAGAGCAAGCTAATTTATGCAGTAGACAAATTGTCCACTTACAACTTTAATGCCAGTAGCTCACAAAGTAGAATTTTTGCTCACAAGACTCCACAGCTTAGAGGGAGCATTGGTTGTCACCAATATGCAGATGTTTAACTGAGCCAGTTTGGTGTAGTGGTTAAGTGAGCGGACTCTAATCTGGGAGAACCGGGTTTGATTCCCCACTCCTCCACTTGCACCCGCTGGATGACCTTGGGCAAGCCATATTTCCGGCACAGATGTTCTTGAAAAAGAGCCGTTTCTGTCAGAGCTCTCTCAGCCCCACCTACCTCCCAGGGTGTCTGTTGTGGGGAGGGGAAGGGAAAGGAGTTTGTAAGCTGCTCTGAGACTCAAAGTGAAGGCGTGGATATAAATCCAATCTTCTCCTCCTCCTCTTCTTCTTTATCATCTCATGCTGTCATTGGATCCCAGAGAGATGTGGAAACCATTAACCTGTGTCTGGAGGCAATTTTGGGATGGATGAAGGCTAATACACTGAAACTTAACCCCAACAAAATAGGGGTTCTAGATGGAGGGTAGGCCTGTCAATGGCTGCTAGCCATGGTGACTAAAGGAGCCTCTGTATATAGAGGAAGCATACTTTCAAATACCAGTGATAGAAGACATCTTCAGGGGAAGGACTTGCCACTATGTTCTCCTTGTTGGCTCTCCAGGGCAACTGATTAGCCACTGTGTGAAACAGGATGCTGGACTAAATAGACTAAATACTCTGAAGCAGGGTTCTTCTGTCTTCTTATGCTCTTGTGTACTTGTTATTCAGGATGCTGTACAGAACTGGTTTTATAGCCCTGTCAGTTATAGCAACTCTGGTCAGTCCTGTGGAGCTGGTCCTACTTTTATTCCTGGCAATGCAGATGAGCATTTTCAACAGTCCTTGAGCAACAGTTGCTCCAGTTGTGTTTGATCATTTTTATAATGGAGGTATCAGGGTGGCAATGATATAATGCTTGAACTGTCTCTATTTACTAGGACATTTCCCATTTTAGGCCATTTGTCCCTAGCAATTCATTCTCTGTCCCTATTGTTGCTTGGAGGGAGTGTGTGTGTGTGTGTTAATATTATTAGTGTGCTTAGCTAGGGTTGCCATTCTTCAGGGTTCTACTCCCTTCCCAGGATATCTGAAAACAAAATCTCTTTTCTGGCTACATCTTATTTCCAGTACATATACAATTAAATGTGCACACCTGAACACAAAGGCATCAAACAATACACAGCCTGCCATTTTTATTTGGAACTAGTAGTAACACTTGTAGGACAATTAATTTTTAATAGTATATCTGAGTATACTCTAAGAACAACTATCATACTGAATTTTAATTTAGTATAAGTTGGGCTGTGGAATAATTTATAAATGAGGAATAATATTTGTGCAAGATCTCATCGGCCACTGTCTGAGAACTGGGGTGCTACATCTGTGAAATCTGATCAGCATGGAAGATTTGAGCAGTCTGCAGCCTACACACATGCCCCCAATGCTATGTCAGAATGGTATTTTCTTCCCACACCCCCATAGACATCAACTTCAGGGGTGCTGGGGAGCTGAAGCCCCCCCAAAACTTTTCCAGGAGGTGTTGAGCCTCCCTCAGAGGTAACCAGAGCCTTGCACATCCCCTGCATGGCATACCCCCCATGTTGAAAGTAGGGCTGCCAAGTACCGGCGACTTACCGGCGGGGGGGAGTTGTTCTCCCCCCGGGAGCTCTTCTGGCGTATGCGCTTTGTGCGTGCGCCACGGTGATGTCATTACACGGGGGAAGTCGTCCTCACCGGACGACTTCTGGGGCGGGGTTCCCCCTGCCGGCCGAATGCCGGCCGGCGGATCGGGAACCCCTATAGCGGGGGATTCCCCGCCCCCCGGGCTGACTTGGCAGCCCTAGTTGAAAGTGGATGGTTTTTTTCCCTCCACTTTCTGTCAGATGGGTTGGGATTGGGAGGGAAGTCAGGCTGGGCGGGGGCTTGCTTCCTGGAAGCTAAGCCCCACCCCCAGGCTCCCAGCAGCCCTCAGTTCAGCTGGAGCCTGGAGGCTGCGCATGGCTTCCCTGCTTTCCCACACACAGAGACTGCAGAGAAAGCCAAGGAAAGGAGGAGGACTAGAGCTGACTGGGGCAGTGGGGATGTTTTCAGGGGTGGAGGAGGGCAGCCATGCTGGAGGATCGGGGGGGGGGGGGAGCCAGCATGCTCATGGAGCCTTGAACCGGCTTGGCTGGTTGCCTTTCCCGGTGCAGACAAAAGCCCTTGAGTTCATTTTGAGCTTGTTTGCTTGTTTGTTGGGGGGGGGGGGGGGGGGACCAGCATGCACATGGAGCCTTGAACCAGCTTGGCTGGTTCCCTGTGAGTCCTGGTGCAGAAAAAAAGCCCTTGAGTTCATTTTGAGTTTTTTGGGGAGCGAGGGAGGGAAGTAGCTGGCTTTCACATGGAGGCTTCTCCCTGCCTGGCTGGTTGCTGGTGAGTCCAGGAGAGAGAAAAAACCCTTGAGTTTGTTTTGAGTGTAGTTTTGTGATCTTTTAAAAACTAATTTGGTGCCACAAAGCCTTCCTGCCTTCCCCATCTATTTACTTTCTTTCCACCCCTCTCTCTTCCCTCCCTCCCTCCCTTCTTCTCTCCCCATATATTTGTTCTCTTTCCTCTCTCTCCTCCCTCCCTCCCTTGTTAAAACATCCCTAGTTAGGGTTGCCAGGTTTGCCCTATGATTGTCCACCTCTGCGGGATGGGGGAGAGGGGTGGCCCGATACAGGTTGGGAAACTCCTGGAGATTTGGGGATGGAGCCTGGGGAGGACAGGGACCTCAGTGGGGTACAATGCCATAGGATGTGATCATACACACTAAATAATCCACTTTCAATGCACTTTCAGTGCACTTTCCAACTGGATTTTACTCTGTGTGAACTGGCAAAACCCAGTTGGAAAGTGCATTGAAAGTGGATAGAAAGTGGATTATTTAGTGTGTGTGATCACAGCCATAGAGTCCACCCTCCAGAACATCCATTTTCTTCAGAGAAACTAATCTTTGTAGTCTGAAAATGAGTTGTAATTCCAGGGGATCCCCAGGTCCAGTGCTGATACTGGAAGCTCTGGTTCTGCTGTGAGTTGGTGGATGCAGACCACTGGCATTGGCTTGCATCTGCCTGCTTCATGTAGGATGCACAACAGCCAAGTGGAAGAGGGGAGGGGTGTCATTCTACCCAAAATGAGAGTGTTTGGGTCTCTCTGTGAGTTTGAGGACAGGAACTGGCACTGAAGTGAGATTGGAAAAGAGTATGTAGCTTTCTGAAAACCCTTGGAGAGGGAATAAGTGTGTGGTTGGAAGGGGCAGAGCAATATAGATCCCCTTTTCCATTTCTAACAGATGGGGGAGGGGAAGAAACCTAACAGTACAACTTGCATTCTTTATTAGTGAAAGGGAACAAGAGTCCAGCAGCTACCTGTCAGGGTAGGAGCTTTCATGAATCACTGCTCACTTTTTCAGATACAGCTAGAATGGGAGTCCATCTGTCCTTATATCTTGGAAAGTGAAGTGATTTCAGATGCCACATGACAACAGCAGGCATTGTTAATCAGAGGAACAACCTAGGTTTCAATTCAGTCCAGGAGTTTGCATTGTCTTGAGCTCCATTATCGGCTGCAATTCTCCAGTATCTCTTTCTAATCTCCCTTTGAAATTCCTTTGTAAGAGAACTGCTTCTCTTAGGTCAGCAACTGAATGTCCTGGAAGGTTAAAATGTCCCCCCACTGGTTTTTGAATGTTGTGGTTTGTAATAGCAGTAGAAAAAGCAAGAGTCCAGTAGCATCTTTAAAGACTAACACAATTATGGTTGGGTATGTGCTTTTATGACTCACTGCTCACTTTTTCAGCCTTCTTTCCATTTATTCTTTGCATCCTCCTGGACTGAATCCTCTTGTACCAAACTGAGACCTAGGTTCATTACCAGTGCTGATATCTCTACTCCTACTACGCCTCTGCATATCAATCCAATCAAGCTGGCTATTGCCATTCAGCATCTGAAATCATCTTTATAAAGTTTATATCTCGCGTACCTTGTGTTACATTTTATGGCACACATGGCCTGGCCCAACAAAGTGACATTTACGTCAGATCCAGCCCTCATAAGAAATGAGTTTGACACCTCTATGTGCTAGAGAGTCATTCCACTCTGCAAATTTAAAAGCTCTGGGGAGCCCCTCCCTAAATCCCATATGGCTCCACCTCCACAGATGGTGACAATGGCCTGTGATATCTCTGGCCCAGCTCCAGCCCTCCCCCCCAGTAAATTGGAATGTCTACACCCTTGCACACCCCCATAGCTATAAAAAAAGTTTTAAAATCATCTATTCAACTGAAAAAAGGTGTGTCTTGAGTATTGTTGCAATATACTAATAATGACAAATATTGCCCAATTAAAACTAAAAAGAAAGGCAGACAAAGGGCTCTGGTTGATGGAAAAAAATGTCAGTGAGCATTCTAGCACTGCCTCATGGGAGACATAGTAATTTTCTATGGGAGTCAGCTATCTAGACACCCTCTTGCATGATGATGATGAAGAAGTGTTCTGATTTGGCAAGATGGACACGTAGATCTCTTTAACCTAAGCAAGACTCATAGGAATGTGTCATCTTCTTGCATGATCAAAGTTTAGTTTGCAAACAGGAATTGTAAACTGCAACATAAAATTCACAAAAAGTCTCTTAGATACCAAAGAACGATGGGACTGAGACCTTTGGGCTGAAGTAGCTACTGAAAAAACACAAAGCTGCAAGGCATAATATTTGAGTTGAACACTGAAATATATATTTATTTATTCATTCTGTTATTTAAAAGCATTTTTATGTTACTTTTCCATCCAAATAGGGACTGAGAGATTTTACCCTTGTAACAGTGGTGAGATAGAGTCAATGGCACATGTCTTTCTTCATTATTCCTTTTACAGTGAAATTCATACTGCCCTTATCTCCCCATTACTTGAGCTCTGTCTTGACACCTCCAACTCTGGGATCATCAACATACTTCTCTCTGATGTGAGTATAGAGATCACCCAGAAAGTTGCTAAATTCTGCTCCCGTGCAATTAAACTGCGTTCTATATATATTTCCCGACTTAATGTGGAAGATAGTAGCTGATGGTATTCTATATCTATATTTTTATGCAGTTAGGTCAGAAATCGCTGTATTAGTATTAATATTAGTTTTAATTACTTTTATACACTTTTATATTTGTATACCTTAATTACTTTTTTCTTACTTATTTGTATTCTGGTCACGGATTGTAAATAAAATAAAGTAAGATGAACAGGGTCCCCAAGGTGGTGAACATCAAAACATTAAAATATCAAGACATTAAAGCAAATATATATGCATGTACAATATTTAAAAGAGAAAAGAATCACTGGGATGGCTCAAAGTGGGGTAGCCCTATGGAAATGGATCAATTTTGGATTAGCCCAGAGTCTAGAAAAGGCCTGGATGTAACTCTAAATTGATCTGAGGGACAGATTGAGGAAATCCAGTAGCTGAGGTCCTTTTCTATATTCTGTAACATTCATGATTATTTGCATTTAAAATTGCAGGTGTTCATCTGTTGTAACTTAGGGCCCACAAGAACAAATTAGGTGAATTGCATGACCCTTCTCTTTGCCCACAGCCCACCCCATATGGTTTTGCAAATGCCCTGATACAAGACTCTTACAGTGCCATCCTAAACAGAAGACAATGGATTTAGAAGGGTGTAATTCTTCTTAGGATGGCACTCTGAGTTTACCGTTCTAAACAGCAGACATAACTACAAAGCCAGATAATGATTCTAAATGGAAGAGTAAATGGATTTTTCTGCTGGTCCCACCTGAAACAACATCTATTTTGAGTACACAGTTTACAAATCTGCTGGTTATCAATCAGATTATCTACTCTGACCTTAGCTCCTGCAGCCTCACACAATCAGCAAAAACTTTGCTTGGCAAAGAGTGCCAGAGCCAAGATAGTCTGTTTTAAAACCCATTTACTCAGCAGTGCAGCAATTTATGTTGTTTGCTTTGCTTAGCCAGCACTTGTGTTATGAACTTTACCTTACAACTTTGGTGGGGGGATAAAACATCACTGTGATTTAGGATGCATTTGATATACGTAAAAGAAGGGTCAGATTTGGCCCTTTCCTTCCCCTTCCTTCAATGTTAAGCAATACTGTTCAGCTCCCTTGACTAAAGGATGAAACATCATGAAGTTCTCTAGTGCCAGCCAAAAGGGAACGGCTTTGAACTACACTAGCATTCTCACAACCAATCTCTCATACAGTTCCCGTTCAGTTAATTTGAACTTTGGAGAAGATCCTTGTGATTTAACTACTAAAGCAAGAGGGAGAATTGTGGCTGACAGTTTGTAACATCCAGGCTGGGTAGGGTTACCAATCTCCAGTTGGAGCCTGGAGTTCTTCTGGATAGGGATGTGCATTTGGGTGAAACTGAGCCAAATTCCAAATACCATATTGGAATTTTTCTGATATATTTGGCATCCCAACTATATTTAGGGATTTTCTGGGATACTAAAATTGTTCCAATGAATCTCAGAAATATTCAGGATAAGCCAAAAAGATTGGGCATCAGTGTTTTCAGGCGGCTTCTCCTCCTCCTCCTCCAACAACAACAACAACAATGAACTTTATACTGAGATGGATTGAAGTTGTGTAATAGAATTCTACAAACAAATTTGACAAGATTAGTTTGATTGCCAGGTTTGCCTTGAGAAAGGATGGAAACTGGCCCGTTGGAAGCCTTGACAGTTGCCATGCTTGGACTAAATTTACACGAGAAGAAACTGATAAGGAAATAATTAGAACTGAACTTTGAGTACTTTATTTATTTAAAACATTTATCCATTATAACCTTGCATGTATATGTTTTATATGAATGTGCTTGGTAAACAATATAGTTGACTGTACAGTTTTACACTGAGTAATTATATCACAACTGTATTTTGGTTCTGTCAGTTTTAAGCCTATTTGTCAGTTTCAATAGTTTTGGGGCGGGGTTACCTTTGTCAGAGTTGTTTAGCTTGGATTGGTAATGCCATGAGTCTCCAGTTTGACATTAGTCCTGGAGCTTGCACTGCCACAGTGGCACTGGGTTCTGCTGTGCATTCTGTACACTGCCATTTGTTCCACTGGGCTTGCAAAACCCACCCCCCAAGCTTGGATGTTTTCTGCTGTCTGTGATTCTCCAGATTCACATTAGCCCTTTTGAGCTTGCACTGCCACAGTGGCACTGAATTCTTTTGGGCCTCTGAATATTGAAACTGATTCTGCTGGGCTTGCAAAAGTACCCCCTCTTGAGTGTCCACTGCAGAGATTCTCTGGTTTGATATTACTTCTGTTGAGCTTCCACTGCCACAGTGGCACTGGGTTCTGCTGGGCATCTGTATATTGTCAATGCTTCTGCTGGGCTTTAATAAGAGCCCCCCTTGAGTTTCCACCTCTGAGATTCTCTGGTTTCAAATTACTTCTGTTGGACTTGAACTGCCACAGTTGTACTGGGTTTTGCTGGGCTTCTGCATATTGCAATTCATTCCATTGGGCTTGCAAAAGTGCCCGCCAGCCTTGAGTTTCCATTGCAGAGATTCTCTGGCTTAACATTTGTGCTGTTGAGGATGCACTGCCACCATGGCACTGGGTTCTGCTGGGCTTCCTTCTCTACAATGCAATTGGTTCTGTTGGTCTTGCAAAAGTGCCCCCCCCCCTCTTGAATTTCCACAGCAGAGATTTTCTGGTTTCATTTTGGTTCTGTTTGGCTTGGCACAGGGGCTTATGGTTCTACTGGGATTACTGGGTTCTGCAATAGTTCTGTTGGGCTTGTTGTTTCTTCCATGGGAGACATTTGACCAGGGATCGCTGCTTGCAGGCATGGCTTTTGACCTGGAAGCTGCTTGAGGGTTCCCCCCCACACACACACACCATAGGACAGCTGGGGACACCTTGTTCAAAGTCCCATAGAATTGGACCCCTTGGTCCAATCTATTTGACATCTGGAAGTCAATTAAAGAGCATATGCCACCAGCTCCACTGCAGTTTGGGTGGCTGTACCTTTAAAACAGCTCCCCCAGCCAGCCAGAAAGTTTTTCCCATGGGATATAATGGGCCTTAAAAAATCAGGACCCCCCCCCAAAAAAAAACCCATATCAGAATTCAGGAATGTTGTGAGTAGCAATATTTTTCAAGTTCAATATACCCAAATCCAAAGAATTCTGGGGTTTTTTTTCTTTGTTTTATTTTTGCACACCCCTACTTCTGGAATTACAACTGATCTCCAGACAGGATATATCTGTTCCCTGGATCAAATGGCAGCTTGAAAGGATGGACTGTGTGGCTTCACATCCCTTCTGAGCCCTCTCCCCTCCCAAACTCTGATCTCCCCAAACTTCCAGGAATTTCCCAATCCAGAGTTGGCAGCCTGAGTGATGGTTCCCCCCTTATGCAGGTATTTGGAACCTGGGCATGACCAGAGGTGCAAATATGAGCTGAAGAGTAAGGGCCTAGGCGCTCTTGGGTCACAGTCCATGGCCTTGGCCAGATGGACTAATCCAGTGGACACCAGCCCACAATGCATCATGTAATTTTGTTTGTTTTATACTATGGTATACAGAAAGTTGTTTAAACTTTATTGTGTTTTGTAAGCCACTTTGGGCCCCAACTGGGGGGGAAAGTGGGGTAAAAATATACTAAATAAATAAGTAAATAATTTGAAAATAGATGTAGAGGGCTCAGACTTTTAATCGTATTCCATTATTTTTTTTTAAAAAAAAATTGGTTGTCATAGGTGAGTTGACATGGTTAAACCACCACAGACTGTAACTTTCAACATGGTGACCTATTTATTTAATTAATGTATATTTTACACCATCCTTCCTCCAAGGGGCTCACGGTGACATGCATCATTCTCCACCTCCATTTTATCCCCACAGCAGCCCTACAAGCTGGGGAGGTTGAGAGTGAGTGACTGATCCATGGTCACCCAGCAAGTGTTGGGATTTGACACTAGATCACCCCAGTACTCCCTACACCATAATTTTTTTTGCTCAGGATAGATTTTAAAAATACAGTGGGATTTGACTTTAATTCTGTTTTCCTGCTTTCCCTTCCCCAATTTTTGCAGAAAATTTGTTGCCCAAATCACAATTTCCTTCATCATTAAGTGAATGCTCACACGTTCACTTTATTAATTAAGTTATTTAAACAGTTACATCCTGCCTTTCTCCCAGTTGATGGAACTCAGAGGAGCAAACAAGAAACCATTTGAAACAAGCCCACCCAACCAAAAAAAAGTCAATAGGCGTCCCAACATTAATGCTCACACACTGAGATTCTAAGAGGGAATGGAGTGAAGAGAAGCCGGTAGCAGCTCACCGCTGAATGATGAGTTTCTCCTGCCCTGCATTTTCACTGTTTTCCAAATTGTTCAGTTTGCTCTAAAGCCCCATTGTTACTATCTGTCAGTCCACAATGTGAAGTTTTTCAGATGTGATAGTCTTTGTTTTTAAAAAAATTCACCAACTATGGTTGAAAGGTCCATGGGGCTCAGAGAAGCATGAAGTTGTTATATGCAAGCTCTCCCATAACTGTTAATAAATTTAGGATCTGTACCTTGCCTCAGAAAATCTTGACACTTAGCATCAGAAAGCTGTTTTCTTTTTACTGCTAGAGATGGCATATGCTAGAGTTACTTTGATTGGAGCTTCTTTCAAAAATATGCAGTGACCTAGATTCTGATTATCTAATCCATGCTAGATAATTGAAAAAAAAATATTTTCTTCAGGTAATAGTGTCTGATAATCAACCACACAGATTCAAATTAAGTACAGGATCTACATAAAGAGTGGGTCATACATTGTGACTGATAATAGAGATATACAAATTGCATTTCTTCGGCAACTCTCAGGTGTGGAGAACAGGCTGCTGATTTAAAGGAAAAAATAGTGCAGAATCTCAGGTCCTTATTAGCCTCATTTACAGAGCTCCTCAGGTGGAATTTTTATAATCTTGTCATTTGTGTTACAAAAATATCTCACACCACCCTCAAGAACTTCGGAGAAACTGAGCTTTCAGTCAGAATCCTAGTCAGGAAGTACAATGAAGAGTATAGAGGGCTGGATCCCACCAGTCTTTCCAGTGGTGAAAGAAGCAAAGAGGGGTCCTTTCTGGACACTGCAAGGATATGACAAGGATTGTGGGACACATATGGACAACAACTGTGGACATCCTGGGCTTCTATTAGGAGGGAGTAAATGCAAAATCAAACAGAAAAGCTGATAGGTTACAACACATCATTTCTGCTAAAAACAGGATCCTTGTCTCTCTTTATCCCCTATCCAAGGAGGTTAATGTCTGGCAATGTCTAGTAAAAGACAATGTATGGAGTAAGGTCGTCATGTTGATCTGTGGCCAGTGACATGGAGCATGATGTAGGGATGAATAAACATTCCCTACTTTGTTTCTTTTTATATTCATTTTATTTTTGTCAACAATTTCATTTTTTCTATGGATAAGCCAATGTCTTTGTGTTGTGTACTCATGTTGTACAGATCATATACTAAATTTATGTGGTATTTATAAGTAGATTTCATGCCATTTTTATGTATAATACATAATGCTGATTCATTCAACTCAAACAACATTGAAAAATGCATACACTTACCAGGAAAAAATTTGTGTGAAGAAACAGAAAGTGGCATAAAAATGAGGAATCATGGGATCGATTCACAAAATGGAGAAGCAAAACTGAAACAGAGGCAAGAAATTGGAAATAATACCCAAAGAAGAGTTGTAAGCAGAATCTATATCATTCAGAGGTTTTTGTTTTGTTTTATTTTAATTAGATTTACTGATCTGGAAGTCAGGAGTCACTCCTGTGCTGCTGATTTCAGCATCAGCAATCCATTCTCTGTATCCTCTGCTTAGCACTGTCAACCCAAATACAATGGATTGGAATTTTGGAGACATGAGAAGTGAAGCTTTGTTTACTTTCACCTTCACAGAAAATCCATTGTTCTTACATGATTAATAGTGCATTCCTAAACAGAGTTACACTCTTCTAAGTGCATGGACTTCGATGGACTTCAGTGGTGTAGCTCTGTTTAGGAAGGCAGATTGAGAGAAAGCTGAAGGATCTGGGACTTTTCAGTTTAGGAAAAAAAGATGGATAATGGGAAATATGACAGAGGTTTATGAAATTTAGGTATGAGATGGAGAAAGTGGACAGAGAGAGCTTTTTCTCCCTCTCTCATAGTACTAGAGCTCCGAGGGAAACCCAGTGAAGTTGATAGGTATAAGATTCAAAATGAAGAAAAGGAAATACTTCTTTATTTAATGAGTAATTTTGTGGAATTCTCTGCCACCAGATGTATTTTATTTATTTAAAACATTTATTAGCTGCCTTTCTCCCTTGCAGAACTCGAGAAAGCTTACAATATAAATAAAATAATTATAAAAAACACAATAAAGCAATATGAATAAAACCACAATTATAAAAATACATAAAAGATCCCAATTTCAAAACTCCAATTTGGCCAATAAATAAAAGCTAAATTAGTCAAATGGAGTCCTAAATAAAATTGTCTTCAACTGCCTCCTGAAAATTGACAGTGAGTGGGTCAGGGCACACCTCCTTGAGGAGGTTGTTCCACAATTGTGGATCTGCTACCCACCAGATCAACTTCTTTGATTACTGAGACAGTCAGGAGAGCCTCTTCCTGTGATTTTAATTCTCAGGCAGTGAACTTATGGGAGAAGATGGTCATTCAAACACCTAGTCCCAAACCACATAGGACTTCAAAGGACAAAACCAACACCTCAATCTGGGCTCGAAAATGGCTTGGTTTTTGTGTAATTGCTGTAATATCAGGGTCATATCCTCCTGGTAGCTGGCCCTGACCAGCAGTATAGCTGCAGCATTCTGCACTAACTGCAGCTTCTGAACACTCTTCAAAGGTAGCCCCCCCATGTGGAGTGCATTGCAATAGTCCAGTCTAGATGTAACTAAGGCATGGATCACTATACCTAGTGATGGCCACAAATGCAGATGGTTTTTAAAGGATTTATGGAAGAGAGGTCAGGGTTCATCAATGGCTACTAGCCATGGTTAGTTAGGGTAACTTCCATATAGTGAGGCAGCAACCCTCTGAATGCCAGTGCTAGGATGCAGCGTCAAGGGAAAGTGGTGGCCTCTATGCTATGTTTGTTGGCACCCATAGCCACTGGCTGGCTGTCGTGTACAACAGGATACTGGACAAGATAGACCAGTGGTCTGATTCAGCAGGGCTCTTCTCATGTTCTCGTTGTACTGTAACTCCTCTAAGGTTTATTTATAGTATTTGTTTTCACTTCAGTGTTTGTTTCCATAAAAGGCTGAAGGCAACTCATTATAAAATAAAGGTTTTGCAACTTAAAGTCCCTGGCATGGACACAACACTCTCACAAGTTCAGAGAAAATCCTGGACCTGTGCAGCCAGCTTTACAAAGGAGTGTGTGGGAGGGGGGATGCTAATGAGGATGAGTCATCTGCTGCACTTGCTGGAGGCAAGGAAGAGTTGATGGATCTGGGTAAACAATAAACATCTTCCACCCCAATGCTGAGGACCTGGAATACAAAATACTTGCTTATCTTCCTGGCCCATGCTGGGACTGCTCTGTGATGGTCTATTGGTAAAAGGCTGCCAGCCCCTGCACCAAAAGATCAATTTACACTCTCCGAAGTGGTAAAAAAAACACATACAAATTATATTAAAACAAGGAAGCAGTGATAAACTAGTTTTTGAAAACCATTTTTAAATCCCCAGCAAGAGTCTGTACAGGGAAAGAAATGAATGGGGAGAGAAGTCATCCTGCCAAGCACAGTTGGAAAGTATGCTTTCTTTCCAACAGGCTTTTTCTTTATTTTTGGAGAAGATAACTTGTGTTTAGTTAGACTGTTCAGCAGTCAGCTTTTTACTGGTAATAAACATTTATGTCCTTAGAAATAATTATCAATATATATATTTATATATTGTATTTGTTAACATGTGCAGCAATTACCAATCTAACAGAGATAATGGATATGTTTTCACATTATTTGAAAAAAAAGTAGACTTAGCTGTCTTAAGGAGAGCGTAGAACCTGCCATTCAAAAGTTAGTCAAGCAAGTAATTTCATAATTGTGAATGTGTCATCTCATAGACTGCTAAGAAGAACTGAATCACAGATTTCTAAAAAAATACATTTAAATGTTCTTTTTTAATGGAGGAATATTTTAGTTCTTCTTGATGAAAGAGAATAGTAATGGATAAGCTGATATGAATCCTCAGTAGCCACAAAGCTCATGAGTGACATTGAGCCTGTTACTTTACTTAACCTTGTACCAGAGGGTAACCACGTACACCATCCTTAGTTACTTGAGTGGGTGGGATGGAAATGCACAGGTACAGCAGAGATCTAGATTAGGACACAGAGCGCACACACAGACTTCCCACGCTCCCTTGATCCACTCCCTGGGTGCACACCTCCAACAGTGCCATCCTAAGCAGAGTTCTGAGTCCATTTTAGTGGATCTAACTCTGCTTGGGATTGCACTCTAAATGAGGGTCAAAGATAGTGGAGCTCTGTTGAGCAATGACATCTTTCATTCACAGACCTCGGACTTGCAAGAGGAAGGATTGCTCTTATTTTATTTGTTTGTTGCTAAAAATGTTGTCAGTGTTTCATTTGGCTCTTTAGGCTTGCTGCAACTTTGAATAAAACATTTTTATACATTGTTTTGTTTATAAATTGCTGCTGTCAGGAGAACAGTTTATCATGGGGTTATAGCAAATGATTTTTATTTCACAGTGTTTTTAGTGCATCCACAAAAAGGAAAGGGAACTGAAGGGGAAAAAAATATCAAAGCTGAGTTCATCTCAGAGGCCCTTCAAGCAGTGTCTTGTCAGATATCTGAGAATAGCATGCATTTCACCCTTCAGGAAAGACATTTTTAAATTCATTTCAGTCATTGCTTGTAATTGAGTTTAACAGCAGAAAATCCTTCAGTTGACCTCCTGTCTGTCTTTGTTTCTGCTCCTAATACAATTGCTCAGAGAGAAAAATGGTCCATCTAAACAAGTCAGAATGACAAGAGGAGGGGGAAGTAAAAAAAAAGGTAAAGAAAACAACAAAAAAGTGCTGAAGCCATCTGTTTGGGGAACATTACAACCAATGCAGGTAAATAATTGAAACAGCTTAAAGTGTCTCTCTCCCCCCTCCATATAACAAAGAAAATCTCTGAGCCACATGGTACAAATAGACCACATATGGAAACTAATTAAAACCCTGTCAAAGTAAGCTTGTCATCTTCAACTGCAGTGACTGAGCAAGAAAATAGAACAAGATTGCAGTAAAAATTGGCACAGTGGTTTTTTTTTTATTTGAGTGGGATAAAAAAAAGCAGGAGCTAGAATGTCTTCTCTGGGCTTAAAAATATGATTTTGTTTTTAGGAATGTTTCTCACAAAATTTTAGGAAAGCAGTCTGAGTTGGGAAGAATGGTTTCAGATTATTGTGGAGCCCTTAGGAAGAGTGTAACCCTATTGGCTCCATTACAGGTAGTGATTTCCTCAAAGAATATGTTTGTTCGCAACTTATGGCTAATAAAAATGCAAAATATTCTTCATGGTGATGATTACCTCATGGTAAAATTAAAAAGCAGAAGCATTCACAGCCAATGAACTGGGGATTGATTTGCCCCAGTTTCTCTTCAAAATGAAGCTTGAGGCTGGATTGCCTAAGAAATAGAAAGCAGTCATCCAATGGGAAGGCTGATGAGAAAGGCTTTTTGCTGCCTGCTGCCAAGGGAGAAGGGAGAGCTTGGATCTTAAGAGGATGAACTGGAGTTCTTATTCCTGTTGCTGGCTAGGAGCCTGGTTGTAGGAGTGGTACGTGAGTGTGCAAGTGGGAGAGCAGGTTTGTTTTTGTGGATGATGTGGTGGATGATTTTTTTCATTGCTTTTATTTTCCTTAGTAAATCAGCTGAAAAGTGTGAGAATTAGCTGTGTATGTGTGTGTGTTTCAGCCGCCCCTCCATGGGGGGGATCTTTCCAAAGTTTCCTTCTTGTTCTCTTAGCCCCACCCCACTTTAGTTCACACCCTTCTCCCTCCCATCCCCCATAGTCCCAAGAGCTTACCTATGGTTCGAGTGCAACCTGATCAGACATTTGAGTCAGTAATTGGTGGTAAAATGATTGTTCAAGCTGCATGTTAACCTTTTTTAAAGAAAGAGGCAAAAGGGAAAATAGCGAGTGGCTTGGCTTACCCTGTGATGCCAGGCATTGATCAGGGCCTCCTTGATTTCTTAGTGGCTGGGGGGGGGGGGGGTTCAGTTTAAGCAGTAGGTGGGCAACCTTTTTGGGGTCCAAAGGAGAGGACAGCTGCACAGAAAACCAGGTCTTCAGACTTGCTAGGATCCTTAGGATTTCCCCCCTTACTTAGAAGGCTTGTTTGCAAAGGGGGGGGGGGGGGAGTAGGAGAACAGAGCAGCTCATTACCTTGAGGACACTTAGGGGCTTTGGGGATGACCAAGTCCCTCCCCTGTGTCATTTCCCCAAACAAACAGACTTTTGGAGCTACTATTTGTCTCACTGGGACAACTATATGAATATTTGTATGTTTGTCCGCTCTATAGAGCTGTTTTAGGTAGAGATGCTGTGAACTTATGGTGAACTTGGTGTGGTGGATTGCTGTGAACTTGGTGTGGTGGATTGCAGCCTGTTACTGGGCAATTAGCAGGCAATCATTTCAATTGTGGTGGCCATTTTGTTGTGACTACTGGTAACAACCATCTTGGGGCACCAGTCCACCTCTGTAGGTGATAAGGTTTTTTGTTGGGGTGAACTTGTTTTGATTAGCACTGTGATAGCTGATAATACCAATTAAGTGGTGTGGGACTAATACTGTATGGTTATAGTAGATAGTGTGTGTGGCAGGTGTCTGCAGTTAGAGTATAAAATAACAACAACAGCAATGACAACAATAATAAAAATAATAAATGTAGAGTAAATAATAAGTAGCATACTAATTAATAAATTTTATTGTGGAGTGTTGGACTAGGCTCTGCAAGGTCTGGGTTGGAACTTTGATTGGCTAAGGCATTTGGTTATTGTATAAGCAGAAAAGTGTTCACAGAGTTCCCTTTGTGAGTTTTTAGTGCAGGTATGGTTCTGAAGAGGCAAAAAGGCTGCCACCACAGAGGTGGCCTGCGTAAGTCTCCTTAGACAAGGAGGACATCCCAAGCATTTCAGAGTTACTGGCTAGAACTGAAGCCCTGGAATGTGAGGCTTGCCAGTCCAGGCAGGGTGTCCATGGGCTGAGAACTGGGTGTTGTACTCCATCTAGCAAAGGTAGTGAAGCATGCTTCTAAACAATCATCATCTTCTTTGGCAGAAAAGGTGGCAGCTCTGGAAGTGAATTTGTTCAGCAGCACAACGGGGGTGCTCACTCATCCGCTGAGGGGGAGGATGGAGGTATTCAGTAGGCTTTTGCTGGAAGAGATGGGACAATTACCCTGGGCAGCAGAGTGGGAAACTAAACTAAAAATTTGGCAAGGTAAATATGTAGATTTGTTCTCAATCTTTTTTCGAGAGCTAGAAGTACAGGAGGAAGGAAAGGATGACAAGAAGACAGAAAAATAAGGGAAAAGACAGCAGACAGGATATGGGACAATTGGTTGTCAGGGTATAATATTTCCATGGCCATGGCAGTGCAGGATCAGCTGGAAAAGGCCTCAGCATTAATGAAATACTTGAACAGAATTAATAGGGTTAGGGTGTATGCCGAGTATGCTGGCCCCACATGGCTTAGGTACAGTGAGACATTCAGGACGTGGGCCACACTGGACCCTGACCTCCCATAGGATTGGGGAAATCAGCAATTGTGGTCCCAATGCTTAGGTTCAGCACACCCTTTAATGGGCTGGTATTTGGAGACTGGCCATTTAATAGCAAAGGGCAGTGATGCAAACCCTACAGGGTCAACCTGGCAGTCAGTTCAATCCCAACTTTTATGCGGGGACTTCAGTAACATTGGGGTTGCAGCTGGAGGCTATGCAGGTTCTGGCATGTGTGCAGTAGGTTCAGAGAAAACCATGCCAGGTCAGCTTGTTTTAGGCTGCAAGGTGGCTGAGAAGCAGGTGAGAATAGAGATGGCCATCAAGCAGTGCTCCCTCTAACCTGTGGAGTCTTGTAAGCAAAAATTCTACTTTCTGAGCTCCTGGCATTAAAGTTGTGAGTGAGCAATTTGGCCACTGTATAAATTAGTTTACTCTGGAGCCATCCTTCCTGAGCTAAGACAAAAATCTGTGAGCTGGAGGCTAAAAAACTGTGCGCTAGCTCACACTAACTCAGCTTAAAGGGAACACTGTCATCAAGTAGGGTTGCCAGCTTCCACGTGGAGGCTGGATATCTCCTGCTAGTACAACTGATCTCCAGGCAATAGAGGTCAGATCCCCTAAAGAAAAGGGTTGCTTTGGAAGATGGACTGTATGACATTAACCCTGCTGAAGTCCCTCCCTTCCCCAACCTCCCACTCCCCAGGCACCCCCCAAAATCTCCAGGTATTTTCCAACCCATAACTGGCAACCCAACCATCAAGGTAGGGCTGTAGTGTACCTCAAAACAGCACCCAGCCCAATACAGCTTAGGCCCCTACTTTTGTGGTTAGCAAAATATTTACTTATTTATTTATTTGATTTATACCCCCACCCTCCCCGCCGAAGCAGGCTTAGGGCAGCTTGCATAAAAATTTTTAGACAGATAAAAACAAATATGAATATGAATATGAAACACCCTGTAAAGTGCTAGTGAACAATTTGTGTAATGGTGGTGAGGCACTGGTAGCATCAAACATAATATGGAGTACAGTCAGCGATTGGTTTTAGGATTGACATCTCAGTCCGGTTCATACTGGTGAAGCACAGGCTGTCGATGGTGGTATTGGGCACAGGGTCTTAGCTTGTTAGGTGCAGCTTCTTAATTGAAGGCCTGGTGGAAATGTAAAAGGTCCTGCAGGGCCCTAGTATATTCTGGGAGCTCATTCCACCAGCATGGAGCTGCTACTGAAAAGGCCCTGGCCAAAGCCAGCCTGGCATCTTTGGGACCTGGGAGGGCCAGATGGTTTTGGGACCCTGAACGTAGTGCTCTCTGGGTATGTAGGCCCCTGACCATAAAGGGCTTTAAAGGTAAGAACCAGCACCTTGAAGTGAATTTGGTATGCTATAGGCAGCCAGTACAGTGCTTTTAGCACAAGCTGAATATGCTCCCGCATGGGAAGGCCCAACAACCTGGCCACCGCATTCTGCACCAGTTGAAGCATCCGGATTTGGGACAAGGACAGTCCCATGTAGAGAGGATTATAGTAGTCTAATCTTGAAGTGACCATTGCATGGATCACTGTTGCTAAGTTGTTGCATTTGAGGAAGGGAACCAACTGCCTTATCAGCCGAAGGTGATAAAAGGCTGACTTAGCAGTGGCTGCTACCTGGGCCTCCGGCATTAGGGAGGCATCCAAGAGCACTCCCAAACCCCTAACCTCCGGCGCTGGCACCAACGGTGCCCCATCGAAGGTCAAGAGTGGGATCCCTACCACCAGACCACCTTGACTCAGGCACAGGATATCTGTCATCATCAGATTCAATTTCAGTTGGCTCAGTCTAAGCCAACCAGCCACAGCTTGCAACACAAGGTCCAGATCTTCCAGTCAGACGGGCTGCCCAACAGCAGATAGAGCTGGGTATCATCTGCATACCGGGGACATCCCAGCCTATGCCTCCAGGCAATCTGGGTAAGGCGGCACATATAGATGTTAAAATAACATTGGGGAAAGTACCACCCCTTGGGGCACTCCACAAACTAGTGGGTGCTTTTGGGACAGAAGTTCCCCTAATGCCACCCTTTGCCCCTGACCCCTGAGGAAGGAGGAAAGCCACAGTAAGGCAGACCCCTGAATCCCAGTGTCAGCAAGGTAGTAAATCACTAGTTGATGGTCAACCATATTAAATGCTGCCAACAGGTCTAGCAACAGCAACACTGCCGAACCGCCCCAATATCCAAATAGAGTGGATATCAGGTGAAAGGTTTTAGGCAGGGCTATTTTGGGGCAGGAACGCACAGGAACAAAGTTCCGGCTGGCTCCTGAGTTGGCCACACCCAGCAGGAACTCATTAGCATAACAGGCTACACCCAACAGCAGAAACTCATTAGGATTGGCTACATTAGGGGTATGTGGCCTACCTAACATGCAAATTAATTCCTGCTACCGAAAAAGCCCTTGGTTTTGACAACAAACAAGGTAAAGAGAATAGGAAGCTAACGGTGGGTGTGGCTGGATGACCACTCTTCTGGTAACATGGGGGCGTGGCCTAATATGCTAGTAAGCTGTGCTGTCAGTGGTGTGGCCTTATATGCTAATGAGTTTCTGCTGTTGGGTGTGGCCTATTATGCTAATGCGTTCCTGCTAGGCTTTTTCTACAAAAAAAGCCCTGGTTTTAGGGATGGTTTTCTAATTTTGCACTTGGGGCCCTACCAATTCTTTAAGGTACAGAACTTAAATGCAATGGAGGGCCTGGAGCATGTGATATCAGAGAAACTGTTGAAAGAAACATCCCCCACTAGTGGCCAGGGGAGACCTGGCAGATGCAAGGTATATTACGGGCCTTAAACTTTGCATGCAGTGTAGCAGCACAAAATAGTGCCTTCTTAAATGTATGGCTGATGCAACCATAGGGATGCCAGACAGACAAACCCCCAATGCGAGTGGGGCTCCCCCAGGATGAGGTGCTCCTCTCTGCCCCCCGATTAGCCCCCCCCCCCCAAAAAAACAGGCAAGAAGCCAGAAATAAGCATGATGTTCCTACATTATCTGGAAGTGTTATAGGCACATTCGTAGAAGCTACCATAGAAGTTTGCCCCCAAACCAGAGTGTCGCTCCCAATGTCCCCCAATGTGCCTATGTCACTTCCAGGTCATGTAGTCACATCACCTTATTTTCAGTGTTCCTCCCCGCTCCCAGTAAGTTCACCCACCATCCCACGCTAGCAAGTCCAAGGGACCTGGCAACCCTACCTTGCCATCTTATTAGAATCTGGTGTAATAACAGCTGATGTCACACCTGTCTAGTGTTTTCAGCAAGGTTTAACAATGTGTCTCTTTGGACACAGCAGAGGCTTCTAGGGCAGAATTTTCAGATTCAGATTGATGCAGCCAGGCACCACGGCTTTGGGATCTATTTTTGGGGCCATTAGGGTGTGCCAAGTATTGACCTGAAGGATGAGAGCAGGAAAGTGTTTTGAGAGATCTTACCTTTTTGGAATTGTTTCCTATTGTTGTAGCTGTGCACACTGGGGAGAGCAATTCAGAGGTGCCGTAGTTTTGTTTTGGTATGACAATCAGGTTGTGGTTCAGCTAGTGAGTAGCCAATCCTCAAAGAATGCAAGGAGAATACTATTGGTCAGATCATTGGTTCTGAAGTGTTTGCAATTTAATGCTTTGTTCAAAGCTAGGCACATCAGGGCTCAATATCAGTATTGCCAGTACACTCATTTCCAGGATGAGCATTTTAAGAACATAAGAAGAGCCCTGCTGGAACAGAACAATAGTCCATCTAGTCCACCAATGGTCCATCTAGTCCAGCACCACACAGTGGCAAATCAGTTCCTCTGGAGGACTAACAATGGGGCATAGAGGCTGAGACCTTCCCCTGATGTTGCCTCCTGGCTCTGGGATTCAGACGTTTAGTGCCTCTGAATATGGAGGTTCCCATCAGTCTCCATGGCTAGTAGCCATTGAATCTATCTAATCCCATTTTAAAGCTGTGTATTCCTGTGGCCATCACTACATCCTCTGGCAGTGAATGACACATTTTAATCACTCTCTATGTAAAGTAATATTTCCTTTTCTCCATCCTCAACCTACTGCCCATCAGTTTCATTAAGGGAGAGGGAGAAAAATTTCTCTTTGTCAACTCTCTCCAGTCCATGCCTAATTTTATAAACCTCTGTCATATCCCCCCTTTGTTGTCTCTCTTCTAAACTGGAAAGGCCCAGACTCTTCAGCCTTTCCTCATAGGGAAGGTGCTCCAACCTCCTAATCATTTTGGTTGCCCTCTTCTGTGCTTTTTCCAGATCTGCAATGTCCTTTTTGAGATATTGTCCCGATGCCAGGATTCCAGAAGCCCCCCCCCCCACTGCCCATCCACCCCCTGGGTATCTACTGGACCCCCCCAGTCAAACCCCACACTCACCTGGGGGCCTGGGGCAACAGGTGCAATGACAGGGGAGAGGCGGGTGGCAGGAGAGGCAATGGGGCGATGACAGGGGAGAAGCGGGCAGCAGGAGACACCAGTGAAGCAGTGCCAGGAGCAAGCGGCTGGCCACCATCACCTGCTGTGGGCTGGCCACCAGCAGGAGAATGGCCCCAACAGGGTGGCAAGGCAGCCGTGCTGGGCCAGAGGCCACTGGCCCTATCCTGGTGACTCTCTCAGCCTCTGGGCTGGCAGGAAGGTGGCTGCTCAGCTTGAGGCACAGGTCCTGCCCTGCAGAAGCACTCAGTGTCTCTGGTTAAGTAAGGGGCAGGGCAGCAAGAAGGAGGGCCCAGGAAGTTCCAGAGGAAGGGATCAAGAATGGGGAAGGATAAAAGGGGGATAGCCAGGCTGGGTCAAGGAGAACTGCCCTGTGGTTGCCAGAGCCACCCCCAGAGAGATTGATGGTCAGGAGCCCAGGAAGGGTGGAGGAAAGGTGTGGTGATGTAATCCCCCTCTCCCGCTTGACAGACTGAAACCCCAGCTATCCAGGGGTAGAAGGGCAGTGACAAGGTGACTGAGCGGGTGCTGGACATGGACTCCAGTGAGGACAAGGTGGGATCTGAGGAGTCATGCAACAGATATAATGACCAGAAGTGCACACAGTATTCCAAATGAGGCTGCACCATAGATCTATACAGGGGCATTGCAATATTGGCCATTTTATTCTCAATTCTTTTCCTATTAATCCCTAACATAGAGTTTGCTTTTTTGACAGATGCAGCACACTGGGCTGACACTTTCATTGAGCCCCAAGATCTTTTCCTCTCTCCATTGCAGCAAGTTCGGAACCTATTAGCCAATACTTGAAGTTAGGATTTTTTGTCCCAGTGTACATCACCTTACACTTACCAACACTGAACTTCATTTGCCAAAGTGTTGCCCACTCACCCAGTTTGTGGAGCTCCTCTTGAAGCTCTTCATCGTCAGCCTTGTTTTTCACCATCTTGAATAATCTGGTGTCATCTGCAAACTTGGCCACTACACTACTCAGCCCCAGTTCCAAATCATTGATAAATAAACTGAATAGTACCAGCCCCAGTACTGATCCTTGTTGGACCCCACTTCTTACTTCCCTGCATTGTGAGAACTATCCATTAATTCCTACTCTTTGCTTCCTGTCATTTAACCAGTTTTTTAAAGCCATACAAGAATTTTCATGAGCTGGTATCGGGCACAGATCAGACTCAAGGTGGCTAACAATGCAGACCAGGCTGTAACTGCACAGAATTTAACAGTTTAACAAGATTTAAAAATGTACAGATTTTTTTAAAAAACATGGGATTTTAAAAAGTACAGAGTACAAATTAGGAAGTGCATGGAATTTTTAAAAGCACATAACTAAAAATCAAACAGAATTACAAATGTTCATTATTTAAAACACATGGAATTAAAAAGAACATAGCTAGATATGCCAGAACAGTATACCAGCTCTAATCCACAGATTAGGTCATGTTGAGAATTAGGTATATTTATCTTATTACTTGTGCATAAACAGACCAGAAAAATCTGAATAAATTTAATGATTTAGTTAATATTGAAGGGAGAATCCCAATGAACCTGTGAAATCCTGAATGCCAAAATGGCCTTGACTTTACAGCCAGTTCATATGGCCCATGTTGTTGGCTTGTGAATTACTCATGTCCTACATATCAGCAAAATGTAGCTGTGATGGACAGATTAGGGCCGAGGACAGACTGGAGATCTGTCCTGGCACAGCCACGGGGCCAAAAGCCCCATGGGAAAAGCTGCCCGGGCTGCCCCATTCGCACTGGCTGTGAGGGGCGGCAGTGCATGGCTGCTGGCTGCCTGGGCAAGCCACGGCTATGTGCAGCCACCGTTCAGACTTCCAGCGGCATGTGCGATGCGCCTTTGGTGCCTTCACACCCGCCGGAAGCGCTGGGGACGTGTGCGGAGACACCTGGGGACCAGTTCCCAGGCGTCTCCGCCTGAAGTGGCATGCTGGCGCCTCGCAGATGGGTGAGTCCGCGCCGGTGACGGGGGACAGCTGCGGCTGTCTGGACGCCCTCTTTCCCTCTGCTTCTAAAGTGGAGGCAGGGCGCTCCAGAACCCCAGTCTGTCCTCGACCTAGGTTCCACCTCTTCCTAAGAGCAGCCAATGGGAGCTGATGGAATCTTAATGAGAGAGCAGTTATGGAAGTTGAAGGCATTAGTTAAGGAGTTCAGAGAGAATCTGGCTGAGTGAAGCTGTGGAGAAGAGCAGGTTAAAGCTGACTGAAAGTGTCAGTATGTAACAAAAGATGCTAAATGCTGGAATAGGGAAACAGTTCAAAAGTTCAATGGAAAAGAGACTTTGTAACCCCTACCTGTCTTTCTTCAATATTATGTTCAAACTATAAATAAAAGTTAACTCCTTGTTTGTTTAACCCTGTTGGCTAGTTGTCTCTGGGAAAGAAACCCACTCACCCACACAAGCTATATGTTTAGGGTATGAACAAATGGCAGCAGCATGTGAATGGAATGGTGGTTGAGTGGGGGGCAGTTATCAAAAGGGGTTGGGCTACCCTGTCTACTGATGTCTTTGTGAGTGACAGAGAGGACCTGAGATATGAAATGGTCATGGCTCTCTATAGATCTTTAAGGAGGCAAGAAGGGTAGTTATTTGTGATGACCTGAACTACTTGCAACCCTAAACCTGTGGCAGAGAGGCTGTGGAGGGTGGTTGGCACTCTGAGTGAATAAAAAAGATGTGTCACAAACATATCAAGCAGAGATCACAGCCACAGTCAGATCAGTGTACTCTCAAAGTTATTTCATTGGGCATATCTGTAATGACATCCATGTCCTGCTAATTTCAGGTTATTTTTCCTGCAAGTGGTTTGCAAGAGAAACCACAAGCCCTTTAACAACACAACATAGGGATGGCTCTTACATAGATCTGTTGGCAAGGTAAACCCACGTGATACTTATGAAGTCACACAATTGTGTTCAAATATGATATAAATAAATCAATTTGCTTTCTAAAATGAAAGTATTTTCTCCATCTAATTCCCCAGCTCTGACATTTTAAGAAATGTGATGATTCATGACACACACACACATGCATACACACTTTCTTGCATAGAGAAGAAGTCATAGCGAAAGGGAGGGATTTTCAAACCTGTACTTTACAAGAATACTACTCCTCTGTGTCCTGCTGAGCTACAACATGACTTCTCCTTCATTATCTTATTCAAGACAGTGGGTAGTTTCCTGCAGCTGTCAGATGTTTCCCTCTTGAAATATACCCAGAGGGGAAACAAAAAAGAAGCCTAAATTAGCCATCACAAAGATGCTCTTCTTGTATTCCTACCAGGAACAGACGGAACAGAAATTTACCCAACCAGTCGGAGGCTATTGGAGAGTTTATATTCCAGTGACGAATACCAAAGTTATTTGAGCTCTTTAGAGACATCGACATTAGGCTGATGATCTAGCTCGAGTTTTCCAGAAATTAGATTGTTTCTGACGCTCTCAGACTAGGCACTATATGTTCAAGTAGTTATCCAGAAGTATAGTATCATAATATGCCTAAATCCAGTTTAGCAAACTTGGTCACAGACTTATCAGAATAGGTAACAGACTGCAGAACTCCCAGATTCCTCAGATCATAGGTGGTGGGAATCGTTTTTTTTTAAAAAAAATAGAAAGGTAGGAATATATACTAAAATGAATATTACAAAGGTGCACTGTATGTGTGGTAGAAGGAGTTTTGATGACCATTTTTTTGCCTTGAACACCATGCTTTGGAATGCAGTGAAAGCCTGCAGTTCCTTTCACTTTCCAGTGGATATCTGTCTTCAGGGGAGTAGAGTTTTGTAAATTCCGGGGGGGCAGGGGCTCTTCAGTGCGTGCGCGAAGCATGTGCGCTCGCTGGGGCAATGTCCCCCCCTGCCGTGAAACCTCCGTGCCTCCCCGGGCCCTTCCGAGGCCCGCCAGCCGCTGCTGCCAGAGCCTCTCCCCCCCACACTCCTTTCCTCTCCCTTTGCCAGTAAAAGAGGGAGGGAGAAGGAAGGATGGAAGAGTGGCCAGGTGGGGGGGGGGGAGAGGCACCGGCAGCATCAGCTGCCGGCCTCAGAAGGGCCCCGGGAGGCACGGCAGCAGGCACTATGTTTTCCTGGGGGGGCTCAGTCCCCCCCGGGAAATTTCAAAGGCGGCTCGAGCCCTTGAGCCCCCCCGTAGTCTACGCCTATGTCTGTCTTCATCCATAGATTCAGAGCTGGAAGGGACAAAAAGACCAGCTAACCTAACTATATACTAGACTGTGCAATTCCTGACTCAAGGTGTCTCAGGCAGAGTGATGATACATTGGAGGAAGGGTCTTTACAGACTGAACCAAGAAAATGAACCAAGTTAGAAAGTTAGAAATGATACCCACGCCTGCAATATTGGAAGGGAAATTGGAATCTCTGAATATTTAGAATTTCATTAAAGTTAGTAAGAAACAGTCATTTCACACTAAAAAAAACCCCATGCCAAATTGCTTTTTAAATAAGGTTTCCCTCAGTCTCCTAAACCTTTCCCAGTGCCTGTGCTGTCCTCAAAGAGAGGATGGGGCAAATGCACAGCAACAACTATCTTTCTAAATTTACCTAACAAACTTTATCTTTATGCCTTATATACCCCAAACAGAACTTAACTAAATATAAAATGTCCGTATTAATCTACCATCTAATTAATATTTGAATCTACTAATCCTAAATATTTTAAACTAAGTATTAAGTAAATATATTCACTGATGGATAGAATGGGACGCAAATGTAGGATGAGGTATTCGGAAAGAAACATCAGGAGGACCATTTCAGCATTCAGAGCATTAATTAAGAGCAAACAGTCAGGGGATAGCAGGGAGATTACAGATCAGCTATGCTTGCCTTCCTATTGGAATGGACCAATAAGGAACAATTTTCTGTTGTCTGCTCACCCTCCCGCCACCTTTCCCTTGGCAAAACTGTGGCAATACCAGTCAGGGGACAGTCATCATCTCCCTGCCCACACAACTCTTGGTGCTAGGCTGTTCTGGGAATATGTTTTACTTTCATTTCCAGGACAACCCAGTCTGCTTTCTATAGAAATTAGTACTATTTTGAGTATCTGGAATGTTTCCAGAATGATAGATTTTCATTTTGAAGACAGCCTAATATACTTTCTATAGAAGCTAGTGGAATTCCAAGCACCCAGAATTATAAAATATGTATTTGGAAATACTTGAAGTATTCTGAGCGTGGCACTAATTCATGCTTCAAACATTTCTGAATTAATTAATTCAAACATTTATGAATCCAGATTTTACATCCCTAACTATTATATGGACTCAAGGAAAGAGGTGACCATTTTTTAACTTGATTGCTATCACTGATAGTCAGCAAATGTTTCTATAGCTTGCTGAAGATGTTGGCTCAATGGCTTTTGATATTGGATGTGAGATTTTTGAATAAACACTGTTTGTTGGTGGCTTCAGAGCTACGATAAAGTTTTGGATGGAGGCTGATGAAGCAGTTCAAAGTTATGATGTAGTTTGAAGAAGAAGAAAAATCTGAATTTGTATTAGCTGGAAAAAAAGAAACCAGAAGATGAAAGTAGGATATTATTTTCTTTTTAGGGACTTGATGCTGATATACACACTATTAATATTATCTGTAAAAATGGCTGTCTGCTTTCTCATGCTCATAATCTGTATAATTTGCAGGTAAATAGATACACTGCAGAACTGTCCTAACAAATCTAACCTTAGCAGCTGACCCTGGATCTTCCTGCCATTCAGAAAAGCAAAGAGATGCATGCATGCAACGACATTATAGTAAAGTTCATTGACACAGCCAAAAACTAATATAGGCAGAACACAATCATAAACCAGTCTATTCAGAATCAATGCTCCCTCTAAGCTGTTGAGCCTTGTGAGCAAAAATTCTACTTTGTGAGCTACTGGCATTAAAGCTGTGAGCGAGCAATTTGGCTACTGCATAAATTAGTTTTGCTCTGGAGCCATCCTTCCTGAGCTAAGACAAAAATCTATGAGCCAGAGACTAAAAAACTGTGAGCTAGATCACACTAACTCAGCTTAGAGGGAACACTGTTCAGAATCCTATTCAGGTCTATTCAAAAGGGCTTAATCCCCAGGAAGTGTTTTTACGATTGCACTGGTCATGACTTAATATCAACCCTGACCCATTCATTATCCAGTTTCTCCTTTTCTGTACTTAGTAGAATTGGCAGTATTTCATGAAGAACTTTTTAGGAATAAGTGATGGATCTGAAATATAAGCTGAAATATGTGTTGAATATAGTTGTTTTTAGAACTGAATTGTTTCTGAAATTCTTTCTCCACCCCCTGACACCAATTTCTGTCATTTAAAAAAAAGACACAGGAAGGTTAGGTACATTTTTGTACAAGTGCACTTCTTCTGACAAATGGTTCCAATGAATCATTTTAGAGCTGAACAAGAAACAGATGTCAGTTAATTAGAGATTTGAATTTAATGACATGGTTGCATAGGTGTAGCAACCAAAACAGCTGTGTTCTTCTGCCTAACATTAAATTAATTTCTTTGAAGGCATCCTTTACATTTTTCTTCATTTTCAATAAATTGTCTTTTACAAGTTTATAAGATAAGCATGGAGGTTCAAAATATTTGACTTCTTGGGAGCTAATCCTCCCAAAAATCAATTCATTTAAAGCCACTATGAGAAACTACAAAATTATCTCATTAGCTAATCTTCCAATAAACAGAAAAACTGGGAGGCGGATGAACGGTATTTGAGAACATTTGATTCTAAGCCACACTGGTCTTTTACTTCAGCGTTCCCAAACTCTCCTCTCTACATGCCATATTTAAAAAAACAGTGAGAATGAATAAAGAAGAAAGACAAGGAGTTTTAGGGGCATAAAGAAAGAAGTGACAGACCAATTCATATCCACTCTTCCTCAGTAGCTGGGGCTTCACTATTTCTGATTTATTCAAAAATAAATAGGAAATTAACCAATGAAAATCAACCCACATGTGTCTTCTTTAATAATCTGCATCTGATGCATCATCTTTGAAAAAAAATGATGAGTGTGTAATAAATTGTGTATAAAGCATTGTGGTTAAAAAAAACCCCTCATAATTGCGTATGCACATGAAGCTGCCTTATGCTGAATCAGTCCATTGATCTGTCAGGATCAGTATTGTCTACCCAGACTGGCAGCTGCTCTTCAGGGTCTCAGATAGAGGACCTTCTACATGCAAAGCTGATGCTCTGCCATTGAACCAAGGCCCCTCCCCTGTGGAATTTCCTGTCATGGAATATGGGGATGGCTGCTAGGTTATATAGCTTTCAAGAAGAATACACAAATTCATGCAGGATAGGTCTATAAATAACTACTGGCTACAGTTGCTAAATGGAACCTTCACATTCAGCAGCAGTATATATCTGGATATACTGAGGAAATATGTTCACTGCTGATGGGATTTCATACTTATATACTTTCATGTTTTGCTTATTGGCTGCCCAGAGGTGTCTGGATGACTGCTAATGGAATCAGGATGCTGTACCAGAGAGATCCTCTGTCTGATCCAGTATGGATCTTAGTCTGAAGAAAGAATTTAGGTTTTCTTAGTGGGAGGAGAGGGGCTCAGATTAAACCCACCCAGTTTAGCACTAGTTTCCTACTGCAGATCTGTACATGTTGGGACAGAGTAAGAGGAGGCAATAAACTCTGCACTGTCCATTTTGCTTCTGTGTGTACTTTGGCTTTTTATGTCAAATACTGAACCAGAGAGAAAGGCAAGATGTAAATCAGTGGGTTTTTTGTTTTGTTTTTTGTTTTTGCATTGGAAAGCATTCTGCCTTTACATAAGTGGACTGGGAGAATGTCAAAGAAGAGGATCAAGTGCAACATGATCAGTACTTATACAACTGATTTTTGAATTGAGAAAAATTCTTATGACCTATACTATTCTAGATGTTCTCACAATTAAATTAAAAGTTCATATCAACATTCCATTATTTCACCCAAAGACAGTAAATATCTCCCCTTATGTTGTGTGCAGCTTGTTATTTCAGATTGCATTGCTCATCTCTATTTTTAATATTCACACATTTGAAGCAAACTGTGGAATAGATTACACATTGGTGCTGAGAGACAAATGTGTGTGTGCATGCATGTGCACACACATATATAGAGAGACAGCAGTTTTGCAATAATATTAATTTATTACAAAGATATCAGTAAAAGGGGCCTGACTTCAGAAATGCAAGTTCATTTCACTAGGTGGAATAGTTACACAATATTTTGAATAGAAAGCTGTCATTGCATGAACATTGAAGAAAGAACTTATTCAATATATATATAATATATGAAGAGAGAATATACAGCCAGACAATATGAGAGAGAGAACTCACCATTTCAGTCTTATTCATAGCCCATAAAAAATGTTGTTTTACCCACAATACAGACTTCATTAGCAGTCCATAGTTTATTCTAAGGATAGGCAACATATAGGCCGAGGACAGACTTGATTTCTGCCGCGCGTCTGCGGAGCGGCAGAACAAAGTGGGGGGAATTGCCCCCACTGCGCGGTGTTCACACGCTGCCGGAAGGAAGCTGCCCGCAGCATCCAGACTGCGGGTGGCTTCCTGCGGCGGTGTACGAACGCCGCGCGGCTCCCCCAGCTGGCACGCGTTCACACCCTCCGGAAGCGGGTGGAACGCGCGCTGCAGCAGCCGGGACACCACTTTTAAGTGGTGCCTGGCTGCTGCAGGAGCAGCATGGCGCTGGACGCGATGTGTCCGGGCCGCCTCCTCCAAGCAGATGCGGCAGTCTGAACGGCCGCTCTGCCTCCGCTTTCAAAGCAGAGGCAGAGCGGGCCAGACTGCCAGTCTGTCCTCAGCCATAGACAATTTGTTGTACTAAATCATATGTGAGAGACAAAAACATGGCACAATACCTGATTATCTGTTTTGCATGCAGAATTTCTCATTTTCAAGTCTTTATACCTCCAGTTGAAAGATAATCTCTCTAGAATAGGTGATGTGATCGGTCAAACCCTGGAGAGCTTCTGATAGTCCAACAATCTGATTCAGGAGAAGGTAACTTAATGTGCATATATGTTCCTAGTGGATTCACCAGTGAACTCTGGATTAAGGCAGCACATTACCCCTAGATTTGGGCTATCTCCCCACTGGACTCTGGAGGTGAGCTCTCCCTGCCTTTTCTATCTATTTCGATGATGCAGTCTGAAGTGGAGATTTGTACTCAAGGTTCTACTCATAACATGGAAGCTTCAGCAACTCTCAGACCTACTGTACAAGCTGCACCATTGCCTTCCTCTACAAAATCTTCCTTGGTGGTCTCCCATTCAAGAACTGACCTTGCTTAGCTTCTGACAAGACCTAGCTATGCCATGCCATCTTCCCTCCAGAAGCAAGGAGGACACTTCCAAAATGACTATAGCCATCTGTACCCTAGAAAGGTCTATAGTTTAGCATGATAAAACATGCACAAAGAAAAGCTTTGGCTTTTTAGAAAAATAACCATAGCAATTTTAAAAAGTTAAAAAAATATCCAGGATCATCAGTCATTCAGAAAGGATCCCTAGTAGGAAATACATTTCTAATCTAAGCCCTAAATATGAAAAAACATTTCACAGATTATTCTCAAGAAAATCTTATGCTAAAGATAAGAATGACAGTGTGATGTCACAAGCAGGCCATGTGTCTATCCTACTTCCATGTAGCAAGTAGTTTCCTGTAGCAATGTGAGATTCTACCTGGTGACCCTGGGCTCATCTGGAAAGTCATCTGGATTTTGAACCTCCCTGCTGAGTGCTTGGAAAAGAATATGAGAGGGTTTTTCAAAATTGAAATGGGTGAAATCTGCCATCTCTATAAAAAAGGCTAAATTGCCAAGTTTTTGCTATTTCCAATATTCATTGCTTCTTTGTTAAATGAACGATATGTGTTAAGGTTTCAGGATACAAAAGTAAAATCAGAGTTGCAGACAGGATTTGGGATACAATGAACTGTGAATGGAGCAAGTCCCACTCTGACCCCGCTTCCTGAAAAGTTTCTCCAGAGTGTCAGGAGACTCTCATCGAGATATGTAAATTATGCCCCATTTTCCTCCCCAATGGTGACCCAAAGTGGCTGGCATAACGCAGTTCTCCTCTCCTCCATTTTATCATCACAACAATTCTGTGAGGTGGGTTAGGTGGAGAGTGTACGAGTAGCTCAACAAGCTTGCATGGCAGAATGAAGATTTGAACCTGGGTATGCCAAATTCTAGGGCTTATTGTTCCAATTTTAGTATATGTGCTGCCGAAGCAAGCACATCTAGGGCTTATCTATACTGTACAATAGACACAAATCATGTTGGAGATCCCCCAACATGACACATAAATGACTTGTGCTTAGGAGAACTCCCCTTTACAAAGTGCTCTGCCACTTGATGAGGCTCCAGGCTCTGCAAAGGGGAAGGAGGAGCTTCAGGGTTCCCTTCTGAGCCATTTTTGTAAGTGGAAATGGCCATGGGGAAGGGCTGTTTGGTCTTTCCTTGAGGTCCATGTGCCATTGATATATGCATCGTAATGTACAGATAACCCTCTAGTCCAGTACTTTAACCACTATGCAACACTAGTACCTGCTGTTTCATAAATGGAAGACTGCCCGTAGAACAGTATGGGGAAAATTCTGCAGGTTTTTTTTTTTCATTCCCAGTCTGTTCCCAAGGGTCCCTGTCATCTAGGAGTTGCTGTTCATATGTATAGGAGATTGCAGGAGAAAAAGGGAGAGAATAACCTATTCACAGTTTATAAGATCTAACTCATATTCATAATGTTAAATTTTTAAAAAAACACTTGCTGACTAATTTTTTTTTCTGGGTTCCTGCAATTTGAAATAAATTAAAAGGCTACTATTTTTTTTATGACAGTAATATTCCAGAGCAAGATAATCTATCTCAGAATGTCTAAAATTAAAAAGTTTATTCATTAGTACATGTCAGTTTCATAGACCATTCCTCTGCTTTATGTATTGATTTCCTTTCGTGATGATTCTAGCAAAATCCATCACATTCCCGCTATGTTTCTTCTTCTTCCTGTCATTAAATTAAGAATACCCTCACAACATTACTGGTGAAATGAATTGGAATTTCATAACTGATAATATTTTTAAGCTATTACTCTATCATTTGTATACATATACGTGCTCCTGGAGTGGAAGGCTCTTTAAAGGCCTAAACT
This sequence comes from Lepidodactylus listeri, assembly GCA_029233225.1. Taxonomy (NCBI): domain Eukaryota; kingdom Metazoa; phylum Chordata; class Lepidosauria; order Squamata; family Gekkonidae; genus Lepidodactylus; species Lepidodactylus listeri. The sequence goes on from JARCFY010000008.1 coordinate 69,511,798, forward strand.
GTTGATAGGAGAAAAAATGTCTGATGAAAAGATTCCAAAACTGTGATGCTATGCACACATAGCTGGAAGTAAGCCCCAGTGAGCATGTTGTGAGTCCCTTCTGAAATTCACCAGATTCTTACCACTTGGAGAGCAATCTTAGGCTGCGAGCACACAGCCCCTTTAATCCGGGAAGGATCCCGGATGTAAAGGGGCCGCATTTTTCTTCCTGCGAGTTGGGATGTTTACACATCCCAACCCCAGCGGCAGCGTTGGCGGCCACAGGAACGGTGGCGGCAGCTGCGGGAACGGCCACGGTGGCTGCCGCTGAAGAGGTGGCCGCGGTGGCAGGAAAGGCTGCCGGGAACGGCAGCAGAGGCGGCCGCCGCAGCAGCAGAAGCAGCGGTGACCTGGTGAGTTGGGGTTCCCCCCCCCTTTTACACTTGGGCGCATGAGTGGCCATGCGCCCAAGTGTAAAAAGGGGGGGAAATGGTGGGGGGCCCCATCTGGACAGCCCTGCTCTTGCAATGCTTGCGAGAGAGGGCTGTCCAGAAGGCTCGAATGTGGGTTCCTCCCGCGACTCCCAGGAAAACACTAGTTTTTCCCGGGGTCGGAAAATGTGGGAGCAACCCACATTGGAGCCCACTTCGCTGCGGGACTCGCTGCGGGCCATTGTGGATGGCCCCTTTAAATGCGGGAGGAAGCAGCCCTTCCTCCCGCATTAAGGGGCCGTGTGCTCGCAGCCTTAAACAGGTCTGCTGAGTCCTGCCAAGTCTGTTCAACGGGGCCTTCTCTGAAGAAAGCATTCTTAGGATTGCCCAAAGCTTGCACTAAAAGCCATGAACCACATCTTCTTTCGAATCCAGTACCACAAATGAGAAATGTCTGTTTAACAAATGTTTGAGGATTAGCTTGTGTGAACCATAGTTTGTACTTCTTATCCAGATAATCTCTTGGAATGCCTCTTGTTTGCCACAACTATGAATTGCCGTGATGATAATGGGATTTTGTTTTGCAATTTTGCAGACTGAATTGATTTTTGCCGTACCACTGAGTTCAATCCTATTGAGACGTGATGCTATTTGCAACACACACGGAAGGACCAGGATGTAAGAGTCATGCATTATTGATAGCGATCTTTAAAAAGAGAGAGAGATCTACAAGCATCGACAAGGAGTGGTAGTTGAATGTGAGCCTTTCTGAAAGGCATTGTTTGTTGAGACTGGGTCACCATCCTTTTTAGGTTCCCTGCAAAAATGCCTGCTTTCAGACAACTAAGGAAAGATACTGTTATGCTATTGAACAAGAAAATTCCTTCCCAAACCATCTGTGCAGGCAGGTGTAAGTTGCTATGAGACAAGGGCTTGCTAAAGTTAATTAGTCATATAACCGGGGGGGGGGGGGGGGGGAACCTCCTGGGTTACTTATGCATTGCCTTCAACTTATACATGTTATTACAACCAATCAGACGCTGAAAATGCTGGGCCTGAGATGAGCCAGTCTAGAGAGGTGTTCTCAGATAAAGTGTTACACGTTGTATATCGAGTGGACTAGAAGTGCAACATCTTCCCCCTGCTCCCAACAAACACACATGCTCCTTTCCAATCATTGCAGGGTTATGTGCTTTACCTCTCTGTTGTCAACAGGCAATCAGCAGTAGGTTGTCAAGATTTGTTGAGATTATGCTTGTTAAGTTTCAAGGAGAACATAAGAAAAAGACAGGTGCTTCTGTGTTTGGCTATCCAGATTGTGTGTGTGTGTTTGTGTGCATGTGTGAGTTTCAATGGAAAATGCAGACTGTGCAAATAATTTTTTTATTTTGCCCTTCTGGGGCCAAGCCACTCTTGCCTCCTTTAGATAAGACCTGTAAACTGGTTATAACAGAAAGTAGTCTGCAATCATGCGGACTCACAGTGCAGCAGAACTGTTGTCAAGCTGCCTTGAAGCACTCTGCCTGCAAATGCAGTAAGACACAACAGCGATTTGTTCATGTTTGCTTCATACCAGCAACTGCTAGTGGCTGAATAGCCTGGGTCTCATTTATTTGAGCTGATTTGCCTGAATGGATGTTGTCCTGATTTAAGAAGGATCATTGAGAACATTTGAGAAGACACTGGGTGCCTTTGTTCATTGACTGCTTTCTCAGTTACATACCATGCATCACGAGACCTAATGTCAGATGCTCTGGAGGAATCATACTATGATGCTAATATTCTCCTTTGATGCATCCTCTAGACCACTACTGTTGATTTATATAGTGGCTTATACTATGCGTTGCATACTGCTAAATAGCATTTTAAGTGCCTCTTACTTATTAGCTCAGTAATCTTTACAACAACCTTATTGTTACCTCATAATGCAGATTGGATGGTGGAGGGTTGCCAAAGGCAACTAAATGAATGAATGGGTAAGGGCAGATTGAGAAACCAACAGAGGCTATTCTCTACACAAAAAAAGGTCATTTCTGTTTTGACCTTAGTTGCAGGAGAATTTCTGTGGTGCTATCCATCCATACAACAATGGATACATCATTTTTGAAATTATCTATCTCCCATATTTTTCCATCCACATTGGGCTTTATTCCATTATGATAATGAATCTACTTTCCCCTTTGTTAATGATGCTGGTGGATGTATACGTCTGCATTTTTGTTTTCAGTTTAAGACAGCTAGTGCTTTTAAATCATGATACCAGAAATATCAACTAATGGCAGAAATTGAAATGACATCCATTCACTTTCCAATGCATGCCAAAACACGTCATTCTGAGAACATGGGGAAATAGTAGGACAAAACCTGGTCACATACCACAGAGCTTCTATTCTGCATTAAAACATGCATGCGCATAAAGGCAAAAAATTGAACCCTCAGGGGAAAAAATGGGTCTGTAACCGACAAAAAATGGAAGAACAGCAGGTTGATGGTTAAACAGGAGGTTGAAGTTAAAAACATAAGTAAGCATACAAAAGACATATAAAAACCTTGTAGGGGCCCAAATAAAGCCTCATAAAATGTTCAAAGTTACAAATACACAAAAGTACAGTGTATGACCTGACGTGTTTCAGCTCACAAGAGCCTTCTCCAGAGGTCAAATAGTACAAAATACACCAAGCAACAGAGTCCCTGTTATGCGTGTAAGGCAATAAACAATAAATGAAATAGGTCCAAAACTGGAATGTCCCAATATGGAATTGAACGACACACCAAAAGGTTTCTATTTGGGGACACAACTATATCTGGCCTTGTGTCAGAAGTAGTTGCATAGACTGGAAATAATATTTACCTTCCAGTTTAGGTCCTAAGAGTGCAAATAAAATTGCCATGTCAGGGACAATGGGCCATCAACATGTAACAGTTCTGTGCGTCTAAGGGATAGTTGTCCCCCATAAACAGTAATATGTTTGAGTCTCCCAGTTTAAAAGCAATCTGTCTTGTTTGCACTATTTTTATGCTGGGTAGCCCCCACCCACAAGACCCTCACATTTCATGTTTCTTAAATGTCTAGTTATATTTAGATAACTTAAAAAATATTATTTAGATAACTTAAAAATATATTTTAAGCAAAGGTTTTTACTATTAAAAGTTTACTTTTATCAATAATAAAGTTTTACAAGCATCATACAAAAGGTGATTATTTACAAAGGTGAAAAATTCTGTATATGTTTTAAAAGAAGTCGGTACATAAAAGATAAACAACAAATTTCAACAAAGGGAACCGCAACCCCTTAGCCCAGTGCACCCATTAAGAGCCTCCTAGGTGCATATTCACTTTTGGAGGGATTCATTTTCCAGCTCACTTTGGGATAGGTGGGCTTCCATTGCTGTTATGGTAAAGGAAAATAGAAGACAAATTAGACAATGTTTTTGCTTGCTATGGACTTCCTGTTAAAGAAACTAGAAGCAACTTCCTTCCAAAAGTAAATGGGTCTAAAAAACCTGGTATGACAAGCTTCCCCCTACCTTGGCCTTTGGGCAGGGCTGGCAAACCTATCAGTCAGGGAGGGGATGCATCTACATTGGGCTCTAGCTGTACACTGCCCCAAATACAGTTTTATTGAAGAAAGGACAGGAAACTTTACTCTTGGAGGTCTGAATGTATCACCTACATGATTACTAGGAGAATGATTGGGAAGGGGGAAATAATGGGTTGCTGCATCTCTTACTAGCATGGCAGCACTCCTCCCAACTTGGGACAGCCACCCTGCTCCCAAAGCCTCCATAGGGAGTTGAAGTACGGAGGTCTCAAACGGGCTGGGGGGGGAACTCAGGCCCCCAGGATGTCAAAAACCCCGCGCCCTGATTTGGACCTCTTAAATTTTGCCCAGCACTCTTCAGGAGTACATGGGAACCACATACCCCAAGGCTGATGGCAATTTTCCTGGAGAGGGAGGGGTTCTTGAGTGCTAAGCATCACTCAAGCACCCTGTCCTGCCTTCAGGAGGATGGCCAGCATGGCTTCCACCTCCCTGTCTTACCAAAAGTTGCCCTGGTGTCTAGTGGCCATCCTAGCATTGCAAAGTTGAAACTCTGAAATGACAGACTCAAAAAAGGGCGCTCTTTTTCTTGAATGTTGAAACGAAACTGAAGGCAAAGGGAAGTGATTGGCCAGCTCGATTTTTAGCTTGCATTTTGAAAGTAAAGAGACATCAATTGGCTGAATGCTGAATTGGTAGAATGCTGTGACAGACAATCCTGAAATTTAACCATTTCCCTTCCAACATTCCCCCAAAGAAACCTCATATAAGACATTAGCCCAGTTAAAATTCAGCTGGAATCTTGTGCAGATTCACCTTTATACATTTATTGTGGAATAGAGCTGAACTCTCCTCTTCAGCAAGGTACATAGTAGCAAAGCAATATTGAAAGAGAAAATGTGGAAAGCAGGTCCAGTTTCTCTGCTGGAGCACCAGAAAATCAGCTATTGCATCCCTAACTCTCTCCCCTTCCTCTTTAAGTCTTTTGTTTCCCCTCACATTGCACTTCTGTGCTGGGGGAATTGATAAGGGATCCCTAGCACAAAATTCACCCAGAATGGCATGTCTCTTCTGTTTGCATATGTTGCACAGTAATAATGCTGGTAACACTGGGCTCTGATTCCTCCAGTCTATTTTGCAAGCATTTCCAGTGTGACTTTAAATGTCCAAAGGTTCAAACATTCCTTGCCCTGCTCAGTGTACAGTCAAAAGTCCTCCTACATCTCTCCTTATATCACCCATACAATTTCAACAGCCAGCATTTGATGGGGCTATGATTAGTGCTGGAACTTGCTCACCACCTAAGGTAATAGGGTTTCTGGCAATAAACAAGCGAGAATCCATGGCCTTGAAGAGGTCTGAGAATTGGAAAAGAAATGCATTCTGGTTTTTCCTGTTCTACCCAATCTCTGCGTGTATAAATCTGCCAGTATGGTCCACAGTCCCCCTTAATAGCACAGAGCAGTATTGTTTGCGGTTGAGGTATTTTCCTAGTCTGCCATGGGGTGCTCTAACTTGAATGTGAGTGCCATCGACTGCACTGATGCAGTATGGGAAACTGAGTTTAGCAAATCCATCCATGGTCTTCTGTGCACACCACTGTCCATATTTAAGATTCTTAGCTGCCTACTGCACATGCTTCTTTGGTAAGTCATGCACAATCTTAGGCTGCTTTCAAAAATAAGAATTGCTAGCTTCCAGAGTAAAATCAGCACAAACCTTCAATCACACATGCTCTTTGGTGTAGTGAGCTGTTTACCTGATGCACATCAGATAAAGGAATTCAATTCGGGGGGGGGGGGGACCAATGGGAAGGACCACTCAAACATGGGAAAAGAGGCAACCAATAAGGGGTTATATGTACATCAGGTACTACTCTCAGGTGTGGTCTGATGGGAGGGGAATATACTTGTAAGGGGATTTCTCAGCTTCCTTGAGGCTGCTAGAGTGCTGCAATGCTTCAGTACATGCACAAAAACAAACAATCAAAAGAGTAGAAAATAAATCCTCAATGTGAATGTGAACAGATGGAACCCTGACAGGGAAAAAAACAAAGAAAACTTGAAAGTTTGAAATGATTGCACCTATAGTGACATCATCGGGTCTGCCATGACATCCATGAAAACCCGAAAGGTGGCTGCAGTCAGGAAAATGCCTGAAAAAAGGAAGAAATGGGAAGTTCTGAACAGTCCAAGCATTTGTTATTAGCACAGATGAAACCTCCAATTATGTGAACTGCACCAAGGCAGAAAAATGCTGCAGGAAGCTTGCCCCCCCCCCCCCATTCCAGAAAATGTCCTCATACAATTCTTGTGTTTTGAACCTTTTGTTTGGGAATGTCTAGAATTATCATCAATTCATGCCAGCTAATAGGAATGCAGCAGTCACCAGTCTGGTGGGACCATAGGACTGGGCTGCCCAAGTCTTTAGAAAATTAGCTAGCCTAAAGGAATGGACCTTGCATGTTTTTATTAAGCCTCTTGCATAGGTAATTTCATATACTCATCTTTGGGGGATTTTCTAACAAATCTAAGACTTGCCATCTTGACATGTATAGTAAAGTTCAGCTACTCAGATGAAAAATAATCTTGCTATTTTGTGCCTCCCTTAATGACATAAGATTCACTAGCATATCTACTTGTGTGGCCAATTGTCTCTAGAGATCACAAAAAGCCAACGATGGCTTGCATACATATATTTATGTGTGTTTAAGATGTGCACATAAAATGCAAAAGCATTATTACACAAAATTGGAAGCTGAAAGTTGTGATTCAATACATTTACTCCAGCTAAATACCAGACGTGACCTCACAGAACTCACTTCTTTCAACTGACCCTTTAATAAGAAGAGGGATATTTCTTCTCTGTCTAATGCATTTTTATCTAATACATTTTTATCCCATCCTTTCTCCAAGGAGCTGCACACAAGGTTCTCCTTTTTGTCATTTTGTCCTTATAACAAACCTGTGACGTATTTCAAGCTGTGACTGGCCCAAGATCAAGTTTTGGGGCAGAATGGAAATTTGAATCCAGATCTTCCAGATGCTAATCTGATATGCTAATCACTGCACCACATCTTCCTCTCTTCTGATTTCACAAGTCTTCTGACACAATTGATGTAGGAAAGTTGTTTGAAATGTAAAGGATTCTATGGTTTAGCCATAATTAATTTTTCATTAAAAAAATGGTAGTATATTGGCTCAGATATATGCTTCTTCTTAGAGTTAATCACTAGAAATAGTATGCCACTTTCTGTGTAGTTTAGTAAAGGCACTGAAATCCGAAAGATGGCCTCTTTTCTGGCCTGCATTTATTTCATTTCTTTGCAATACACTGCCCTTGCACAGGATATCACTGATGTCTCTGTGTGATATATTTGACTGACATATTTCATCTTTGTTCAAGTTAAAGAAAAGACAGAGGATCCTTGGGAAAGGCAAAGGCAGGCACCCTCTCATTATTAATGGTTGGAATAAAGGTAACTCAGTATGCTTTGGATACTTGGGACATTTTTTATAATGCAAACAGAATGCATGTAATCTCCTTACTGGAGGAGTAACATGAGAGATTCCTCATTAGGTATGGGTACAAGCAGGCTCACAAAGAAATGGTCATGATGAATTTTGGCCAGTTCATGGTTCATGAGGTAAAGTTTGTAGCAGGACAACCAGTACAAACTTTCCATGAACTTTCAAGCTGTTTGTGGTGATTCCTAGTGGACTGTAGATGGATACACTTCCAGACAGACAGTCTCCACTCAATCTAAATGTTTATAAAGTTCAAAGTAATGGGGGGGGGAGACTTGGAGGCCATATAAAGGAGCATCTGGGGAAGGTCCTTTGTGACTTTGATGTCTCTAGCTTGCACAGGATCCATTCTATACACTCCTGAACCTCCTGACCTGTGCCTGCCAAAATCACTGCCTATTATTTCCCCAGAAAGCACTTTCTTGGGGAGGGGGGCATAACTTGGACCCTATAAATCCAATCCTCACCAAACTTGGAGGGCAGGTAGAGGAAAGTCAGGTGGAGATTCTCTACAAGTTTGGTGTCAGCAAGCTTGGTATCTCTAGCACGCTGGGAGGAATTCAACTGCATTATGACCCTCACAAACCAAATGGATTTGTTTGGCAGCTAAAAGTTTGTAGCTGTGTGGTTTGCAAATTGAGTACCCCATGAACCACGAACTGAACTGCATTTCTCCAGTTCATGCCCATCCCTTTTTCTCACTCACTACACCCCTCCTTCTCTTCCTGTGTCATTCTTCTCATGATTTTGAAAGAAGCAGGATTCTCCTGTTTTTTTTGTCTCTCTCTCATGAGAGAATGGCTACTCAAGCCCAGGGCATGCTCACCAGCATACTCTGGAATAGCCAGCCACTTATAGGAATGCACATGACTCTGGAATAGCCAGCCACTTATAGGAAAAAACATTCTTTAGTCTTCTCTACCATTATATTCTAAAAGATGTGAATCTGCATTCAGCAAAGTAAGTTTTCCTCCCCCCCCCCCATTGTCTTTGCCTTGTGTTTGCTGAATTTTACACCTACCAGCTACACAATTCTGCTATATAAACAGTAATTTTCAACATTGATGGCCTGGTTGGGGCTGGCCTTGATTGGTAAAATTGCATGGGAAGAAAGCTAAACCACTTCTTCCCCTCTGCCATGATCTCAGCTCAAATCAAGATGTTGCACTGCTGCGGTTTCCTTTTATAAGCCTTAGAAAGATTCACTTATGAAGCTCAGTAATGAACATTTGCTTTGCATACAGAAGTTCTCCAGTTCAAGCCCTTGCATCTCTAGTGAAATGGATCAGGTATTGGTGATGTGAATATCTCTAACTGAGACCCCAGAGAGCCATTGCCACCTTGATAGACCAATATTCTGACTCAGTAAGAGGCAGTTTCATGTATTACTATTATACAAGAACGTTGTCCACTTATAAGAGGTGTACACACTATAACAAGGGATTTTTATCTGAAAATATGAGCAATGATAAGAAGCATTGCCACTTGTTCACTGAAGAATTTTACTTTATTTTAACCTGAAATTTTTGTTCCTGTTGAGAAAAGATGTAGTAGTGATTGTCTGTCCTGAATAGCCTGTCTTGCACTCTTTATCTTCTTCATTTTTGTCCCCTAGCAGGGAGTTCCTATGTTTGTTGTGACTGTCCCAGTTCTCCTGTACTCTGGCAGTCTGCTTCACTAGGTTGATCAATGCCATGGAAGCAGGAAATATGGTACATTCTGAGCAGCCCCGTGTATTTAGTACGCACGTTGGCAGGATTCCAATCTCATAAGACGTATCTGGAGGGGTTGTTCCACATTTATATCATTTGGTTGAATCTCTTTCCCTTTGTTGTATGTGTAGCATTCAGCACATTAAACGTGGCTGTGGTCCAAGAGAGAGAATTTCAGCCAGCTGCACTTTCCACTGTGCTTGCTGTTTGATCACGCTGAGTTCGAACGGACAGGATCCATCTGGCTTAATTAGCATATGGGCCCTCTGTTTCCATTTTCTGTAATAGCACACAGCCTCCTTGATAAGGAAGCAAAACATTCCTGTGACAGGCGACTTTATACCAAAGACAAGTATGTGGATTTGCTTTGGAATTCAAAGGGCTGGAAAGAGAGGATCTAGATGGATTCAGCAGGATCAGCTAATCCACACTGAAATGTTCCTTTCAGATGCAAAGTTACCATAATTGAAAGAAGCATTTCTTTTGGTCCTGGGGGAATGTGATTAAACTCTTCCTTGGCTGCTATGATTAAGATAAGGAAAAAGATGGCACAAATACTGAAACTAAGAGCACCCCAAGGCTGGACATGTTGACTGGGAAGCAGGAATGTCGGAATGTGCCTATTTTCATTCCTTCTTGCTTTTGTCTGTTTTTGAGAGGAATTTTGTTTTGCCCATATTTACTGCTCCTGTTTTCAACTCATTTTTTGTCTTTTCCATCACCTAGATAACATGCAGGCTGTGTTCCCTCTAAGCTGAGTTAGTGTGAGCTAGCTCATAGATTTTAGCCTCCAGCTCACACATTTTTGTCTTAGCTCAGGAAGGATAGCTCCAGAGCAAACTAACATATGCAGTAGCCAAATAACTCACTCACAACTTTAATGCCAGTAGCTCACAAAGTAGAATTTTTGCTCACAAGACTCCACAGCTTAGAGGGAGCATTGGATGTAGGTATCATTTATAGGCAGGTGACACAGAAATAACATTACAGTTGTGTTAATGTAATGGGAAAATATCAGCATGAGAATACGAAAACTGGTTTACAAATAAAGTCTCACAGGTTCACTTTGCGCAAAGCCATTTCAAAAGATATTTCTCAGTCACAATTCTGGGCTTCTGAAATTCAGTGGATCTGTTTGGAAGTTAAATCTTACTTGTTTCAATGGAACTTACTTCAAAGTCAGTGTGTTTAGCATGGCAACTGAGATCACAAATAAACAGGAATCATGTTCACCTCAAGATAACTTTTTGAGCATCAGCTTTTGTGGACTTGAACCCACTTCTTCAGAGACTCTGCATGGATCGTGGGTGTAATTTCAAGCGTTGAGGCCGGATGCAAATAGCATAATATCTCTGAGCTTCCATCACACTGCATGATCTGATCTTTTTACTTGCACATTGGCATGGCAAGTTCTTTAGAGACAGGTAGTTTATATATGCATATATGGCATCAAAGCTTCACATTGAAGGCTGTGTGCTATAACATATTGGAGGATGTGTTTCCTATAATAGTCATTCCAACATATTAAATCAGTACAGAACAAATGAAATCAAAATGTCCTTACTATCTCCAGTTTCAGAACATATCAGCTGTATATAGTGCTCCATAGATTACTGTGAGTCAGGGATCCTAAGGCTTAAACAGAGAATGCTGTGGTTTGGGAATATAGCAGCTACTATGAGAGACTGCTCTGCTCAGCCTTCAGAACTGTCTTGAGACCCAGAAGGGAATGTGTAACATCAGACCCCGTGATTATCTGATAATACAAAGCCTATATGAATTGGTCAAGTCTGGGAGACATTCTTGGGCTTTGCCTTCTACCAGTTCTGGCTTAACTGACTATTACAAGTTGGACTTCGAATGCCTGTTTATTCATATTTTTGGGTAGATCCTAGCACTGTGTAGCACATGTACATGTGGATGCCTGAGCTTCAAACCAGAAGAGGAGATTGGATTTATACTGTATCCTTCACTTGGAATCTCAGAGCGGCTTACAATCTCCTTCCATTCCTCTCCCCACAACAGACACCCTGTGAGGTTGGTGGGGCTGAAAAAGCTCTTTCAAGAACTGCCCTTGAGAGAACAGCTCTGAGAGAACTTGTGACTGACCCAAGGTCACACCAGCAGCTGCATATGGAGGAGTGGGGAATCAAACCTGGTTCTCCCAGATTAGAGTCTACGCTCTTCACTACTACATCAAACTGGCTCTCAAACCAGCAAACATAGCATCTGATTACTCTTATAACCATGCGAAATGCATTGTGCATGTACATTCCAAAGTATTCTCACCAGGAGGATTGCCAGGTCCCTCCTGGCCACCAGCAAGGGGTGGGGGTAAAGTTGCCAGCTTCAGGTTGGGAAATGCCTGGAGACTTGGGGGTAGACCCTGGGGAGGGCAGGGACCTCAGTGGTGTACAATGCCACAGAATTCACCCTCCAAAGCATCCATTTTCTCCAGGGGAACTGATCTCTGTAGTCTGGAGAAGAGCTCTAATTCCAGGGGATCCCCAGGGTCCCACCTGGAGGCTGGCATCCCTACTCACTAGCAATGCCATTTCATGCATTTTCTAAATGCATTGATGTGTCAGTATATGTGCATTGATTTGGCAGGGCTATTTTTGTAGAAAAAGCCCAGCAGGAACTCATTAGCATAATAGGCCACACCCAACAGCAGAAAATCATTAGCATTTTAAGCCACACCCCCGACAGCACAGCTCCCTCCCAGGATTGGCTTCCCCTGCAACTGCCCTGCAGCTGGGAGGTGCCTGGGGAACCCAAGGGGGGAAGGCTGTGGGTGTGGCCAACTCAAAAGCGAGCTGGAACTCCGTTCCTGTGCGTTCCTGCCCAAAAATAGCCCTGGATTTTGGACTTAAATGTTTTCTCTTACGGCTCTATCTTAAGAACATGTTCAGCCCTGACAAACTGTATACAGTCCCTCTTAGGAAAAAATGAATGTGCTTTTTAGAATCAATGCTGACTTACCTATTGGAATGGGGAAATTAGGCATCAAGTTACATTCCAGGAAATGGAGGAGCAGGGATATAGTGCTCAATTGAGCTTGGAAAGGACACTGAATCAAAGGCTGCCATCGTACACAATAAGTCATCCACTTTTAATCCACTTTTAATGCACTTTCCAACTGGGTTTTGCCAGCTCACGCAGTAAAAATCCAGTTGGAAAGTACACTGAAAGTGGATTGAAAGTGGATTATTTAGTGTGTGCAACCACATACCTAGTCTTAATTTCACAATTTGGTTAAACTGCTGAATCAGGTGCCCTTGATAGGTTATTCCTTGCTTTCCCTTTGGCAGGCTTTAATCTATACTTTTGCAGTAATTCAACATCTCCATCTGAAATTCTGCTTGGCTTTAGGAGGGAATTGTCAGGCTATAGAAAAGTCCAGAAACATGTCACCCTGGATTGCAGTTCTGTGTCAAGATTTTGGGGAGTAGGGCATAGATCCTGTCACTTGTGTCAAGACTTGAAACTGGGGGGGGGGGGGATCTTTATTTCTCCATCTTGGACCCATTCTCAGGAAAGGGAATGAAGATGTTCTTATAAGTATAGCATTAACTAGCAAAATATTTTTTCATGTTCTTTTGCAGTATTCTGTCTTCTCTGCATGTCTACAAATTAGACAATTTCATTCCTCTTTAGTAGTTAGGGTTACCACACACACACACACACACCCAGCCACTGGCAGAGGATGGGGGCTATAGGGTTGCCAGAGCCAGGTTGGAAAACTCCTGGAGATTTGGTGATGGAGTCTAGGGAGAACAGGAATCTCAGTGTGGTACAATGTCATGGAGTCCACCTTCTGAAGGATCTGTTTTCTCCAGGGGAGCTGATCTCTAAAGTCTGGAGATGAGCTATAATTCTGGGGGATCCCCAGGTCCCACCTGGAGACTGGCATTTTTATTAGTAGCTTCAGTAGCTTAGATGTTTAGAAGCAAAATAGTTATCATAATCCCAACCTCATTCATTGCTGGACATCAGAAACACATCTTATTTGGCACACTTTTAGTAACAGGGAGCGTTTAATCCTTCTGCTAGCAGTGACTCTCCCAGGTTTGAGGCAAAGCCCTGAACCAGCCCTGCTACCTGCTATACGGAAGCATTAGTTGAATGTTTGGGGGCAACAATTATGTGCATGGAAAAAATGCCTTTGGAAGGCTCCAAAAGATTTTACATCAGTTCACTGCTGTTTGCTTCAATAGTGGGCCACAGCCAACTTTCTTTGTCTAAAATCAGCCTTGTAAGGCAGCATGATGGAATCAGTGCTTATAGGATGGAGGAGGCTGAAAATCTAGCCGACTGGGATTGTAAAAAGCTCGGTATGGAACGTGTTTTAGGGGATACTACAGGGCAAACTGTCGGAATATATGCTGAGTGGGCCACAGGACAGACATTTTTATTCTTCCCCTGGAAAATCACTTAATTGGATGCACATTTATTGGAGAAAACATCTGCAACAAAAAATACTAAGGGTTGAACCCAGGAGCCTGTTGAAGACTTTTGTTCACAGGTAGCCAAGATACATAAGAGCACTACAAGAAGCTGGAACAAAATAGGGGTTCATTGGTGGGAGAGATAAAAACAAGACAGAAGGAGGGCAGTGAAATGGGGCAAGTCTCCTTTCTTCTTTCAATGAGCAAATTTTCTATATAAATAAATATGTCCACCCACATTCCAACCATAAGTGTTTAATGGGCTAAGACCTTAAGATAGCAAAACAGAACTTTAAAGGACAGATGGGTACAAACCGGAAAAATTTGGTTAATGTCAAACCGAACCACAAACCAAATCAAACTGAGAAGTTTATTCGTTCGTGAACCATAGTTCATAGCTCTGCAAACCCCCTTGAAAGGGACCTCAGTCCCTTTAAATGGGGTTGGCAGAAAGCCTGAAAAACAGTTGAGTGGTGGGGAGCAGCCTGCTCTGTGCCGCTCAGCTGCTTTAGGCTGTCTTGTGCAGTCTCTTTAAAGTTTAATGGGCAAGCATAAGAAAGTAAAAAGCTGAGTGGTGGGGAGCGCTCCCCACCACTCAGCTGTTTTTCAGGCTGTCTTGTGCAGTCTCTTTAAAGGTATAAAGTTATTTTGCAGCTTTAGGAAAGAACAGAAAGCAGGGGATTAAAGGGACTCCAAGTCCCTTTCTGCTTTGTCCATGAACTGCCACAAACTGCTGTAAAGATTCATGTAAGTTCATGACAATCAGGGGTTATTTCGAGCAGGAGCTCAGGGGAGCTCAGACCCCATGCCCTGGAAAGGTCTTTGTTCCTCTGGCTAGCCTTCTGAAGGCTTCAGCCACCACTGAAGCTATCCTCTCAGAATAGTGGTATTTCTGAGGCTTGGATTAGTACCAGTCCCCTCTCTGCCAGCTTTCTTTCTTTCTTTCTTTCTTTCTTTCTTTCTTTCTTTCTTTCTTTCTTTCTTTCTTTCTTTCTTTCTTTCTTTCTTTCTTTTTCTCTCTCTCTCTCTTTCTTTCTTTCTCTCTCTCTCTCTCTCCTTTTTTTCTTGTCTTCTGACATACTTCCGGTGATGTCAGGTGGTGTAGCATATGCAAATAAATTATGCTAATGAGTTATGCTAATGAGCTCCTGCACTTCTCTTTCTACTGATGACAGTAGACTCATACTGTAGACTTTCTACTGATGACAGTAGACTCCTGATGACAGTAGACTCATAAAGAATGTCTATTCACAAACCATGAATAGGGCAAAATTCATAACAAATTTTGCTTCATGGTTTGGTTTGTGCCCATCCCTACTTTAAAGACCCAGTAGAAAAGTGACACCACAGTATCTAACAGTTCCAAATAATACATGTTGGATATTCACTCTAAAGACACACTAACTGAAAAAGTATTCCCCTACCTAAAGATAATGGGAACATTGTTCATGATAATACCAACCATAAAGCCAGGTTGTACTTCATTGCCGTCTCACTTTCTCCAAGTTTGACAATGCTCACTGCTTTTTGTTGCTATAAAAATGAACAGCATTTGTTAATGAGCATTCCTGTCTGAGCACTTGATGTACTGTAGGCAGTATCACTCCTGAACTCATAAGGATGCTGAGGAGCTGTTATTAGCTAAAAAGAAAAAGGAAAGAATTTGCCATTTGAGTGGGAATTTGTAGAAGGTGTTGCAGAGAAGAAAGACGTTCAGCTTCTGAGGTATGACTCATCCTCAGAACTGTTTCTGACATGCATGGACTTGCTTCACACATCCACAGCAGGATATAATAAACAAATGTATATAGTTTGGAGTAGTAGTATTCTTCCTTTCTTTCTCTTCTCCTCTGACCTACAGGTCTTCAGTAGTATCAATCAATCCCAACCAGGAATAAAAGGAAGAAAGGAAGAATTCAAGCCAGAGAGGGCTGGCTGTACCATGTTAGAGAAGATGTCACAAGTTGCCCATACCCTCATGGCCTGAACAAGGAATTTAGCTAACAGAAAATCGTAGTATTATATGCAGGTGTTCAGTGCAAATGGTATATTATATAAAAGGATTCTTTGCAGACTCACAGAAAATACATCATGCTTTTTCTGTCTCTTTTCTGTCACAAGAATTTGAGGGTGGGGGGTAGGATTAAACTCCCATTTCTCCTCACCACACACCACAAACCTAATACGAATGTGGCAGTTATTTCCTTTCTTTTAAATAATGGATTTATCAATTCACAGATATCTAGTTTCTTCCTTTAACTGTGCCTCTCAAAGCAAATGGCATAGCTACCTGAGGCATGGGGAAATATTATTTGAGCCAATCATGTGAAGTGTCTCTGGAACCATAGCCTGTGTCAGTGAGAAAATGCCAGGCGCTGAAATATCTGTGCTGACTGCTGGTGTATTTCAAAGCACTGTTCAAAGTGTTACTTCTAAACACTGAGGCTCCCAAATGGTCTGTGACCACAGTCCCTGAAGACTGTCTCCTCCCATTCTGTCCAACCCACCAATAAGCTCTTCCCCATGAACCCTGCTCTCTGTGCCCCTGTCTTCAGAAATGAGGCAGATGGAGACCAGAGTCAGGGCTTTTTCAGCAGTGGCACCCTGCCTGTAGAATGTCCTTTCTCTTCAGGCTTGTCTGGCACCTATTCTCCTACCTTTTAGGCTAAAACATTTCTTTTTACCCAGGATTTTAGTTAAGGGGCTGATCTTTTGAAAATCATTTAACGCTTTGCTTCTAGCCTAAGGCCTGTTTCTTTTCTTTTCTTTAAAGTTACAAAATGTTTGTTGTTGTTTTTATGCTCTGGCTGAGTTTTTAAACAGTTTGTTAACTTTTAGTGATTTTATGCTGGTTTATGTTTAATAGTGGTTTACATTGTAAGCTGCCTCAAGCTACTCTGGAGAGGCAGCATCGTCTGAATAAATAAATTCATGACTGCTGCATTAAACACAGACACTGTCATCTGAGGCTTGACACCTCTAGCAGTGTCTATCATCTGTATCAACTGGTGTGACTGAAGATAGGATAAACCACTGTAGAAAGAATAGTGAATTAATTAACCATCTGCCTCTTAAGCCTCTGCTCTTTTCTGTGGTGTAAAATAAATGAGTAGGCATGCAAATAAATCCTAGATGCAGATGCAATTTGCTGTAATGACTAATGATATCACAAATAGAAAGGATCAGTTGAAAAGTTACAGTGAGCAAGCATGGTGTAGCAGTTACAGTGTCAGACATATGAAGAATAGATGTCATGTGTCATGGAAACTCGCTGGGTGACCTTGGGCTAGGCACTTTCTCTCTCAGTCTAACCTATCTCACAAGGTTGTTGTGAGGATAAAATGGAAGAGGGCAGAATGATGTTGTAAGCCATTTGGGGTCTGCACTGGGGGAAAATGTGGGGTGTATAAAACTGAATAATGAAATAAGTTGGCTCCCCAAGCACATTCTACTGTCTTTCTCTTCCTTTCAGTTTTCTGATAGCATCTCTCCATCTACACTAGCAAAGACAAGTGATTTGTAAACTTCACTGTTTGTCTTGCAGATGTATGAGGCATATTGTACTTTCATGCATCATCAGACAAGAGCCTTATTCCCCAGAGTAAACCTGTGCCTTCCACAAGTTCTGTTATGATTTATGAAAGCGTTCCGATTTATGAAAGACCTGGAATGCTTTCCAATGAATCTATGCTATTCAGCTATTTGCTGTAATAGTCTAATTGTGAATCACTTTCAGTGCCTCCCTAAGCAGTATTACACCCTTCTATGACCATCGACTTCAGAGGCCAGAGGCTGCAATGCAGCACCAGAAATCCAGATAAGTCATGCCAGCCTTCCCTTCTTTCCTTAAAAAGACTACAGAGCCATGGGGAAGAGGAGAACACATTCCCCTAAACCAGGGCTTTTTTTGTAGAAAAAGCCCACCCGGAACTCATTAGCATATTAGGCCACACCCTGGCCACGCAGCTCCTTCCCAGGATCGGTTTCCCCAGGGGCCCCGCGACTTGTTGGGCATATGGAGAACCCGAGGGAAGGAAGGCAGTTTCTGGATCAGCTTCCCCAGAGGAGGGAACCTGAGGAGGGGAGGCAGTTTAAACTGCCTTCCCTCCCTGGATTGGCTTGGCTTCCCCAGGTGCCTCACAGCTTGTGAGGTGCCTAGGGAACCCAAGGGGGGAGAGGCTGTAGGCGTGGCCAACTTGGAAGCCAGCCGGAACTCCATTCCTGTGTATTCCTGCCCCAAAACAGCCCTGCCCTAAACCAAAAATACTCCTAAAATCCCAGGAGATAACTTTTCTTTACTTCCAGAATTCCAGGAGTTTGGTTTTTATTTGGATATACTCAAGCTGAGCCAAAATGGCTAATTTCTAGTACATTTCTGCTTTGGGTATGTTTTGGCTTAGGGATATTTGGATGCACCCCCCTCCCCAAGCATGTCTCCACTCCTGAAGGATAACTACCAATACCCACATATTTCATACGTCTTCTTTGTGGAGGCCTGAGTCATTGTTTCCTGTGCTGTTAATGGAATACATTCATTTGTACAGGGAATGAAAAGGAGATGCAGGTTGGAAAAATGCTGAATGCATGGGATAATAGCTCTGTAGTGCTGCCAGCCCTGTCGTTGCTGTGGTCTAAAATGGGGAAATAACAACTGCACATTAAGAGTTTTCCAGAGTTCATTCTTTTTCATTCTTCATACAAAAGAATGCAGATTTGACAAAGCCAAAATAGTCTCCCATCCTGCAACTAGGATTACCAACTCCAAGTCTGGAAATTCCTGGATATTTGGGAGTATAGTCTAGGGAGCATGGAGTCTGGTGTGGGGAAGGAGCTCAGTGGGGTATAATGCCATAGAGCCCACCCCCCAAAGCTGGGGAACTGGTTTATGTAGTGTGGAGATCAGTTGGAGTTCCAGGAGCACTCCAGCCCCCACCTGCAGGTTTGCAACCCTAGCAATGCATTTGTGACAATGACCCACAAGATTAACACAGCAGTTTAGCCCAGCTTCGCAGCATTTGCTGGTTATCCTAACACCTTTGAGGGTGTGTTCTGCTGTAGCTCAGGTGTGCTCTTTTCATCCTTTGGAATAGCCTCACAGATAAACTTCACAAGGACATGATTCTGCTGGAATTCTGTAAGAAGTTTATTTTATTTTATTTTTTATTTTATTTTTTCAGTTTATATCCCGCCTTGCCGGACAAGCTGGCTCAAGGCGGTTTACAAGCATAAAAGTAATAAAACAATAAATACAATAATATTAACATATAGATCATACAGTACTAATAAAAATAATACAAATGATGGTGGCATTCAGTATGCAATGCAACAGTGGGAGGGACTATCCAATGATGAATCATAGGAGCCAAGCAGTGTTCTGATGGACAATTCGTCAGTGGTGGCTCCTAATCGAAAGCCTGGTGGAAGAGCTCCATTTTACAGGCCCTGTGGGACTGCAAAAGGTCCCACAAGGCCCTGATGTCCTCTGGGAGCTGATTCCACTAGAATGGAGCTGCCACTGAAAAGGCCCTGGCTCTGGTGATAGCCAACGTGGCATCCTTCTGGCCAGGGAGAGTCAGGCAATTTTTTGTCCCTGTCCTCAGTGCTCTCTGGGGCACATTTGGGGAAAGGCAGTCCCTCAAGTAGGGCCTTTAAGTTCCATGACATTGTAGATCTAAGATCTGATAGGGCTTTAAAAAATCCTGGACAGAGGTCTGCTAAAAGGGTGTTATTTATTATGATTTCATAGTTGTCTTCAGATTTCAATATTCTTGTTAATTGGTTGCTTTGAACTGAATTTCTGCCTTGGGTCCCAATTTTCTGGGACACAGGCAAGCGTATAAATATTCTAAATTCACAAATTTACATTGGGCTCATACACTTTTTGATATTTGTAGTGTTTATAAGTGTTTTTTCCCACTTTTGGAGAAATGCTTCCAAAAATGTTCTGCAGTGTATTTTGTTTGTGGCTTACCCAACAACATGGAATTCGGTTTATTTTGAAATGCATCATTTTTGTTTCATTCAAAGTCTACAGGAATATGATTGATCTTTGAAATGGGCAGATTTGTATGATTACCTTCCATAGTTGTTGACATTCGAGAAGCAGCTTATACCACAACGGTTGTTGTATCATGCTAAATCTTATAGTCATTTCTCACTTTTCAACAAATTAGCAGCTCTAGTACAGGCGCCTGCAGCTATCACACTCTGAGCCATGATCTCATTAGCTCACAAGCTAAGTAGCATCTAGCCTGCACAGTATTTAAGTGGCTGAACTGCAAAGAAAATGTAGGGTTTGATAAAAAGCTATCACTGATCATGTTGCTATCATCATTGTGTCTCCACACTAGAAGTCAAGTAAGCCTAAGCTCTGATACACAGATTATTTCCTTCCATCTGCCACTGCAGATAAATGCCCAGAGTAATCAATGACACTAGCATTAGTCAAAGGTTTAGAGTGAGTGGTAACACAGTCAAAGAGAATGCATGCCTGTTGGCCCAAATAGCTTGCAATATACATTTCAAAACCGGGGAGAAAGGAAGTGAAGCAGCTAGGCAGATATTGGCTATCAGATCTTAAATACAATCAAGTACAGTTCAAGAATACTAAAACAGCGATCACACACATGAAATAATCCACTTTCAATCCACTTTCAGTGCACTTTCCAACTGGGTTTTACTGTGTGAACTGGCAAAATCCAGTTGGAAAGTGCATTGAAAGTGGATTGAAAGTGGATAATTTAGTGTGTGTGACCGCTGCCTAAGAGTCCTTCATAGAACTGATTCCTATTATAACTTACAACTTGTTAGCAGGCAAGGTCCCAATGATAAATCAGAATGAATTTAGTTCAAAATGAGTTATTTTTGTCCTCATTCAATCTGTTTATGTAAATTTAAGCTTGGTTTACATTTTTAGTGAAGGCCCTGTCCCAGCCTCCTATGCTTCCTTACCCCTTCCTTCTGGGAATAATGATGGGATCTTGCACTGCACCTGTTAGCTTTTACCACAGAGATCTGAAAGTTTCCCAGAGCATCATGACATCAGTTTCATAACAGGAAGTGATGTCTTGATGCTGTTTTCCCCCATTTCCCCCTGTCCTTCCACAGAGCGAAGGTGGGGGACCGGGATTGTCATTAGAGGTTATCTGCCAGAAGTGACAACTCTACTGTCCCCACACACAGAGAATGCAACAGCCTGTAAGCAAGTGTGTATTGATTTAGCAAAATTTTATGCTGCCTATCCAGGAACCTTACAAAATAAAAAAATAATAAGCAAAACATGAAATGGCATTAAGAGGCCACACCAGCTTTGTAATGCTAAAGGATTCTGTGCTTGACTGTGACTGGTTGCCCATCTATAAATGGCATTATATGACTGAATTGTTGTGAAATTCTCATAGAGAAGACCGAACACAAGAATTTTCATAAAGACTTTAATATAGTCTCAGAGATACAGAACACTACAAATGTGCTTGTGCGTATCTTTCTCTCTGAAGAAGAACATATTTGAAATGGAGTGCATACCCAGGATCTTCATTATTGTATAACTCTTATCAGATTGCACATTGTCTATTCCTTGCCAGTGCTTGTTTGCATTGTATTGCCATAGTTGGATTTTGCTTTACAATATATATTTGAAATTTCTTAGTATATTGATTACAATACTGGCTTAGCGTCTCATTCCACAACTTATTTTTTAAAAATCGTTATGTTACTGCTGGGAAGTCTCTTTTTACTGTTTACAATTAATTAAAATCCAGCATTTAATTTTTAAAAAAACAGCCCAACATGAAAAAACAGACCATAAAAACACAATAATTTTAAGACTAAAAGAGTGTTAAAAATGATGCCCCTTTCTTCTTTTCTTTTAAATTAAAAGAAGGTTCCTCTCTTGGGAAGCTTCTAGATTAACCTCTTAAATTTTATCTCCCCAGCAAAGGCCAAATACACATAACCAGTCTATATTCTTCTCATGAGAAGAAGTCATGGTACTACCAAAGCTTGGGGAGAAATGCTTCCACTGGGACAATAATTCTAGGGGTGTGCTAAAAATATTGATATTTTTCAGGTTTGGGTATACTGAACCCAGAAAATAGTGATATTTCCCCGTATTCCCAAATCCCAAAACTAGTATTCAGATTCAGAATTTTTTTTGAAATCCCATTTTCCCCAGTTCCAGTATACCCTATGGTGACCATTATAGTCAATTGTCCCCATAGGTTCTAATGGAGAATCAATCTGGGAGTATCTGGGGGTCGGGCTGGGTTTTTTTGAAGTAGAGGCATCAAATTTTCATCATAGCTGCTGGTGCCTTTCCTCAACCCCTCCCCTCAAGTTTCAAAAAGTGTTCAAATTCTATGGGTCCCCCAAAAGGTGCCCCCATCTGCCATTGGAGGGGGAAGATCCCATTAAATGCCTTCAGCAAGCTGCAAGAGAACTCCAAAGACATTTAAAGGGCTTGCAGTCCTTTAAAATGTCTTCTCCAAGCAGCAAGTTCACTCAGAGGGCATTTAAAGGGACGGTGATCCCTTTAAATGCTCATTAACTTGGACTATCCAGCAGTCTTGAAAAATATGGAATATTTTTGGGATTTTGGAGGCTCAGCAATTTCAGATAGCTGAAAAAAACCTCAGATCTATATTCAACTGAAAAAACAGTTTCAGCTATTTATTTATTTATTTATTTTGGGGATTTATATCCCGCCCTCCCCACCTTACGGCAGGCTCAGGGCAGCTACCAACAGTTCCATAACATAAAATGATAAAACATTAAACATTTCCATAAAACATACAGAACAGCAAGTCCCCAGTCCAAGATGGCATAACTTCCTCATCTTTGTTGGGGCAGCATCCCAGATGGCAACTAGTTCCGGTGCTAGTTGTTCTGGATTGGCAGGTTCCACTAATAGGGCCAAGGCTGCCAAAGTCGAGGCGGCCCCTACTTGAAAGCCTGGCGGAAGAGCTCCGTCTTGCAGGCCCGCAGGGCCCTGATGTTGTCTGGGAGCTCAATCCACCAGTACGGGGCCACCACCAAAAAGGCCCTGGCCCTTGTAGCCGCCAGTTGGGCCTCCCTCAGCCCTAGGAGAACCAGGCGATTTTGGGATCCCAATCAAAGTGCTCACTGGGGTACATACAGGGATATAGCCCATATGTACCCCAGCTCAGATATAGCCAAACGCACACCCCTAAATAATTCTAACTGGGGCCAGAGTCTCATTGTGCAAGATATCAACTGCAAATTACCTCCAGAGATCAGATGACAGTGAAGAACCTGGATGGAAGGAGAAAAAAAGTACCCTGGATGTCTTGAAACCTTGGCTGGGACTAGAAACACTCCTGGCAGCCCACTTTCCTGGGCAGATAATTTCTTTCCAGACAAATCTCAATAACACTGTCCCCACACTCCCATCTGGCATACTCAAGATTACTATCTTGAAATGAGGGAGGTTATATTGAACCTCAGAGTTCTTTCCTATTTTTTTCTCCATCAATTCATCCTCCTACCAGCTTCTTCTGTCTACTAAAGTAAGCAGGATCATCATTTTGCCCCCAGATAGAATAGGAGGGGTAGAATGTGGCTCTCTAAATAATCCTTTTTTTTAAAAGCAAGACAGACTACACAGACTGGTTTACTAATCTCTTGAACATAAATGGCTTCACCTATGAACAAGCCACTAATGATCTAACACCTTGGATAAACATTTCATATCAGCTATCACATCAGTTCAGATGCAAGTTATCTACTACAGACCCATACCTAAAGATTTGATTGAGTCTTTCAAATCAACATGTGAACTTTGGCCTCCCTCAAGTTCCTAGAGAAGACCCTCTTCTCGCTGCCATTTCTCATTTCCAATTTTGGTCTCAGATTTTCATTCATTTTTTCTCTTCCTCTTATTCCGCTAGTCCACCAGGAGTCCCCAGTATGGTGCCTGTGGGTGCCATGGTACCTGCTGACATTTTTTTTGATGACCACCAAGTGTTTTTAAAAGGCGGGTTAGGCCAGGTGGGCCTCTCGGCCAGCAAGGCTTCTGATTGGTAGCTAAAGTTGGTTCCCTTCCTCAAACGCAATGACCTGGCAACAGACACTGCAATTCTCTCTACATGGGGCTGCCCTTGTCTCAGATCTGGAGGCTGCAGCTAGTGTAGAATGCTGCGGCCAGGCTGCTGATGGGTCTCTCTCTATGGGACCACATCCAGCCTGTGCTGAGGACACTGCACTGGCTGCCTATAGTGTACCAGATCCAGACCAGAGATTTTTTTTGCAGATAACCAGGTTCTCTTTTTCACCCAATCTAAGGGTCCCTTCAGAATTGAACCCACTGAATAACAAAGGAGGAAATATTCCTCTTTTCCTAGAAGCAGTATTCCTTTTCTGTTTGGCTCGACTGGCAGCTTTAACCTACTGACCAATCCCTCCTGCCAAAACTGCCCTTCAGTTTTGATGCAGCTAATAATCCCTAACATAGAGTTTGCCTTTTTCACTGCTGCAGCACAATTAGTTGACACTTTTATTGAGCTATCTACTAATCAACATTTTCTTTCCCTTACCCTAGACATATGCATGACTTGTCCTGTGCATGAGCATTTCATATATATGACTTCTGGGAGCTTTCTTTATCATGGCAATTTTATATATGCAGAAATTGAAGTCATTCAAGTTCCGAGCCTCACTAAAAGACATCAAGCCACATTTAATCATATGTTAAAATGAAATGTAATGGCTCTGATTCTTTGCCAAGTATTAAATGTTCTAAGTAAGGCAACTGGGGAAAGAGAAAAATACTTTTATCTTATTACTGCAGCATACTATTTTATTTTTATTTTGTATTAGCTTCACTATAAATTTAGTTTTTATGGAAATGAAGAACTAATAACTCTAGCTTAAGTTTTACCAGATAGGGAGAAATACTGTGCAGAACTTTCCAAATGGTTTGGCTAGTTTGCTGGAAGAACATCATTGTTACATATGTTTAGACTTCTTAGAGAGTAGAAGGGTACAAAGAAACCCCTGGATTTACAATGGTTCAAATTTATTTTCAGCATGAGAACAGATGTCAAAATTACAGTTAAAGTGCTTCTCTTTTCTCTCTGTAGCAGAGAATGGGCTGGGAATCTTCATTTGCAAATACGTTTAAAAGAGACTTAAGCTCTTCAAAAATTTGATTTAATTTTTTTCTCTTTAGTGCTATGTTTCATATGCAACTATCATATATATTGCTTTTGCTTTTGTAATACCAGCAGGGCATCAACATGACCCAGGCAAATCTGTTGCTACATCTGGCCACTCAACTGCTTCTCCTATAGGGAAGGAGAAAGGTTTAGCAGCATGTCTATGCATTCCCAATCCCAAACCACATTTCTCCTTAGTGGTGGGGAGAGAGAGGGAGAGAGACACAGACAGACAGACAGACAGAGACGTCTGAGAGACAAGAGTTGTCTGAAAGACTGAGATGGAAAGTAAACAGGAGGAAAGCTCTCCCCATGGTGTATCATCTGTCAAAAAGCATGTGTCAATACCGTCTGATTGTGGTATTGATCCACTAATAATGGGGGTGTAGATTGAAATTAATGACACAGAGAATTTTTCAATATGTAATTACAACAATTCCCCTGGAGCAGTTTTCATTTCCCTATATCTATAGTTTTCATTTTTAATAAATCCTCCATTGATGTTTCTTCTCCAACATCTCAATTTGCATGATGGAACACATCATATAGAGCTAGGCTAGTGTAGATGACTAAGTTCCCAAAATTGTCATCAGTTAAGATACTTGTAAGTAGGAGCAATCAATGCCTTTCTTACATCTAAGGGTTGTTTGGCAGAAGGCTGGATGGGAGAGGCAGAAGCAGCAATTTTGGCTTAAACTGAATTTTCCCCTTTTAGGAAGCCCACTGCACTCTTGGAGTCTTCAGGAAAAGAGGCAAAAACCTTGTCTGTATTTTCAGCAAAGTGGGCAGCTCTGTCATGTCTTGAGGAGGGAGCAGTTCAAGTGTTATTAATTTCCCCTTCCTCACAATAGTCAGCCTACCAGCTTTGCAGAACAGATCCTGTCGCTTCTATTTTCTGAGGGGTGGGGTTCTACAAGAAAAGCTAATTTGCCACAGTCATGGCATGGGAACTGCAATGTTGACTCTTCCTGTACTTTCATAAAGACATTAAGACAGTACACAAGAGCATACTAGGGGCATTTGCCTCAGCCATGTCAGGATTTTTGGAGATATCTATGCACCTCACCCCCTGCTTGGTGTTTACCCAGAGATGCCCCACCCTCCTACTTCTTTTCTTCAGCAATGTAGAATTAGCTGGTTGCTTTGAGGCCTAGCAGGAATACTGAGGGGTCCTTTAATACCTCTCATTTAAGACAGGCATTACACATCATCAAGGTTTGTATTCCAAACTGAGGAAATACTAACTTCAGGAAGATCAGTCATTAGGAGATGGTGAAGTTGTTGACCCAGTGTGCTCTACTTCTCCCACAGAGTTTTTAGGATGTAGGCAGGAATCTCCTCCACTAAGGCTTACAGTTTACAAATAAAAGGCACATTGACTTGAGTGGTGAGAAAAAAGACTTCACAGTACACTTTAAAAATACAATCCCTTCAACAAGGCAAATAGGTATATAGTTATCAAAATAATTCTTTTGTGAATGTGCCTCATTCACCCAACTCACCTTTAGACGGCTAGCATTACCAATGTAGCATTTGTGCATTTCAAGTACCCTTCTTTGTAAAGTTCTTTCAATAGAAGTTATTTAAATGGATAGTGATAATTCAAATTTCATTCTCAGTGGGAATGTGCTGACAACTAGGTTGCATTCATTTAACTCAGTAAGCTTTACTGTCCTTTTTGTCACTCGTTCATCCCTATTCATTCAGGGTTCCCCCCCCCCATGTGTTTTGTTCTCTCTAGTAGTCCCAAAGGGAGCAAAACACAAGTGGAAAAGGGGGGGAACCCAAAGCAATAGGGACAAACGAGTGACAAAAATAACAGTGCAGAAGTGGCCTAATAAGTGTGGTGTATTTTTGACTCATGACAAGAGGGAGAGATAAGGCCCAGGAGAACAATTCTTATATCTTCTTCATAAATAGAGAGAAGAGAAGAGATTGAATTTATACCCCACCCTTCACTTAGAGTCTCAGAGAAGCTTACAAACTCCTTTCCCTTCCCCTCCCCACAACAGACACCCTGTGAGGTAGGTGGGGCTGAAAGAGCTCTGTCAATGAAGCTGCCTTACACTGAATCTGGAAGGATGGCTCCAGAGCAAACTAATTTATGCAGCAGCCAAATTGCTCGCTCACAACTTTAATGCCAGTAGCTCACAAAGTAGAAATTTTCCTCATAAGACTCCACAGCTTAGAGGGAGCATTGAAGGGGAGCATTGAAGATGCTTTTTAGATTAATCAGTCCCTAGATTCTGATTATTGCCTGTTCCTGACAGTACATTCTGCTACATTTTTATTTATTTATTGCTTCTTGGGTCCCTGATTATTTGGGATGACAGGTATCTGTAATTCGTCTGCCTTTAATTGTGAAACTTGCTGATGCCCAAGCCTCCATTAATCCCAGAGAACAGATAGGCCATCTGAAGGCCAATTGGACTTTCTAAGGTGAAGTTTCTGAAGGAATATTCTATGAAGTTTGTGTTGTTGTTAAACTAGGGCTGCCAAGTCCAACTTGGGAAATATCTGGGGACTTTGGGGGTGGAGCCAGGGGACTTTGGGGGTGGAGCCAGGAGAAAGGAAGTGACATCATTTTGTGATGTCACATCCTGTGATGTTGCTTCCACATGCTGACACATGAACTCATTAAGTTTCCTAATACTGAATCAGGCCATTGGCCCATCAAAGTCAGTATTGACTACTCAGACTGGTAGTGGCTCTCCAGGGTCTCAGGCTGAGATCTTTAATGTCACCTATTACCTGATCCTTTTTTAGCTGAAGAGGCTGATACCTCCTGCATGTCAAGCAGATGCTCTATCACTGAGCAACGGCCCTACTGAATCCTTCCTCATCTCGGCAGAATATGAAGCACTAAGTGCTACACAAGTGCTAAATATGATTTTCATATCATAAGAACAGGAGAGAAGCCACAGTGGATCGGGCCAACAGCCCATCCAGTACAACACTCTGTGTCACACAGTGGCCAAAAATACCAGGTGCCCTCAGGAGGTCCAGCAGCGGGGCCAGAACTCCAGAAGCCCTCCCACTGTTGCCCCCCAAGCACCAAGAATACAGAGCATCACTGCCCCAGACAAAGTATTCCATTTAGACCTTGTGGCTAATAATAGCCACTGATAGACCTCTGCTGGATGGGGACAGAGAGAGAGACAGACAGACAGACAGAAAAAAGAAAGAGGGAGAGAGAGAAGGAAAAAAAACTGGCAGAGGCACTTACTTCCATTTAGACCTTGTGGCTATAATAGCCACTGATAGACCTCTGCTGGATGGGGACAGAGAGACAGACAGACAGACAGACAGACAGAAAAAAGAAAGAGGGAGAGAGAGAAGGAAAAAAAACTGGCAGAGGCACTTACTTCCATTTAGACCTTGTGGCTATAATAGCCACTGATAGACCTCTGCTGGATGGGGACAGAGAGACAGACAGACAGACAGACAGACAGAAAAAAGAAAGAGGGAGAGAGAATGAAAAGAGCTGGAAGAGAAACTTACCTTGCCAGCCACATGCAAAAGCAACTCCTTCAGTCCCTCCTTAATCTCTGGGCGGACCTCTCTTGCTGTGGAAGCTCTCTTGCTGACTTCTTAAAGGGGAAATGTCTGGTGAGGCTTTTTACTGCAGGGCAGGCTCTCTGTAGACATTTCCCTTTTAAGGCAGCCATTTTGTCCCCCCGGTGGCCAACTTTGAAAAAGCGGGGGGAAGGACTAAAAATCGGTGTTTCCCCCGCCCTACCGGGGGACTTGGCAGCCCTATGTTAAACCCAGGTCTTACTTTCATTGCGCTTAAAAATGTATTGGGGTTTTGTTTTGTATTTAACCTTAAATACATTCAAAGTAAGTAAAGTTGGACCTTTCTGAATTTCACCTTGCCTTTGCTAAGGAATATTGTCCCCTGCTTCCTGCTGGAATCTGGAACTGTATCCTGAGTGGGCAGGAGAGGGGCTTATCATATCTCTCTATATAATAATTCTCTGATGGTGGTGGCACTTTCTAGAACATTCCACACACCACCCCAACCTTTGGTCCCCTGGTCTATCAATCAGAAGCTGTCCCTATCCACTGGCTGTGAATACTCACATGCCATTGGCTGGGTCTGCTCCTCTTCCCCGCCCACTCCTTCAGCCTCTGTGCCCTATCAGAATTCCTGGCAGATGGTTTTTTTGCTCTTGACGAAGACACTTCTCAAGCTTCCTTCCTGTGGAGGGATTAACTATTACCTCAGCGGCTGTTAGTAGGTGAAACAAAATGACAGTTACCTGTGTTTATAAGATGGCTGCTGCCTGTGGTTTGTTTAAAATGTTCCCCCATAAGGTTCAACTGTTACCTCAGTGGCTGTTGGTAGGTGAAATGAAATGGCAGTTACCTGTGATTATAAGAGGGGCGTCAGAGCACGGTAGAGGCTGCAGGTGGGTCGGGGGATGGAAACCTGAAGAGTGAGGGGGAAATTAAGGTAGGTTGAGGCTTGGCTGGGAAGGAGATGGGGTTGCCAACTCCAGGTGGGGAATTCCTGGAGATTTGAGGGGTAGAGCCTGGAGAGGGTGAGGTTTGAGGAGGGGTGGGGCCTCAGACAGGTACAATGCCATAGACTCTGCCCTCCAAACCACCTATTCCCTCTTGGGGAACCACTGCTGCCAATCTCCAGGTGAGGGCAGGAGATCACTAAGAATTACAACTGCTCTTCAGGTAGCAGATATCAGTTCCCCTGGAGAAAATAGTGCACTCTGTGTCATTATATCCTGCTGAGGTTGCCACAGCAAATTGACGCTGAGTGCCCAAAACCTTGGCACTCTCCCAGAGCCTCTTTCTAGAGCCCATTGTATTTATTCCCACAATGGGCCTTATTCCTAGTTGAAGTATAATATAAGTATGGGATTAAAGATTAATATAGATGTATGCATTCATAATTCTAAAATAACAACATTAATAATCATATAAGCAAGATGGATCAATATAAATAGATCAAGTGGAATGTTCAGCCATGTACTCATACCAGATTTGTCAAGTGTACACAGAAAGGAGAAGTAAATAACTTTGGTATTAATATTGCTGTTGCTAGGCTGGTGAGTCCAAACATATCAGGCCTGTGTTATTTATACTATTCAAATGCTTGCCACAATATGTGCCTGAAAACATCTGAACAAATTTCAAACACAATTGTTCCAAGAACAGAACCTTTTGTAAAAGAAGTGTGTGTGCAACTCAACTGATTACCCTTTCAGCAGCGCACCAATTCCAACAGAGTGTTTTCAGGCTGCTTTAAATGTGACAATGGCGATGCTCAGAAAATGGGAAGGAACCATCTGAGAGGTAATATTGTGTGACAGAGTTATATTGTGTAGGGTACTAAGCCCTTGAATGTGTGGCACAGGCCACAATTCTGTAATTAATATGGCAACAAGAGTTCTTCCATTATGAGTTAATTGCTGATTAAGAGATAAGTCATGGCTAAACAATCTTGATCTCAAGAACCCATGACAGACAACAATTTCCCATTTCTTAATAATTATCAGCTTTAACTGGTTAGCCAGGTATGGCCTTTCCTGGGCAGAAAAGATCTGGCCACTGTGGTGCATGTCCTGGTTACATCTAGATTAAATTACTGCAATGTGCTGTAAGTGGAATTGCCCTTGAAAAGTGTTTGGAAATTTCAGTTGATACAGACCATATTACTCCAGTCTTGGCTCATCTACATGGGCTCCCAATTTGCTTCCAGGCACAATTCAAAGTGCTGATGTTGACCTTCAAAGCCCTATATGGTTTGGGATCAACATACCTGAAAGACCATCTACACCCTTATGAACCCATCCTGCTTCAGTTGCCCCTATCTTCTGAAATTAGGTGTGTGACAAACCAGAAGAAGGCCTTCTTAGTTATGGCACCAACATTCAGGAACTCTCTCCCCAGGGAGTTTCATCTGTCTCCTTCTGTTTCCATCTTCCACCAGCAGGTAAAGACTTGTCTGTTCTGTTTCAGATTCTCTCAGTGATTCTTCCTTCCTGCGCAATGCTTTAATTGTTATTTTTCTCTCTTTGTATTTATTTTAGTTTTGTTTTTAATTGTTTTGATGATGTATGTTTTTGTGGGGGTTAGTTTTAAATGGTTTTTTTAAATGTAATTTTGTTACGTATGGTTTAACTACCCCCACCCACACATCTGATTTTGAATAGGGCTGTTTATTTTAGATTAATTGGGAGGATACCCACTTGACACCATAAACATGTAAAACTAGTCCTATTCTAATTGGCCCCATTGCAGTCCTGATGATGTCATCGATAGTACAAGGGGTCTAGCACTGTGATTTAGCATGTTCACTGAGAGTATAAATTCTGCATTCTACATTAATTTAGATATTTCTATTCCACCACAGTCTGATTAGTACGAAAGTGAAGGCCTAGATAACTGCAAGAAATAATGGAGCTCTTTTTTTTTACAGTTTACTCAAATGTTTGCTTGAGGATTACTTGAATCTACAAATAGAATTAAAATCTGTACCAATATTGATAAAAACTAGAAAAAGGCTTATTAATGAATTAATCTAATTTTTGCTGTTGTTCTAATAGTCTTTATGAAGAAAACATGTTATGTTTTTTAAAAAATAAAAATAAAAATGGATTAGACATATAAGCTTCTATGAGGTTACAGAGTTATTATAACAGAGAGAAATACTAACCTGATGTCTTCTGGTAAGACTTCATGCACTATAGTAGGATACTCTAGATATACCTAACCAATTACTCAAATTCTCTTGAATATAGTTTGTCCCACATAGATTTGTTGCAGAATGGAGATACATTTGCAGCATTTCAGTACTTTTACGTAGCACTAGATCCTAATGATTAAAGTGGTGCTTGCTTTCATGTAACTCACCCAAGCTACATTTATGTGTAGTCCATTCACAAAATGGACTAGCATAAGATAGAACAAGACAGGTGAGTAGCCATAAAAAAATGGGGGGGACACCTGGAGCAGAGAGCTTAAATCAGATCACCACCAATTAGATTAGTGACTAATCTAAATAAACTCCACAGAAGCTGGAAGGAAGGGAGAGGAGGCCAAGCCACCTTGATTGGCCGCCTGCATGGGGAGTTAGCAGAAAGGAGAGGAGCACCATAACTCCTATGCTTTAGTGTTCCTCTCAACCTGCTGCCCAAGACTTGAGAGATTCCATTTAGGTCTACTTATAATGCTAATGAGGCAGTGGGCTGGTCCAACTCCCCCTTAACCCATTCCTTGCCAGTCCTAGCTCAGCAGCTCTTGTCAATAACTGGCTTGAAAGCTTTTCCCACCTCCTCCCATGCAAATCTCGGGCAGCCTTTGATTCAACCCTTAATCAGCAACAAAAAGAAAGATTAAGTTTCTTCCCGCAGGCTTTGTTCCTTTCTGCTGGTGGTTCGTGGGTGGCCCTTGGCATCTCAGAGTGGTGCTTGAGACTTTTCTTGCAGCAAGAAGGAAGCCACAAACACTGCGGTGCATGGATTGCAAAGGCAAGAGGAGTGAGCAAAGGGCAGCAAAGTGTCCCTGTCCTCGGAATCAGCTTGGGCCAGCCTCCGCTCCAGCGCCCATGCTTGGGGATTCCTCTTCAGCCAGAATTTGCAGCCAACTCACCTTTGTCCTCTGCTTGCCCCTCCCACCGATCCCTCCCTCATCCCTTTTTGAATCACTCTTTGCAAAGGCAAGCAGCAGTGGTTGCAGAGGAGGTGGTGATAGCAGTGGAACCTCCAGGCAGCATAGGGCCTCAGCATGCTGGGGAGCCTGACAGCCATCGGCGGTGACACCACTGCAAAGCCCAGAGAGTAGCTGTGCCTGCTGGCCACCATGCAAACCAGCTCCTCTCCTCTCACTGACATGGAGATGAGGAAAGGGCCTCCAGGGGGGCAATGAGCCCCTGAGGAAAAGGCAACCAGTGGAGCCCCTCTTGCCCTAGGTTAGGGGGAGGCGCCACCAGGTGAGTGAATAAGAGTCCTGACCTGGTGATGCCAAAAAACCTCTGCACAGCACAGTCATTTCTGGTTGCTGCAGGCTCCCAGGGGCAGGGAGGTACTAGGAGGGGAGGTGGCTGGGAAGGGGCAGGGCAAATTCATTATGGGGCATCACCCCAAAGAGCCCCTGTGGCTATGGGCCTGGAGCAAGAGGGTGAGGGAGTGAATAAATACAGTCCCTTACACACTTCCTGAACCACTGATAATCTCCATTGTTTATTTACCAAGGTCACAAAGATATAGTCCCTGCATCCGAGACAAGTGTGCGCAGTATTCATTTGAATGTGCAGCTCCTTGTCCACCGAAGAACATACCTGAAGGAAACTGCATCCACACAACTGTGCTCCCTAGATGGCTGCCTACCACTGCATTTACTCTTGGGCCCCAACCAAAATTATTGATTTTCCATACTTCCATTCAGCAGCAGGATAGGCAACATAAGGGCTGACTGAGACAGCCTTCCAGTTCTGCCTCTGGAAAACAGTGTAGTTGGATGGTTCTAGAGATAATGGGGTGATGATAAAATATTTAAAGAAGATGCCTCTGGTCAGACATGGTCTGTAGTCTCATACTGGACACAAAGACTTGTTCTAGATAAGGACTGCATATTTGGTTATTAGCAAAAAAGGGTCCAGACCCCCATGTTCTTTCCTGAAGCTGTAATTAGAAAATTAGCATACAGATAATAGCAAATTAGCATAGAGATAATAAAAGAGTCATATGTTAATTTGCTGCTATTCACAGACCTTACCAACTGTGTTATTCCAATCTTAGCTGCACTTATGCATCTTGACTCTAATTAGCCCTTCCTGCCAACTAAACCCCTCCCCTCCAATATGTAATGCTTGAGGTTTCAGTGTATCTGAAGAACTGTGCATCTAAGTCCCTCAGTTCTTGTTTATACCCAGAATTGAACTTTGATGGTCTTGGAGGTGCCACTGGGCTCAAACTTAGTTCTCACATCTGTTTGTTAATTCTTGTATTTGTATGCTAATTTGCTGCCATTCACAGGTCTTAACAACACAGGTCCAATCTCAGCTATGCTTATCACCCAGTCATTTATGCACCTTGACTCTAACTAGCCATTCCTGGCAACTCCTCTCCTTCTACCTATATGTAAGGCTTGAGGAAAACTGTTTCAATGTATCTGAAGAAGTGTGTGTGCACATGAAAGCTTATACCCAGAATTAAACTTTTGTTGGTTTTAAAGGTACCACTGGCTTCAAACTGTTCTATTGCTTCAGACCAACACAACTACCCACATGAATTTCTCATAGGTTTAATTGTGAGGATAAAATGGAAGGAGAGAGAATTATATACACTACCTTGAACTCTTTGAAAGAAAGATAGAATAAAAATAGATATGGCTTCCCATCACAGTTCTGTCCTTTCCCTTAATCTGCATTGAACTATGTGTGTTCCTTACATTTGGTTTGAAACAAAGACCTTGTAATGTTTTGGTGGAGGCAAATGTATTGTGATTACCCTATCAGAGAAAGCAAAAGATGCATTGCATGTTAAGATTTTTCTTTCAAGGAGCGTAAAGGGCTGTAAAATGATTTTTTAAAAGATAAGCAAATAAAATTAAAAGGAAACAAGTAATTAAAAAGTAATTATACACTCCAAAAAACATCAGAAAAATGTGATGCTTCAGGCAATGACCCTTTTCGTATAAATGCTGTTCAATAAAGGAAAATCAGTAACCTCATCCCTTCTGATAGATTCAGGTCATGTTGATCTGAAGCAACAGAACAAAATTCAAGTTCAGTGGTACCTTTATTCAAGGTATAAGATTTTGTGTGCATGCCCACTTCTTCAGTTACATTGAAATGGAAGTTACCAGTCCATACATATAGATAGAGAGTAGGCAGCAAATTAGCATACAACATAATGAAGATGTTTAACAGACTGGAACAACAAGCCTAGTTTATATGGTCACAATTTGTTTGGATTTAATTCTGTAGGAAAACATAGTGAAGCAAATAAATATGTCAGAATTGGAGACTGATGTGTAGTTGTAGCCTTCTTAATTGTGGAATGCTGAGAGTAATTAACTGAGACCCTGTTGTTATGCTCCATCTGTCTCCTCTCAAGCATGGAGTTAACTAATAGCATCCTATTCTTTAAAGTGGAGTGGTTAGTTGTGCGGTGTTATGTTTCCTCTGTCACCAGACCAGAGAAACACATTTCAATCATCCATTCCAAATTACATTACATTCTACTATTCATTGCATTACATTACAATCAATATTCCAATCCATCTGCTTGGACCCACCTGTGGGTAGTATTGATATGCCGCCAATGGGGAATGTAAAGAATGTACTGTATGTTTTAATGTCTGACCGTTTATTTTAAACTGATTGTAATTTTAATCTCTGTTGTGAGCCGCTCTGAGTCTGCCTTTGGGTGGAGAGAGCGGGGTATAAGTTTAATTAATAAATAATAAATAAATAAATACTATTCCAAATAAGAAATACAGAAAAATAATTCTTGGTGAGAATACAGAGGAAAGGACTGAATGAGATTAGCATATGTGGTGAGATAAGGAACCAATTTCCCTGTTAAGTCCTAGGGGGAGGTTGTTCTGAGTGTTGTAATAACTTGTAATTCAGCAATTTCCTTTCCCATTCTGTTCCTGAAGTTCCTTTGTAATAAAACAGCTACTATGAGGTCACCCACTGAATGTCCTGGAAGCCTGAAGTGTTCTCCTGCAGGTTTCTCAGTCTTGTGATTCTTAATGTCAGATTTGTATCCATGTTTCCTTTGGCATAGGGTTTGACCTGTTTGCCCATGTAAAGGACAGAAGGCCATTGTTGGCATTTAATGGCATATACAGTGTTAGAAGATGAACAAGTGAATGAGCCTGAGATGGCATAGCTGATGTTGTTAGGTCCAGTGATCATGTTATCTGTGTGTATGTGGCAGCAAAGTTGGTGTCTGGGTTTATTGCAAGCTTTGATACCAGTTTCCATGTTCAAGTTAGACGCTGCATTTTTGAGGGTGAGGAGTTATTTATGATTGGGGGCTGTCTGTGTGCAAGAAAAGGTCCTTCCCCCCCCCCCCCCCCGCCGTGCTTGTGAAAGGGAACTGTTATTATTCAGTAGAGGTTGTAAATCATTAATGATGCATTGAATTGTTTTGTGTTGAGAGCTGTATGTGCAGGGGTCCTTTCGTAGAAAAAGAGGTGCAGGAGCTCATTAGCATAACTCATTAGCATAACTTATTTGCATATGTCACACCCCCTGACATCACCTGAAGTATGTCAGAAGGCAAGAAAGAACAGAGCCAGAGCCGGAGCCAGAAAGAAAGAAAGAAAGAAAGAAAGAAAGAAAGAAAGAAAGAAAGAAAGAAAGAAAGAAAGAAAGAAAGAAAGAAAGAAAGAAAGAAAGAAAGAAAGAAGCTGGCAGAGAGGGGACAGCTACTAATCCAGGCCTCAGAAATACCACTATTCTGGGAGGATAGCTTCAGTGGTGGCTGAAGCCTTCAGAAGGCTGGTTGGAGGAACAAGGACCTTTCCAGGGGACGGGGTGATTTTGCTGCAGCCATGACACAAGCAGGCATTCCCCACTGGGGGGGGGGGGGGTCTGGCACCAACTCCCGGAGCTGTGCTCCCCCGAGCTCCTGCTCGAAAGGACCCCTGTGTATGTGACTACTAGTGGTGGTCTGTTATTTTCTCTTTAGGGCTTGTTTTCTAACAGGCTTTATATCTGGGTATAGTTCTGGCTTTGTTAATCTGTTTCTTGACTTTATCAGGTGGATATTTTAGTTCCAAAAAGGGTTGTTGTAGATTCCTCAGGTGAGAATCTCTGTCTGTAGGATTGGAGAAGATGCAGTTGTAGCATAGAGCCTTGAGGAAAATACCATCTTTGAATAGCCTTCCAGAGAATACTATTTTGGTCACTATGGATGTGGAATCTCTGTACACCAACATCCCACACAAAGATAGATTACAAAGATAGATTTCTTCATGACGTTGATGGATTTCTGTTCCAAGTGGCTTAATGCAGTGCCTTCCATGAAGACAGATTTATCAGTCTCCAATTTTGATATATTTATTTCCTTCATTATGTTTCCCCCCTGGAATTAAATCCAAACAAATAGTGGACATATAAACAAAGCTTGTTATTCCTGTTGGTCCTTGCATCTGTTAAACATCTTAATTATGTTGTATGCTAATGTGCTGCCTACCCTCTGCCTATATGTATGGATGTAACTTCCACTTCAGTATATCTGAAGAAGTGTGCTTAAGCACATGAAAACTTATATCTTGAATAAAACTTTGTTGGTCTTAAAAGTGCTACTGGACTTGAATTTTGTTCTCATCCCTTCTGAGTTCAAGATGCATAAGAGGTGATTGATCTTTTATTCAAATATTGACTAATAATGAAAGTTTTTAAAAAAGATTCCAAGTTTTGAGTGTGAAGGGAAGAGATTCAAGACTACTTAACAGGCACACTGAAAACAATATCTGACTATTCATATTTGAAACTCAAACAAAACAAATAGAAAAAAAATTGGTAACAACATGAACAACCAAGGAACATTTTGCAAGGATTCAGAATGAGCTCCATGACTTCTTAAAACATGAGCGAGTTTCCTTAATACTGGTATATTAGGAAATCAATCTGACAATCTTTTGATCATTTTCAATAAGAAATAAATGCAGTGGAATTTTTTCCATCACCACTTTCTCCTTTGCGGTACAGGCATAAGTAGGCTGGACAACTGTGTCATGGCAGTATTTTCTTCTTTTCTGGTATGCTCAAGTGATGGGTTTATAAAAGCATATAATATAAAATAAGTTTACTAAACCCTGTATTTTACTTCCCATCAAAATCAGCCTGACACACCAGAAGTTAGGAAGACTAGCTGGAGGGTGAGGACCAAAAGTCACACAGTGGAGCAGCACTGAGTTTTCCTAGTCTGCATGCTCCATTAAAAAAAAAAGTTAGATTCCCATTCATCACTTGTTCACTTTATTTCTCTGCCTCTGTTTATTTCTAGCAATTTGCATATGAAGTGAGGATGAAAGGCTGAACCTCTGCTTTTATCCCCTTGGGGTCTTGTCCTACCAGAGAGCCAGTTTGGTGTAGTGGTTAAGTGTGCGGACTCTAATCTGGGAGAACCGGGTTTGATTCCCCACTCCTCCACTTGCACCTGGCTGGATGACCTTGGGCAAGCCATGGCTCTGTACCAGCTGTTCCCTCAAGGACAGCTTGGGAAACAGCTCTCTCAGCCCCACCTACCTCACAGGGTGTTTGTTGTGGGGAGGGGAAGGGAAAGGAGTTTGTAAGCCGCTCTGAGACTACAAGTGAAGGGCGGGGTATAAATCCAATATCTCTCTCTCTCTCTCTCTCTCTCTCTCTACCTGTTAGTGGGTGCCAGCAAATCTGTGACCATGGCTTCCTAGATACACATAAGAATCATGGTAATATAGAGTCAGAAAGTCTCTGAGGGTGCAATGGTTTGCAGAAAGTGGAAGTGTTGTGCCTCAAGATGTCCATAATTTGGAGCACACTTCTGGTCGAATGGTCTGAGGGATTTGCTGAGCCACTCTCCCCCATATCTCTGTCCAGCCTTCCACTGCCTAGGTAACAGAAAGAAAAAGCAAGGTGGCAAAACAATAGCACAGTGTTTTTCAACCTTTTTCGAGCTAAGGCACATTTCTTTCATTGAAAAAATCCCGCGGCACACCTGACAATATCTCACGGCACAGTGGTTGAAAAACACTGAAATACAAGATAAATGGGTCATTAGCTGCCTCAGCTCAAGTATTAACTATGACAGTATTACAAATACACGTAATATTCACTCAACTTGAAATCGTAAGTTACAGATCCAAAGTGTAATGGCTCCTTCCCATAACATTGACCTGAGTTTCAGAAGAAATATAATGTGGATGTATTTTAATACTGCGATTCTGCTAAAGTTTTTCAAATAGAGTTTAAATTCTTACTCTTA
Organism: Lepidodactylus listeri; assembly: GCA_029233225.1. NCBI lineage: Eukaryota > Metazoa > Chordata > Lepidosauria > Squamata > Gekkonidae > Lepidodactylus > Lepidodactylus listeri. The sequence continues at coordinate 69,550,554 of JARCFY010000008.1, forward strand.
TGTGAATGGCATTCCGCTGACCATAAGTGATTTGAAGAGAAACACAGTACACCCATTCTTCGCTGAGGGACAGTTACTGATTTGAACCCCACCCTGACAGAAACAGCTAGCTGTTACCATCAAACATATTCATGTTTACTGGAATGTCTTGGTGCAAATCACGCCCCCCCCACACACACACACACAACCCAGGAGCCAGGCACTGGAAGAAACCAGCTTACTCTGCTGGAAGAGTGAATGCCCTTGGTACCGAATGTTCCTGTCCTCTGTATTAACATCCACAGGTCTAGCATGACTCTGATTCAGCACACGAGTCCTCCTCATTCATTTAAAACCATCTGCTGTGTGCGAGCCTGCCTCCGGCCCCCACGAACTGGATGCCGCTCGAGTCCGCCGCCTCACCCTGCTCATTCAACACGCAGGCGGGCATCACCCGACTGCCGCCGCCGACACATGGCTTGGAGGCAGCCAACATCAGCGCCAGGACCAGAGACGGAAAAAGAGCAGCCGTGAAGCGGGACCTGCGGAGGCCCACCTCCACCTTCCGGGCTGAGAGGCCACACAGAAGAAGACAGCCCTCACCTGGAAAGGCTCAGCTGCCCCCTCCGAGGCTCGTGGGGGTGGTGCAGACGAGCCAGGGCGTTGGCTCCATTGTGGCCAAGTGGAGGCTGTGACGGCGGGGCTCGTGGGGGGCGCCGTGCATCTCCTGAGGAGGACCCCCCTTCTCCTCCTCCTCCTCCCCCCCAGCCACTCACCGCTTTCATGGCCGCGGCCATGTCGTCGTATCTCTCCACCTGCTTGGCCAGGCGGGCTCACTGCAGCAGCTGCTCCCAGTCACTCATGGCTGCTACCTCCGTCGTGGCGCTGGCAGGTCGGGTGGGCGAACAGACAGAGCCCCTCGGCGCTCTCCCTCCCTCCTTCAAGTCCTCGCAAGGCCAAGGGGAGCTGCCCCTCAACGGCGGCTCCCTCCTACCTCAGGCCAGCCACAGAGCGTGCGAGCGGAATCAGCGAGAGCGCGCCACTGTTCTTTCTTGCATGCACAAACGCATCCCGGAAGGTCAGCCCGGAAGGCACTTTTCTTTCATTGAAAAAATCCCACGGCACACCTGACAATATCTCGCGGCACAGTGCCGCGGCACAGTGGTTGAAAAACACTGCAATAGCACAACTAGAAGGTTTCTGACTGTTCATGAATGATGAACATCAGATTTTGGAAGGTTTCTGGGCTGCTCATGAGTATCAAAAATCAAATGTTGATTTAAAGAAGGGACATGGCTTGGGCTGGATCTTGAGTAGTTAAATCCCAGCAGCAATTCCTGTAATTTTACTTATGAGATTTTACCAGGGAATTATACTCTTGTTTACTATAAAAGGTGAAAATCACATCCATATGTGGTGCTGCAAGAAACGTTTAAAAAGTCTTCCTAATCAGACACCATTTATGAAGATTTTTTATTACAGGTAAAAAATAAATGACTGTTAAATAACTTTTTTGTTTCCAGGATACCAGCTTTAGATGTAACTTCAGTTCACAGAAATCAGATTCTTGTCAAATTGTTTGTCATTATCTTATTATAGACAAGGGTATAATTCTCAGTGCAGGAGATAACAGAAATCTATGCAAGCTGCTTGGGAATACTCACTTTTTAAATTTATTATTATTTATTTAAACTGGTAGACAATATACAACCTCAAGGTTCCAAGAAGATAATTACAGACAGACTGAAATATGAAGGGTCCAATTTAATTAAACATTTATTTAATTTATGTGATTGTATCCCACCCTCCCCTGCAAGTGGGCTCAGGGTGGGTTACAACCATGAATAAAACAATATCTAATGTATATAAAAACCCTAACATGTTGGCACTTTCCAACTCTCCCACTGGCAGTGCTGTGTGCTCCATCAGCCATTGGCCCATCAACTGCTACTCAAGAGTACTCTCTTGCCATTGCCTGGGGGCTGTGTCTGTTCCTCTTCCATACCCACTGTCACCGCAGCCACTGTTCCCTGTCAGAATAAACTGCCGAAATGGCTGTCTCTCCTGACAAAGGTGCTTCTGCATCTGGCTGGCTACTGAAATGACTGTTCCCTGTTCAGGAAGAGGCTTCTACTGCTGCCGCTTCTTCTGCTCGGCTTCTCCAAGGTTGGCTAGCTACGAAAGTGAGCCAGCAGCCATCAAATCCTTTCCTTCTCCTCCTGCTGTTGTGCTAATTTCCCCCTTAGTGGTTGTTGCTAGGCAATCAAGCTTGGTTCTGTCAGTAAAAAAGTGGGGAGAGGAGACCCTTTCCAGGCCTACTTTGGCCTTTGTGGGGAACTCATTGGGGCCAGTCTTAACTAGGGTTAGCAGCTCAGGTTGGGAAATTCCTGGAGATTTTATGGTGGAGTCAACGGAAGCCAGAGTTTGGGGAGGGGAGAGGCCTCAGGTGAATAGAATCTCATAGAGTCCACCCTCCAAAGCAGCTATTTTCTCCAGGTGGGGGAGAGAGATCTGTTGTCTGGAGTTCAGTTGTGATACCAGGCGATCTTTAGGTGCCACCAGAAGGTTGGCTACCCTAAGCCTGGCAGCGCCTGCTGGGCGACTTGATGACACCTGACTGGCATGGCTTTATGAGGCCTGGCTCCTTGCTCCTGTTCACCAGCAGCAGTAGCCCCCACAGGACTCAGTGTGGCATAGCAGTTAGCGCTTCAGAGCAGGGCCTGCCAGACCCAGGTTCTTGCTGTGGGGAATGAGTGGATGATTTCGGACTTTCAGCTGACCTACCTCACAGGGTTGTTGTGCAGATCAAAAGGGGAGAGGAGAATGATGTAAGCTGCTTTGGTCCCCACTGCAGAGAAAAACTGTACTTTTCCTCCTGGGGAACCATTGTTGCCAATATCCAGGTGAGGATTGGAGATCACTCAGAATTACAACTGCTCTCCAGATGGCAGAGGTCAGTTCCCCTGGATAAAATGGTGGACTCTGTGTCATTATACCCTGCTGAGGTGGTGCAGGGTCTGCCAGACTCGGGTTCTTGCTGTGGAAACTGATTGGGTGATTTTGGACCACTCACAGACTTTCAGCCTAACCTATTTACAGGGTTGTGCAGATCAAAAGGGGGAGATGAGAATGATGTGAGCTGCTTTCTCCCCACTGTGAAGAAAGACTGTACTTTTCTGCAGGGAAGGTTTGTAAACCTGAGATCAGAGGGGCAGATAACTGTACATTGATGGTTGGCTGGGAAGGAGATAGGGTTGCCAACTCCAGGTTGGGGGATTCCTGGATATTTTAGGGGTGGAGCCTGGAGAGGTTGAGGTTTGAGGAGGGGTGAGACCTCAGATAGGCCCATAGATGCCACCCTTCAAACCAGCCATTTCCTCTTGGGGAATCATTGTTGCCAATCTCCAGGTGAGGACTGGCAGTCACTCAGAATTACGCCTGCTCTTCAGATGGCAGAGATCAGTTCCCCTGGATAAAATGGTGGACTCTGTGTCATTATACCCTGCTGAGGTCACCACAGCAAATTGACAGTGAGTGCCCAAGGCTAGGGCACCTACCCAGAGCCTCTTTCTAGAGGCTGTTGTATTTAGTTCCATGACAGGCCTTATTCCTATTACTATATAAAAGCCAAGCCATCATGGCAACGACTCACCTACTCTCCCATTGGTCACTGGGAAAACTGCCTATTGGCCCGTCCCACCGGCTGCTTTATTCTTATACCCCCATTTTTAATGTATTGCACCTTGGGAGCTGTAGTTCTCAGCTGGCCTTATTGCAGCTGTAGCAAAGGGAATTAGAACTACAGCTCCCACGTTGGGAGTCTCAAAAGGCTGTGGGGCATTAGAAGGGAGTCAGTTGAAGTGTTAATCAGTTACACTGTTAAACAGGAATGGGGGGGGGAAGGCCTGGACATTTCCCTGAATTACAATTGATCTCCACACTACAGAGATCTGTCCCCATGGAGAAAACGGTTGCTTTGGAGGGTGAGCTCTATGGCAGTATACTTCACTGAAGTCTTTCAACAAACCTGGCTCTCCCCTAAATATTGCCAATCTCCAGGTGGCACTTGGAGATCTCCAGCTATTACAACTGATCTCCAGATGACCAAGATCTTTTCTCCTGGAGAAAATGGCTGCTTTGGGCAGTGAACTCTATAGCATTATATCCTACTGAAGTCTCTCCCCACACCAAACCTTGCCTTCCCAAGGCTCTACCCCTCAAATCACACACACACACCTCACCTCTACTCCTTAGTGTTTCTATGGCAACATGAAAGATATGTGATGCTCTATCAGCCCTAGACTAGCACCTAGTTCACCAAGGACGAATCTCACGGGAACTCCTTGGGGTATAAGCTTGAAGAAGAGTTACAAAGCTGGCTACTCCCATGCACACTCAAAACATACTCTCCTCCCTTAGGAATGCAAACGTGACAAGCGATGGAATGGGGATGAAAAACAGATAATCAGAATCGAAAGTTACTGTGACTGAGCTTGACACTAGCCTTGGTTGAGGTTAAGGTGGATGTCTTTTGGGCCAGGGATTGCTAGAAGATAATGTTCAGATGAGCCTAAAGCTATTCAGGGGACATATGGGAGAGGCAGACCTGCAGGTATGTTCCCTGACCACATAAATGGGTGATGAAGTCTTCCATCACTAGTTTAGATGTTTACAGTCCAAATACATACCCCCAATACACACCCCAACACACACACACACACAAAGGACCATCTCCCACTGTCATGATCACAAACTCTGTAATTGACTGACATTACTTTTAAGAACAACATCCGTACTACATTTTAGTAAGAAAATCCATATAACAAAACACTTGTGTTTGTTCTACAACCAAAAGGCAAGACAAATGGGCAGATTTTACAAGACTGCTGCAAGACTGCTACAAGATGCTCAAGGCTATCAAAAGCTTTGTATTACCATACAAGCTAAAAACATGTGCAATATAATGGATGAAAATATTGAAGGGGGCATAATAATGGGGAAGGTGAAGAATGTATCTGCGGCTGTGGAGTAACTTGCTGCATACATCTGCTCTTTGATAATGGTAAGGTAAAGGTAAAGGTTTCCCTTGCTCTGAAGCCAGTCGAATCTGACTCTAAGGGGTGGTGCTCATTTCTGTTTCCAAGCCAAAGAGCCAGCACTCTCTGAAGACATCTTCATGGTCATGGGGCTGGCATGACTAGACGCCAAGGCGCATGGAGCACTGTTACTTCCCACTGAAGCAGTACCTATTTATCTACTTGCAGTTTCTTGCTTTCGAGCTGCTAGGTTGGTAGGAGCTGATAATGGAAGGTCAATAGAATTCTAGATGGAGAGGGGAGGTGGCCTCTTATATATATTGGTTTCATGTGGATTACATAAGGCCAGATCGGAATCCTGAATTTGAATACTATAACTACAAAAAGTTAGCACAGGAACTAAAGGAACTGTGTTATGTCTCCCCTTGTTCAGGATATGGGTAGCTCAAAAAAAGATATATTACAGTTGTCTAGTCAAAAAACAGTGATGCTGTACATCTATGAACAAAACAACACAAACAAAATCATCCAAGGAAGGCCTTTAACTGAAACTAGCAATTTGCAATATTTTATATTTTATTATGATAATATATGCCAAACCATCTGCATAGTATCATCTGCATGCTTGTCAGCAAAATACACAGCAATTGGATATTCAGCAGGGATGAACAAAATATGTATTTTTTCTGTTAAATTTGGTATGTGACTAGAAACACTAGTAGCACTCCACTCAGTGCTGGCATCAGCAGTGGACAGGGTGGGACACATGCTGAGGCTATGAAATATTGTGTGTGTTTTTCCTTCACATCCCAAACTTCATACTATAAGGCAACTTTATTACCTTATGGTGATGGATGCTAAGCTCTCACCAAAGCCAGGAACGATTTACTCACTCTAGTCACACACATTCCCTCTCTCTTTGTTAGTAGCAAATCGGTGGAAACAAGAAACATTTTTTTTTTGGAATTTCTGCATGTCACAGAAACAACAGGAAAAGGTCTTGCAAGCATTGTGCTGGATAAGGTGACAGAAAAGTATGGATTGTTGATGCCTACTATTTGTGCCCAATGGTATGATAATAATGGTAAAGGAGTGCAGGCCATTGTTCTAGGAAAAAAGGTCCTCAGGCTTTCCTCACAACTGGAATCTTGTGTTAGTGCATAATGCAGCAGACAGTTCTGGCAAGGCAATTTTTTTTGTAATATTCAATCACATTTATTTGTTGTTTTTTCTGGAGCAAAATTATGGGTAGTGGCCTTACAGCATTTCTCCAAACTGATCCTGAAAGCTGTGTCTCAGTCATCTTGGAATGCCACAGATAGGGGTAGATACAGTCAAACTGGTTTTCTTGCAGTTACAATTAGTTGATATTTTAGAGGTGCTTTTTCATGGTATACATCTTGATTATTATGGGTACACGGAGGCAAATATAATAATTAAAGATTTGGATTGTGATATTTGTTGGAGGATTAAATTAGCAGCATCAAAAAGGTAACTTTTGGTTTAAAAAACTGAGTGATGCATTTCTGAGTAAGTTTTTTTTTTCTTGTACTAACTATGGCTCCTTTGATCCTGTGTTGAGTGATTTCCTTTCTCTCTATTGGATGGTTTCAAATGAAAATCTTCAGAACATTGGGACTGTTCAGCTGTTTAAGAATTTTGGAATTATGTGGATTGGCCTCCTCACTTCCAGGGATGAGACTGAAGAAACTTTTCTGCAGAACCTTAGATTGAGGCTCCTCTAGGACAATATTTGGGATTGCATTTACACAAATGACACCAATTTTACTGAACAGAGCTCCAAATAAAATTATGGAAGGCATATTTTCTGGTTTTAAACAAAATAATAAAAGTAACAAAGAAAGCAAAATTTTGTATGATCTCTTTACCAGAGTGAGCAAATTGGATCAGAAAAGGATTGGTTGAAGAAGAAAAGGTAGTACCAAAGGGGTGGAGCCAAATGGAAGGGATGTGGTTAGAGGCAAAGGAGCTGTATCAAAGGGGCAAGGGGCCCAGTTATAAGCTATTGCCCAGGGTCCACATAAACCTGGAACTGGCCCTGATTCCACTTGCTTTCTTTGGCAAATTCCTCACCTTTCTTTGTCCGTTTTGCATGTTATGCCCCTATTATGCTATGCACCATTTTTGTGCCATCTGTAGACTATTTATACATTATATGCCATTTTAAAGACATAGTTGTGCCATTTAAATATATATAATCAACAAAACCTGGTGTCAATTTTAATGACATAAGAACATAAGAGAAGGCAATATTGGATCAGGCCAATGGCCCATCCAGTTCAACACTCTGTCACGCAGTGACCAAAAATACCAACACTCTGTCACAGTGACCAAAAAAAGGCCCTCCCACTGTTGCCCCCCGTCAAGCACCAAGAATACAGAGCATCACTTGCCCCAGACTGAGAGTTCCTATCTATACCTTGTGGCTAATAGCCACTGATGGACCTCTGCTGATGGGCAATATTTATATTAGATTTTATTAGACAAGGGGGGAATACCACTGCTTCATCCCTAGTGTGGAAAAACTATAAAAGAAGTCAGAACTTTTGAATCAGGCCAAAATTGTCATAAAATTTGGTAGCATCCCTAATATGCAGGCACAAACCCTGGGCGCCCATGAGCAAAACAGCATGAAGAAAGGCATCTGAGCTCTTTAACTAAAACTAGCTGTTTACAATATTGAAGTAACTGCCAGAAACAGAACTGGCCAACATCTGAATACACAGATTCTTTCCACATGGCAAACCATTGTTTAGGATAGATAAAACTGGACTGCAAATAGGACTTCATCTGTAGAGTTCCAATATGCATAATTTAACCTGTTGTTCGAATGGTTTGTATCACTAACATAAAGCAGAGAAACACACATTGAAAACATTTAATGTTTTATATAAATTTATAAAATCTATGTTAAATGATAGCAATAAGATGTATGGAGGATTGTGCAGGTAAGTGCTACTTTGGATATCTAGAGTTTTAAATGTATTTTATGGATCTTGTCCATATGGCTTTAATAATTAAAAATTTAAATCATAACCGCTGTATTTAACATGGCAATCCAAATCATGTTTTGTAATCAGCTCTGAATTGGTTTTAGGCAGCTTCATTCAGTAATTTTGATTTAATTCCAGAAACCTCTCTGTCTTCCTTTTTGTCAGCAATCAAGAAGCCTGAGTCATGATTGCATCTTTTCAACAAAAATGAGAATAATAAAGATTTATGTTTCTAATGTATGTAATTTCAGCATCCTTTTTTAAAAGAAAAGAAAAACTTGAGTAAGAAATCAACATAGTCAAGGCAAAAGAAATGTATAAGCAGGGCTTATTCAACTGACTAAACATGGCTTTGAAATTATGCCTCATAATTATGTTTCTTTTATATATCAGAAGATACTGCTTTGTACTATGCCTCCGCGAGCCAATTAGAAAAACTATTTTCAAAACAAATATGATGCAGCATTTCACATAAGCTAACATTTGTGGACAGGCAAGCTAATAGGCTAGTCTCTGCACTATCAATGGATTAGCTCCATCACAGGTTTAACAACCTTTTTAAAAATGCTAATTAAAATTCATTTTGAAGCAGAACACATAGATGGATATGTCAGTGTTAAATTGTGATGCTGGATACAAATAGCCTCATTCATAAAGGACAGAACCAAATGAGATAGAGTGAGAGAGTCACCTTTGGGTGCTAACTTTTGATTTTAAAAAATTATTATAGATATTTTAGAAGAAAACTCCCTTCAGATGATGGTTTAAGATAATTATGCCCTGTATATTATTATCACATATTCTTCTCTGCTTTTCCTCTACTATACTGTTATTCTGATTTTACCCTTAGTGTTGATATAAGGATTCAAGAAACTTCACAGAGAAGGAAATGGACTATCAACCTAATAAGGAGAAACAAAATACAGAAGAATTTAAACTTGATTGTGAAGGAAAAAAATTGGTCAAACCATATAGAGCTTTGATGAGCAAAATCAGTATCTTGAATTGTGCCCAGAAATTAATTGGAAGCCAGTGTAGATGGGCCAAGACTGGAGTTATATGGTCCATATGACCCACTCCAGTCAACATCCTGTCTGCAGTGTTCTGTATCAACTGAAGTTTCCCAACACTTTTCATGTGCAGCACATTGCAGTAATCGAATCTCGATGTATCCAGGATGTGCACCACAATGACCAGATCTTTTCTGTTCAGGTAAGGCCACAGCTGGCTAACCAGTCAAAGCTGGTAAAAGGGACTCCTAGCCACAGCAGCCTCCTGCTTACCAGCATTATTCCTTAACTCAGTCATCAATCAGAAGGGAGACTGCAACCAAGAAATCAGAAGGAGATTTACACTTGGAAGGGCAGCTATGAAGGAGCTAGAAAAGTTCCTTAAGTGTAAGCAGGTGTTGCTGGTGACCAAGATCAAGATAATTCATAACACAGTATTTCCCATTATTATGTATGGGTGTGAAAGTTGGACAGTGAAGAAAGCTGACTGGAAGAAAGTTGATTCATTTGAAACATGGTGTTGGAGGAGAGTTTTACAGAAACCATGGACCGCCAAAAAGACAAATAAGTGGGTTCTAGATCAAATCAAGCCTGAACTCTCCCTAGAACTCTCCCTTTCCCTGAACTCTCCCTAGAGGCTAAGATGACCAAAGTGAAGCTATTGGCCGAGGACAGACTGGCAATTTGCCCCAGGAGAGCTCCGCTTGGGAAGCAGGGGAAGGGAGCCCGTTCAGACATCCGCAGCTGTCCCTCGGCTCCCTTCTGCACTTATGCGCTTTGAAGCCGGTTTCCTTTCACTGTAGAAGGACACCGGGAGAAACCAGTGTCCAGGGGCCATCTTCCGCATGCCTTCCACTTTCAGGCAGTGTGAACTGGAAGAAGGTTCGAAACAGCCAAAACAGCCCTGCCACAAGCTGCCACAAGCACCGGTAACAGCATCTTTGCGCAATACACTGGCCAGTGTGAACGGCCAGCCCCAGGGAATTTTTTCCCTGCAGCTTTTGCCTCCGGATTCCACCCGCTCCAGATTGCCAGTCTGTCCTCTGCCATGGTACTTTAGTCACATTATGAGAAGACACTGGAAAAGACAGTGGTGTTAGGAAATGTTGAAAGCAATATGAAAAGAGGGAAACCCAACACAAGATGGTTTGACTCGATCAAGGAAGCCACAGCCCTAGTTTGCAAGACCTGAGTAAAGCTGTTAACAACAGGACATTTTGGAGATCATTAATTCATAGTGCCACCAAAAGTCAGAAGCAACTTGACACACACAGTCCAGTTATCCAAGGGGGTAAAATACAATATTGCTATCCTGGGGAAATGGACTATCAGCAAAATGTGGCTGCATTCACAAATCGTTGGATGTTGTACTAGCTATCAGTCTTGAATCAGTAGAGGATCAGGACACCATTCACTGTAGCTGTGATTTCATAAACTGAGTTGCTAGTAGGTTTCTAGCATGCATGTCTTTGATGAAAGCACATTATAGGTCAATTCATTTTACCTTTGGAATGTAAGCAGTCAATGGTTAAGATGATAATGCTTCCATCCCACAGCTCTGCAGCCAAAACGTGCCTTTGACACTTTCATCTGCACTCATTTTTTAAACAAAAAGAAAAGATTAAACAGATGAAGTATAAAACAGACAGTTATGCATATAGAGAAATGGTTTGAACTAATGAGAATTGCTCCCTGTATGCAGAGTATGAACATAAGATGGAACTATAGAAGTATCCTTTTTTTCCTGGAAATAACTGAGATAATTCAATTGACAGTTACCTGGAGATAACACTTTATACTAGCAAGCTGTGGGACATGAAAGTGTCAATTTTTTAAAAAAAGAATGAAGCTACATGAATAGGTTTTCAAAAGCATTTGATTTAAATGCAAACCATTTGTTGGGTACTGATATCAAACCTACTTGACTTTTATTTTTTAAGACCTCCTAGTTCTCACAAAATGTCAGAGGACCAGAGTAAATAGCCAATTAGAAGTATCTACTTTCAAGTACAGATTACCTTTTCCTGAGGATACTTTAGAAGGTGTGGAAGGTAAAATAACAAGGAATATCAAACAGATAAGATAGCCCCCACAAATGTATTATAGCTCTAGGGCTTTTTCCTTTCAAACTGGAGCAATTCAACTGGGCTTACTTTTCAATGATGCCTCAAAATGTTTCACTGCTAATAGCTGAACTGCCCAATTAATAGAACCTAATAGATTTATATACAGAGGGAAGTGTGGACTTGCTTGTGGGAAATACTAGACTTCTGCATGAAAACTTGTTTCATTTCTCCATTTTTGTTAGTAACTCCAAAGGGCACTGTTTCATTATTAGGTTGTTTCATACAGTTTTGTTTCATTATTGTTTCTTTTGTTATTCTTGTTCCATTTCATAATTCTGTTCCACTGTTATTTCACTTTGGTTTAAATGGACGTCACCCCCCCTTTCTTGGGGCTGTACCTTCACGGTTCTCTATCTGAACTGGACAAACCACAGAGGGATTTAGAACTCTACTAGGGCATTCACAGTTCCAAATTTTAGACAGATAAAATAAAGGGGTTCCCCTTTTTGAAGCAATGAAATCATTTAAAAGTCTATAATTAAAGTCAGTGATGGAACTAATAGGAAAAATTCCAAACACTTAGTAGTATACACAGCAGCATTCAGTGAAAGAATCTGGAATAGCAGCCACTTAGCATGAAGTACAGTAGCATGAGGAAGAGAGACTGACAAGCCAAGGGCATTTGGTGGCACAAAAAGCGCAAAGCATCTGGGCAGGCAGATGGCAAGGAGGAGGACCTTGAGACAGATTTGCTTGGACAAGGGATAAGGTTTGGAGAGCAGCAGGCAATCAGGGGAATGCAGACTGCAAGGGCAAATTTGGCACAGCAGGGCAGGCATTGGGAGAAGAGAAGAAGGCAGTATTAACCTGTATGCTTCAGGATTGGGATACTTCACACAGGTATGTATTTGTAGTGGCTACAGCTTGCTATCAATAAAAAAAATCCAGAGCCTCTTTCTCCCCTCTCTTCTTAAGGAACACAACTTATGCCCTCATTAGAAAATGCTGGCTGCCATGTAAAATTGAAACTAGTAAAGTCAGAGAGAGGCAGAATGGCAATAACAAAATACAACCATTTAGGCAGGAATAATAAGCTTTTTCGATGGGAAATGTGTTAAGTTTTCATATTAATTATGATAATGATGAAACACCCAGTTTTCATAACTATTACAATTAGTTATGAAAGAAATGCACAAATCTAGAAAATATAGTGCTTGCAAGTTTCTTGAGGTCATTTAATTTTTATAAAGACAGGGTATGTCCCTTGTGAATACACAGAAAGTTTCCATACTTTCAGAATGGAACCAGGCAATTAGAGGCCAGTTGGCCTAATGTCTATCACAGGCATATTGGTAAAAATTGTAACCAAAGATAGAATTGTTAGGCACATAAATGGACAACACTTGCTGAGGGAAAATCAGCATGGCTTCTGCAGAGGAAAGTCACTGACCTTTTAGAGTTCTTTGAGAAAGTGAACAAGCATGTTCACAATGGTGACCCAGTATACATTATATACCTGGACTTTCAAAAGTCTTTTAACAAGGTACCTCACCAAGGATTCCTGAGTAAAATTAACCACAGGAATCAGGAGTGCAGCAGTGATAGCCTGGAGCCCGGGAAAGACTGCTGGAAAATGCCAGACCTTGGTTTTGTCAGTGTGGGTGAAGTAAAATATGCCTCCCAGAGAGATGCAAATGAGAAGACAGTCACAGTCTCCTGGCTCACCTCCTCACTGATGCTGGAGTATGTGGGACAGCCTTGAAGTGGATTGGCTCATTTCTCCATGGTCAGGGACAGAGAATGGTGCTGGGAGAGAGGGTTTCCTTTCGATACTCTGCGGAATGTGGGATCCCTCAGGAAGCTATTCTCTCCCTGGTTTTATTTAACATCTACATGCACCCTCTCACCAAGCTGGTGTGGAGTTTCAGGCTAGGGTGCCATCAGTACTGTATGTTGATGGAGGGCCAGCCAGACACTGCCCCAGTAAATCTGGCTGAGGGTCTGGTAGCCATGTGAGATGGCTAAAACAGAGTCAGCTGAGACAAAATCCAGCAAAGAGGGAGGTTCTCTGTCTGGGTGAGGGAGATTCAGGACTTGGGTTCCAACTGCTGGTTTTTGACTGTGCACCATTAACACCAGCACAGACAGTTAGGAGCTTAGATGCGCTTCTGGATGCCTTCTTATCAGTGGAGGCCCAGATTATACATGTTGTGAGACTGGCATTTTTTCAACCTCACCAGATCTGGTAACTGCCCCCTATTGTTTTGTCTTGATCATGCAACAGTCACATCTAGGTTTGATGACTGTAACTTGCTCCATGCAGGGCTGCCCTTGAGACTGATCTGGAAGTTACAACTGGCCCAAATTGCAGTGCCCTGGGTCTTTATGGGGACACTGTCAACTGCACACATTCAGCCTATGCTCTGCCAGCTGTACTGGTTCCAGATTGAGTACCAGGTCAGGTTCAAGATTTTGGCTCTGACCTTCAAGGCCCTAAATGGTCAGAGATCAATGTACCTGTGGGATGCCTCTCCTGATATGTCCCCAGGACAGCATTGCGCTCAGGAGAACAACATCTGCTGGAAGTCCCTGGCCCAAAGAGCATCTGGCTGTCCTCAACCAGAGCCAGGGCTTTCTCAGCCCTAGCTCTAACTTGGTGGAACTTTCTGCCAAATGACATCAGGCCCCTGTGGGACTTGTTACAGTTCTGCAGGGCATGTAAGGCAGAGATGTTCCACCAAACATATGGTTGAGGACAGCAACGGTTCAGCCAATTAGTTGCCTCTCACTCCCCCCCCCCCGCCATTGGGGGTCAAAGTTGTATTCTGACACCATATAGGTTTGTTACCACCAGTGGCCTGCCTCATGGTTGGGGGAAATTAGCTATGAGACAAAGGAGGCTAGAGGGGTACCAGAGACTGCACACCTGTGTATACTAAGGTCTAGTCCAGTAGGAAGACTCCAGATTTGTAGAGTAAATCAAATAGCTTTTATTGAAGAATTTGCCTAATTACAACCACACCAAGCAGTCAAGAAAGAGCACACAATTCAGAATTAAGAAACAAAGGCCGCGGTCACATGGCCCCTTTAAATCCGGGAGGGCTCCCGGCTTTAAAGGGGCCGCATTATTCAACCGCGGGTTGGGATGTCCATACATCCCAACCCCTGCGGCAGCACCAGCGGCAAAAGCAGCAGCCGTGGCCGCTGAAGAGGCGGCCGCGGTGGGAACGACTGCCGTGGCGGCTGTGGCCGCGGCGGAAGCGGCGGCGGCCGCTGAAAAGGCGGCAGAAGCGGCGGCGGCCGCGGAGCGAATGGCGGCCATGGCGGAGGCGGCCCCAGCAGCAGGAGAGGCGGCTGTGGCGGCCAAGGACTGCCAGCCGCCTGGGTAAGTTTTGGGGGTGTTTTTTTCCCCTTTTACACTTGGGCGCATGAATAGCCATGCGCCCAAGTGTAAAAAGGGGGGGGGAATGGAGGGGGGAGGCCATCTGGACAGCCCTGCTCTCGCAATGCTTGTGAGAGAGGGCTGTCCAGATAACCTCCAATGCGGGTTCCTCCCGTGACTCCCAGGAAAACACTAGTTTTTCCTGGGGTCGGTAAAAGCGGGAGCAACCCGCATTGGAGCCCGCTTCGCTGCGGGACTCACTGCGGGGCTATGTGGACGGCCCCTTTAAATGCGGGAGGAAGCAGCCCTTCCTCCCGCATTAAGGGGCCATGTGACCGCGGCCAAAGACATGATGATAGTGACTAATAGGGTAAATTATGAGGGTTATTCTACCTGTCCAGGTGTGCAGAAGTCCATAAAGAGGATAGCACCAACAGCCAGTGTTCCATGCTATGGGGAAGGAGGCCCAAAGAAGATACTTTGGAGGTGTACTCAAAATATAGGTGCCCTCAGAAGGCACACCGAGGCGGGGCATGCTCTCTATTTTTATAGGCATTCTGGGAGTGATCTCTAAGGCCAGAACTTAATTGGTCTAACAATTGTTGATAGTTCTGCTGGGGCTGGCTGAATGGGGGTTGATGACCACTGATTGTCCAACCAGGGTGAATTGAATAGGTTCCCAGGCTTAGACAAAAAGGGGAAATGGGTTCCTGATCAGCGTTGTTTTATATTGGTATCCTGTAGGAGGGAGCAGGAAGGGCAGTTGTGGAGAAAAAAGATTTCTACACAGGCATACATGATACATGAAGATTTGGAGACAGAATTGCTATTCGCCAGATGGATACTGAATAACTATGGAAATGCAGATACTTCACCTGCAGGAACTCATTGTTATCTCATATGGATACTTCTGTCAGGTGAAGGGATACTGGAGATAGCTTTGAGGACTGCCTTGTGCAACCTGAAATGGAAACTGTTTTGCAGAGCTGTGGCTAGCTCTGTGGCTCAGGTCAGGGTCCTCCTTAGCCTGGCTTTGTGGGTCTCTGGTTCAGGTCAGAAGTGGGGTGCCCCATTATTTGGTGTTACCCGTGAGTAAGACAGTGCCTCTGGGCTACAGGTTTTATGCTTTTTGTATACCATCTATTGTTTTTAAGATTTCTGTATTTATTTGTACACTTAAATTAATGGACTGTTTTTATGTTTTTTGATGTAAAATGTTGTATACTGTTCTGAGCCTGCTTTGCGGGGAGAGTGGTAAAAAAAAGTCTAATAAATACATAAATCTGTTGCCAGCCTTTCTCCAGGAGAAAGGACTGGCCTCAAGGGAGGGGTAGTCAGAGAGCTGACAAGGACTGTGGCAATTACAAACGGAGAAGCAACTTGGGTGAGAAACTCTGGTAAATAGGGAAACCAAATAATTTGTGGTTGAGTAGCAGCAGAGGCTTAGTTGATTCTGGAGAAACACCTTATGGTGAGAATAGAGAGTGACTAAGAACACCTGAATTGCAGGACATTGGAGTTTCTGGCCTTTGTGACTCTCTGAAAAAGGGTGGGAGTCTGTGTGACCTGTTCCAGTGTCCATGCCACGCGAGGCTGGTTCATCCAGCTGTGCTGCCTGCCAAATGCAATCATCAAAAATTGGTTTGAATCCTACCAATCTGCTCAGCAAACTTGGAAACCTTCCTCCAGTCTACAGAAGGAGAAATAAATGTGCAGGAAGTGCTCGTTCTGTCTGGAAGAAGGCCTCAAACTTTGCTGAGCAGAATGGATTAAAGCCATAAAGTTTATAAGGCACACTGCCACAGCTGGATGTACAGGGTATAGGCATGCTGCTCTTATTCATATCCATTACTCTTCATGGGTCTCTGATAGCCATCAAAGTAGATAATAACGTAAGCTAGATAGTCCAATGGTCTGACTCACTGCATTGCAGATTCATAAGTTCTTTTCCCTCTCCCAGTTCTGCATCAAAATAACTCTGCACAATTCTGCTGGTCTAATAATTATGACTGCTGCGAGTGTAGCAACAGTGACCTACAGTTTTGCACTTGCAGTGGCTAGGTCATATAAAAAATCCAACTTAACAGCAGACCCTACAGTTTTGCATAACTGCATGCATGTTTGTGTGTAGCACTGAGCCATAACTTGCTACAGTTAGGATTGTGGGCACATGCTTGGTTCGTTATAAACACAGGAGTATATTAAAAATCCACACCAATTCTTGGTGTGCTGTTGCTCTGGTGGCTTTTAAACACCCTGAACAAAAGAGACTGACAGTGAGCTGTATTAATGACTTCAACATGCTTAGTTCCTGTCAAGAATGCTGATGTATGCTAACCTACCTATCACCAATTATTATTTACATCCCATTTCCATCTCATAAAATTCCTAGCACATACTCTATTCACACCATTGGAAGAGTGAACATCTATTATCACTGACTACTTGTACATCTCCATTGGAAATCAGCAATAGACCTTTTGCTTTTAATTTAGCATCTGACTGACTTTCGTTGCTGTATTGACTGAGGCCTGTGGCTCCGAAGTGAGAGCTCAGGTGAGCAGGTGCTTTGCAATAGTCCCATTTAGGCTAACTAGCACCTTGCTTTGAGAAATTACATTGTGCACATTTGCTAGGCTGGAGGAGGATATTCAGAGTGCTGCCAATAAAGAAATAAATGATTCAAGAACAAATGTGGGTTAGTAGTTTCTGAAGAATGACATACCACAAGATTCAGGTGGGTAGTTGTGTTGGTCTGAAGTGACAGAACTAAGTTTGATTCCAGTGGCATCATTAAGACCATCAAAGTTAAATTCTGAGTATAAGCTTTAGTGTGCATGCACACTTCATAAGATACATAGAAACAGATTTACTCAAGCATTACATATAGATGGGGGGGTTAGTTGCCAGGAAGGGCTAATTAGAGTCAAGAGACATAAGTACAGCTAAGATTTGAATAATGCAGTTGGTAAGGTCTTTGAATCGCAGCAAATAGCACACAGATAATAAAAGAGTTAACAACAGATGTGAGAACTAAGCTTGAGTCCAGTGGCACCTTTAAGACTAACAAAGTTTATTTCTGGGTATAAGTGAGAACTGAGTGACTTAGCATGTGTAGTGAGAAGTTTCTGAATTCAGCATTTTCCTGTTCCAGTCTGTTTCTGAAATTCCTTTTCAGTAAAACAGCTACTTTGAGCTCCTCCATTGAGAGCTCTGGGAGGTTGAAATGTTATCCTACGGGTTTCTCACTTTTGTGATTCTTGATGTCAGATCTGTGTCTATTTATCCTTTGGTGCAGGGTTTGACCTGTTTACCCTAGAGAATGGAAGGGCATTGTTGGCATTTAAGGGGATTTACAATGTTATATGTGAGTAAGCCTGAGATGGTGTCGCTGATGTTGTTGGTCCAGTGATTGTGTTGTCTGGGTGTATGTGGCAGCAAAGTTGGCACCTGGGTATATTGCAAACTCTGGTACCAGTGTCTATGTTCAACTTAAATGTTGTATTATTGTGGATGGGGAGCTGTTTGAAATTGGGGCGCTGTTTGTGCATAAGAAAAGGTTTGCCCCCCAGTACTTGTGAAAGAGAACTGTCATTATCCAGTAGAGGTTGTAAGTCGCTGATGATGTGTTGAACTGTTTTGAGTTGAGAGCTGTATGTGACCACTAGTGGTGTTCTCTTATTGTCTCTTTTGGTCCTGTCTTGCAACAGGTTTTCTTTGGGTACCATTCTGGCTTTATTGATCTGTTTCTTGACTTCATCAGGTAGATACTTTAGTTCCCAAAAAGGATTGCTATTTGCTGTATTCATAGACCTTACCAACAGTATTATTTCAATATTAACTGTATTTATGCATCTTGACTCTAATTACCCCTTCTTGGCAACCAGGGCTATTTTTGGGCAGGAATGCACAGGAACAGAATTCCGGCTGGCTCCTGAGTTGGCCACACCCAGCAGAAACTCATTAGCATAATAGGCCACACCCAACCGCAGAATCTCATTAGGATTGGCTACATTAGGGGTATGTGGCCTAACATGCAAATTAATTCCTGCTACAAAAAAAAGCCCTGGGTTTTGACAACAAACAAGGTAAACAGAATAAGAAGCAAAAGGTGGGTGTGGCTGGATGACCACTCTTCTGGTAACATGTGGGTGTGGCCTAATATGCTAATGAGTTTCTGCTGTTGGGTGTGGCCTATTATGCTAATGAGTCCCTGCTGGGCTTTTTCTACAAAAAACCCCCTGCTGGCAACTAACCCCACCCACCTATATGTAATGCTTGAGGAAATGGGAACAGTAGTGATGTCAAGAGGAGTGAGATAGGAGGTGCTATTCAAGCTAAAAACCACAAAACTAGTTTCATGCACCTAAAGTCATTTGGTGGTGTTATGTAAGTAGCAGATCCCACAGGCACCACATCACATGGCAAAACACTTCTGAAAGCAGAAGGAATTTCAAAAGCAGATTGCAGTATGTCAGGACAAGTGGAACATGTGTCTTGGGCACCCCAAGAGTTGTTATTTGGAACCTGAATCTTCTGTGCCCCTAGGTTTATTTTTAAACTTTAAACCCGAGGGAAGGAAGGCAGTTTCTGGATCAGCTTTCCCAGGAGGGGAGGCAGTTTAAACTGCCTTCCCTCCCTGGATCGATTTGGCTTCCCCAGGTGCCCTGTGGCTTGCAAGATGCCTGGGGAACCTGGGGGGGGGGGGGGGAGGGAGGCTGTAGGCATGGCCAACTCAGAAGCCAGCTGGAACTCCATTCCTGTGCATTCCTGCCCCAAAATAGCCCTGAATCTCAAGATGTCTGGTTGGCGCCACCTGGATGCTCTGCTCCTCATTTTCCCCTTTCTTCAGGGCTGTGCTTCCTCTTGAGGAGCAACTTGCTCCTCCTTTTCCATTTCTTGTTCCTCCTCCCAGCTCCTTTTTATCTTCTCTGTTTTTCCTTCTCTCACTTCCTCAGTTTTACAATCCTCTGTTGTGTTGCTCATTTTGCCTGGTTTTAACACTTTTTTCCTGCCATAGAGAACAATGGAGGGGATGGGACAACCTGTTTGGGGGCCCATAGAATTGGACCCCCTGGTCCAATCTTCTTGACACTTGGTCAGTATTTCGAGGAGAGGCCCCAGCAGCTACCCTGCAAGTTTGGAGCCTCTTTCTCAAACGCCCTTTCCTCCAGCCCCTCATATATCCTATGAGTTTTTGCCATTGATTTCAATGGCCCAAAGGGTATAATGGGGCCTCCCTTTCTGACACACTTCTGGTGATGTCAGGGGATGTGGCATATGCTAATGAGTTATGCTAATAAGTTATGCTAATGAGCTCCTGCACCTCTTTTTCTATGAAAGGACCCCTGATTCCACGTACCTTCTCTGCTCTCTGTCCTTACTCTTATCAGGGCCCATTTCTATTGGCCTGCCAAAGCCCTCCATCTGAGCTTCAGACATGCCTACCTTGGAGGTGAGTGATGGTGGCTGGGCTCCTTCCAGGAGCAGTTCTCAGCGTGTCTCTGCCATGCATGCCCATCTTGGCTATGCAACTCATAGGTGAGTAGCCACTTTGTAATTTCAGGGTTTCAGCATTTCCTTTCTCAACCAGGTAGGGCTGTGTATTTTCTTTTTCTACGAAAGGACCCCTGATTCCACATACCTTCTCTGCTCTCTGTCCTTACTCTTATCAGGGCCCATTTCTATTGGCCTGCCAAAGCCCTCCATCTGAGCTTCAGACATGCCTACCTTGGAGGTGAGTGATGGTGGCTGGGCTCCTTCCAGGAGCAGTTCTCAGCGTGTCTCTGCCATGCATGCCCATCTTGGCTATGCAACTCATAGGTGAGTAACCACTTTGTAATTTCAGGGTTTCAGCATTTCCTTTCTCAACCAGGTAGGGCTGTGTGTTTTCAAGTACATCTATTTTACTGGCTCTTTCAATGACTTAACAAATTTCTTTCTCCCCAGGAATCATGGAAACTGTAGTTCTATGAAGTAGCTAAATGTTTATAACAGGGATTTTTAGATATATTATTGTCCCCCTGACCATAACCAGGGGGAGAGAAATAATGGTGGTGACTAAATATTGAAATACTCATTGACTCTAACTACCCTCAGATTGCCTGGACAAATATGTGTTTAAGTCATGCATAAAAGAGGCTTGCTAGACACTATTAATGACTATGCATTGAAACAATGAATCACAGAGCTAACTAGAGGTATAGCAACTCTTGGTTCTAAGCAGGGCTGGAGATCTGGTATGAGATGTAATTGTTGTTGCACTGATTGGGAACAGTGATCACAATGCGGTTCAGTATTTATGTCAACAGAAATGTGCCCCCAAAGTCCAAAACAATCACTTTTGATTTCAATATAAGCTGACATCAAAAGAATGATAGAACAGGGAATTAAAAGAGTAAAATCCCTCCAGAGTATTGGAAACGATTGGAAATTACACTGAGACAGAATGCATCCTGAAAATTAGGGAAAGTACCAACAGGTCTACCAGTTCCCAGTGGGCCTGTGGAGGAAGTTTGAACCCCTTCTGTTTAGTGTTGTGCGTCAGTGGCAGCACCATCTTTCCATTGTATTCTATGGGGCCCTTCTTGCTTTGCTCCCCCCCCCCCCGCCTTGGCAGGCCAGCTGGGGAAGGGGAGGCTTTTGAAGATGCCCCTCATTTTGCTTCCCTTTCTGACACACTTCCAGTGATGTCAGGGGGTGTGGCATATGCTAATGAATTATGCTAATGTGTATGCTAATGAACTCCTGTACCTTTTTTCCCCTATGAAATGACCCCTGGCCACAGATAGCCTTAAAGGGAGTTAGATTTATGGATGGGAGATCCATAAAGGGAGTCTCCATATCCAGAGACAGCAAACCTCTGAATATCCATGCTGGGAGGCAGCAGCAGGGGAAGGTCTCACCCTCTATGCCGTTTGCACAGAAGGGCAACTGGTTGGCCTCTTCATGAAACAGGATCTTGGGCTAGATGGACCACTGATCTGATCCAGCAGGCTCTTCTTATGTTTTTATGTTTATTTCAAGGTGCTTGTTCTCACCATTAAAGTACTCCATGACTCACAGACTTGCAGGACCTTCTATCCTAGTATGAAACTAGGTGAATCTGTTCACCTAATCGATGCCCCCTCCCTGGGACAAACTACACATTACATTTTCCAAAATTATTGGATCTGAGTTCCCCGATCCAGACGTGCTTTCCCCACAGCCACACAGCAGCTTCAAAGAACACTATTTTAAAAGTTCATGTGGCCCAGTTCAGCTCAGGACCACAGTGCAGGGGAAAAGGATTGCTGGGTGGTTGGCATGAAAGCTAATCAGTCTGGGCTCCCCATACCAGAGTTCTTAGAAAACATAAGATGTAGTTTGGCCTTGTTTCCCCTGCATTCAGGTGAAATCTTCTACTGCCAGTCTCAGGCTTTTACTGTGATGGCTCCCACATTTTAAAAATTTTGTATGCCAGAATTGTTTAGGAAGCCATTTGATGATGGTTAGATAATTGTTAATAAAAAAACTTATTTTTTATGATTGTATGAAATCTGTTTCACTTTGAATTCTCCTTGGAGAAAAGAGAGCTGAGAATATTTTAAATAAATAAATGAATGTATACTCACATACATAAATATATAATGCTGATTTTCTGATGTACAATAATGTTGAAAAATGTGCACATTTTATGGGAAACATTTAGTATGAGGGAAATAGAAAATGATGCCACAATAAAATTCTCATGGGTTCCATTTTCAGAAGCAAAACTGGAAAACGGATATTTGAATATGTACTTAAATCTGTGAATTTGGGCCATGTAGAAAGAAGGGACATATCTCTGCAAACTTGGCAGAATAAGATTCAACAAAATGAAGAGATTCAACTCCTCCTCCAACACAGAAACATTGTTTGAATCCAAGCAGACAATATAAACAATACAGTTAACAGGGAGAAGAGAAGGGGAAGAAGCCAGCTGACTGGGTGGCAAGCCGGCTGGTGATGCCAACTCCACCAACCATGTTTCCAGCTCTTTCAGCCAAGAACAATGCTTCTCCACTGTTCATCCTGCTCCTACTGTGGTGAGTAGTGCTGCCTTCCAAGTAATCTCATGAGCACGAGGTCAGGGTCTCACTGGCCAGCAGCAAAGGTCTCCCTACCCCCCCCCCTCAATCCAGGGAACAGTTTAAGGGAAAGTTGGCTTCCACTGCCCCCTCCGACAGTGGTTTGGTGGCTCCTCTACATGCCTTGCTCCCTTTAGTGGGCACAGTCGAGCAGCAACAAATCAGGCAACTGAGCCCTTGTGTAAATGCTGACACATCCAAAGGCAGACAGGGAGGAAGAAAGAAGGGGAGGAAGAGCAGGAAAACTACTTCCCCTTCCACCATCTAGACAGTGATTCTGGAGGTGGGTGGGGAAGGAGGAAGACCAGGAGCTGCAGCCCCCCCCCCCCCGCCCGGCTGAGGCTAGTAGGCATACCAGTTCTAGTGGAAAACTGAGAGGTGGCCAGGCAGAGCAGTGGGAAAGGGGGTGGATGGGAGGGTGAGGAAGTAGGAGGTAGGAGGAGGCTCCACCTTTGCCCCTAATATGTGTCCCACCAATCAAGGAAGAAGTGACAGTGCTCCCATTAAAGGACTGCCCTGCAAGTGCTGGCCTAGTAGGGGAGGGGAAGATGGGATTCCCCCTCCATGAGTCTTGTGGGTTCCCTTTGATATATAGCTATCAACAGACCATTAGTCCATCAAGATTAGTCCATCTGCTTCAGGGAGGAGTTGTAGTTCAGTGGTAGAGCATCTTTTGGCATGCAGAAGATTCCAGGCTCAAATCTTAGCATCTCCAGATAAGAGGATCAGGTGGTATCTAACATGAAAGACCTTTACTTGAGACCCCAGAGAGCCACTCCCAGTCTGAGGAGATAATACTGATCTTGATGGAGCAAGGGTTTGATTCAGTATAAGGCAACTTTGTGTGTGTGGATGCATGTGTGTGACTGGTAACAGCTCTCTAGGATCTCAGGTAGAAGTTATACCACTTACAACCCAATCCTTTTACCTTGAAATGCCAGGGTTGGAAGATTGGACAGTAAACATGCTGAGCAGGTGCTGTACGACTGAGCCATAATCCCTTCCTTTTGCTCAAACAACCACCAGAAAGTAGTGTGTGGGTGCCCCAGATTGTATAGTACTGTTGCCATACTGAGTACAGTGAGTGACCAGTCCGTGTGGAAGATTTCAGAGCATCTAGATGAGGCAATCATTTACCCAGCAAAACTGAAACCCAAGCAGAATACCTGTTTACTCACAGTCTTTGCATCTTAGATTATAAGAAAACATGCTTCTCAGGTAGAAAAACAGTCTCTATTGAGCAATTATTTCATCATCCCATATAACCTTGTGCATTCTTTCCTGTTATTTTTTTCTACTCTCAAGTCAATACTATATCTGTCTCTTGCTCTCTCTCTGGAGGTGAAGTTTTGAGAGGAAATCTATTGCCACAGTAGGCAATAACTCAGAAAAGGCTCACAGGGCATTGCTAATCCAACAAATTCCATGTACATGTAAATAAGCAAGAACAAACAGCCTGCAGCTTTTATTAATATCTAGTGCAAGGTGGGATCGGTTTTGTTTGCTATAAACAGGAGCTTGTTCAAAAGAATCTGGAAATGAGGGTTGTTAGTGTCAATCTCTCTGTTCTTTTTGTCATTTTAAAAACAAAGAACTATAGATAAAATGCCATGTTACCTTTTGAAGTTATTGCACTAGCTAACAATGAAAAGGCAGGATAAAGTGGGGAAATACTGATGCAAATAATATACTGGGTTTTGTAAAACTGTATTTTATGATGGCATACTTTAATTGAAAATCCAACAGTCCCATGGAAGTTTTCAAAAAACAATGACAATAAAAGGGCAGCTAAAGCCTCCCATAGGATTTTTTTTGGGTGGGGGAGGGAATCCAGCTCCACAGAAATGGAAGCAATGGGATCTATTGTTATTGCCCGATGGAATGAGGGTTAAATCCAATTTTGTATATAAAAAGGATGAGGGGGGAAAATCCAAGTTTAGTTTAAAGCATAATTTGAGAACAGAAGCTGTTGGAAGTGGCATGGATTATTGGTCCAGTCCTTTGCCTCTATGAGTGAGGTCTGCTGACCAGTTTATTGTCCTTGCCCTTCCAACAATGGTGTGCTAGAGGCAAGATCCTCACCAGGGTGCTCTGCAACACCCATGGTTATGCATGAAGGACCAGATGCAGTTCATTCAAACACTGCCCAACAGCAACATTACTTCAGCTCAGACAAATGCTTTTCTTGGGAACCAATTCATATATTTTGGGATGAGAAATCAAGGACTCAGGAACCAAGTGATAAATTATTTGAGAAGGTCTCGGTCTGCAGAAGCAGCACAGCATACGCACATATCTTAAAGAAAGAATGAAGAATCGAGTGAAGTATATGCCCATGTGTGGGGCTCTTATGTATCACTAGTCCCCAACTTTGGTGATTGCTGTTTGATTCCCTGCATCTATTAGTTAATGTGCATACATAAAAAGGAAACTCATATGTCAATCTATTTGCTACTCTTAATAGGAAGGATGTAGAATGTGTGTGTGTCTCTGGCCGAGGACAGACTGGCAATCTGCCCCGCTCTGCCTCCGCTTCTAAAGCGGAGGCAGAGGGGGCGTTCAGATTGCCGCATCTGCCCCCCGTCGTCAGCGCAGACTCACCCGTCCGCGAGGCGCCGTCCTTCCGCTTCAGCCGGAGACCACTTTAAACTGGTCTCCGGCTCTCCGGCCGCGCATCCCTGCCGCTTCCTGGCAGTGTGGATGCGTTGGCAGTGCGCCGGAAGCGGGGGCGGAAGTCTGAACGGCCCCGCGGCCGCGCGCCTCCTCCCCGCCTCCTCCCCGGGACATCGCAACCAGTGCGGACGGGCCACACCGGGCTGCTTTTCCCGCGGGGCTTTTGGCCCCGCGTCTGTCCCGGGGCAGATCTGCAGTCTGTCCTCGGCCTCTGATCCCCTCTGGTGGTAGATTTAGAGCAAGATAAAAGTATTGGAATTGAATAACATGGGCTTCATGTATCCATGGGAAATGACCAGTCAGCAGTAGATGCATCAATCCTTCTTGATCCCACCACAACAGGAGAACATATAGCTGCTCTCCCCATTACATGCCCTTGTGATAACTCTGCTCAACTATGCATGATCTGTTAAGGATTTAATCTTGTAGGCCAGTGAAAACCATTATTGCCTGCACTAGAACATATTTGGAGATGGTGCCCATTTGGTAGAATGGACTTCCAGATAGTGTCACTACTCTTTCAGATGCTCTGCAAAGCTAAATTATTTTGATGAGCCTTTTTAATGAAATCGGTTTCTGTTTGTGATTTGTTGTAGTACGGATTTGTTTTTATCTGTTGCTTTTATTGATATTGCTGTGACTTTATTATACCTTTATCTTGCTATTTAATTAATTGTGGTTTTTACTGTATTTTTTCTTGGCTTTTAATTAAATTTTGTAATCCATTTTGAGTCCTTGGAGAGGAAATAATGTAAAAAAAATAAAGTGCTACTCAGTTATCCTGGACACATTCTGCAATTGTAGGATTGTAGACAATTTTATGGCAAAATATTTACCACCTCAGCCAGTACACTGTTCTATATACATTTTTTACGATTGGACTTCTTTATTCCTTTCAATGGAGGTATAGGTCTCTGTGCATGTTTTTTTGAAAGTGGACAACAGTCTTTGTAGAAGAAAATTTGTACCCATAATCATAGTATCCAAGCACATTTTTCTGCAATCAGGAATCATTATGAAAACCAATTGTTCATTCAAAGATGGCCATTAGTTGATCATGTGCATATTACTGGCCAATTATATTTGAAATTCAATTTTTATTTGCATGTTGTTCTGATTAGATCTTTGACTATGGAATGTGCAGCATAGTTTTAAATGGATTATGTTGTCATAATTTAAAAGCTGTATTCTCTGAACTGTTTGCCTAGGGAAGATGGACACCTGGCATAATTTACTGACTTCAGTAGCTATTTTATTCTCCTGGCACAGAGGGAGAGGGAGAGATTTTTCTTTCAGTTGTTTGTTTCTGTTTTGTTGTATTTGATTCTCCATTTGAGAAGGAAAAAGATATAAATGCATAAATGAATACATAAATTTAGATAATAAACCTAAGTTGGCTGACCTGCGCTTAGTGGTCAGAGGCTAGATTTCATGCATGATAATACAATTTAATCTCTTGACCAGATGGCTGAGTATGTGTACATGAGCAGACACATAGAACAAAAAACAACAACATCTCAATGAATCACAGCCCAGTTGATATTACACACATCGAAAGAACCATTAGCGCTGGCAATCATTTCAGAAACTTTACATGGAAATTTTATTTTAACTTGATTCAGTTTTTCTTATCATGGATATTTTTCTCATATTTCCATAAATATATATGGATGTTCTAGACATATTAGATTCTACTACAGGCCTGTAATAGGAATTAATGGGCAAGAAAGAATAAATATGCATTTAAATACAACATAATACAGTGTGTATGCCTTTATACAATGCTAATATATGGTATCATAGGCAAAAGTTTGTCATGTCAAGACAGTTGACAGAGGCAAGAAAGAGAAAAGCTTACTGTCAGTCTGATCATCTTTGGAACATGAGTAGCACCTCTAGCTAAAAAATGATTGTCAGAAGTTACCTAGCCAATATGTTCAAGTAAAAAAAAAAAGTACTAATATTGCAAATGAGAAACAAAGGACAAAATATATTCTTTGTCAACAAACATGGCTCCTGTGTCGTAGTATTGCTTAGAAAAATTTCTGTGAAGATATGCTTACAAAATAGGGAACAATGAGTCAAAGCAGATTTTCATATATGACTTAAAAAATCATTCCATGCCAACAGTCCAGGGAATTGTTGAATTCATTGTGTCCCTGGTGGAATGTCTGAATTTTGCTTTTGGATGGATGCCCCTCTATACACCTCATGCCATGATAGTGTGGGTTGTGCACTCTAAAAAATAAAGTTTGAAATTACTTGAAAGACAAAAGTAAGCCTTCTCAGAATTGTGGTCAGTCTTCCTGCTAACTCATTCCTTTGTATTCAAGGGTAAGGCGGCAAATCATCTGTAATAAATACCTGCATGTACAATGAAAAGTATGAAAATATGCAACCATGCAACTTTAGTTTTGACATTCATCAAATATCAACAGCCACTAATTCAATGCAGAATCAAATAAGCCACAGTAATTGAATTCAGACCAAAGAGTTCCATGGAACTGAGACCAAAGAGTTCCATGGAACTGAGTTTTTTAATAGAAGGGCAACACAGTTACCCTAGCTTAATGAATCCCTGCATGGAAGAGTATGCAACTGTGTAAGGCTTTGTAATTTCCCTGTAGCCCACTGGAATAATCCAGCTCTCTTAGTGTGGGGTGTTTCACAAAACCACTTTGGAAGGCTTACTATCTATTCCTCATGCCTTTGTTGTCAGATCTTGGGAAATGTAGAAGTCACAAAACCATCATAATAAAAACAGCTCAACTTGTGGCTAGAACTCATCAACACATGGAGCTGTGTACAGCTGTCTGCTAAACTAGAAGCTGGCTCTCAAGGGGGGGAAGCATTCAAATGGCTGCTTCACCACTTTGGAAGCACAGTCTCTACTGCAAAAAATACCCCCAAGTTATTGCTTGAATCATCCCAAGCAGGCTAAAGATTACTCTTTGGTATATCTAAAGTCCACTGTCACTAAGCAGCAGCTAAGTTTTAGATCAACTTTCCCTGATTTCTTGATTTCGAGAGAGGAAGCGACTGTGCAATGCTAATGTTATGTTAAGGTTTGTCTTCTTCCCTTTGTTTCCTCACACTTGTTTGGAACACTTGAAAATACTCTCTTAATTGAAAAGAACATTAATTTGACATGAAGAGACACCTGCAGTGATAAATCCATCTTTGTTGCAGGCTGATTTATCTATGGACATTTTCTCATTATAGTGAGGTATGAAAACTTTATAAATAATGCGATAAACTTTTTTCTGAAAGTTTTTCATCATAGGTTTATATACAATCAATAGATACCTGGGTGGCAGTGAAAGCTTCAGCACCAATTGGCTGAGCTGATATGGATGGCATGGACTGTTCACAAACATTTGATGTTCTAAAGGAACAAAACCAATAGTATATGAGAGGCAAGAAAAGCAATTAGCTTGGCTGGATTAAAATCTTATGCAGGTTCTATGACCAAGAATGCTTTTGAAGGCAATGGAAAAGATCGATGGGGAGGCGAATCTTGGGGCAGGAAGTGCAGAAGCATGTTGGATAAGAATAGGCATGAATTTAGGTGAAAGAGAAGGAGGCTTAAGGAAAATGGCACAGTAGACAGGGAAGAGCTTTCACTTATTTCATTAAATTTAATTTACTTGCTGTAACCAATTTTCCAGTTACCGATATCTAGTTACCAATATCAGTGGTGCATGATAAAGTAGCTTTTATGAGCTACTTTATCATGCACCACTGATTATTATTCATTTTTTCTTACCTCAGATCTCTTAATTTGAGATAGACAACTGGTTATGGAATTACATTTGTTCTTTGCACTCAGCAGACTGCCTGAATCTACTGAATTCTATAGATAAGTTTTATGGTAAACCACTGCTTGTTTGGAAGGGTTAATTTAAAAAACCCAGAGCAATTAAGATGTCTTTGTGATGCCAAACAACCACTAAGTAAAACATTGCCATCTCTAATAGCCTATTAAAAATCCAACCAAACTTGAGCATTTAAAAATCTTGTTTATTTCAATGAAAACTTTAAAATGTGCATAATGTTTTCCATTGGAATGAATGTCTTGAAAATGCTCAGCTTTGACTGAATTATGCACTAATAATGACAATGGTAGTATACCTTCATAGTCCCTGCATATTCTTCAAGCACGTGAGGTTCATGATATATGTTTTAAATAGCTGGTAGATTTGGTTTTTTTTTTTCAAACTCCAAATCTTTGTCCCTCAAAGTACTATGGTTTACTGATAGTTTCAGTATCTTCCATTACCATGGGTTTCCAAGCAAGATGGGATTTGCTTCTTCATATGGGCAGGTCTTGTGGTTGTGTAATACTCTGGATGCACATTCAGTTTTAAAAGCACCAAAAATACCATTTGTTCAGAGAACATCTAAATAACAAGTACACAGTTTTGAAAAAAAGCATGGCAGTTTGTTATCCTCTGACACTAGTTTAAATATGCAGTGATATTTCAATTGACATTGAATAGGTGAGGCAGGGTTGGCCTGCTGCATCATAAAATATTGTATGCTTGCTTTTAATAAATATCTAACAGAAGGCTGGAAGAAAGGCAAAAATAAAAAAAAGTTTTCCCCCATCTATTACAAATACATTTTATTTACCAAACACAATAAAACATTCCAAACAGATATGACTAATGAAGATTACATTCTGGTATAGGAAGGCTTGCAAGCAACTTTCGTTCTTTTGGACTGAAAATTTGTTCAGTTATTTTTACTTTTTCAAAATATGTGCGTACGTTCATGTTTAAGGTCTTCATTATTTACACATTCCAGGAAAACTATATATATGTGGGGAGGGGCTAGGATCCAGAGAAGGAACATATGGGCATGGAAGGAATGGCCCAAAGATTTTGCTTGCTGGTTTGGTCACTGACATTCCCACTGCTGAACGGACAAGCTTCTTTACCTGTGCAATCCTAAGCAAAGTTATACTTTTCTAAGTCTACTTAAGTTAATGGGTGTAACACTGTTCAGAATTGTACAGTTAAAAAATGGAATAGTTGCTTTTCGCTTCAGCAGTGGGAATTACAGTGGCAAAAATAGCAACTATAGGTAGGGCTGTGCTGGCAAGTACTTTTGGATCCCATCCTTTGTGCGTAACTTTAGGAGCTGAATTATGAGGATGCTATAGTTTGTTCATACTTGTTCTGTGCCTTAGTAACCCCCTAAGGAACAAGGTACAGATTAGAAAACAGTGAATTTACCAAAGTCCATTTTTGTCCTGACTTTATGATTTTTGTATCAGATATACAGAAGAGAAGCTGCTTTTCAATAGTATAACATATACTGTCTACACCAAAAACCTCAGATTCCTCCACAAGTATCTTCTAATCAGGGTGTTTTTTTTGTTTGTCTAAGGAATACTTCTGCTTGTCATTGGAAAGCTGGATTTGAGTCATAATAATGTAAGAACAGCCCTGCCAGATCAGATCAATGGTCCATCTAGTCCTGTTCTATGCAGTGGTCAACCCGATGTCTATAGAAGACTTATAATCAGGACACAGAGATGAAGGCCTCATTATATTACCTGAGCACTGATATTTAAAGGTTAGGGCTTTGAACACAGAGCTTCCATTATTGTGCCATTGTATGATGAACTTCTCCTCCATGAATTTGTTTAGACAAATTCACGGAAGAGAGGTTCAGCATCCCTTTTTAAAGTCACTTAAATTGGTGGCTATCACTTCATCCTATGGCAGTGAATTGTGCTTACTGACATACCACTGCTTAAGCAGGGCGTTAATAGGCCTCTTCAGATGACACAGGAGACGTGTTACAAACACTGGGGGGGGGGTGAAAACAAGCACACCACCATTCCCATTTATTCATGATTGTTGGAATGTGAACATGGTGCCTTAGTATATAGAAACAGTTTGTCTTAGGCTTCATTCTCATGAGGGAAAATATGCAAAGGAGCCACACATTAAAATCTGACTTCTTATACAGAATACAAAATGACTACATATTATGGGTGGGTGAAAACTGTATTACCATATAACTGTATGTTTTAAAAATATGTATATTTTATAGGAGATAAATTAATATATTAATTCCCATTTAGCTATGAAACACATTGGGTGATCTTGGCACTCACTTTTATTCAATGTGATCAACCTGAGACGACTGTTGTAAAGATCAAAGAGAGGTGAGAAGAATCACACTTTCTACCCTGGGCTTCTTGGAGTAAAGGCGGGATAAAAATATAACAGAAAGGGATTAAAAAGAGCAGCAGGAACAGGAACAGTGTCTCCCCTCCCCCGCCCCCCCCCCCCCCCCCGGTGCTTTTGAATGAGTTGACTTGAATAATTCTGGAAGTCTAAGCCTAAATGAAGACTGTTTTTCAAAAAGCAAGTATAAAATTTATAGTCAACACGAACAGGACACATATTTGCAAAGAAATCTTAACCAGGTCTATTCAGAAATAAGCTCCATTTTATTCAATGGGCTTTAGTTCCAGGAAAGCATTCTTAGGATTGCAGCTTTGGTCATCCGTCAGTATTGAAGTCACAGGAACAAATACACGTGACACTCAAATTAATGTACTGAACTAGCTACATTGTCATTGATTTGGAGGATGAACTTCATCTTTCCAGTCACAAAATACTGAATTCTGAGTGCCAGGAAAATCCAACACCCAAGATAAAAGTTACCTTGAAGAAAGGATCTCCTACCAGTAAGGGACTGAGAATTTATTGTACAATAAACTGATTGCTTGAAAAATGCAGACACTCCAGTATGTGAGTACTATGGCAGATTGATTGCACTGGAAATATTATTTGGTATACATGATTACAAAGATTCAGATCTCATTCCAAAACCTTGTAAAGAGCAAGGAGACCCTGGCTGGGAATAAAAGCCACACAGATGGAATAGGAAGAATGAGGAAAACAAAACAAAACAAAACACTTATAACAGGTCATGAATAGAGGCTGCCGATACTCTGCCTTTATGATTATAGCAAAATTCAGCTGATTTCAGTTATGGAAATAACTACAAACTGGATGAAGCAGAGGTGAACCTCTTTGTCCCCACACTGAATGCTCAGCTCAGTTGGATAGTTGAATGCACTACTTAGCACTAAGTGAAGAGCTGCCATTCACTCATGTAGTGAAAAATAAACATTGTCTATAGGGGCAACATGGCAGTGAAGAAAAACCCTACCCATCAGCTCTGACTAGCCTGGACTGACCCAGCTTTTGGTTGAAGGTGGTATGAGGGGCATTACATTTTCAATCTCTTCCTCTACACTCACCCCATCTGTTTTAACGATGTTTTCCCCTGGAATGCAGAACTGGGCAACTTACTTGAAGCATCAAGGAGATCTATTCAAGGCAATTTATAACAGCACTTTTCTATAGATGGCATAGCATGGCTTAATTATTTCCCCAATTGAATGTCTGTCCCCAAGCTCCATTGCCATGAAAAAGGTGTTTGGAAAGGAGAAGTCCTGTCAAACTGAGTTCAGAAATGCAAGGTGGGATACTACTTTCTTTAGGAAGGCCCACAAATGCTTCACCTCCATTGGAATGTTCTTTATGGCCAGGGCTGTTCATTTTGTGCTGTGATGCTTTGCATTATCAATAAGAGCATCTCTGTGGACATTGAATCAGACAATTGGTCTGATTCTAATTTCCAGCTTGACAACAAAGGTTCTCCAGCCTCCAGATGATTGAATCTGACAGAGACAGAAAGACCGGATTGAATTTAAAACTGTAGGCTCTGGTCCAGTTTGGGGCTGGGGACCATGGGTTTCTGTGAGGGTACTCCAGGGGCCTCTTTGTGAGTTCTGTCCTGTGAAAGGACAAAAGGAAAGCCCTTCTTGTACCCATCTAGCTCTCATTGAAATGGAGCTTTCTGAGTATCCTAGGAACTGGGCAGAGACTCTCCACCTTAGATGTGGAATTGGCTTTCCCCTTCATCAAAGGCCTAGAAAGTATTCAACTACTGTTGCCTGTAGTCTACTGGCTTCCAGATAATCTCTGATCAATAGCCAGAAAACATGCTGATTGGTTTCTGGAATTAATAGGTCATCCCCAGGAATTTTAATTGATTGAATGGCACTAATGAATTACAGTTGTAATGGAAATAGATTCAGGTGGGGTAGCCACGTTGGTCTGAAGCAGAAGAATGAAGTCTGAGTCCAGTGGCACCTTTAAGACCAACAAAGCTTTATTCACGGTATAAGCTTTCATATCTGAGAAAGTGTGCTTTGTATACGAAAGCTTATACCACCAATAAAACTTTGCTGGTCTTAAAGCTGCCACTGGACTCAGTCTTAGTCCTAATGAAGTCATCAAAATTCTGGTATAAAACTTGGTTTTCAAATGCAAAGGATTCAAGCAAGGAGACAGTGATTGCATTCTGTCCTCACAGCCGTAGTGAATGGAGTTTTGCAGTTTCATACTGGAAAGTTCAGGTTCTGTGGGATGCTGGTCTATTTCTGTTTCTATGAAGGGCTCTGAAAGTTTTTCTAGGCCTTTTCCAACTCTTGTTTTGATGTTCTCTATCTATGTTACTAGCCAGCAAGGAGTTTCCTTGCTGTGTCTCACACATTGCTCCTGTCAATCAAGAGATGAGACAGATTAGAACTTGGAGTTTGGGCCTACAAAATCAGCTACCCTTTGAGCCCAGACAATGCAAACATTTTACAAAAACTTATTTTTAAAGTGCAATTGATATGATTCTAACTGTATTGTTTTGATGTGAGAGGATGGAAGCTTTCATAGGGCATGCATGCCTTGCTGTACACACTAAAAAGCATCTGTTCAGCACATGGCAGGTTCCTGTAAGGAAAGAGCTTGAGCATCTGCAAAGATCCATTTATCAAAATGGGGTCCCTTGGACTGCTAAAGTTTGAGAATCACTGCTGTAGTTGATGTTATTCTGTATCTAAAGGAAGAAAATAACTATCCTTTTAATTCAGAAGAGTCCAAGTGATGAACTGAAAGAGGCCTCCAAAGTTATTTTATATTTATTTATTTATTCAATTTGTACCCTGCCCTCCCCACAAATAGGCTCCCTGCAATCTAGCCCTCAGTTGCTTTATGAATATCTGTATACCTGTGATCCATAATTCTGAAGCACTAGATGACAGAACATTTATTAGTGTGTCAGTCTGTAAAACAGCCCCACTCCCAGTAGATGAGTTGGTACAGTAGCAGGGATAAGTTCTACTTTAGGCTTTAACAACTTTTACAAAGAAATTTCATACATATTTGGAGTAAGGCAGCATGATTTCAAAAGTTACACTCTCATATATGCCAGTACTACTATGATTCTGTGCTGATGTACACATTCTATGTTCACAGCTTAGGAACAGAGTAGATGTTTTGCACACACAAGGTCCCAGATTTGTTCCCTGCTCTCTCTAATTAAAGGAATTTCTGCCTGAGACCCTTGGAAAGCCATTTGGTGCAGGCAATTCTGAGTGAGATGGACCATTAGTCTGACTTGGCAGAAGACAGCTTATCATTTGCTCTCTTGCAAGGCTTAGGATCAGGCCATAAATATTTAAATTTCTAACCAATTGCAACAGTGGGAAATAACTACTGATTCACCGCCATTAAAATA
Organism: Lepidodactylus listeri; assembly: GCA_029233225.1. Lineage (NCBI taxonomy): Eukaryota > Metazoa > Chordata > Lepidosauria > Squamata > Gekkonidae > Lepidodactylus > Lepidodactylus listeri. The sequence continues at coordinate 69,585,425 of JARCFY010000008.1, forward strand.
TCTATTGCATTCAGCAATAAAATGCACTACCAAGATCTCATTGTCCACGAACTTAAAATTTTATCAGAAGTTATATGCCTTTTTGATTTACTGAAAATTTACTGTAAAACATGAATTCCTTTCTTTTGATAGACCTTTTACTCAGATCTCTGTTACCAGTTACTCCATTTTTTTTACTTTCATGCTGAAGCCCAAGGCATTTCATTCTATTGGTCAAAAATACACATGGGAACAAGTCAATAGACATCAGTGATATTCTGAGGATTAAGACTGTTGTCTTCCTTTACCAGATAAGCACTTTTTTGTATTAGAAAGCAACAGTATTTGTTACAAAAAGAAGAAGAGAAGGAGATTGGATTTATACCCCACCCTTCACTCGGAGTCTCAGAGCGGCTTACAAACTCCTTTCCCTTCCCCTCCCCACAACAGACACCCTGTGAGGTAGGCGGGGCTGAGAGAGCTCTTTTCAGAGCTGTCCTTGCAAGAACAGTTCTGACAGAGCCATGGCTTGCCCAAGGTCATCCAGCAGCTGCAAGTGGAGGAGTGGGGAATCAAACCTGTTTCTCCTAGATCAGAGTCCACACACTTAACCACTACACCAAACTGGCTCTGGAAGAGTCTGGATTTGAAATACTCTCTCAAGCCAATTTAAGAGATGTTTTTAACACTGCCACAAAAAAAGCATAATGCAATGCCACAATCATTTCTCTTCCATGTATAGAGTACTGGATATGTATGGATTTTTCAGAGCACTGCAGCATAACCTTTTCCCTTTCTGTACAGAACTGGTCCTGCAGGCCTTCTGCAAACAACATGCACACCTGGTGATGTGCAGGTAGTTAGGTATTTGAAGGCAAGATGCAGGAAGACTTTGCCTTGCTGTAAATGGTTGGGCACATTATAGGATGCCTGGCACAACAGCAGTGCAGCTAGTGCAGGAGTGGCATTGTAGGAAGAGAAAAAGTTATGATGCAACTGTACATTGAGTCCCTTTGCAGTTTTTCTTCTCCATATGATGGGGAGGGGGCAGGAGCGTGGTCTGATTGGTTGGGATATTGAGACTGGGCAAACCCTGATTCCCATCCAGCATTGTAACTGATCATATTACTACAAAATCTTGCCTGTACTTTGAAGAAATACTTCTAATGGAAGTCATAAATATGAGAGTTTGAACCATGTTTCTTATTAAATATTAGTTTCTCGTTCTGATGGACTGTCTTGCAATTTGCTAGATCTGTCGACCGCTTCTTCACTTTCTTTGTAGGTCAAAGGTTCTACTTCCTTTGAATCAGCATTCTTTAGTGCTCTCTGCCTTTCTTCTTCTACTTTTTTCTCCTTTGCTAAGAGCCTGTAGTTGATGGCATTCCCAATGAATAGCCAGATGCTTGCAACTATCACAATTACTCCACAGACAAAATACATATATTGGTAATCTCCAGTTATGTCTACAAGCAAACCTGAAAGATAAAAGAAGAGCATGATCAGATTATCTTGAGGATATGATTTTTTTTTCACAGAAAAGATAAAGTAAGTTCTAAATTAATATATCAACCAGCTTTAAGTTTTGTATTTGCAATATTGTAATAATTGTTCATAATTTTTCTTGCAAGTCAATTGTTTCAAAATGGAAAAAAATAGAATTTGACATTGTTTTGTGTTGTAATTTTTTCTTTCTGAAAAAAATCTCTTTTAAAAAAGCAAGCTCTTAATTAAGGCTTGTGTAAGGGTATTGCTAACAGCTGGTTCATAACTACCCAAGTACAAAGTTTAATGTGAGAGAAGCATGTACACAGCATGACGTTTCGTCACCCCTACATACTGTGGCCTACTCCAGCATGAGATGCTGTTACTCCACTCACATCTGTAGACACATTCACAAGCAGCTATTTGTGAACTGAATACCAGTTTCAAATTAGCTCTAGAAACCATATTACTATCACACTAATCATTAAAATTGCTAGCAGGGAGAAGAATGTTTTACGATTTCTTATCATATTTCGTGGGGTGGCTGTACTATTAATTAGTCCATCAAAAGAAAACATGGTTGCACTTACCTGTAAGTGTTGTTCATCGAGCAGTCTTCTGTGCAGGCATACATGGGGACCATACATGCACAGGCCAGCCATGGAGAAAATTCTGAAGCTTTCTAGTTCTTTCCAGTCTCTGTAGCACTCCCCCTCCCCTCAACATGAGCTGGACTTTTTTCGCCCAAACCAGCATGTGAGGGAGGCAGGGAGAGCCCTCCTCTCAGTCCTCCCTTCGCTGCCATAGAGAAGGATTCCAAAGCAGAGGATTCCACAGTGGGGAAAAGAGGGAGGGATGTGTGCCTGCACAGAAGTCCACTTGATGAACAACAGTTACAGGTAAGTTCAACCAAGTTTTCGTCTTTGTGGCTTCTGTGCAGTCCCACATGGGATAGTTGCAAGGTGACTTACCACAGGAGAAGGGTGTGGGATCCTCAGCAAAACAATGACTGCAGCACTGCTTTCCCCACAGTTGTATTGCTCCTGGAGTTTATGTCAATGGGATAGTGCTTGAAAAATGTTGACGAAGATCACTACGTTGCCACTTTGCAGACATTCAGCAGGGGAACCTTTCCCAGAAAGGTAGCAGAGGTGCCTGAGCCCTGGTCAAGTGCACCTTAACTGGAAGCAGACTGTCAACCTTGGCGAGTAAGGCAATTTGATGGGGGAAACCACCCACCAGGAGATGGTCTGAGAAGAAGTGTAGTCCAGCAAAACAAATAAGGAGATTGTCAATCTGATGGGACCCTTTTGTATGATCCAAATAAAATAACAGAGCCCTTCTTACATCTAGGTTGCACAGTGTGTGTTCCTCTAGGCCAGAGGGTGAGGGAAAGAACACTGACAGAATGATATCCTGAGAAATATGGACACTGCCAACTACCTTAGGTAGAAAACTCAACTTGGATAACAACTGATACACATTCAAGATTCTGCAAGAGACCAAGACTCATTGGCTGAATAGGTACCTGAGCACCCCAATCTGAAAGTGAAACATCTGTGTAAATCCCAGTGTAGTAAGGTTGGGATCCAAAGGAACAACACTTACAAAGATTATGAAAATCTGTCCACCAAGACAGTGAGGCTATGATCAACCTGGGGATGGAGAAACACTTCCGGGGGAATCAGAAATAAAATTACATTTTCTGAGGAACCAGTTTTATAAAGGTCTCATGGCTAAATGTGCAAATGGCACCACTGCTGTGATAGAGGCCCTATAACCCAGGAGCCATATAACCCAGTAGGCCATATAACCCAGGACTTTGAAGACTGGAACCTATTGCTCTGAAATCTACATATCTATGAGCAAAGAACTAATGCCCAGTCATCAGGTAGAAACACAGCACCTACTGCAGCATATAGTGTGGCACCAATAAATACAACTGATTGTGAGGGAGTCAACCTAGATCTTTCCTCATTAATGATGAGCTCCAAACATTGTAGCGTATGCAAGGCCTTGACAATATGGTCCATGAGCTGCAACCTCCAGGAGGCTGTAAATGCCAGTTATGGAGGTAAGGGTAAATAGTACAACTAGTACAATAGTGGGCCACAACAACTTGGTGAACACCCTGGGTGCCATAGCTAACCCAAAGCACAGAAGTGAGTACTGTAGGTGAGTGGAGCCACAGCTAAACTTTCACAACTGCAGCATAAAAATATGTATCCTTTAAATCAATGACAGCAAACCAGACACCTCTCTCAAGTAAAGAGAGGACATGGAACAATGTGGTCATATGGAACCTGAGAACACCGAGAAACTTATTCAGGTCCCTGAGGTCTCGTATAGGCCTCTTATCCCTGTCTTTCTTAGAGTAAACCCCAGAGGAAGCCTCATTTTCAGGTAACAAATCAATTGCCCCTTTATTAATCCACTGGGGACTGTCACACTGTAAAACAGGTAAAACAGAATCCAAACATGGGGGAAGTAACTGGTCTGTGGGCAAACAGTTAAAAAGTAGGCAATACCCTGAAGAAACTATGGATAAAAACCAAGCATCTTATTTGACGGTGTCCCATGCACCTACAAAGAAAGCTAGCCTGAAGGCAAAGGTCAGAGGATACCACTAGTAATTGATATGACTTTTCCCTACCAACAGATTCCCTAGGGGAGTATTGGGCCTGTTTGCTCTGCTGCTTCCCTTGATGTTTCTTGGGAGGCTGAGGCAGGCCATAGTGAGGGTGAAAGAGAATCTCCTAGTGCTGCTGGGGCTGGAACCTATTAGGCCTCTGGAATTGCTGGTGTGAGAGGTGCCTAGGGAAATACCTGAGCTTGAAGCCCTGGGCAAGTGGGGCAGTGATACCTAAAGTCTTTGCAGTAAGTTTATTTTTGCAAACTCTGTCAATCACATCATCTGTCTGGGCACTAAACAGAACTCTGCCTTAAAAGGGCAAATCTTGAACCCTTGCTCTGGCATAGTTGAGTAGGACAGTGGAAAGAAGCCACGAGTGCCTGCAGAGAACCACAGCCGAGGCCATAGTTCTACTAGCAGTATTGGCCACATGACACATAGCGTTGATTGCTGCTTCCCTAATGTAATACTGTAATACTGTTGGCTTGCATCACCCTAGCCAGAGACCCTTTTTTTCATTAGGCAAGGCATCAAGATGTTGTCTAGTGTGTTCCCAAAGGAACGTTTGATATCTTCCCATAATGGCATTGAAATTTGCCATATGAAGAGTGAGGCCAGCCAAGGTTTAATTTTTTTTGCCCAAGTTTCTATCTTTCTCCCTTCCTTAACGAAGGGAGAAGTGTGAGTCCAAGAGCAATGCTTGGAAGGAAGAACCTCTGTAACAAGTGAATTTGCAGTGAGATGGGGATCAGGAACTCACAGCCTTCCTCTTTAACTTTATGCATGGTCTCAAGTTTCCTGGCAGAGGGAGACACTGAGGCAGGCTTGGCTTACACTCCCTTAGCAATATCAAGCAGGTCCTGCAGCATTGGAAATGTGACAGATCCCGAGGAAGATGGGTAGCGGACTTTGAGGATCAACCTTGAAAGCTGGAACAGCACCCTCAGCGTCAGAATCCCCTAATTCTTCTTCCAGTGGGACCTGTTGTGCATGAGACTACGCAAACAGCAACTTCGATGATGGCAGAGGCCTCTCAGAACCATGCTTCAGAGCCAGTGGTGGAGGAGGTGGTTGAAACTAGGGAGGATATTGCTCCCAAGGCAAGTTGGGCTGTCAGTGCATGGGCAACAGAAGTGTTGGGTAAGGGAGTCATGATCCCTGGGGTGGACCCCAAGCAAATGGAACCAGGGGAGCTGCTGGATCCGAAGTCTTCGATGTCTTTCTCCTTTTCTGTGGCACCAGGTGGGATGGTTCCAGAGAGGGCAGCAGTATTTCTATGAATTCATCTTCATCCAAAGAACCCAGCTTAGCCGTCAGTGTTGAAGGTGGCAAAGGAGTATGAGGACTAGGCATTTGCAGAACCAAAGGTTTCAATGGCGAGGAGCACTTTGCTGAGGCGTCTTTCAGCTTTGACCTCTTGGTCTCAGACTTCTTTGAAGGTGGTTCTGAAGAACTCCTCAGATGCTTGTCTTTCTCTGGGGATCCCAGTGCTCTTTTTCACAGGAAGCGTTTAAGTCAAGAGGATCCCTCTTGATGTGCCTTTGGAGTGCACTGGTGGAAGATATTACAGGCCGCCACATTGCGGGACTCTCCAAGGCAAGTCAGACATTGCTCATGGTTGTCTGATAGGACCATCTTTGTGCTGCACTTGCTACACTTTTTAAAAAGTGCATTTTGAGCAAAGGGACAATATTTTTCACCAGTTTGACAATCTGAAAAGATTTACAGTGCTAACAAAAGATGTTCTTTTTCCATGGTGGCAAAGCACTTTCCCCACCTCTGTCACATGCCAGTTTGGGTGGGGAAACTTCAGCTAATGTAGGAGGGAAGGGGGAGCACTCTGGAGCCTGGAAAGAGCTAGAAAGCTTTAGAACTTTCTCTGCAGCTGGCCTGCACATGCGTGGACTCATGGGACTGCACAGAAGCCACTAAGAGAAACTATGCTGTTCCAAATGGCAGATGAATCTCACAGCACAGTTTAGAAATTCAAGAGTGAACAATAGAACCACATTAAGTAGAGTTTATTCACACTCTTCTTAGGTGTAGCTCTGCTTTGGATCACACTGCTCATTTTTTTCAGTTGACAGATCTATTTTTTCCTTGTTTCTCTAAAATTGCCTTGAAAATGATTACGTAATAGGCAGCCTTGATTTTCTTTAGAGAAAACAGTGGCAACCTCCCTTGTAGTTGTGACTTGGGAGTCAAGTCTGTTTTATGTTCATTACAGATGATTTTCCACAAAGAGTGACTTTACAATTTCCTTGTTCAGCAAATTATCTGGGTCTGAGAAATGCATTTCAAAGTTGTTGCTTGTTTCAAAACTAAGGAACAAAATCAAAGGTGTATTAGAAACTATTTTATAGGAAATCATATTTGAAGGCCTTGTAATTATTAAATTAGGAGACAGTTCTATCCACTAGGTGGCATACTGAGAGCTTGACTCATCGGTTTTGATCTTGAAGGTAAAAGGTTTTTTTCCCATTGCAGTTCAAAGATACGTATAGTATTTGACCATGTTTACTATCCTTAATGATTTTGTTCTCAAAATTTAAAGTAGTGCAAATTAATGTCCGAGTTTTGTAAATATTTGCACATTTGCTACAATTTGAACCTGCAAGCAATGGTATTAACATGAGTTGGACAGAGGTTAAAAGCCCTGAGAAACTCTAATGAAGTACTTATTCCACTCTTACCTCCAGTCAGAAATTCAGCCAATACTACTGGTTTACTGAAGTATATGAGACTTCAGAACAAAATGAATTTCTCTGACACTTCTGACCAAACAGAACCTTCTCTTATCTCACAGTAAGATTCTCCCATAATTACTTGCGTAGGAGAGTTTCTCCAGCATTCTTTTGTAGAGCTATTATCAAGCACAATATGATTTTTCAACAGCTGCAATGCGAGAAAAAGTCAATATGACAGAAGACCCAGGAAGACATGATGCCAACGAACTCAGAGAATACCTCAACAGGGACATTTAGAGACTCCAGTCGAGATGAGCAAAGGTAATATAGTTATTTTTGAAGCAATCAAAGCAACATGGTTTGGTTTCAGAATTAAACCAGTTTTTCTTTGGGGATATCTCTAGTCATTAGTGATTTACCTTTACTGCTCAATACATACACACACATACAAAATTCTAAAAACTTTGTGGCCTTCAAAAAAATTCCCTTCCCCAAGTACCATGGTCTGAGGCTGATACGATGCCATCAAATACTCTGGAACAATCTCTAGCCTTTCAAATTTGAAGTTTTAACAATTAGAACATTCACAGTGAGAAGTTATATTGCTTAAGGACAGGGAGGAAGCTGGAAGGCTAAATTCTGAGATACTGGGAGAGCATACAAAGTTGGGCAGATTAAAAAGTAGAGAGCTTGGAGATGGTACAGAATTAAGGAAAAGGGATCCTGAAGTGAAAGCAGGGATGTGGGATGACAGAAAGGCACACAGTTGGAGGTACAATAAAGATTGGTGTTGGAGGGACCTCTGCACAGTGCCCACAAGCAGAAGAACTATCTGCTGTTGGTCAAAGAGAAAGGTATAGAGAAAGATGCTTTAGATATAGGAGGGAATGGGCTATCGCTCTTAAAACAAAGGAATATAGATTTGAATGATGTGATCAGGGAATGAAATTTCCCAGCCTGCAAATTTTTCGTTGCAATTTTATAATATCAGTAAAACAAATCAAATATACAATCATCATTATCATACTTACCTCCCATAGGAGGGCCCAAAAGAACAGGACAGCACTCCACGATTGTAACCAGTCCTACAGCACTGGAGAATCTTGCAGCCCCAACAAGATCCATCAATGTCTCAAAAAGAACGCTGCTAACCATTCCAAATGCAAGTCCAAAAAGTACGGCATACACAACCAGGCCGGTATAGTCTTTGGCCAGAGGGCACATGACGTGGCAGATCCCATTGTACATGACAGCAAAACTAAAAAAATATTGGATTTTGGGCCGGATGTATTTTGAGTTTGCAATTAGACCCATTGATGGCCTAGCAAACATATCTACAAAAGCCAAGATAGAGAGTAAAAAAGCTGCTGAATATTCATCGATCCCCTTATGCTTAGCATAGGGAGCCAGGAACACAATTGGAGCAAAGAAGCCAAGAAACATGATAACATTTCCAGACAAATAAATGAGGAACCCCCTGTGTTTGAAGAGGGATAAATCTAAGTATTTATTGATTGTTTGCCAAACAGATTTCTTGTCATTTTTGGGCAAAGCAGTGTCTCCTTTTGCCTTCTCCACATCTTTTTTTATAGCAGGAGCTAGTCTTGGTCCAACAGGCCTCATAAGTGACCCGGCCACGCAGCAGTTCAAGAGAATACCTCCCAAAATGAGAAAGCTTCCCTTCCAGCCAAAAGCATTAAAAAGAAACTGATTAAGAGGTGCCAGAGTACTTAGAAATACAGGACTTCCAGCCATGGCCAATCCGTTAGCAATGGGACGCTTTTTATAAAAATACTTGCCGATCATTGTCAAGGCAGGCTGCAAGTTGAAAGCTAAGCCCAAACCTAAAGAATAGTGAAGAGAACACAGCATTACTGCATTTAATACATAAAATCTTTCCGCTATAATCAAGCAAAAATTATCTTCCCACTCAAACCCAAAATGTCACACAGTAATTCCCAAGACAGATAAAAGAACCCATCAGCACTGCCAAATAAACTCAAACATTCATTGCTTTGCATGTCTTTTAATGTCACTGATATGCCACACAAAATTTCTGTCATTTCCCTCTATTGCAGTGCCATAAAGCAAAAGCTTTAGCAATGTTTGATCCATGTTACAGAGTGATGGGGGAACAATGATATCAAGACCTTGAGCACACAGTTTCTGTATTTTACTAAGCCATAATCCAATTTGCTCTTGGTTCATTTCACAGAAGTTATTAAATGTCACCTTCTCTACACAAATGGCAGATTTTAGAAGTACAAATCCTCTGCCTTTAGCTTTACTTAGAATTGAACAGGCACACATAAAGCAATGTCTAACATACATGGACCATTACACAGAAAATGCTGTGAGACATCTCACAACAGCTCTTGAGATTCCCCATGGAGGAGAGGCTTACGCAGACATTTCAGACTAATCTATTGTTTTGTGCAGAATCCCTGCAGCAGAATGCAAGGAATTGGCCAAGATATACACACACAACCATCTGCCTTTGGTAATCATATAGTCAGGTGGCATTAGGTAAGAGAAGGGAATTAGCCCTCTTCTTTTCATGTTCTCTCAGGAATCTTGTTTGGGCTGCTATATTGAAAACTGTGATGTGAATTAGGCTTCCATGTTTCCATGTGTAGCAAAAATTTGTAAAGTTAAGCTGCCTTGTGTAAAAGCGCATGAGATATTTGCAGTAGCACCCGTGGCATTACTCTTATTTAACCATCTTGTTTGAAATGGCAGTTGATGATGGCTATGGCTAGCTCAGACATGCAAGTTCATTGTACAAGTTCTCACCACTTAATGATTCCAGATCAGCAGCTCAATATGTGAACACACTGTGCTGTAAAGGGTTTTATTTGACCAGAGATGAAAAGTCTACCAGCAATATTTGATTTGTGATGACTCATCTTCACAAGCAAGTTATCACTTGGGTATGCAGATTTAAGGATGATTGTATGATTGTGCTGAAGTTATTACCTGAGAACCTTATCCTTCAGCTTGAAGACATTTCTCAGACAATCATTTCACAGTAAATGCTCATTTAGTCACTCTAGAAATGTTGCCTGTACAGCAGATTCCCATAGGACAATGCTTCCTCATGAAAACTCTCCTACAAGTTTCCTTATACATACACTTCTAACATGAGAAAAGGCAACTGGGAATTTAATCAGAATTTGCATTCCTTCTATATCAGTTCTCTTCAACTAACATTGGCAGGATGATATGAATAAAGGCTAAAAGAACCTACACAGTAATTCAGTACAAAATGGCTATAATAAATTCTGTCATGAGCCAATCAATTCCTGTGCTGTAATTACAGTGCAGTGCAGAAAGGATTATGCAAAGAGCATATGCCACAAGTAGAATTACCATAAAAGAATCAGAAATTCAGACCATCTCCTGAGCATTTAAAGATCTAGCAACATAATTTAAAGGAGAATTAAAACTGAAGGGTCTGGTTAGGGATTTTACAGTGTGATCCTAAGTACAGGTATACCCTTTCAAGTATACGGAAGTCAAAGGGCTTAAAAGAGTGTATCTTGGTTTAGGACTGCACTGTGAATCAGTCACTTACCTCCAATAACACCTATACATATGTAAAGCTCCAGGACACTATTGCAGAAAGAAGAGGCAATCATTCCAAAAGAGCACAGGATCCCTCCAGCTATCATAACCGACCTGCTTCCATATCGGTTCACCAAGACACTGCTTATGGGGCCTAAAGAAAGAAAAGAAGAAGACAAGGTCATAAGGCATTAGGAGTTAGAAGTATTTTTACTGATTGAGAAGACCTTACACTGAGCTTAATAAAGATCTGTAGATAACTAGATATAGAAATACATAAATAAAATAAAAATCAGGACACAGAAAATGGATTGTATCACCCTATAAGAGCCAATTTGGTGTAGTGGTTAAGTGCGCGGACTCTAATCTGGGAGAATCTGGTTTGATTCCCCACTCCTCCACTTGCACCTGCTGGATGACCCTGGGCAAGCCATAGCTCTGTGCCAGCTGTTCTCTCAAGGACAGTTGTCTCAGAGCTCTCTCAGCCCCACCTACCTCACAGGGTGTCTGTTGTGGGGAGGGGAAGGGAAAGGAGTCTGTAAACCACTCTGAGACTCCCTTGGGTAGTGAAGGGCGGGGTATAAATCCAATCTCCTCTTCTTCTCTTCTTTTTTAAATACATCTTTGTGACTTCCCTTTCAACCTCTGCGTACAACAAAACTGGTCCGACTCAGTATCACACATGCTGTTTTAGTGCACTTATATCTAATAATTTTCCAAAGAGGTCTCCTTCACCCATTGGGTGCCAGGACTAATACAGCTGTACTTTTTCAGATCTCACAGTTTCAGATCTCACCAAGAATTATCCGTTTATTGTACAAGAAACTTTTGTTTGTTTGCTACAGGCTATGATTTTGTGTTGCATGCATATGTGAAGACAATGGGGATCAGGTCAATGGGCATCAAGTCACTTCACTAATCCTGCTTAGCAATGAACTACTTTTTGGACAGGGAAAGATGTTTGAGGTCCCATGGAAAGCGCTGCTGAAAAGAGAACCAATGGAAAAACTCTACCACATAAGTAGGGACTTCATACAAATGCATCTCTGGATGACACTATAAGATCATTATGCAAGTTGGATCACTTGAAGTGCATCAGAAATCATCTGTATTTATTTTTAAGATAACAACTATTTCACTGAATATATTGTCATACTAAGATTTAAACCATACAACATAATGTCTTTGCTGGGAGAGGGCATCTGAATTCCCCAGTGCAACTTCATCCTGTTCCTTTTCAACCTGAGCTGTGGACCAGATAGAAACCTGCAGCCTCAGGTCTGCTGATACCCCCCTTTCCAGAGATAGGCTGGTCCTTGGGGGTGAGCTGTAGAAAGCTGCCTGAGACCTATTCAGCTGTAAGCCAATGCTGGGCTCCAATTGCCCAGAGTCATCTTTGTTCCCCACCCCACAGGTACAAATGGTGCTCCAGCTTAAGGCTGAGAGCTAGACTGAAATCATGTCATTTCATTTCTGAATTCATACAGCTATGCAGCACTACTCTATCAAGATGCAGTACTTTTAAGAATTGATACACACATACAACTCTGAAAATGAATGGTCATAGATCAAGTTGTGTTCAAATGAAGTTGTTGGTCTTCTTTCAATCAATACTATGTTTTTGTACATATACAACAATTATTGTTAGCATTACCTACATACTTTATAATCATCAGGTGTGCACAAGAGAAGGATAAATTATCAGGATGGAAGTGTGGTTGGACATGTTTGGGAAGTGTTGCCCAATCCTGATTATGACATTTTAGAACCTTACCATTGTTATTAGTCTCAGTTTTGTAAATTCTAAATTACCATCCTTAAAAAAGATAAAAGGAAACAATAGACATCTAACATTTAAAGGCAGCAGTAAAAAAGAGTAGTGCAATAAAGTGAAATGTCAAGCACTGCATTTGGTTTTATGGAAAATTCTTCTGTAAGTTATCTGCAATGTAAGTTTTCCATAATAAAAACATAATAAAGGAACACATTTTGCATTTCCTGGATGAGAAGCCAAGTGAAATATATAGTGTAAGGTTTTATAACAACACCTAGTCTGGCCATTCCCAATCTCAAACCTTTCCTGTACATCAGAAAGGATCAGTTTTAGCCAACTGCTCCCTTCTTGTAAATAGAACGGCATGTTGAATCAATAGCACACCCCAGTAGTTATTTTTTGAAGTATAGGCCAGAAAGGTTCCAGCAGCTTTGCAGTATCAAGAGCTGTGGATGGCAAGGTGGCTTGATGCTGTGAGCTCAGGAGGCATTTAAATGCCTCCGGAGCAATGTTCCTTCTGAGCTCCACAGTGTTGTGAGCAGAAATTCCACCTTGTGAGTGAGAAAAACGAGTAGCATTAAAGATATGAGCTCGTCTACATTTGACTATCATGTAAATTAGTTTTTAGACTACTTCCATAACCTTGTACAATCTCAGAATAAATTCTTTTAAATTATATTTAAACATTATAAGAGAAAACAGAATCAAGTCAAATTTCACCCACCCATTTCCACTATATTGCTGCAGAGGCTCATGAATATGTCTTACTTTCATCATCATGATGCTGATGACAATGATGACGGTGATGATCATCAGTTAAATATATGGATCACCCAAGCCCTGCTACTGCTATACAACATTTGATAAAAACAGTACTAATACAGTGAATCCAAAAGAATCAGCTGGCAAAATATCATAGTTTCTCATTCCAGACTGTGGCTACCTCATGGGTGGGGGGAAGAGGAACAGAACAGTCTGGAGAGGAGGAGAGGATGCCAGCCGGAATGGAAACTGTTGGTGTCCTCAGCCAAAAACCTGGCAGAACATCTCTGCCTTACAGGCCCTGCGGAATTGCATAAGGTCTCACAGGGCCCTGATGAGGTTTGGCAGAGAGTTCCACCATGTTGGGGCCAGGACTGAAAAGGCCCTGGCTCTGGTTGAGGACAGCCAGATGTCATTGGGGCCAGGGATCACCAGCAGGTTGCTATCTAAGGAGCATATCGCTGCCCTGGGGGCATACTGAAGGAGATGGTCTCACAGATATGTTGGTCTCTGACTGCTCAAGGCCTTGAAGGCCAACACTAGAACCTTGAACTTAAGAATCCTATATAATACTACAAGCTCACACCTGAATGCCAAATGTATGAATACATGCACATTTAAGTTATGAATGTGTAACCAAGCTTTTCATGGGCATATGAAAATGTTATTTCACGTTTAAGAATATCTGCTCTTGTTTAAAAACAATGCCTGCATTCTGACCCACCTCTTTAACACTAAAGAATTTTTTTCTGTAGTCATGAGTACATTCTTGCTGTTTTGGAATATATGCTTCTGATGTAAGCAATTTTTTTAAATGACTCAGATACAAAATGTAGACTTAACTAGGAAAATCATCTTACACAGCCTTGAAGAAACTCAGGCCATGCTTTCATATTCAAGCTAATTGGGATCACTTTTGATGTGGAAAAGAACATTGTGTGTGTGTGTGTGTGTGTGTGTGTGAGAGAGAGAGAGAGAGAGAGAGAGAGAGAGAGAGAGAGAGAGCATCATCCTAAGAAGACCTACTAAGCTCATTGACTGTTCACTAAAAATTATGTAATTGAATCCATAAACACATGCAAGTTATCAAGGCAATTATGAGAAAAATATCATTAATGTGGCAAGAGGACAAAAATGTTTTTTCCAAACAGCAACTGCCTTAGAGAGGCATCAAGTGTTCTGAGAACACTGTGTAGAAAACCACCAAGAAACAATATGCACACATAGACTAAGGTCAAAGCCTACTGGCATACTTATGCCTGGTCCGCGCATGCAATAGAACTTGGTGGGAGAATCCAGAGGTAGTAAAATTAACTGTAGATTGTAGGTTGTGCATCTAGCATAATTTTTACCCTAGAAAATGTGGAAAAAAACAGGTTGCTTAACTGCAACTGATGATCTTTGAGTGGTCATCTGTGCATTCACACCCTTGGGACTCCAGGAGCCTGTGCTGCCCCTGAGCGGTAACTTCTAAGCTCCGGAAAAGGATTTTCACATCCTCTGTCCTACACATGCTCAGAAACTCCACTGCGCTTGCCTAGGGAGGGGTGCAGAGATCCCGCGAGTTCCTTCTGACTGCTGTCCAACCCAACTGAAGATTGTAGGCTGCCAGTGGAGGGGAAGGTTGGGCAGGTGGTGTGAATGCACAGATGACCACTCGAAGATCATCAGTTACATGCAACCAACCTCTTCATGGTCTCTGCGCATCACACCCTTAGGAGAGTAGTAAGCTTTGACCTACCTGGTGTGGGTGATGGCAGTTACTCATGTATCAATTGGAGAACAGCTCGTTTCACTGTAGCATGTCCCCTGGCTTGAACATCTAAGGCATGGAGTCTGATGAACATGGTAGGCACATGTTGTAGCTCTGCAGATTTCCTGCAAGGGGGTCCCTCTGAGGAAGGCTGTGGACATGGCCAGTGCCCTCATGGAATGTGCCCTGACTGGGCCAGGAATCAAATATTTAGCTAGAAGGTAACATAGCTTAATTGTCTCCACTATCCATTTCGACACCCGTTGGGCTGAAATTCCAAGTCCTTTCTGATGTTCCTCGTAGGAAACAAAAAAATCAGGTATCCCTACTAAGCACTTTCATTCTGTCCAATGGATGGAGTCGTCTCTCTGAATTGGACTTCCGGTCCAGAAAGAAGGTAGGTAAGGAGACTCCCACTTGGAGATGAAAATCTGTGATGATTTTTGGGAGGAATTTAATGTCAGGGAGTAATGACACTCCATCCCTGTTGAAGCGGAGATAAGGTGGATCACACCCAAGTGCCTTCAGCTCACTCACTCATTTGGTGGAGGAAATGGTGACCAGAAAGGCTGTTTTCCAAGATAATAGCTGAAGGTCACACATGGCCATTGGTTCAAAGGGCCACCGAGTTAAACTATGGGGGACAAGAGGTACGTCCCACGCAGGGGTGGGTTCTCTCACTGGGGAGTGAAGATGTATCAGGCCCTTCAGAAATCATTCAGTGTCCGGGTGGGCAAACACAGAGCAACCATCTGTGCAATTATGATGGGCCGAGATGGCTGCGATAAGGAGTGACTCATGCCCCATCTACCAGAGTTAGAAGGTACTTGAAGATGAGTGGAAGACTACCTGTGACTGGGGAGACCCCATGGTCCGGGCAAAGGACTCAAACTTCACCCACTTGTAAGCTTAGGACCTCCTAGTGGATGTCATGGGTGTGAATGAGGGAGAGCTGACAGAGGTTGCAGAAACTGCAGCTGGCCCCTCTGAAACAGCAGAGGAGGATAGCTGGCAATTGCCTGTATCAGCATTCTTCACACCTGGCTCAGATAAGGGGGAAGAATTGCAAGCTGAAAATCCTCCTGACTCACCCCCACGTGTGACTCGTTTAAGGGAGCAACTGCGGCAAAACTTAGTAACCAGGCAACGAGAGACCAGGCCACAGGGAAGATGCTTGGCTAGCCCAGAGTTCAGCCTGGGTGATCGTGCAGCTAGCTAATTGATAGCAGCATTTAACTCCATACTCTGGACAGTACTCTTCATGGAAGCAACAAGTCAGCGTCATGCTGCCTCGCATCCACTTCAACTCAGCTCTTGCACCTAGACCTTCGGGCTCCCAGCTTTGGACCTGGCTCTGTGTTCCTGGCTTGGCTTTGGACTACATTTCTGGTTAGTGATTTTGGACTTGGCTCTGTGTTTCTGGCTCCTGACCCCAGCTTGGCTTTGGACTTTGCACTGTCTTCTTGGCTCCTGACTTCGGCCTCTTCTGGACTTCCTTGGGCTAGCACCCCAGCTCGTGACAGAGGACACTTTCCTACTGTTTAGCAAGATGTTCCTCACCTGTTGGGAGAAAGGACCCAGGTGATCCTCCATGCCATCAACTTTAGATGGGGAATGTTGTGATGGATGACTCCCCCATCCGAGAAAGAAGGAGGTCTGGGACAGGGGGACAATGGTAAATCTCCCCCTGGGATAGATGGAGGAGAACAGGAAACCAAAGTTGATGTAGCCACCACAGAATGATAAGGATGCACTCTGGTATCTCTCTCAGGATCTTGTTGGTGACCTTGGTGATGAGTGGAATTGGGGAAAACATGAACAGAAAACTATCTGGCCAAGGGATGAGTAGGCCATCCCCCAGAAACTGTGGGTCGATGCCCCCTCTGCAACAGAATTTTGGGCATTTCCTGTTGGACCGTGTCACAAAGACATCTGTGGTCAGGTATCTTCATCTGTCGAATACTCGGTGTAGGTGAGTCCAGTTCATTTCCCATTCATGTAGCATAGCACCCCCTCAACTCAGTCGGTCCACTTGAGTGTTCTGCTCCTCTGGCAGGTGTGTGGCCACCAGGAAGATTTCGTCATAGGCACCATGACCACAGATCAATTACCAGGAACCTGAGTCTCTTGGACACCACCACCTCTTGATGGTTTATGTAACTTATGGCCATTGTGTTGTCTGTGAGGACAGAGATGACCTTCCCCTGCAGCATTGGCAGGAATGAATGGCCAGGAGTTCTAGAAAGTTTATATGGTGGCAATGTTGAAGATCTGTCCAGATTGAGCCCACCGACATGCTCCTGAGGTAAGCTCCCCATCCCCACAGGGAGGCATCCATGGTAAGGGTTTCCGTGGGGGCTGGGTGTTGGAACAGGGCTCCTTCCATTAGATTGGGTTCATGTTCCCACCAAGAGAGTGACAGAAGTATGTGCTGAGGTATCAATAAACTTGTGGATTGGGGTTGTATGCCTGGCTTGAAGCACTTGAGGAATCAGAGCTGCAGCAGCCTCATTCTGAGTCTTGCAAATGGCAAGACCATGGTTTTGGCTGCCATGAGGCTTAGCAAGTGTTGAATGGAAAGGGCAGTTGTAATACCCTTTGACTTGATTTGGTCGATCAAGGATGCTCTCTGCATGGGAAGGAAGGCCAGCATAGCATAGAGTCTATGACTGCTTCTATAAACTGTACCGTCTTGATGGAAAGAGATTGGACTTTTTGAGGTTCACTATCAGGCCCAGTTCCTGAAGTAAAGAAAGTGTGGTGTCTATGTTCAGCAGGAGTTGGCTTTCTGAGTTGGGCTACCAAGAGCCAGTCGTTGATGTAAGGAAACACTATGATGCCCTGAAGTCGAAGGTAAGCCGCCACTACTACAATCATTTTTGTGAATACTCTTGGGGGTGTGGAGATTCTGAAGGGGAGGGCGGTATACTGGTAGTGGTCTTGTCCTATTGTGAAGCATAGGTATTGTCTGTGTTCTGCCCTGATATTGATGTGGAAGTATGCATCTTGGAGATCAATTGTGGCCATCCAGACCCCCTCCTGCCGTAGTGGAAGTATCTGGGAGAGAGCTATCATTTGAAACTTGCACTAAATGATGAACCAGTTGAGGATGCACAGGTCCATAATTGGCCGGAGTCCACCATCTTTCTTGGGTACCGTAAAGTACCAGGAATAGAATCCACAAGTCTGGGGGTACCAGTTCTATGGCCTTTTTGATAAGGAGGGATTGTACTTCATTGAGTAGGGTTGTTGATGGTGGAGTGGTGACAACCCCCATGGGGGGTGGATGGATGAATTCAATTGCATACCCCCAAGAGATTATAGACACTACCCAGCTGTCTGTCGTTATGTGTCCCCAGGCTGTGAGATGTTGGTGGAGACAAATGTCTGTGGGATGGGCGCTAGGAGGTGGGTGGAGGCACTGAAACCAGCTGAGTCAAAGGCTTTGCTTGGGGGTCTGCAGAGTCTTGAACCTGATGGACTGTTGTGGCACTTGGAATTTGGATTTGGAGTTGTAGGTTGTCCTACTTTCCAGCTGTTGATGTCACGGTCTCCAGGACTGGTCAAGGGACGGTCTATTGAACTGGCAATGACTGCATGATCTGGACCATGATCTTGACTTGTATGATTGAGTGGGGGTGGTGACACTCAAATTCTGTGATGCTTTCATACTCTTATCTATGTTGTGTAATACTGTATCAGTTGTGGCATGGAAGAGGCCAGCACCATCAAAAGGCAGATCTTTTATCAGGTTTCAAGGCTGTGGATCGGAGCCAAGAGTGCCATCTGAGTGTCACAGCAGAGGTGAGGGTTTTGGTGAAGGTATCCAGTACATGTTTGGTGAAGTTAAGCCACTGCTTGGCGAGCATCATGCCTTCTTTCTGGATCTTCCTAGTCACCGTCTTCTTGTCTGCAGGAAGACTGGAAATGGTCTTGGAAATTTGTTCTCATAATGAGTATTGATAACAACTCATGCATGCCAGGCAGTTGGCATTCTTGATCCCTAAGGTTGCCATGGAATAAAAACAACTACCGAAAGAATCCAATTTCTTTCCTTCTTTATCTGAAGGTGCAGAGTGGGTGTGTTTGCTTTTAGATGAGGAGTTTACCACCAAGTAGCTGGGCTTGGGATGTGAGAACAAGAATTCTGCTCCTGTCTCTTGAACCTTATACATGTGGTCCAGCCGTCTCAAGAATATGGGGGTAGACGTGGGGTTGTCCCAAGGTTGTTTTGCAGCTTGTAGCATTACCATGTTCATGGGAAGGGCTACAGCTGTAGCTGTGTCCAGCTGCAAAATGTCAAAGACCATATCAGCCACATCTGGGCATGGCTGAATGATAGATAGACCTAGGGTACGGGCCATTCTTTTCACTAGGTCCCCATACGATTTTAAATCTTCTAATGGATATATTAATAAATCTTCAGTGGTGTGAGTAGGTGGTGATGGCTCCGACTCTGGGGTGTGATGCACTGAGTTGTTATCATCAGAGTCCCATCCTCAGCACTACGATCAGTGTTGGAGATATCCGAATCAGCCTGCAAGGGAGTTACTGATGACTTGGGTTTGAGAGATGCCGATGTCAATAAATGCATCAGTATCAAAAGGGCCTGCTCTGTCAGATTCGACATCGTCTTTTGTCAGTGGTGACGTGTCAGTATCAGTCCATCGGATGCATCGACTGGTTTCTTGGTTATCACTTGATCAAGTGATCTTGATTGGTAAGCGAGTGTGGAGCATTGATCCGAATCTGGCAGTCCATGCATCTGGAGCCACAGAAAGGGTGGAGGATAGGCACTGTATAAGTACTGGCATTGCCTCTTATCCCATGGCAGTTTGGTGGTGCTTGCCATTGGGGTGGTTGTGCATTGTAGACTCTTAGTCTGGAGTGCCGTGGTGCAAATTTCTGTGGGCATCTTGCTTTCAGTAGTGATGGGTATGGGTGGACAGCAGTGGCAGGGAGCTCGTTGTATTTTTGCTTGTTGATTCTGACAAGGGGGAGCAATGATAGCTCTGCTGTGTGAGGTCAATCTCGTCTACCTCAGACTCAAAGATGCTAAGGAGTTGCAACACAATCTGGTGAGGTTTTGATACCAGGGAGTTCACCCGACCAGCCTGAACTTGAGTCGGTGCCAACTGGATGGAGATCAGGTCCAGTGATCATGGTACAATCACCGCATCTAAATGATGAGGCATCAAGTCCTGTGTAGGGCTCGTGGCTCGATGCTGTTGGTTAGGGTGTGGCTCTTTGCCCTTGTCCAACGCATGTACCTTCTCCTTTTTGCATTTCTTCGCTGGAGAATCTGAAGAGGATTTTATGGTCAAGCCCGACCTTTTTGAAGTCAACGCCCCGGTGTTAGGCGGGGTCAGAGTTGATGGTTTAGATGGGGTAGTGTTGAGCCAGGCCTGGCAGCTGGTCAGTCAATCCCTCGACCATCACAGTTTTGGTGGCCATTTTAGGTGGGGCCAAGGCCGATTCCAGGAATGCAGCTTGCAATCAAGCAGCTCTGTTTTTCCTGGTTTGCTTGGAAAAATTAGTGCAGTGGGGACAAGTGTCCATCTGGTGGACTTTCCCTAGGCACAGCAAGCACAGGGAGTGGCCATCAGTTGGAGCTATTTTGCTCCCACAGCGGGAACACCATTTGAAGAACCTCCACATAGACTGATGGGTGTAGGATAGAAGAGATGGCATTTATATATAAAAGACAGAGCTAGATAAAGGGAGAAGTTCACTGACCGGAACAAGGAGAAAACACATCCTGTTCACGTGGTGGTCAGAAGAGAACTGGTGGGATCTCTGCACCCCACCCTAATCATGGACAGTGGAGTTCCTGGGCATGCACAGGACAGAGGACATGAAAATTCCTTTCTGGAGTTTAGGAATTACTGTTCGGGGTTGGCGTAGGCACCTGGAGTCCAAAGGGTGTGATGCACAAGACCATGAAGAAGATCTATGGCATCAAAGAGTAAACTATCAGTGAACGTTTTTTATATGCTAGGGTTTCTTATAATTAGCTGGGATCTTTCTAATGCAAAGGAATGTTAAACATATGTTATCAGCCATCTACAATTAAAATTAGTATAGTCTACCATCCCACAATTCTGCCTTCTCATTTTGCTTTATTTGTAGACTAGGAAGGCCACCACGTCAGGCAGGCATTTCTGGTCTTTCACTAACAGAGATGTAAAACAAAGTATATATCATGAAGTTTCTTTCATGTTTTCCATGGCCTGCAAGATCAGTAAAGGGCAGCAATCCTCTAGCCTGAAAAAGTACTTGTTTTCATGAGAACTGCCCTGAAGTTGGCTACACTCTGCATGCAATTCACTAAGAGACCAGGGGCATGTGAGAGATTCCACAACACCGCCCCATTTCTTGTAGCTAAACTCAGGTTAATGATGTAGAATAGATGGGTGGCTTCCAAAAAACTCTAAAGAATGTTTAATGCTGTCCAAAAGAAACTTCTGTGCTGTCTGGGAAAACAATGGGGCTGCTGCTGAAGCTAGAGACCAATGAAGGTAAATTCTGGCTAATGTAACATTGAATTGGCAATAATAAGCTTATACTGCAGTGTAAGATGATTCTGTCAACTTGGGCTTTCCTAAGCAGCATAAAGCCCTACTCTGAGGCTGTCTATCACTGAAACCAGGAATAGCTGACAGGTGTTCCTCAGCTTGGACATCCTTTGGCTGTTCTGCATAAGTCAGTCAAGATGAGAGAAAATGTTTGGCCACAGTTTCACTATTAAGGAAAAGAAAATGGCCACTACCAATCCATGGAAATTTTCCTGTGTTCCCCTCTGTTCTTAAAGCCCTTTCTGACACTAGAAAGAGCATGGGATTCATATGGACATACAGACAGATGGGACAGATTGGTGGGCTGGAGAGACGAGGGACATGGACATGAAATTGTGTTTGTGGAGCTATGCTTGAAGAAGAGAAAGGAAGAGGAATTTCACCCCCTAGACTTTCCTAACTTCATCCTCCAACCTATCTGACTGTTCCTCCTAGGAACAATTTCCAAATGGGCTACCAGAGCACAGAAGAATACAGAAGAACTCCGGTGTTCCATGCACAGAGTGGTAGGATACATGCCACTGTAAAAACAAAAAAACAAAAAAACCAGAGATACTCCATACTTCAAAAGGTACATTTGTCTTTTGAATTTGGTTCTTAATTTCTAAGCATGTATGCTCCAGATATGTGAACTAGGGTTGCCAACACTGGGCTGGGAAGTTCCTGGGAATTTGGGGTGGGGCCTGGAGAGGGCAGGGTTAGAGGAAAGACCTGTGTGGGATATAATTTCTTGTTTGTTAGACATGAATTTCAGAAGATTATCTTCTGGCAGTATAGGTTTTGATTTAAACTTTCATTATTGAATATGCATTTTTAATATATATATATTGCTTCTCTGAAGAATATTCCATTGGGTGAAGTTGTTCTACTGGTGGTAGACTTTCCAAAACAGAAAGATTTGTCAGTTAGTAGAAGATGACTACTGGATCCAACAATCTAGAACCTACTAATCCATATCAGAAAATGTTAGGACACGTTTCAACTGTACATAATGTTTTCTTTAGGTAAATAATCAGCAGTTATTAGAGATGTACTTTTAAAAAATAAACTTTAAAAAAGCCCTTGACATAAACTTTCTGTATTTTATCTGATGCTCAGCAACAAATTATTCTACTTTCTAAAACAGAATAGTTTTATTAATTTCAGTGCTTAAGCACCAAGTGTATGTCACACATACTTCATTCTATTAATACTGATAAATTTAACAATATAGCTATGATGGTAAGGAAAAGTGGTGCAGCTGTCTGCATTCAGAAACTTAAATAAAGCACAGCATTTTCTTGCCATCCCTTTCCCCCAGCACTACATAAAGATTATGGTAGTGGCAGATCGGTTTGAAGAGCCCAGAGAAGAATAAAAGAAGATTTATTTGGCATAAAATCCATATCCTGCTGTGCTCACAGGTAGAATGACATTTATCAGTGCAAATATATTAGGTGCACTCCATTAATTTATAAGGGACAGATAATCCAAGACACCAAAGTGCTTACATTCCGACATATGTCTCATTAATTGCTCATGTTGGTATCAAATATGTTTTCTTATACTGTATCTCCCAAATAAGTGAGAGTTCCAGAGCAGACAGAATTTTTGGAGATGTGCAAGTCAGCTTCAGAAACCACTGAATATTCAGCATATTATGAATATTTCCAAATCTAAATATTGTAAATTTGGATATTCATAATTTGTTCCTGCAGAAAGCAGGCTAGGCTGCCTGCAAAGTGTAACATATTCCCCAGACAGCCTGGTACCAAGGGCAGTGTGATCTGGGTTCTGATTGTGCCCTGATTGGTGCTGCCCTGGTTTTGCCAGGGGAGATGGGGACTGAGATGAAAGCTAATCTTTTGATTGATATTTGTTTGTATTAATGGAAACCAAACACAGGTACAGACAACAGAAAACACTTTTTCATTGGTCCGTTCCAACTGATCACCTATTAGCTTTATAAACCCCTACTATCCATTTACTTTTGATTAATGCTCTGAATGCTGAAACAGTCTTCCTTTGTCCTACATTTAATTCCCAATCCACCACTTATTGAATATGTTTACTCAATATTTTGGAATAAACTGTAGAATTAGTAGATTCAAAGATTAATTAGATTATATATTAATAGAGAACACTTATACTTAGTTTAAGCCCCTTTAGAGCATATAAGGCATAAAGTTTAGTTAGGCAGATTTCATTTAGATTTAGGTTTTACAGATGTATAGACTTTGTGCATGCTATATGGAAGTGTGAAAAATTTTCATGTTTTTCAGGTTGTGTTTTGATGTAGCAGATGATATATTTAGGGGGCAATAGCCAGATCTGCTAAACCCTTGGGACTGACACAGAGACTAAAAAGAGTCAGTTTTGTGTTGAGTTTAATTTAATTCCAATTATTTGTAAGTTGTTTTTTGTGAATCCAAAGAGTCACAATTCCAAATTTGAATTTTGGTTCACATCTCTAAAACTTACTGATCCTTAAATGAGGTGCATCCACAGTGATGCAATGCAAATGAGCAATATATGATATCTATGTGGTACATTCTATCTCTCAGGGGCATCACTCCTAAATGGGTTGAAGGACTTTCCTCCCTAACAGATGCCCGGGGAGACACCCATGATTTTGCAGACAAGAGCTTGTGTTGATGAGAAGAGAGATTATGTTAGCTTCAATGTTATCTCTCAGTATCTAACCCCAACACGCCCACGATAATTAGGAGTGAGAAGATACAGCCATTTCAGTTCCTATTTTGGTTTGCCTAACTTTTGTTGCTGTTGATGCATCATTTGCCATCTATATGTAATCTATGCCAGGGTAATTTTACATACAATTTATACATAACTGATTCAAAAAATAACATCAAAAACTTTGGGTTGCAACCTGTGGAGTATTTCTACTGACAGAAAGCCACATCGAATAGAACTTTGTTGAGATGAATAAATGTAGGGGGGGTTGCTAGTTCTCCTCTCTGTGTAGACTTTTGACTAGGGATGTGGTTTGGATTGTGGTTCATAGGTGAATCACGAACCCCACGAAACCAGTCAACTTGCATACAAACTGAACCAGGTTCATAAGGTTCATGCCTAAGAAAGCGGAGCCATGGGGATGGTCTGCTCCCATGGCTCAGTTGTTTTGGGCTGTAAACACCTGAGCTGTGGGAGCATGCTGCCCCTGCAGCTCAGCTGTTTCTGATCTAAACAACTGAGTTGTGGGAGCAGATTGCCCCCGTGGCACAGCTGTTTAGATCAGAAACAGCTAAGCTACCATGGCAGCCTCCTCAACAACTGAGCCACACGGAACATGACTGGCCGGCTAGGCACTGATCACTCTGCTCATTCACCTTTACAATGTTTACACAGTGATACTGAAACACAGAGTGGCTTTGGATAGAAAAAAACAAATACCATCAGCCAGCTGTGCAGACTCTTTCACAGGTGGCTTGTGGTTGCTCCCCCCTCCTTTTTTGGGGGATGTAACTTCTGAAGAGGAGCTTAAGTAGGAAAGCAGGATAAATACAAATACAGCCTTTGCAACTTCTCTATGTAAGTTACCCTCTAGAAATTACAAACAAGTATTACCACCTGGCTTTAGAAGCGGCTCTGTTGGCTCCTACTTGTTCATATTTAGAATGTTCAATTTGCTCACAGTGTTACTTGCAGCAGACTGGGGGATGACTGGATCTTGCTAGTTTCAGGTGGGTAGCCATGTAGTAGTAGAACAAAATTCAAGTCCAGTAGCACCTTAAGGACCAATAACATTTTCCAGGTTCTCATGAAACTTTATACTCTGGAAAATTTTGTTGGTCTCTAAGGAACTACTGGACTTGAATTTTGTTCTTTTTGCTAGTGCACTCTTCTTCCCACTTTGGTAAGTGGGAAGGAGTTTCTTGGATTTCCACCACCATTCAAAGTGGTTCACTGGTAACATCATTTGCTAACCAGGTTATAGAAACTAAATGGAGAGAGAGGGTATTAGACTACACATTATGCAAATACAGAGCTATTTTTGGGCCAGAATGCCCTAGAATGGCATCCTGGCTGGCTTCCTAGCCCACCCTGCCCCACCCCTCCCTACTGCTGCCACCCCGGCTCCTACTTCCTCCTCCACTGCTGCTTCTCCCAGGGCCGGCTGAGCCCGAAGGAGGTGGGGGCTATGTTTGCTGCTGCTTCTTCTCCCCTCTGTCAGCCAGAAAGGTAAGGGGGGGACAGTCCACTCTGGGGTGGGTGTTAGTTTGCTTCATTTTGTGTTTATGTGGGGTGATTGAGCTTGGAGAGACTGCACGTGATCGAGCCACTCCATGGAGGGTTCAAACGGTTTGTTTCATGCGTGTGTGGGGGTCTGAGTATGTCGGGGAGGCAAGAGGGGGTGTTTGTGTGCATGCAAGATGGGGTGGGGTGGAGGATGGTATTCGCACCATCCTTTCCCCCCTTGGCGATGCGGCCCAGCAGCCCTCGTGGGTCTGCTGCAGCCAGCACCATCGGAGGAGGCAGGGTGTGTGTGTTTGTGTGCATGCGTGCGTGCATGTGTGCAAGCTGGCGTGGGAGGCCATTCGCACCCTCCTTCCTCCCTTGGCAATGTGATCCAGCAGCCCTCATGGGTCTGCCACAGCCAGTGCCATCGGGGGAGGCAGGAAGGTGTGTTTGTGTGCAAGCTGGGGTGGGAGGGAGGCCATTCATGCCCTCCTTCCTCCCTCGGCAATGTGGCCCAGCAGCCCTCACGGGTCTGCCGCAGCCAGTGCTGTTGGGGGAGGCAGGAGGGTGTGTGTTTGTGTGCGTGCGTGCAAGGTGGGGTGGGGGAGGCCATTTGCACCCTCCTTCCTTCGTCAGTGACATGGCCCAGCAGCCCTCGTGGGTCTGCTGCAGCCAGTGCTGTCAAAGGAAGCAGGAGAGCGTGTGCGCATGTGAGTGAGCTGGGGTTGTAGTGGGAAGGATGTGGGCACCCTCCTTCCCCTGTATATCTCTGTCTTTCTCTCTCTCTGACTGTCTTTATTTCTCTCTCTCCCCCACTCTCTGCCCCCCTTTCTGTCTCTCTCTGTCCCCATCTCTTTCTCTCTTCCTCTGTCTCTTCCCCCTCTCTTCCTCTGTTTCTTCCCCCTCTCTTCCTCTGTCTCTTCCCCCCATCTCTCTGATTTGGCACAAGCTGCTGCTCTGCCCCAGCTCTTCCCTTTCTTGATTGCACGCGTCAATTTCCTATTATGTGCTGCACAGCCACTTTTTGACCCACAGCTTTGCCCAATATCCCCCCATCTTCACAATCCTGTTTTTTGCCCACGAGTGCTTGTATTGTGAGAACGGGCAAAAAGGACTTCTTTCTCTACCTGCTCTATCCCATACATAATCTTGTAAACCTTGATCATGTCACCCCTCAGTCATCATTTCTCCAAGCTAAAGAGCCCAAAGCGCTTTAACCTTTCTTCATAGGGAAAGTGTTCCAACGCTATTATCATTTGTTGCCCTTTTCTGCACTTTTCCCAATGCTATAATATCCTTTTTGAGGTGGGGCAAACAGAACTGTACACAGTTCTCCAAATGAGGTTGCACTATTGATTTATACAGGGGCATTATGATACTGGCTGATTTGTTTTCCTTTCCTTTCCTAATAACCCCCAGCATAGCGTTAGCCTTTTTTATTGCAGTTGCACACTGTCTCAACATTTTCAGGGAGTTATCTACTACACCACCAAGATCTCTCTCTTGGTCACTCTCCGCCAGTTTGAACCCCATCAATGTGTATTTATAGTTAGGATTTTTGGCCCCAACGTGCATCAGTTTGCACTTGGCCACATTGAACCCCATTTGCCACATTGACACCCACTCGCCCATCCTCAACAGATCCCTTTGGAGTGATGGGAAAGACCTCTGCCTGGGATCGGCTGCCAGTCTGAATGTAAAATAGTGAGTTTGATGGACCAATTGCCTGATTCAGTAGAAGGCAGCTTCCTGTATTCAAGGGTAGCATGCCTAGGAAAGGGTGCCTGATTAATGTGTCTGAGCCAAGATGTCTTCTTGAGGGGCTCCCCTATTCTCTGGCAGGCAGCACATCTGAACTCAGAAAAAGGCAGGAGTTCCCCAGGTGTATCACAGCTATGCTGGGGTGGGTGGGAAAGGAGGGGAGCTGCAGAAAGCACCCAAGAGGGCAGGAGCAGATGTGTAACAACAAGAGAGAGAGTGGTCCAAAGCCAGGGATGTATCAACTCAAGAAGGAGGCACAAGGAAGACCTGTCCAGAGCACTGAAATACAGGGATAGTAAACGTGTGACCTGGATTGCCCAGGCTAGCTTGATCTCAGGAGATCTCAGAAGCTTAGTAGGGTCGGCCCTGGTTAGTATTTGGATGGGAGATCACCAAGGACATCCAGGGTTGTGACACAGAGGCTTACAAAAGTGGCTCAGGTGGGCAAATTAGAATTACCACTGATCTCCAGACTACAGAGACTACAGAGAGCAGTTTCCCTAGAGAAAATGGCTGCTTTGGAAGTTAAACTTTATGGCATTGTACCCTGCTGAGGTGATTAAGTGAGCTCTGACTCATGGAAGTTTAATCTAGAATAAATTGAAGGAGGAATGGGGAATCAAACCCGGTTCTCCAGATAAGAGTCTGCCACTCTTAACCATACACCATGCTGGCTCTATATGTGAGTGGAGGTGGATGCCATCTTCCAAGTGGCAATTCCTCCTGGAGAGAGAGGAAACAAGGTTAACAGAATAAGAAGCAAAAGGTGGGTGTGGCTGGATGACCACACTTCTGGTAACATGGGAATGTGGCCTAATATGCTAATGAGTGGTACAGTCAGGGTGTGGCCTAATATGCTAATGAATTTCTGCTGTTGGGTGTGGCCTGCTATACTAATGAGTTCCTGCTGGGCTTTTTCTACAAAAAGAGCCCTGTGCAAATCTACATAATGCAGAATAATCTCTGCAGTTCGCAAGTCTTTTGCCTGTGTCATGCGTGCAGGAGAATGAGATGGTAGAGTCCTGAAGTAGTAGAATGGTCTGTACTTCTTCACTCTGCAAGATGGCTCCAACTTGTCTCCTGTCTCTGGGATTCAGAGGAATAGTACCTCTGAATGCAGAGTTTCTCCTCAGTCACCATGGCTAGTAGCCCTTGATAAATTTATCCTTTATGAATCTATCTAATCCCCCTTTAAAGCTGCTTATTCCTGTGGCCATCACCACATCATCTGGCAGCAAATTCCACATTTTAATCACACTCTTTGTAAAGTAGTATTTCCTTTTGTCCAACCTGAAACCTACTGCTATTCTCTTTGTCACCTCTCTCAACACCATGCCTTATTTTATAAACCTCTATCATGTTCACTACCTCCTTAGTCATCTCTTTCCTAAATTGAAAAGCCTCAAACTCTTCAGCCTTTCCTGATAAGGAAGGTGCTGTAACCACCTAATAATCTCTTTGCTCTCCTCTGTACTTTTTCCAGCTCCGCAATGTCCTTTTTGAAATACAGTGACCAGAACTTTATTCGGAACTGTCGGTCATAACTCAGACTAAACCAATTCATCACCCACTGAATTCATGAAGATCAATCGGGATTTATGCCAAAGAGGGATTTATTTAATAATATCCCCCCAAAAAATCTAAATTTAATTCACTACTGCTTGCAAAATAATGCTGAATCCATTATGTTCTCCCTGGATTTTGAGAAGGCATTTGATAGCTTCAAAGCGACCAACTTTAAAACTCTGTTAAATAACATGGGCTTTGGAGACAATTTCCTTAAATTTATATATACTTGATATGTAATACCCAAGGCCTATGTGAAAGTCAATGGTACACAATTATCAGAATTCAGATTAACTAGAATTCAGATTAAGGCAAGGATGCCTCCTGCCCCCCATCCTCTTTACCCTATCCACTGAACTCTTGGTGGCAGCGATACAAGCCAATAGCATGATTAATGGCAGTTTAATTAAAACTAAAGAATTTAAAACAGTAGTATTTGTGGGTGACATAATATCTCATGGATCCTGAAAACTCTCTCCTGCCTTTATATGGTACTTTGAAGGTGTTTGAGCATGTTTCAGGCCTTCGACTAAATCAATTAAACACTGAACACCACCCACTTAATCTACCACATGATATGACTGTCCAATTAAAAAAAATGTCTAGAAGTGGATAAGACTTGGCGATATCTTGGAATAAATATACCAAAAGACTCAAGCAATTTACTTAGCCATAACCATATTAAATCTATCATGAGATGAAAGAACAGCTGAAATCCTGGAACACACTCCAACTAACATGGATGAATAGGTTGGACCTAATAAAATCTTTTATTTTCCCAAAATATCTCCTTTGCTTCAGAGCTCTCCCAATCATGATACCTTGGAAAAATGTGACTCTTTGGCAGAGATCCATAAACGATTTCCTATGAGGTTATAAAAATCCACACATAAAATTTACTATGTTATGTTGCCCTTATAATTTAGGGGGTATGGGCCTCCTGGATTTAAACCTCTATCCCCAGGCTGCTAGATTGGCAATTCTAGATATGATTCTGCAAGTTGGCATGCTTCCTGACTGGGCATGGACTGAGCAAGAATACATGAGATCCAATTCACTACAAGATGACATCTGGGCCCAAAAGAGGAATGTGGACTCTGCTAAGCCGAACAACCCCTTTCTCCAGGCTGCATTAGGAACATCGAATAGTAAGAGAAATATCTTAGTCCCTGATACATCTCTTCTGGCTTCTTTTCTGAATCAGAATTGGTTTGGGCCCAGCTAAGACTTTACTTTCATAAAGTTTTGAAGAAAAGCTGGGGTAACCTGCATTATTGACTTATCCGAGAATGGATGTTTACTGTTTAAATGGGCAACCAACCAGAAATCTTATCCCTAGACACCACCCAAACTTCGAAACTCTGTTGAGAAACCTGGTAGAATCACAGTGAGGTCTACTCTCCAGAATATATTTCATACTGCTTCACACTTCCAACCCCCCAAAATCCCAACCCCCCAAAATTCCCCCAAAAATGAAATGATATTTGTTCTTTACAGCTAAAACCTCCTACTGACTGATGCATAGCAATCTACAAAACTTCTAGTTGACTTGAAATGCAGGCTGTAGCTCGCTATGAATCAGTCAATAGGACGTTTTGTGAACTTGGCAGGTTCTTCTGGAAACTGGTTTGAAGAAAGGAAAACTGAAACAAAGAGAACCTAGGAATTCTTCTGACCACTCTAGAGATGATTTTGGCTGTATAAGAAAAGAACTTAGTTGTATTCTCATGTACTAATTTGTATTTGAAGTTTGGACAAGATCTTGGCTGTATTCTATGCATTTTGGAAGTTGGAATTTATCTACGGAGTCCTGTGTGGTCCATACTGTATTTGTATGAATGTATTAGAGGTTATTTCAGTAAGACTATCTTTAGGACATTACAGATCCATTTGTATTTCTTTACACAGTGCTATAGCCTCAGTTTTGTGTTTTTGTACTAAAACCTGCTTTCACTATGTTGCCATTATATTTATACCACCTGAGGGCTGGCAACCCTAGCTTGGGAAGGCAATTTTGATTTGACAAATTATCACAAAGGTATTTTTTTAAGCTTTCCACTTTTCCTTTTGTCACTCAGATGTAGCTTGATCCATAGCTGATGCATCAGAGCCTATGAGCTATTCTTATTCAAGGTTTATCAACTATTTTGGGAATCTCAGTCTCCAGGTGGGGTGGGGGATCCCCAATTTTTGGGGCTCCCCCCAGATGCTGGCCAGCTGGCCAGTGGAGGGAAGCCCGTGCCCAACAGTCATCCATGGCCCTGCTTGAAAAGAGCGGGTGCTGTGCGCTCCTGCCCTGTAAGCCGCAAATTCGCGGCTTACAGGGCAGGCATGTGTGGTGTTCGCTTTTTCCCCTTTAAATGGTTGGGGAAAGGGGGGGCATTGCACACCGTGCTGCATCCCTGATGTAATGACATCATCCTGCATGATCTCATCAGCTTCCTTCAGGGCAACTACCCAACCAAAGATCTTGCCAAATCATACGACCACCACCACCCAAGATTAGCCTCAGCAGGAAGGTTGTTAAGTATTTTACTTGGAACATTCATCTAGTAAGAGGCCAGGCTCCCTCCAATCTCTCATTAAGCACCAAAAAGCACATGTATTTTAGCTGCTTTGCTAAAGATTATATTGTTTCTTGCTTCAACTGAAGGGTGAAGATGTAGTGGTTTTAAGCTTTTCCTTGTTTGACATCTCATTTGCAGCAGGAGTAATCTTTTGTGGCAGCATTTTTCTGTGCAGGTCACCTGCAATAATGTTTAGGTGAAACCTCTGAAACATTTTTAGTACAGAAAGGCTGAATGAAGCTTGGATTCACAGAAGCGCACAGGCCCTTGGGGAACAGAATTAATCACTGTTAAATGCTAGGCAAGGGGAACCAAATCAGTCTGTCTATGCCTGAATGGGAAACATTTATTAATGCCACCAGGCATCTCACATTTACTGATTGAGGTTCTTAACACTCACCCAGGCACATTTTAACACTCAAATAGCAAACTAGAGCGTTCCTAAATGTTAAAGGTTGAATAGAGGACCATTTGAAATTTACCATCTTGTTTTTAGGCTTTCATGAATAAATGTTTGAGAGAGATACACGGGCCCATTGGGGCTGAATGGACAGAGCTGGGTTTAGACCAGGGAAACTTGGGTTCAAATCCTCGGTGAGCTGACTGAGTAGTTACTGTCACAGGATAAATCTTCCTAGCAGGGTTGTTCTAAAGATAAATAAGGATAAAGTTGAACCAAGGGGTGAGATAAAAATGTAAATACATGCATAAATCAATGCACACATAAGTAAATACATTTATGTAAATAAATACATCTCCTGAATTAGGTGGAGTGTGACCAGGAATTGCCGCTGCAACTTGACCCAGATCTTTTTGCCCCACCTTCCTTCCACATTATACTGCCGGGCTGTTCTCAGCCACTGAACACCTACTGAGTGGGACCTGTTGTTTCTGTCCAACAACTGCAGATGCCTTTAAGTTCCCTAGTAAAGCAGAAAGGACTATGAGAAATGTTTTGGTAGTTTTTGGCTACTTTTGGAGTCTTCCTGTTGGGTAAAAATGGAATGCAGGTGTAAAACGTCTCTCTACTGGCTATCTTACAGTTTTTCTACTGTTACCTACTATTCAGATTGTTAAATACTGGGTTCTGAGCCTGCTTGCAGGGAGGGTGGGGTACAAACTGAATAAACAAACAAACAAATTTCCATCATTTGGAGTAAAGGCCCTCAACTCATTAAATACATGACACTCCATAATCATATACTCAATAGTTTCAACTTTATCAGATGAGCATCTACATATTCTATTCGCACATGGCACTTTTTTATATCTGCCCTCTAAGACTGCCGACAGAAGAGAATTCATTCTGGCCAAAGTAAAAGCTCTTCTGAGTTTTGGTATTGTCAACTGATAAAAGTACTTTGGCAGTCACATCGGGAGGGCAATACCTAAATAAGACACCAAATGTACCTTGCAGGCCCTGACAGATGTGCTGTTAATATCCAATTTCTTAATGCACAATTAATGGTGAAGAATTCAGTGTTCCCTCTAAACGGCGCATGAGCGGCCGTTCATTAACACAGGAAGCCCTGCTCAAGCAGAAGCAGTCTGACTCCAAGCGGGGTTTAGCGCTGCCCATTGCCCATTTTAAGATTACAGCAGTTATATTCTGCTCTGGATGTGAATTGCTCTGCTCAGTAGGGGGGGAAATTATAGGGAACATTGGCGAAGATCATGGAGACCAAAGAAATAATTAGGTCCAGTGTTCAAGATTATGAAGTTTTTCTGTCACTAATTATGTTATGTTATTGGATATATAGAGATTATATTACAATAGACTTGGTTAAGATTAAAACTGGATTTTAATGATATACAGATAGTTCTTAGTTCTTCATTTGTCAGTTACACACGCTGAGCATCCCGATTTTGCTGTATATACCACAATCTCAGCAGCAGCTTTCTTCCACCAGGTTTCTCAAGTTTTGGCTGGGCTGCTGTACATGGATGGTTAGCTGCATTTGGCTTGGAAGACTGTAAATAGTATAGGCCTGCTGTGCTGGAAAACAAGATCTGCTGGAAGTGAGCAAAACTGGTAACAAGAATACCATTTTTGTCCCCACCACAAGATAAGGAGGTTGAATCCTTTGTGGGTTCTACAGATGCACACAACCACTCGTATGCAGAACAGGCAAGTAGACCACGAGACAACAAGCATAGCTTACTGATTTGTTTAGGCATTGGAAGTCTGGATGTGCACACAATCCACCACAAAGCTGCTATGTTTTAAATCTAATTCATATGGGAGCTTTCCTCTAGATGGGTGTGTTCAGGATCACACTTGTAAGACTATGATTACTTTTCAAGGATTTTAATTAGAAAACAAGTCATCTTAATGTGTTTTAAACTGATACCTTGTCTACAATTTCTAATCAAGATAATATGATATGGACATTAGATTGTAGAAGAACCTATCTCCAAGCAGTAAGTAGGACTAGTTAACTTTCTGATCTCTCCCCATTTTACAGATGTATGGTTTATAATGTCAGAATAAAACATTTGACAGGTATTGTGTTACAGCAAACAAATTAACTTGGGCTCATTGATCCATTTCACAAAATAATGACATTTAAAAATGAGAGTATACTGCCAATAAGCATGGTGAAAGTTTTGCCTGGTGTCTACTGGAGGAAAAATTGCTGAAATAATTGACGTTAAGTAAGTATACCCTGGATAAGGATCCAATGTATTGCCTTTGTAATATAAACTCTGTAAAAGACAACCGGTACCCATTTTTATTAAAACAGTGTGACTATATATGGGATACTTATTACAAGGAAATGGAAGACCACTCAAACTAAACATGTGTAAACATTTGTTTGTTTCCAAAGCTAACAGCGCAAAAAACACAGCTATATGGTATATGCCCAGGCACATCAGTGAGATCACAAAAGAACCTAGAAAGAGTTCTGTTGGGTAAAACCAAGAGTTTGTTTAATCAACATCTTGTTTTCCACAGTAG
Organism: Lepidodactylus listeri; assembly: GCA_029233225.1. Taxonomy (NCBI): domain Eukaryota; kingdom Metazoa; phylum Chordata; class Lepidosauria; order Squamata; family Gekkonidae; genus Lepidodactylus; species Lepidodactylus listeri. Next base: position 69,619,668 of record JARCFY010000008.1, read on the forward strand.
CTAGCCTACAAGCATGCTTGCAAGCATACAAGCGTGTTGCTGCTGCCCCCTAGTAACTGGCCTCCAGGACCACACTAAGTAAGGCTGCCAAGTCCCCCGGTAGGGCGGGGGAAACACCGATTTTAAATACTCACCCCCGCTTTTTCAAAGTTGGCCACCGGGGGGACAAAATGGCTGCCTTAAAAGGGAAATGTCTGCAGAGAGCCTGCCCTGCAGTAAAAAGCCTCACCAGACATTTCCCCTTTAAGAAGTCAGCAAGAGAGCTTCCACAGCAAGAGAGGTCCGCCCAGAGATTAAGGAGGGACTGAAGGAGCTGCTTTTGCATGTGGCTGGCAACGTTGCTGTAGTAAGTTTCTCTTCCAGCTCTTTTCCTTCTCTCTCCCTCTTTCTTTTTTCTGTCTGTCTGTCTGTCTGTCTCTCTCTCTCTCTGTCCCCATCCAGCAGAGGTCTATCAGTGGCTATTATAGCCACAAGGTCTAAATGGAACCCTTTGTCTGGGGCAGTGAGGCTCTGAATTCTTGGTGCTTGGGGGGCAACAGTGGGAGGGCTTCTGGAGTTCTGGCCCCGCTGCTGGACCTCCTGAGGGCACCTGGTATTTTTGGCCACTGTTGTGACACAGAGTGTTGTACTGGATGGGCTGTACTGGATGGGCCGATCCACTGTGGCTTCTCTCCTGTTCTTATGATATGAAAATCATATTTAGCACTTGTGTAGCACTTAGTGCTTCATATTCTGCCGAGATGAGGAAGGATTCAGTAGGGCCGTTGCTCAGTGATAGAGCATCTGCTTGACATGCAGGAGGTATCAGCTTCTTCAGCTAAAAAAGGATCAGATAATAGGTGACATTAAAGATCTCAGCCTGAGACCCTGGAGAGCCACTACCAGTCTGAGTAGTCAATACTGACCTTGATGGACCAATGGCCTGATTCAGTATTAGGAAACTTCATGAGTTCATGTGTCAGCATGTGGAAGCAACATCACAGGATGTGACATCACAAAATGATGTCACTTCCTTTCTCCTGGCTCCACCCCTAAAATCTCCTGGCTCCACCCCCAAAGTCCCCAGATATTTCCCAAGTTGGACTTGGCAGCCCTAACACTAAGCATGGAGCCTACATTTAGCCAACCACAGATAATAATCCACTTCCCTTAACTACCCCCCCCCCTTTATTTTTCATTTTAAAAGTTACAGGATACTTTTTAGAAATCACGCTAAATATGCTTGGCCTTCCCAATTCATCATAACTATGGGAAAACATGAGTCTACTTCTGATAGTACTCCTTTGGCTGCTGTGTAATTCTCTGGACTACAAAGGAATTGCATCTTTACAGCAGCTGGGGGGAAAAAAAAGAAAGCAGCCTCACACTCCTTAGTTGTGCCCCGTTAATGCTGGTTTAAATTCCCAGGAAGTTTTATTAGAGGGCCCCTGACTCCAAGGTTAGGAATAAAATAAATTCCCTGCAACGGTTAATCAAGTATCTCATTATTTAACTATCTCAGTAAGAAAGGAGCTTGCACTACGTCCTGTCAATGTAAAGGCCGTCACTGTTTAATAAAAGGTTTTTAAAAGCTGAACTCTCTTTTTCACCAGCTATCCCAGATTTTATTAGGAGGTGATAATATTCAGTCTATTTTTCTTCCAAGGGGATAATCTATATTGCTACATAATCTCACAAAAGTGAAAGGAAACGCAACGTGGAGCACTTTTCGAAGATAATTTGAAGCCTTTGGTTTTTCAAAATCACATTTTACATGCAAAAGATAACTTTCAGTCCTGGCTTAAGTCCCTCATAAGTGAGAGCAAACCAAGAAGAGATAATTTTAGCAGCAAATAAGTATTAAACTGAGGAGCTTAAGCAAGTGGTTATCTAAATAAAGAGTTTGACTTCGTCATTGTTCTCTTCTTTGGGCTTCTCATCCTTTCTGTTTGATTTATTTATATTTTGCTGGGAAGGTAAAGATAAAACAATTCACTGTTGCTTCATTTAAAAAAAACAAACAGGAGCCAATAAAGATTAAAGAGGGGTGTGTCAAAATGGCTTGGGGATTTTGAATGCAGTCATGACAGAAAGCAACAGCAGCACTTCAAGGCATTAACTAGTCAAAGCCTGAGGAGCTCTCTGGTACAATTGCAGATAATGGCAGCGGGCCCAGGAACCCCAGCATAGTTCTGCCCAAACTCATGATCCTTGACTTCCTAACTGGTCAAAATCACGAGAACTGGAAGCAAGATACTCAAAGGTTGCCATTACTTGGGGGTATGCTCCAAAGAATATAGTGGGGTTTTACTTCTGGAATCAGGCTGCATAACAGCTGTGGTACATTTCTTCTGCAAGATATCTGTCAGCAATTTGTCCTCTAAAATTTATTTTATTCATTTGGGTTTTTTCGTGTCTATATGTGTGTATGGTTGTGGTCACATGCGTGAGATAAAGCCAGGAAGAAGAGAGGCTATTTCCTCCGGTGGAGGTTGACCCACAGTTGTGTGATCACACAGTCTTTTGAAGCTGTGGGCACAGACCACCACTGCATGATCAGATGCAACCATGGGTGAGTTGGGTTATTTTTGCTATTTGTTCCCAATGCGTTTAAAAGAGGGATCAGTGATTTGCACCTCAGCCCTGAGGGCTCCCTATGGAGTGTGTGATGATGCACATACTGAGAATGGTAAAAAAAACAATGGCACAGAGTTGGGATGGCCTGATCAGACCATCCCAAGGCCATGAGAGTGTGCTGGAGCGATCAGACAGGGAAAAGTCCGCCTGTGTCCTGTAGCAGCCCATTTGCTACCGGACTTTCCCCAGTGCCTGTTTACTCTGCTTCTGCGGTGGAGCAACACGGGTTGCTACTGGTTGCGGGATGCTTCCCAGATGTTTGGATCTGATCGCACACGTTGAATCCACCCAGCATTCACGCCTATGTCAGAACTAATTGTGCGTATGATTGCAGCCTATTATCTATCTATCTATCTATCTATCTATCTATCTATCTATCTATCCCTCCTTTTCTACTGAAATACATTGAGAGGCTGTTAAATCACTAGTTCAAATTGCTCTTGGCTTTTGTTTTTAATTATCTGATTAATTTGTTTTATTATGTTGCTAACCATTCTGCCATGTATTCAGAGGTGTTGCATAGAAATATTTAAACAAATAAATATTTCTCAGTCTGCCTGCACTGGTCAATTATTATTATTAAACAAGCAGTCTCCTGTTTGACAAGACTGCCAGAAGCTAGTCTAAGATTCCCTCTAGTCAACTTTCATACCACCAAGACCCAATTCAGCCATCATTTGACAACTAATCATATGACTTGTCCAGATTCATTGGTCTCCAAGGTAATCAGGGTCATTGCAATATTCTCCCCAGTCCTAGCTTCTGTCTAGTGGGCTCCTGGTTTTTCAGACAGAAATTTTGCAAAACTCTTCCCTATGGCATTGTTGTACAGGATTAAGGCACAAAAATTCAAAGTTATAAAAATGTTCCAATTAAGGCAGAGTAAGTGGGTCAAGGGAGAATTAAAAACTTTTGACCATATGTACTACTTTTTGAATTGGTGACCAACAATGATGTATCTGCCTTCTGGTATTGCCAGAATGCAAAACTGAAGTTGTAAATTCAACTGTCTTTAATTAGAGGGCTTCCAGAATTTATGACTTGACTTTCCTGTTGCCTAAAATTAGGACTAGTAACAACTTCAGTTGGTCAGCTCCATATGGATGACTCGAGAGTCTCTGCATATTTAAATATAAGCCACAATTCATCGAAAAGACCCATCTGATTAGCCTGCTTCAATATCTCTCTTTCCATACTGCAAGGCTGCCTTTTCAAATGAGGGCAGCACCAGATGCACCACGAGAGTGGAGCTGCTAGGTGAAAAAACAGGCCTCAGTTCAAGGAGGGTTGTAAAGTTTCAAACACCTTAGATTCATTTGGCAGTGATCATAATTGCTACGATTATTATTACATTCCATGTGCCATCATTTCAATTTATGTATTACATTAAACATGTAAATTTCCATCTGCTTTCAATCAGTGGGAGTATATAAAAGGGTTTCATCCCTTATTCTTGTAGGCAATCCTTATGCATCGCTTTATTCATGAAAAGTGCTTAGGATAGTTTTTCAAAACTATTGATAATACAAGCATGCCAGATTGCATATTAAATATCCTCAACATACTATCTGAGTGTAAGACATTACTATATACCAGTAATTTAACTAACCTGTGCACTGCTTGAAAACAAATGGCAATTAGTTAATACAGCAAGGCAAGAAATTGGACTTTAGTAGGAGCTGTAGTAGTGTTGTGTACTGGTTAAGTTGGACAAAGCTCTTGAAAACCCAGTGATAAATTTCCTACTCTAACACTGAGGCTTGCTGGGTGAACTTGGGACTGACACACTCTCAGCCTAACTTGCTTTTACAGGGTTGTTATGTGAATAAAATGGAGGAGAGAATAATGTTGTAAGCAGCTTTGGATCCCCACTGGGGAGAAAAGTGGGGTATAAAGGAAGTAAATAAATAAATAATAACTACTTTATGCAAGTAATGTTAAAAAAATGGGGAAATTCTGTTTCCATTTCTCTAGAGACTTTTTGTTGTTGTCATTCTGTTAGATTTTTCCGAGGTGGGCAACCTGCTACAAACTTGAAAATCAGGTTCCTCAACTAATCTTGCTACCAACCCAGTAATTTTCATCTAATACCTACATCAAAAGTTCAACTACCTCCTTCTACCCTTGGCATGTAATTCTTGCAATCTCCTGAACAATTATCTAGATAGAGGCTCAGAGTTAGGATAGAATGGAATGCTCTGAGTCTAATAATTCTGATTGTTAATTATGGGGCAAACTTTGCCTGTCTGGTGACTGTATTAGATATTCTTGGCAGAGATGCAAGAACAGGAAATGTAAGTACCTAATTCCTCTTCCTTGTCCAAACTGAAAACTCCACCCAGACTTTTTTAACGACTTTCATGACAGGAAACAGTTTTGTTTGTATAAGGAACAAATGGATTTGCTCCTGACATTGATCTGAATGAGGAAGCCAGCCAAGTATAGGAGCTGTGGGAATGCTTCAGAACTCCCAGGTGCAAAGGAAGCCTGCAAATCAGGGTTACAATTTATATTATACTAGGAATAAGGCCCATTGTGGAAATAAATACAATGGGCTCTAGAAAGAGGCTCTGGGAGAGTGCCAAGGCCTTGGGCACTCAGCGTCAATTTGCTGTGGCAACCTCAGTGGGGTATAATGACACAGAGTCCACCAATTTCTCCAGAGGAACGGATCTCTGCTACCTGAAGAGTCGTAATTCTGAGTGATCTCCAGCCTCACCTGGAGATTGGCAACAGTGGTTCACCAGAAGGGAATGGCTGGTTTGGAGGGTAGAGTCTATGGCATTGTACCTGTCTGAGGTCCCACCCCTCCTCAAACCTCACCTTCTCCAGGCTCCATCCCTCAAATCTCCAGGAATTTCCCACCTGGAGTTGGCAACACTATCTCTTTCCCAGCCACACAGCAATCTTCAGCTTTCCATCTCCCCCCCACTCCTGCAGCCTCTATCGTGCTGTGAAACCCTGATTGCCATGTCAGCAGGGTATGAGGACCCAATGACTTTTCTCCCAAAGGCCAAAATAAGTGTGGAAAGTGCCTTTTACTGACAGAACCAAGCTTGGTTGACCAGCAACAGGCACTGAGGGAAAAGTAGGGTTCCCAGCTCTGAGCAGGGAAATACCTGGAGATTTGGGGGGTGGGTCCTGTGGAGGACAGTATTGGGGCGGCAGCAGAAGGACTCAGCAGGAATTTCCCAACCTGGAGCTGGCAACCCTAGTCAGGACTGGTGCCAATGAATTCCTCACAAAGACGTGGAAAGGGTTTTGTTCCTTTGTCTTTTTACTGCCATTACCAAGCTTGGTTGCCTACCAACAGCCACTGAGGGAAAAATTATGAGAAAGAGCCATTTGCCAGTGATTCTGACAGGGAACAGTGACTGGAGTGGGCAGGGAAGAGGAGCAGACCCAGAACCCGGCCAATGGCACGTGAGTGCTCTTGAGTGGCGGCTGAAAGGCCAATGGCTGATGGAGTGCACTGTGGGCGGGACTCAGGCAACACAGCCAGTAGATAGGGACAGCTTCTGAGTGACACATCATGGAGCCAACTGATTTAGAAGCATGTGGAATGATCAGAAAGTGCCATCCCACTTCACAATTATTATGAGGAGAGATAGAAAAACGGGACCAGAACTATTAATGCTTAAAGGGTTTTTTTATACTTAAAAATAATTGTGGCAACGATTGCTTAAATTAATTGAATAAAAGGTGCTTTCTCACCATAAAAATATTTCCAAGCTCATTACACCTTGTAAATGGAAGCTCTGGTTGACAAAGGTAGCTGTTATCTGAATTAGCAATGCAAACATTTTGAAAAATACTTCATGAATTTGGATCTATGTACACAAAAACAAAGGAAAGGAAAAAAGATGCTGACAAAGAACAACAGGCTGCTATCTTGTGCTGAAAATATTGACATAAAAACCGGTATGGATGGGGGTGCCAGCCTCCTTGTGTTCCCCTGGAATTACAGCTCCTCTCCAGACTACAGAGATCAGTTCTCTTGGACAAAATGGATGCTTTGGAGGGTGGACTCTATAGCACTGTACCCCACTGAGGTCCCTGTCCTCCCCAGGCTACATCCCCAAATCTCCAGGAGTTTCCCAACCCATCCCCCCATCCCTCACCAGTGACCTGGAGGGACCTGGCAATCCTAGGTATGGATCATTTTCTGCTTAAAATGTATTTGAAAAGGAACATTTAGCCAAATAAATTTAGAACTAGAAAATGAGAGAAGATGCTGTATTTTAGTTGAGTCATCTTATATTAAGAATAAATATTGGTTAATACATGTGGCTCCCCTAAGGGAGCTTCAATAGATAGAGTCTGATCTTATGAAAATTATTTTCAAGAAGTTTAGGATCAGGTATGTCCCTTGTGCCCCACCCACAGGCTATTAGAATGGGTTCAAAGCTCCTAGCCCTACTGCTGACTTGAGATTGCTGAGGAGAATACCAAGGGGATTTTTGAGGCACACTGGACAGAGACACCAGTTATGCACCAAACACAGAATGCTGCAGCAGGAGTTGCCAGACAGGCTTCTGTTTCCATCACAGCAGCTCTGCAGAGGGCCAGTGTGCCTGCGTTGTTAAGAGAGTTTGACTAACTGGGCTCTAGTCCCTTTTTAGGCATAAAGCTCACTGAATGGCATTACCCTCTGTATGCATAATCTGCTTCATAAGGTTGTTGTGAGGATACAATGAGGAAGAAAATTCTTCCCTGAGCTCCTTGGAAGAAGGGTGGGATTAAAAAATATGATACATATGGCCCAAGATAGAGCCAAGTTTGGGGGGCAGTGCGTTTATTACATTGGAATATTTCACTGGGAATGACTTCCAGAGATAAACGTCACAATAACTTTATCTGTCTATTTTAAATGTTGCTGGGCAAATACCTCCTGTCCTACTGCAGCTGCCGATGTACCATGTCACAAGCCCTTATGATCAAATGCTTCAGATTTTGACATGTAAGCATCTGATTTTCCTAATACTGGCCATTGAACTTTGAGCTGAAAACAACTGGCCTATAATTATTTCACAACCTCTTAAAGATCAACAACGGAATATTCCACAACTGAAAAAGGCAGACATTATTGCGAAGGATTTTGGCACACATTAAACAGATTATTTAGTTTAAGGAGACTATAAAAATACAGTGCCTACAAAATATTTTAGGTGATTTATACATTGTTTCAGAGCCCTGTACATATTTATTTATTACTGTCTTTCATAAAGTTGTTATTCAGGAGAAGGAATACAGAAGCACCACTTAGTAGCCTTTAATTCCCAACAATTGGGCTTAGACTTGCAGTCCAGCAGTCTGATCCTTGGAGGGCATCTATATTGTAATGCACATACAGTCTGACACCAACTGGTATCAGCATATTGCAACAGAATGACATTCCCCCCCCCCCCATACATCCTATGCATAAATTGTAAAAGTTGAATGCTTTCATTTAGGGTTATTGACATCCTGATCCTAAACATATACCCTACATACAGAGCCATCTTAAGCACAGTCACACCCTTCTAAGCCCATTAATGAATTTAGAAGAGTGCAACCCAACTTAGAATGGCACTGATAATCACCCAAAAGTAGCAGCATTACAATATGATTTGTGACATTACACAGCACATGCCAGTATGTGAAAGCTCTTTGCCTTAGCTACATTAGAGGGAGAGAAACGTGAAGCATACAATTCACCGGGGGGGTGGGGGTGGAATCCATAAATTTAGAAGCAAAATTTGCACCAATATCATACTTCTGTAGTCTCAGGTGTATACTTCGCTACTTTCAGAGGTACATTGTCAGTGTCATCCTGTGCAGAGTTAGTCCAATTTAAACCCATTAGTTCCAGAGGGCTTAGGGCTTGAGTAACTCCACATAAGACCACAGTGTAACTCTCCAAAGCAGGGCCGTAGAAAGTTCTCATGTGTTCAAGTTTCTCCCACTGTCCAGTCAATATTTAAAGCTGCCTCTGTGGAACTACTACAATTCTTTCAAGATATTATACAGATCAAACTCTTATCAACTGTTTCCAGGGGACATAGCACACTGCTTCTCATCGCCTGCCAAGCTGGTCATGTTACTTTACAGCTGGCTGCATGACTCTGTAACCATTTCCTACAACAGGTAGAATGACAGAGAGTAACCAAGAACTATCCTTGCCACTTCCCTCTTTTGTAATACAGCATGCAGTAAGTCTGTAGCAATGAACTTCCACTGAAAACAATAAAACACATTATATACAGCTAACTCCAGTCCCCACTGATTTCAGTTAAATTTGCAGCACAATCCTGTTAATGTCTACTCATCAGTTCCACAATATTCAAGGGGACTAACTCCCAAGAGCAGTTCCAGTCCAGGTTTTACTCATGTTTCTAGATAAACTGGGTAGAGGAACTGCTATGGAGGACGCTGGTAGTTCTTGTGTTCCTTTATCCATCTCTCCTGAATAAAGTTACTGTGTGTTTATTTTAAAATATCAGCATCTTCCTGGATGATTGCAGCCTCTTACACTGGTGATGACACACAAACTCACGCTGAGCACTGTCATGCTTTTGACGAACAGGCTGCAGCCTACCTCAGAGAAATAAGTCCCTTCATAAGCAAGCACTGACTCAAGTACTCCCTCGCAGAGGAAAAATATTTCCAACATCATCTTCTTTTAAACAAAGCACAGACCACCATGGCTGCACTTTCTGTGCTCCCTTCTTTTGATGCTCATGATTCCCATACAACTCTAGGACTTCACTGGACTCAGTGGATCCAGAGGCTAGAAAACATGTTTGGGCTATGGACTGTGACAAGTGGGAACCTGGGAGGGCTTGCAGGATGGGGGGGGGGGGATCTCATCTTCCCCTTTCCCACTATTTCCTCTTTCCTTTCTTTGAAAGCCGCCTTAAGCCTCTCTCTTTTTCCTGCCTCATTCGTTCCTCAGCCATTCACAACCTACCTTTATCTGCCCATCTTCACCCCCCCCCCCCCACTGTAAACTATGGTCTAGTTGTGCAGTGCTGGCTGCTGGGCAGGTCAGCTGCATAGCAGGAAACTAGGGTTGCCTAGGATGGCTGCTGTTGAAGAGTAGCAAGCAGCCAGGCCTAGGTGAGTCATACAAGTTAGGTGGTATTAAGTCACCCAGACAGTGGTTGCTATCAGGCCTGGCTCCAAAAAGTCTTCCCCCAAAGGCCAAAACATCAACTGCTTAAAGCTTCAGGTGCTCCTTGTATCATTTGGGGATTTTAGACCCCCCCCCCAAAAAAAAAAATGTTTTCTGGAAACCTGGGGCATTTTTCAGATTTATATAGAAAAATCTGTCTTGACCATTCACAGCTCCAGTCACCAGCGTTAAGTATCCTCTGACTTGGCCAACTGCTATTAGTATATAGATTGTACCAGGAAGCATGGACTACTGCTGCACTATGCTTGAGAGCAAGAATATGACATTTTCACTACCCTCCCAGGCACTGGCAGGGATAATTATAAAAAAGCAAAAGAGGGTCTAATGAAGTATTTTCCCCCAAAGATGAACACTCATTTTGAGGCATATAAATTTTGCTGTGCCAAATAGAAGCAGGGAGAATGCATCGATGTTTCATGCATATTTGAGACACATAGTGGCATCCTGTGAATTCAGCAATATAGACAGAGAGGGGTGAGCTCAAATACTCCAGGGAGGTGTCTGTCCTCATCACAGAAGGCAAATATTGAGGAATGCAGACCTGACACTCCCTGTGATCTTAAACAGAGTTCCTGCCTATGAGAGAGCAGATACAAGCCCAGACAATGGAAGCTCATACTGCTTTTAGCACAGAAGGAGCAGCAATGGCTCTCCATGATGGAGAGAACTAAACAGAAACCAGATACATCATGTTATTATTGAACATGCCTGTCCAGTCAAAGGAAGTATTTGTCACAAATGTGGCAAGTTGAACCATTTTGCAGCAGTATGTAGGTCAAAGCAGCAATTGCTTAGAAAAATTACTACACCATCCCAATACAGAAATCCAAAGGCACAAAAGACTATTATTGTGGCTGATTCTGACCCAACAGACGAACCTGGAGCACAAATGCTTCTGTGTAATGAACACCACAGCACTGAAAAACAAGATGACCTCAATAAATTTTCTCAGTGCATAAGGCACAAAATGAAACTAATGTTCAACCATGATGCAAAATATTCCTGCATGGGTAGGAAATAGAGATCTTCATAGTTACCAGTGCCTCAGTCAATGATGTGGCTAAACAAACATAAGACATGCTGATTAGCAAACCCATTTTACAACAGACAAATATGAAGATTCATGCATATTGTTCACATCAACCTTTACCAATCTGTGGACAATGCCAAACACAGCTGCATTTTCAAGATCGCCAGACCACAACTACTTTCTATGCTGCAGCAGTTGGCACTGATGACTTGCTCAGCTATGGAACAGTTATTTCACTTAATCACACAGTCTGCAACATTCACTTGTTCATATGGTCTGCAACTTATTCATATGGTCTGCAATGTTTAACCACCCCATTTGGATCTGATTCTTCAAATTCGCAAAAATCAGTTTTGTGGCATACACAAGAATAAAAAATATAAGATTATGCTTCATATTGATATTACTGTGAAGCCTGTGGTTTTACCACACAGATGCATTCCATTCCATGTACAAAAACTAGTAGAACAGGAACTAGAATATTTAGAAAAGCTTGATATAATTGAGAAGGTAGAAGGCCCTACCCAATGGGGTGATGAAGACTAAGCAGCTTCTTGGGAGAGGTTCTGGTTCCCAACAATGGACTCGGAAGTTGAACGCTGTGTCCAGTCTTGTCTCCTTTGTCAGGCAGCAGTACTGACCTTGCAGTTCCATCCATACAAATGACCACTTTGCCTTCTCAGCATTGGGTAGAAATCGGTGTGGACCACTGTGACCCCCCCCCCCGGGCACACATTTGCTTGTTGTCATGGATGACTATTCCAGATTTCCAATTACTGAACTAGTCACTACTACATCAGCACTCGCTTTCATACCACAACTGGTCAAGGTACCTGAAAGGTTCATGAGAACACTAAAGAAAATAGTAAGGACTGTAGATGCTGAAGGTAAAACCATTAAGCAATAACTATACAAATTCTTAAGAAATTACAGAGCAACTCAACAGATCACCTCAGGCCTTCCTCCTGCAACTGCACTATTTGGCCCCAATGCATACCAAATTACCAGAACTACTCACAGTTCTGGCTCACAATGACCAAATTCAAGCAAAAGGCAAAGCGAAGAAGAAAGCATGGAAGTGAAAGCAGAAAAGCAGAAAGCCATAACATGGTTAGTCATAACTCTGTCTTAGTAAGGAATTTATGGCTAAGAGGCAAACTTTCCCTGCTATATATGCCTCAATCCTGTACAGTCACAGGAATGTGAAGGACCATGACTACAGCCAAACAAGGACAACATAAAGTCACACAAAATGTTTCCCATTTTAAAATACTGAGGAGACATCATCACTTGTCTCTGGATGATGATATAGAGTTACCAGAATGGAGCACATCAAACAGTACTGCTCCATGCCTGGCTGACTCTACCCAAGTTTCTTTGGGTAGCATGGAGGTCTCAAGATACTCACTGCAGACAAATCGGAAATGCCCAGAGCATTTTAAGGATTATTTTATGACTTAGCATTCTAGCAAGTATTCTGGAGGGGCAATATTTTTGTTTCCAGAACAATAGAATGAATGACTATGGTTTGGGATATTTCTTAATTACAGTAAAGCAATTCAAGCATGGTTTTGTTCATGGGAGAAAAGGAGTTGTGTAATGTATAGCAATCTGTTTCATGCTTTATATTAGTTCCAGGACACTAGAATCTAGAGCATTTCCAGTCCAAGTTTTATTCGTGTCTCTAGATAAGCTGGCTAGACCAGGGGTCCCCAACTTTTTTGAGCCTGCAGGCACATTTGGAATTCTGACATGGCATGGTGGGCACAGCAATAAAATGGCTGCCACAAAATGGCTGCTACAGGATGCAGAGCAAGCCACAAAATGATTGCCACAGCTTAACTTCAGTAACATAGTACAGATCTGTCTGTGGTGGCAGCTGCTGCCAAAGCAACATTTTTTGAAAAAATTGCACAGTCAATCAAATCTCCAATAATCAGTCAGAAGCCTTGCAGGCAAAAGCCCTACCTGGCCCCACTCACTTCCTAAAAACACTTGTTGGGCATCAGAAAAGATGTTGATGGGTGCCATGGTGCACCCACCACATGATGCATGGCCACCACACTGAGGACCCTTGAATTTCTTTTGAGGACTGGTGGACTCTGGTATCATTTTACTAACCTTGGAAGTATGCTTTGGGATTGAGTTTGAAGGTTTTTATTCTTTCTAGTGTTTTTTGGTGATGATTCTGAGTATTTTTTGTCACTGATCTTTTTAAATTCCTGAAATGCTATTAAACTACTTGTGTTGTTCTTGTCTATACTTGTTAGCAGAAGTCACAGTTCTTGCTCCTGTCACCTAATTATGTCCTCCTTTACCCCACCTGCAAATCTTAAATTAGTTCAACATAGTTTAAAATATATGTTAAAAAATCCGAATGTGAAGTATTCCCTCAAGCCCATGAAGCATTTGGAAATTGGGAAGTTGTGTTTTCAAGGACGCATTAAATTAGGTTCTTAAAATTCAGTGCTCTGCATAGTCTGAGAGGGAATAAAGGGTTTTGTCCCTCACAGCAAAGACACAAAGGTCAGTGCCAAGCAATTTCCTAGTTGTTGCTCATTTCATTTTCTCAGAACCAACGTCTGAAAAACTGGGAGTGACTATTGATGTCTCAGAAAAAAAACTGCTGAAATCTACTTGATCTTGCACAAAAGTTAAAAACACAGTCATCTCTTATTTGCATTATATGAATTTTACAGCTGTCATTTATTTTTGCAGTGTGTGCCATTTCTTTCACAATAATATTACTAAGGCAGTGGTCCCATGACAGTTTCTTGGGAGTCAGCCCTATTGAGCAATGAAGGATTAGCATAAGAATATAACATGCAAAGTTCCAGAGAAGATCATTGCTGTTTTGTAGGACAAGACCAATGAATTGAACCATTTCCCTCCAACATTAGCCAGGTGCTTCTGGAAGCTAACAAGTCAAGCATCACACAGATACTTTTCTCAATGGTTTGTTTCCAGAATTATAAATAAGAGAGGCCTCTGAATATGAAGCATCTGTTCTTAGCAGTCTGGACTGATAGCCTGGTATAAATTTATTTGATCCATTTTTCAAAATCACCTATGCTGTTGGTCAACACAACATCTTGCCAGTTAGTTCTATCAGTCACTAAGTGTTGTTTCTCTAAATTTTAGCATCTATCATTTAATTGGGTGAACCTAAATTCTGGTGTTTTGAGAAGTGGGCAATAATTTTTCTTTACTCACTTTCTCTGCACTATTCATATTTTTAGAAACATGTATCATTTTTGCTTAGTCTTTCTTTTGTTAACTAAACTTCTACACTCTTTCCTGAAAGTGTTGAGAGCCTAAGTTAAAAGCACAAACACTTTGAACTCACCATGTATCCTTTTTTTCCCCAATTAATTGCAGAACAAACTGCAAGGACTTATTTATGAGCTGCTTTTGAATTATTATGTGAACAAAACTTCAAGAGTTGTTGCAGTTGAAAAATTACTAACATAAAAACAGGCTTGTTTGTGATATAGCAAAGACTGTTGTTACTCTTCCCACAGCAAATTACCATACAGTATCACAAGGGATATGTAGATCATAAGACTGGCCAAGTAAAGTCTCACCATGAGTGCGTGAAACATATTAACTAAATATGCTTCTAACAACCAGACACTGGAATTGGTCTCAGTGCCTGAAAAAAAAATGATGTAAGCAGGAACAGAAGTACGTGAACTTTCAGCTCAGTCCTAAGCATACTAACGTCCTTCTAAGACCACTGACTACAACCTACTTAGAAAGGTATACTTAGGGCTGAACACATGTCTTGAGTGTCTGCAGGAGGGGATAGAATTAAGGGCTTTCCTCTGGCCATTTAAAACCCTGATCCAGTCTTTCTTCAGTTCCTAGGATGTTGTCTTACATTGTCCCAATGGTTCAAGGCTAGTTTCACCATCATCAGACTAATACAGAAATCAGACATGCCTAAAATATACCAAGCTGTCATTATCATTCTGTACTTTTCATGAAGGGCAATATCCAACTATGTTAGTCACTGGAAAACTTTGTATTGGCATGCACCAGGGAAATGCTAAGAAAGCTCCACCATTCTAAGTTTCACCATTCTAAGTTCATTTTAGTTGATGGGCTTAAAAGGGTATAATTCTTAGGACTGCAGTGTAAAGAACCCACTTAAGTCTGCCATGTTGGAAGCTAATGCCATGGAGATTTCAAAGTAATATAAGAAAATTGAGACAATAATAATATGATAAACAAGCAGGAGGACCTGCAATACTTGTGGGGGGTGGGGGTGGGAGAAGGAGTTCCATGTCGAGGAGGAAGCACCCACAGGGGAGCCTCTCCTCCTCCCCCTCCCCGACAGCAGTGGCAGAGGCGGCAGAGAGGCCCACCGCCCACCGAGCCTCTTCTCCCCCGACAGCAGTGGTGACAAGGCCCGCTGCCCTCTTCCCCCCTACAGCAGTGGTGGCAGCGACAGTGATGCCCATAGCCCACTGAACCTCCCCGCCCAACGGCCAAAGCATTCCCTGCGCATGTGCAGGGAACACTTTTACTTTGGGGGGGATTTAAATATCCCCCCAAAGTTTTTTTTTACTTTTAGGATTTTTCTGCACACGTGGGGAGTCCCCTACATGTGCAGAAAAATCTCCCTCCCCCCAAGTGCTCCCCCACGCAGAATTAGATATCCGCATGGAGGGGGCCACTTGGCTATTATATATATAGATGTTAAAAGGCCACTGAAGTATTTTGTTGTTTATTGTGATATCTAAGTCCCTCAGCTTCTGGAATAGCCTCTAGTAAAATAGGTTGTGGTTTCTGTCTCTATCCTCAGTGAAAACGAGCCCATTCACAAAGCCATTGGCCTTAATTTAACACAGCTGGCAGCCTCTGCTCATGGAGACTTAACAGGTATTCCTAGCTAGAATGGAAGGTTCTTCAAGACTGAACAATATGGTGCGTGCTCAGCCCTGATTATTCTGTATCCATAGGTCTTGACTCAACTGTGATATTAATTCAACAGACATCAAAAAACCCCCCCCCAAAAAACCCCATGAATTGCTTAAACTGTGAATTGTTTAAACATATATTATATTTGGAAAACAGTACCTGTCAAAATGCTCCATTTGCTAAAAGGAAGGGAAGTTTAATACCAGATTTGATTTATGCAGTTTAAAGTGTCATGTCTATGCTTTCTTGAAGGGGTGAACACCATACTTGACCTATTTGCTGAATTAACCACAAATCCAAGAGACCATATGGATGACCAGATGGCCTGCTATAATTTAATGACATTTATTCTAAGTATGAAGTAAGTGATAAACATAATTAACATTCCTTTTAGCTTCTTACTGGATGTCTTTTATTAGTTTCATTTTTTCCCCAAGACATTGAAAGGTAAGTTAATACCTTGTTACTGAAACACAGATGCCTGCTAATTACCTCAGGAGGCTGAAAGCCTACATTGCAGAGAGCCTTGCCTAGACTCTCACTTACCCAACGACCCTGCTGTGAAGATTAATAGACAGAGCACTAAATCATAATGAGTGTGTCAGATCTCAAATGTTTTTCAGATCCCCTAATTAGCATTAGGAGATACGGAGTGTGCCTGCAACATTTTCCATATATCTGTTACGCTTTTGCTGTAAACAACGGTCTTTGCACACCACATTCTTACTGCTTTATTTCAAGGTATGGTACATCAAATGCTAAAAATCAAACAACCATCCTCAGATCGAAGAAAAACATAACAAAGAAATAACTCCTTCCCAAACATTATTTTAATTGTTTGCCTATTTCATCCTCTGCCAGTGATTGTTTAACTGTTGTATATCATGGGAAGCAATTTTGTAGTAAGTGTTCTTCAAAGAATGTTTACCTTGGACATGGCTACCTGCTGCTATCATGTTAAAGCTGTGTGAATACAGCAAGGCATCAAAATAACTTTGCACAGTTGAACTGCACTGCAACTTACTTTGACAACAGCATATAAAGATACTTGAATCTCTTTGTGATACTTGGTATTTATTTTAGAGGGATAAATTTCAGAGCATGAGGTGAAGGGCCATAAATTAATATTTATCTGAATAATTAGATATTTACATGTCCTAAGAGAAATGCAGATGCTTATTGTCAGTGATAGTAAGGCTGGGTGACACGACTTTCCCATATATCACTATATGATATAGGAAAAGATAAACTGGAAATCAACAAGATTACTCAACAGGATTCTAACATCCTAAACCAACCAGAAATAGCTGAATTGGGGTGGGAATACTGTCTTACTTGAAAAAATCCATAGACATAGCCACATTGGTCCACTGCAGCCAAACCTACGAAAAGTCTTATGGCATTGTAAAGACTAACATATATATGGTTGGCATAAGCGTTCGTGAGCTAGAGCTTGTATTGCCAACTAACCAAGGAAAAAAATGGCCTGCTCCTTTAACAGTGTGCAGTACTGGATAGTTGACACTCGTCATGGAATGGGCCTAAGTAAAACATCACCTGACAGTTATTGCAGATCAAACTGATATTAAAAGGGCAGCGATTAGGACCAGTTTAACAGATGGAAACGCTATTTGGAGCCCACTTTGATAAATGCATGTCAAGTACTTGAGTGATTTGATAGGCTGAATTATATTACCTCTTTCATTTTGTTAATAGAGACTCCTCTTTAGAATTAAGCATGAAATAAACTTTTATATTATAAATCATACTCTGCACAGTTTTACATTAAAATAAAGCAAAATAGGTAGGATTTCATAATACTCTGTACTATACTGATGCTACATTTTCTGAAAGTTAAGGCTACTTCCTTCTGAAGTAAGTGGGACCTGAGAGAATCAATACACCTTCAAGTAGCACCACTTGATCATGTTAATTAATCCAGAAGACTTGATACATGATGTTACATCTTCATTTATTCTCTGTTGGGCTAGGCTAGCTTCTTTTACCTCTGTTCCTGATTTTAGAAGGTGTTTAGATTCTTACTTAACCCAGTAATGTTTTATAATTCATGAATTCATCATCTAATGTGCTGTGAGGAAGAACACATTGTACAGCTGTTCTAAAAGCAGAAATTGGATACTGAAGACTAGGATGGAGTTTAGAAGGAAAAAGGAATGGTGAGGGAACAATGTGGACTTTGTAAGAGAAGCTCCTCTTAATTACAGGGGGAAATGGATAGTTCCTCAGGTACCTCCTGCATACATGACAGCCAACATGATTGATGATATCCAAGCTATCTGGCTGTATGTTGTGTGGAAGATATCCTGTATTTCCTTGAAGAACACTGTGATGGCTTTAGGGAATGCATAGGAAAATCCAATGGAGATGAATGCCCCGAAGACCACGATCCAGCCCCATCCTCCATCAGGGGGAGCATACTGCGGTGCTGTTGCTGAAGGGGGCATTTTTTTCTCTTTGCAATTAAGCTGTAGGGGGAAATAAAAAAAAGTTGAAATGATCCTTTCAATAGAACATGTTGTCCATATATTACCCAACTAATTATCAGATATAAAAAGCTATTATAAAACAAATAGTTTCATAGGGAGCAGAATTTTCACATTATGCTGTTGTGCTGAGAATGATGTAGTGCAATTACTCATCAATAAAAGCCAAGGCAGTGTTCAAGGGGACAGAAAGTCTTGGCAATTGTTACTAAGAGAACATCATTAGGTATACAGCAGCTTTTGCAGGTCACTGATCCAAGTCGCTGAAGTTGTATTTAGCAATTAATCACAGATGGTAAAGTGACATTTGGGGTCTGCTGGTATCAATCTACCTAGCTCCACCATCTTGAGTGATATGTTTGAAATGCACCATATGGTTCTGGCTTCTATCAAGTATGACTGTTACATTTTAGGAGTGCTTGTCACATTTTTTACTTGTGGTATGAAAGTTATTTTTAATGGAAGGTATAATTGACTATAAGTGAATAGAAATATTTATACCACACATACTAATGAAGAGAAAACAAAGCCACAACTGTAGCACCATTTCCAGTAATCTCAGAGTCCAAAGGCTTAGTTATCTAAAGCCACATAAAGGTGTTGAAATAAACTGTTTCCACCTGCCAGCAGAAGCATTATGTATTAATGTCACAGAAATATCCCCACCAGTCACTTGTATAACTCAAGCTCTCACGGGAAGAATTAATGTGCATTCATTTGCTATGTGTGAAAAAGATATGGGAAATGCTCCTAGATCTGTAGTGTGTGCATGGTTTTACCTACATTTGCATGACATGTTTGGAAATCCAAGTGACTTGTGAGGCATTCTTGTGTCATGATGAATTAATGCAAAATGTAACTCTTAAAATCAGCTCTGGGAGGAAATAGCATCCACTATTCTGAAATGCTTTTCTTAGCAGTCACCTGATAAGCAAGGTACTGAGCAAAATGATTAATTATGTAATAAGAGGAAACAACAATGTGATTTTGTTAAAGTAAATTATAGTACAAGCTGCCATCTACAAACCAGTGGAAGCTTTGCCTATTTGGAGGAAACTCTACTACAATTTTCCCACCCTTTCCCAGTTATTTGTAGTCATGTTCAAATAACCAATTTCTTCCCACTTTTACATATGGGAAACTGTGGCATCTAAATGTTATCCAAAGTCATATAATGGAGACATTTCATCAGAGTCAAGGCTGCGTATGCACATCTGTTTGGATTATGCACAATTCTGGGCTGCATGTCCTGCTGAAATAAATAAGATTTAACTTAGAGAGAACCTTCATAGCTTTTTACATAGTATATGAAATCCTACGGAGAATTATGAACTATATACTAATAGTGAAGTTGGCCGAATCACAGGATACTGAAATCCAGTGACTGGAGCTGTGAACGAGCAAGACAGATCTTTCTACAAACCTGAAAAGAGCCCCAGGTTTGCAGAAAAATCTGAAATCTAAAAATAATAATAATACATGGGGGAGTTAAAAAATCCAAAATTATAAAAGGAGAGCCTATACCTTTGAGAAACAGAAGCTGTTGGTGGCTGTTGCTAGGCAATCACAGCTTTCCAGGCTGGGTTTCTGTGAGTAAAAATGCAAGGGAAGAGGGCAGGGTCCTTTCCAAGGCTGTTTTGGCCATTGAGGAAGGACTCATCATGCCAGGCCTGACTAGTGTTGCCAGCTTCAAGTTGGGAAATTCCTGGAGATTCCTAGAGTCCAACCTCCAAAGCAGTAATTTTTTTGGGGGGGGGGGGCAGATCTCTGTTGTCTGGAGATCAGCTGTAATTCCAGGAGCTCTCCAGGCTGCACCTGGAGGTTGGCACCCTGGGCCTGGTAGCAACTGCTGGGTCAGTTGGTAACACTTGATTTGCATGACTCAACTAGGCCTAGCTGCTTATTACTTATTATTTTTTAACTTACTACTTATTTTTGTAATTATTTATTTATTTAAATTTCTATCCCGCCCTCCCCCTGCAAAGCAGGGCTCAGGGTGGGTCACAACAACACCAATGAACAACAATAATTCCAACCAGGGCTCATTTCGTAGCAGGAGCTCCTTTGCATATTAGGCCACACACTCCTAATGTAGCCAATCCTCCAAGAGCTTACAGAGCTCTTCTTACAGGGGCTACTGTAAGCTCTTGGAGGATTGGCTACATCAAGGGGGTGTGGCCTAATATGCAGAGGATCTCCTGTTACGAAATGAGCCCTGATTCCAACAATTTAAAACATTAAAACATAATTACAAATATAAAACCTACAATCCAGGTAGTGATCTACCAATTAGTAAGAATTCAAAAGAACTAGCAGTATGAATGCTCAGCTAACTCAAGTCCTAGGCAGACAGGCAGACTGCAATCACAATACATAGTAATTAATTAAATTAAGCACCCACTACCTCAGCCATAGGCCTGATGGAACAACTCCATTTTACAGCCTCTGTGGAATTACAGGCCCTGATCTCACTTGGGAGAGTGTCCCACCAGGCTGGAGCCAGAACACTACTTACTACTACTTTTCAGCGTATTACTTATTACTTTTCAACAGCAGCCTATGAAAGCCAGTGTGGTATAGTGGTTAGGGTAGGGCTGCCAAGTCAAACTTACCGATTGGTGGTGGGGAAGTCCTCCTTCACCCAGGAGCCGCCCGGGAGCCTCCCTGGTGTGCGTGCTTTGCACGCGTGCCCGGTGACGTCACCCGGAAGTGACGTCACCAAGTTGGGGGCGTTGCCAGGGCGACGCTCTGGCAACGTCTCCAACGTGGTGACGTCACCTCCAGGTGACGTCACTACGCTGGGGAAGTCGTCCACACTGGATGACTTCGGGGGCAGGGTTCCCCCCGCTGGCCGAATGCTGGCCGGCGGATCAGGAACCCCTATA
This sequence comes from Lepidodactylus listeri, assembly GCA_029233225.1. Classification (NCBI taxonomy): domain Eukaryota; kingdom Metazoa; phylum Chordata; class Lepidosauria; order Squamata; family Gekkonidae; genus Lepidodactylus; species Lepidodactylus listeri. Next base: position 69,640,800 of record JARCFY010000008.1, read on the forward strand.
GCGGGGGATCCCCCGCCCCTCAGGCTGACTTGGTAGCCCTAGGTTAGGGGTTTAGAGTAGGGTCTGGGAGACGCAAGTTAAAATTTCCATCTCACTGTGGAAGCTCACTGGGTGATCTTGAGCAAGTCACATACTTTCAGCCTAACCTACCTCACAAGATTGTGAGAATTTTTCAGGGGTGATGGTGGTGCTTGGGCACCAGGAGTGCTAATAACATAAAATTAAAATTCTTGAGTAAGGAAATGGATTGTGATGGTGCAGGAGTTGCTCATTGGCCAGCTGCAGCCCTCACTTGCCTTGTTGTAGGGCTTGCCTGGAGGAAGACTGGCTGGCAGATCAAAGGATTTGTCCCAGCCCCGCCCCCTGACCCAAGCATCCATTTTCATCCATTGCCTGCCAGTGCCAAAGGTATGCTCAGCCCTCCCCCAGCTTCATGGGGGTCACATTGCCCATTTCCCCCTCCTCCCACAGGTCAGGGCCTGAAGGGTCCTGTTATGTATTGAGCGGATAAATGCACAGGTAACTAGAGTGAGCTTGGGGTCTGAGAACAATAGACAGACAGGATCCTGGAAGGAACCTATTGTATAGCAGTAGAATGTAAATAGCCAATTACAGGGAGTGTGTGTGTGTTGGGTGTGGTTTATTGAATGCATTTAAGCAAGGCTTTGGCCTGGCTTAGATTGTCTTTAAGCTGAGCTGTAATCACAATAAACTATGAGCTGATCACACAACACGTTTGAACCTAGTATATTTCACTGGCGACAAAGGTGGGATCCCGTTGAGCAAGCCAACTCCAACCAGCACTGCACTGTGCATCAAGCTCCCATGCCCAGCATCGCTATATGGACCATGGCTGATGCTCTGGGACATCTGCCGGAATTCACCCCCACTCACCCAGACCTGTGGGAAACCTGGGTGGAGTGGCTGAAGTACTTCATCCTGTTCCAGGGCATCGGTGATGCCGAGACGAAAAAGGCCCTCCTGCCCAGCGCATGTGTAACTTGTCCAGGGCCTCATCATGCCAAAGACCATTGAGGAGGCCTCATACGATGACCTCAAGTTGCTGACTGGCCATTTCACGCCACAACCCACTAAGATGGTGCACCACATGGACTTCTTCTGGCACCAATAGAAGTCCAACAAATCAGCTACCGATTTCATGGTGGAGCTGCACCGGCTGTCCCTCAGCTGTGATTTTTCGAATCTAGAGGACACCCTCCTCAACCAGTTCCTCCTGGGCATTTGAGAACAGAAACTCTTCTGCAAACTTATGGGCCACGTGGAGCTCAACTTGGAAAAAGTGCTACAAGAAGCCATTGCTTTCAAGAAAGCTCAACACGACCGCCAGTCACACTTCACGCACCAGGGATTTACGTCCTCGGGTTCCAAAGCATCAGATGAGAAGAGGCTTATCAGGTCTATTGCCCAACTTGCCACAAATGGAGATCCTTGACCGTGGCCACACAACCTTCAAAAGCCGCCACAATTATGCCATGTGTCAGCTGCGGAGATGACCACAAACACCTTTCCTGTCATTTCCATGACACAACCTGCAGGATGTGCGGGAGGGCTGGCCACATCGCTTGCGCTTGTCATTCCTGAGGACCCTGAAGACACACAGTGACTCACCAGGAATCCGCAGAGCTTCACGCGACAGCCATCCACCAGCACCAGGTAATGAATTTGCCCCGGATAGTCCCCATAAAATCAAAGTGACTGTGCTTATTGAGGGCACACCCTGCGAGATGGAACTGGACACGGGGTCCTCCATCTCCATTATCTCAGAAGAGACTCTCCAGAGGCTTTGTCCACAGGGGTGTCCGCACCTGCTGGTTTCAGCCTCACAGACTTCCAAAAGAACGAGGTGGCCATTAAGAGGTGGGGCAAATTCAATGTACAGTACAAGAACTTTCAGGGAATGTTGGACCTGCTGGTATAATGCCATAGAGTCCAACTTCCAAAGCTTCCATTTTCTCCAGGGGAATTGATCTCTGTAGTCTGGCAATGAGCTTTAATTCTGGGGGATCCCCAGGTCCCACCTAGAGGCTGGTATCCCTACATCCATCCATAAGTTTCAAAATGGGGTGGGTTGCAAATTTAAATAAATGAACATGAGGGAAAACTATGTATGCTGCTCTGAGTTCCTTGGAAGAAGGCCAGGATAAAAAAATGTACTAGACAGACAGACACAAAGAATACAAAAACAGATCAAGTGCAAATAGTAGCCTTTGTAAATCCACTAAACAAACTGATTACCGAAATAGAATTAGTAACAGCTACTGAGGTATCATTTAGCAAATGTTATACAAAACCTTTCCAAGTTAAGCACCTTTTAATAATGAGGGTAAAGGAGGAAAATCCAGGGGAAATCAATCCAGTAAATGCATTTATATTGCAGTTGCAACAAAACTCATCAGAACCTCTCAGGACTAGAGAGCAGTTTCTTTTTATTTCAGGATTTAATCCAAACTTTTTAAAATAGATGCCCCCTGTGCTAATACAGCAATGTTGGCAACGAATGGTGGGGGCTAAATAAGTGAAGCTAATATACAGAGAACGTAGTAAAGTACTTTGAAGCATCCTTACATGGAACCAATTTCTATTAAGCCTCATTGCAGCAGTGAATCTGTGTTGATTCCAAAGCACTTTGGACAGCGGATAAGAGTTTACATGAATGAATGTTTCTTTATACACAAACACACATATACAAAATCCCTGGACATACAAAACTTGATGTCATGAACAAGATTTGTAGGCTAGATTTCAGCCTGACATGTTCATTCATTAGATATAGGTATGTTTGGGGTTTGGGGTTTTTTTCTGTCCCCCCCCCCCCCCCATGAAAGCACATTCCATGGTGTGAGACCCTACATACTGTCTGAAGAGGTACAATAAAGAAACAATGCTCTGTGAGAAACATCTGCTCAAGGAGAACTAGGTCTTGTGGCAGGCTATGGAAGTCAGAGATTCTCAAAAGCTTCTCCATCCATAAAACTTGGGTTCACAAGCACCTTAACAGAACAGCAACATTTTTCCAGGTATAAGCTTTTTAAGTCAAAGCTCACTTTGTCAGAGCTGCAATTCTGGCTCACTCCTTGTTCCCACACTCTTTTGTGGGGCCAGAGCTCTTTTTTCCTTTGCAAGTAGGATGGCTGGGGGCACCTTGTTCAGTGGCCCACAGAACTGGATCCCTTATAACATTTTTTTGGAGCACACCACTAAAAGGCACTCATGGCCACTCCTGCAACCTGCTTATAAAACAGGAGGTCTGGTCCAGGAGCACACCCAAGCTATGAACCTGCTCTTTTAGAGGAAGTATAAGCCCCATCCAGAACAGGAGATATTCCATAAACTGGGTCAAACCTTCTCCCACCAGTACCACTTATGTATTGTCAGGATTAAGTTTCAGTTTGTTAGACCTCATCCATTCCAAAATTACCTTCAGGTACCTGTTCAGTTTTCACAGCCTCACTGGGATCTATTGGAAGCATAAGATAGAGCAGAGTTGCCACAATGGTGGCAATTCAGTCTGAATCTCCAGGGGACCTCTCCCAGTGGCTTTACATAATGTTGACAAGCTTGGGTACAAATGGAACCTTGCAGAACCCCTTAGGACAGAAGCCAAGGGGCAGAGCAACAATCCTCCAGCACCACACTCAGAGGCCTATCTTCAAGGTAGGATTGAAACCACTGTATAATAGGACCTCCAAGTCCCAACCTCCAAAGGCAGTCCAGTGGATACTATGACCAATGGTATCAAAAGACACCGAGTGTTCCAGGAGAATTAACAGGGTCACACCCCCCCATCTATCTTCCAGCATATGTTATCCACCAGGATGACCAAGGTCATTTCAGCCCTATAACCTGGCCTGAAACCAGGGAAGAATGGATCCAAACAGTATACTTCATTCAGCAATCCCTGAAGTTGCCCAGCCACCACTCATTCAATTACCTTGCTCAATAATGGTACATGTGAGATTGGACAGTAGTTATGCAATTCTCCTGTTGACATTTGGTAAACCATGCATGAGCCTTATCTGTCAGATAATGACAAATGTGTTTGGGAGTTCAGTGAATTAGAACTGATTAAAACCTTCCACTTAAGTGGATTGTGTATCGGGATGTTAGTAAAGTAGATAAAAGAGAGGGGAAAGTATCGAGACATGACATACAAAATCAGTATCTTTTGAAATAACTAAGCATATAACAACCAATGATGAATAAATGACAATGTGGTATCATAAATTCCTGACATTTTTAGCGTAGGTTTGCATTTACACTCTATACTACATGACGTAAATGAAGATTCTGGCATATAAACTTACATCCTATGCTAGGTGTTTCCTGCAGTAAATGAAATATTCTGCTTATGCTGTTAGACTGGAGAACTGCAAAATGCACAAAATGACATCTGGCTTAGGAATTCCAAGCTGCCACCTTAAGGTATGAAGTCATGAGAATAAAAAGCCTATGCTGATTATGTGACTGCGTAAGAGATTTCTTTCCATTGACAACCAATATGCATGTGACCAAAAGACCATCATGTGACAAATTTGACAGCTTGATGATAACATTATCCAGTTTGGCCCATTAAAGGGTTCACAGGAAGATAGATTTCCATTTTTCTACATTTCTGCAGGCTAACAGATGATTTTTTTGTTGTTTTCACGAGTAAAAGCTATACATCTTAGTTATTGATATATCAAAGGGATTCATCTTACCTAGCAGGAAAATCACATTTCTAGTACCAACTAATGATGGAAAAATACATGAGGACTAATTTAATCAGTGTAATTGTAAATCTATCATAATTTTTATTAGTCTAATTGCAATCAGATTGCAAGGATCCAATCCAGCAGAACACACTTTGAGCAGCAATGGCATTTTGCATGGAATCCATTCAAAAAAGTTCCGAGCCTGTCAGCTCTTTAGCAGGGACAGGCTGCTAACCCAAACAGCTCAATGGTGTGATTTCCCACTTTTTAAAAAAAGGTTCCACATACATAGTCCCATTTGCTCGATCAGGAGAAAGAAATGAGAATAAAGCAACAGTTTGCATGTGCATAAGGGATACATGGGTGAAAGCTAGTTTCTGGGTCTGTAACAGCCCCTAGTTAGATTTGGGCAAATAAATACACTTGGTCCTAGCTAGAAGAGGGCTATGTAATGAATGCAATTTATAGCTGAGTTGAAGAAGAGCAAATATGAACTAATCACAACAATAGGATTAGCTGACCAAGACAGGCAGCAATGAATATCATACTAAACATTTTAAAAGGATGAAAAATGCAGTAACAAGGTCAGAGGAACAACCATGGCAAATAATTCATCTTGATATCATGCACTATAGAGTCGAGTCAATCATGATCAACCTGTTTAGACTGCTCATCCACAAATGCCTCATTAATATTCTCAGCTTGCCAACTGACAAAATCAACTCTCAATACAATAAATAGCTTGTCAGGAAGAATTCTGAAAATGCTCCACTCTCGCCTTCTCTTTACAAAATCTCTGCATTTGCTGCAGGCTACAGCATCATTGTGATACTGTCACATGGGATTCCTTTTGTCCAGCGCTTTAGCAGGCACAGTAACCACTCATCTATGGATGAATGAAACCCTAACTTTAAATATGCACTCTTAAGTATGGAGAAATAGTATAAATAGTTTCACTGGGATGCTCCTGTAAAAATCTCCTTAAGAATTAATAAACTACAGCTTCTAGTTATTATTCTAGTATGCCAAGCAATGTTTTAAAGGATACTGACAACTTAGAGATGTTTCGCAGTTTCTCATCCAGTACCATTAAACCTGCAGTCCTATGCACATTTACTGGGGAATTCAGTGAGTTGCATGGTACTTGCCTGAGACCACAAAGTACCACACTGACATGAAAGAAGCATTACATTAGCATGACAGTCACATTTGACAACTCAAAGCTTAGGATCAGGGTGATACAAATAATACCCAGTGCAAGACTACTTCTTAGGGCCACACTAGATGTTACAGGGGCCTCAGGTTTCAACATTAAAAGGCGGGGGGGACAAGAGCACCTCAACCCTTACAGCATTTTTCAGTGGGCAAATTCTTCCCTAAAATGGTGACAGTGGCCATGGTTCGAACCTATGGCTGCTGTAACTTCTAGTTTGCACGTTAAGAAGGATTTAAATTACTATTCCTTCACCCATATGAAATCAGGTGTTTTGAAGGTTTCTAACACGATGGAGCCAGATGCTACCATACATCCAATTCTCTTTTTAAAAATTCAAAATATATATAACTCCCAGAATCCACCTCACAATGGGATACTGCAAGTAATCTTATTCTACATGATAACTGCAAGAGTCACTGTACAATAGAAGGGGGAGCTGCTAAATCTATCCCTGTTCCATTATTTTTAAATTACACCTAAAACAGACTCAGTTCTTTGAAATGCACACACAAATAATCTCTCCTGGCGTGCTGAAAATTTTTGCTTTTATATTTACTTAATTGCATGAATTTTCTGTGACTTTTTGTGTTTTACATCACGACTACCTGTGAGCTCCACTGAAATGAATGGGAGTTCTGAATGAGCGAAAGCATGTACTTCATTCTTGTTCCATCAAGCAGTACACTGGTCAGTGGGGGCAACACAGCTAAAAAAAATCAATGCAGAAGATGCCTTGGTGCAGGGAAATGAACAGCTAATTTCAGTATAAAGACACTTCCAAACTTCTCCTCATGTAAATTCCTTCCCAGATCTTCAGGTTTTGAATTGTCTTTCCAACCCCTACAGTGGAATGGATACATCAGGAATCATCCATTGCTGTGCATGTACAGCTTTTATATCCTTCTGTAATTATGATGCTTGAACAAACTGATTATATATTTTGGATTTTTTTGTATCAACTGCTATTCAAATAATTTGCATTTTGGATTATGTAAAGTCTTCTGTGAGTTATGTCACACACGACCAATGCTCACGCAGTCACGGCTATGTTTTATTTTAGCAGAGTAAAAAACAACAACAAAATGACATTTACACACTAAAAATATGTTTATCTATCCTTAAACCTGACAATATAAAGAATTCATTTGAAGTGTATAAAACCCCTAACACTGCTGGGGAGGGGACAGACATAAATAAAAGGAAGGAAAGCCGACTGACTACTCCACTTCCATGGGTGGAGGAAAGGAAGTGTAATTACAAACCTTCTGGGTGGTTCGTCCAAGTACTAAAGAACTGACCTACTGATATTTATAGACATATATACATAGACATATATATATATACACACAAATTATTTTCAAAGGACAAGATGGCTTAATCATTCATTGTGTATCCACAGTAAGAAACTGTACCTGGAGAGATCAAAAACAAAATGTCTTCGTTCTCTTTAACCAAGACATTTTTGCTTGCATAGGTCAGTCATAGTGTGGAGAATGCAAAAGACAAATATTGCATCAGTATTATGGGACAAAATAAGGTGTCGTTGAACATCTGTAGAACAACTAGTTCAATATTATATACACCATTCTAAACAAACTGAAATCAATAGCTTAGAAAGGAATAATTCTTTCATGGTTGCACTGAATATTTTTAATCCACCCTCAATCATGATAGATTGTTTTGCAATCCATAAATTAGCTAATGACCAGTGGAACAATCTCACACTTACATCATGTCAAGGGCCTCTGTTAGTGCAAAATGACACCAAATCATGGACAAAAATCAGCAAGTCTGCCGGATTAAAGAGCCACACCTTTCTAAGTTAATTGACATCAATGAGTCTGGAAGAGTATAACTCATTTTAGGATGACACTGTTGAAATGACCCATTTACCCATTTGATTTGTGGATATTCTGATTCATTTGTTAAGTTTTCATTACTGAAATGTCAATGCAAACAAATAATATACATTATTTATTTTATTAAAACATATATACCCCACTTTACTTCTTGGTTTGCCTAAACCACATACAGAAGTGGGACATAACAAGGGAATAGACAGAAATTTGCCACATGAATTTTACAACAGAGGACTTTATGCCTGGGCATTTCATATGTTCAAGGATGGTTAAAGTTGTGAAAGTTACTAGTTTAGCAGGAGTAACCCATTAGAGAAAATATCTAACAGCATTAATTTCTATGTACGAAACTAAGGGAGGAAATCCCATCAAAGAAAACTGCTTGATGGTTGTGGGTCCAGGCCTATTGCAGAGTGAGCATGTGGAAGAAGAGACACAACAACCAGATTGTGGAAGAAAATGGTCACAGCTTTATTGTGCACAGTCAAAGGAGCACTGGCACAGCATGGGGATGGATCCAGCATCCAATGACCCACTGTCCGTCCGATGAACCCCCCTTGCCAGTCCACCTGCTGGAGGAAGAAACCATGGAGTGGCAGGCAGTGGGGACCACATGGATGCCAGCCACTGCATGGTTCCCTTTCTACCTAGTGGTGGAACCAGCTGACAGCCCCCAAGCTGAGCATGCCACATAATGTTTAACTCCCCAAAACCCTATAAGGGAGTCCCCAAAAGAGGAGATGAGTGCACAGACCCATCCTCCCCCCAAAGGATCTGTCCTGATGCCCAAATCACCACAGCTGTGACAAAATATAAACAACAGAACACTATCCAGAATGACTACTGTTAGCCCTGCAAAAGCGCCTATGCGCTCATATCGACATAAGCTCTATAAGTCTGATGAATAAACTGTGTTGCTGAACATGCATAAGAGGAGCTATGATGCTGAGTGGCCAGGGAAAGATGCCAACTGTGGACAGATGCCATCCAACACCAGGAAACAGTGTACCAGGGAGTTCCCAAGGTTGCCAGCTTCCATACATCTCCCTTAACACAAAAGGCCCTTACACAGAGAAAAAGCCATCTTGTCACTATGGCTCAAACATGTGTTCATAAAGCCTCATCAGCACATATTTCCACCAGGTCGCAGGTCACAACCTCCTCCCCTCCAACTGACATTGTTCCAGAGAAATAAAGGGAGTATCCCCGATTCCACATGGACTCTGGACCCAGCCAAGGGACAATCAATTTCAGCTGACCCAGGAGACTAATCCTTTCAGGAAGAGAACAATGGCCCTAGCAATGATTTACCTTCGTTCCAGACAGGTGTCTCCAGAAGTTATTAGATGAACCTTTAACATTGACCACCCTCAGTTATTTCCCCTATTGGTTAGGATTTTTGGAGGCGGATCAGCCCAGGGGTGTTCCCAGGGGAGGCGTTTGGCATTCCCAGCCCCCAGAGACCCCCAATAAGAATAGGCCTCAAGCACCAGTCAGTATCCTTCCTTCCTCCTGTTTACTTTCTCCTGTCCTCCCTCCCGGACTCTTGGGTGCACCACTTGAGTCCTACACATGTTGCTGCCGGTTCAGAATGCATGCCCTGCCCTCCTCCTTCTTGAAACACCAATTCTTCCAGTGGGACCAGACCAGCTCTCTGGACCGGTAATTATCGCCCTCGATGGACGCCAATGATTTTCCTGCTAATGCAACCGTCCCTTTAAACGCTAGCTGATTTCTTAGAACTGTATAACTGTGTGTGTGATTCTGTAAATGTCCAAATGAGACTTCCTTATATTCTTTAAGTAAAAGAAACACCTTTTTGCACTGATTTCAGTCTCCTTGTCCATTCTTGGTTTGTCTGGAAGGGGCGCAGCCTCTGTATAAACAGGTGTTGACCTGTTATTGCCTACTACAACTTATTTAAGCCCATATCTCCCCAATATTGTTAACTAAATAAAGCACTTGGGCTAACACTATAATGAGGGTGTGAGGGTGGTTGATCAGGAAAAAATTGAGAGGCAGGGCACCTGCTGGTGGTGCTTTAAATAGAGGCAGGGAGCTCCTGCATGAGTACTGCATCATTGGCCTGCCCGGGGATCACCGCACCCCACCAGCCCCAATGATGTATGTCTGCCAACAGGAAGGCAGTGCCATGGGAAACAGCCCTGCCCAGGAGCCATGTGCATCACATGGCCAGCAGCAGACAGGAACATCTTCCTATCCCACTCCAGGCCTGGGGCCACAAATATGGCTCTTGGTAAGTCAGTGTTGGTGCATGCTGCTAACATTTATTTGGCAGTAGTGTAATTCGGGGGGGGGGGGGGAGAGATGACGACCACAGAGTAGCATAAACAAGAGAAAAGGCTTTTTGACTATATGACTATAGCCAAGCCAATATGCATGTTCTTCACCTAAAGCCTATCTCCCCCTTTATGAAATATATACTTTTATTGATCACTCATAACTCAATCTACAAACAACCTGTGCTGGGATTTAAGAAGATTCAAGCTCACTGAAAAAGGATATACTCTTTGTGGGTTTGCGTAACCCACAGTTAGCCATTTTATCTTCTTCCCTCATAACAAACGAAAGCTTTATGGCCTTGTGTTTAGGAACCCTATGCAAAGAGCCCTGAGCTCCTTTGAGGAACAATGGGATTAAAATGTAATAAATTGATCAAACTGAGTTGCTATTAAAACCCAAACTGCTTTTATGTCTGTTGGCAAAAAATGTGCACTCATGAAGCAACCTTATACTGAGTCAGTCTATCAATCCACCGAGGATTACTCAGACTGGAAGCAGCTCTCCAAAGTGTCAGATAGAGGTCTTTCACATAACCTACTGCCTGGTTCTTTTAACTGGAGATGTTGAGGAGTGAACTTGAGATCTGCTGCATGCCAAGCAGGTGCTCTGCTGCTGAGCCACATGCTCTCCCCATGTAGGTGTTTGCAGGCTTTCCCAAGAGAAATAAAACCAGCTGGGAGTGACAATGTTTGTAGTAACATGGCACAAAGTTAAAATAGTCTGTTTTTCACATACACACACACTCATATACAGGGTTTGTTTTTAAATTATAGTCCCCACAGCTATACTCCACTTTAAAAAAACAACAACCAGGGAAAATAATAATGGTACATGTACTGTATAATGCCTCAGTCTGAAGGACAACATATCTCTATAGACAATTCATAAAATTATAGATGAAATCCAGCCAAAAGTAAAGTACCACAAAATCCCAGTGACAGTGATTACAAGTTGAGTTTTACGTATCAATGGGGCTTCATAAGTGCTTAACTTTAGCTAAATTATGTTTCATCTTTTAAGGTTTCAAATTAGCCGGGCAGTAGTGTGTGAAGCTAATTGCTCAACAGACCAGAGTCATAGGTACCAGGAAGCTCAATAAATCAAGAGTAAATTCTATTGAAACAGGGGCCAGCATCAATCCTACAATGACTTTGTTGTCAGTTTCAGGAGAGAAACTTAATCAGATCACTAACAAAAAGAACACCATCTAGTGACACCAATACCTTTTTATCTATATAAATGAGTGCCATTACAGATTTCTTTTCAGATTCCAGTGAAGGTCAGTTTATACAGAAAATAAAAACAGTCCACATCTTATTGCCAGATCATTCTAAGAGCTCAGAACATGCTGTAGCTTCCCAAAAACAGTCAAGTAGTCTTGAGAGGGTTTATAACTCCCTTGAGATTTTTTTAACAAAACCTGTCCCTTAACAGAGGTTTACTTGAATGTTATTTATCAGGATTTAATACTTATTTGCATGAGGTGACAAGCTTCAGCTGCCCATTTCCACACAGTAAGCCTCTATTAAAAGTACAGGACAATTTTCTCCAGATCTGCTGGCAACCCTAACTCTGGACCGAGAAAAAATGACTTGCTCCAGCCTGCTCTGTGAACTTCAGAGCTAAGCCAAGATTAGAAGGTCCGATCTCTACTGGGCTGAAGACAGTAGGAACTGTGGTACATTGACAATCTCATTATAATTATAATTATTCTTCATTTTAAGGGTTACCAACCTCCAGGTGGTAGAAGCCAAAAATGATGGCTGGCAAACTCCTAGGAATTCAGCTGATCTCCAGGTGACAGAGATCAGTTTTCCTGGAGAAAATGGCTGCTTTGGAAGATGGACTCTATGGTATTAAACCTCACTCAAGTCCCTCTCCTCACCAAACTCTACCCCTCCCCAAGTCTCCAGGAATTTTGCAACCTCGTCCTGGCAATGCTATCTTTCAGATTCAATAAATTTTTAAGGTAGCTTTAAAAGCCCAACAGATGACAACAGTCTAAACCACAGCAAGTGATAATCTAACAATAAGATCACTATAAAAGAACACAAAATACTAAAACAGCACTGCACACAGAAGTAAGGCAAAAATATATCTTTACTTGGCAACTAAAGAACAGGAAATGAAAGCATTTGGTGACTTTCTCCACGGACAAGATTTCAGAGAAGGACCTCAGAAGGAGGTTTCAGCAAATGTACATTCTGCCTATAGAAGCAGGTGGGTTTGTAGCTGAGTTCACACATGCTTGAACACATTTTTTTATTTCTCTACACTCATTATCTGTACACATTACCCCTGGTCAAACAATTATAATGGAAAGAGAACCATATTTGAATGAGGGAAAGTAACCCCCTCCCCTTTCCCCTTAAACATGTTAGCTATGTGCACAGGATTTTGATGATGGTAGATGAATTCTGAAGCTATTTTATTGAATAAAAATATTCATTCATTTATATAGACTCTACTTTTCTCCCCAATCCCAAAGTGGCTTAACAACATCATTCTCTCCTCCATTTTTATGTTCACAACAACCCTGTAAGATAGCTTAGGCTGAGACAGCTCATCCACAAGCTTCCATGGCAGAGTGGGAATTCAAACCTAAGTTTCCCAAATCTTAGGCTGATACTCTTAAGAACTACACCACACTGGGTTTTGTGGGATAGCTGGTGTCGAACAGTAGCAAGCACCTGGGATGTATCACTGGCAATCAAGATCAAAATAATTCGTGCCACAGTATCTCTCATTACTATTATGGGTGTGAAAGCTGGACAATGAAGAAAGCTGACAGGAAGAAAATAGATTCATTTGAAATGTGGTGTTTGAGGAAAGTTTTATGGATACTATGGACCACCAAAAAGACAAATAAGTGGGTTCTAGAACAAATCAAGCCTGAACTCTACCTGGAAGCTAAAATTACCAAACTGAGGCTATCATACTTTGGTCACATTATGAGAAGACAAGGCTCACTGGTAGGGCTGCCAGCCCCATATTGGAGGTGGGGGATCGCCCAACCCCAATCCCTACCCTTGCTACCAGTCAATTTACCAGGAGCAGGCTATGTCACTGGTGATGTGGTGATGTCACTTCTGGTGTGTACCGGAAGTGACATCATCATGTCAGCCATGTCATGGCCACACTCCGGTATCTGGGCAAAAATTCTATGGTAGAAGCCATTTTTACCATATTTTGCCCAAATTGCCGAAATATCAGAGCATTGGAGGGGCCTTGCAACCATACTCACTGGAAAAGACAATAATACTAGGAATAGTGGAAGGCAGCAGGAAAAGAGGAAGACCCAACATGAGATTGACTGAATAAAGGAAGCCATGGCTCTCAGTTTGCAAGACTTGAGCAACACTGTTAACCACAAGACATTTGGGAGGTCATTAATTCACAGGATCACCATAAGTGGGAAGTGCCTTGATGGCACTTGATACACACACACACACACACACACATTATCTCATGCATTCCCAGAATCTCTATAAAACTGTATAGCTATACATGCAACATACCAGTACAATGCGCAGCTACGCTATAGGTGCCTGGCACGCCAAAGCTGCACATGAAACAGCTAACAGCACAATTTTAAATGATATTCTGTGCACATAAAAGATCACATGGATCTTCTTATTTACCTAGGGTTGCCAGGTCTCTTTGAGACACTGGTGGGGTGATGGGGGGGGGGACATTCCAGGAGCTGGAAGCATCATCCCCGATGTGCTGACATCACTGAAAGTGACATCATGCACCACCCGGACGTGACATAGGCATGTCAGGGGCAACACTCTGGTTTTTGGGTAAAACTCCATGGTAAAATTGTCCTCAAAACATAGAGTTTTGCCCCAAAACCAGAGCAGCACCCCCCCATGTCACTGACATACCTCCGTCACTTCTGGGTGATGTTGTCACGTCGCCCAACATTGCTCAGGGGGGGGGGGGGGGGATGTCCTCTCACCAGCCAGCTGGCCAGCAGCAGACAGGAGGCCACAAAAGCATGGGATCCTCACCCTGAACTGGGGAATGGTAACCCTATATTTACTAGCAACATCCTGCTCTAATTCAATGTTTATGAAGCAGGCATATTACTGCCACCTTGCACACCCATGTAGCCTGAGCTATTTTTTCAGGATTAATTCAAGGTGAAGCTTGACCACTTTATATATGTGCAAAATTAACTGGTCAACCAAAATCCTTTTCGCAGCCACCCAGTTTGTACAATGGTCAGCATGACACTGGAAAGGGAAGAAGGTGCAGAAAGCCTTCCTGTTATAAACCAATTCACCTGATATTATTTCCACTCATAAGACCTGATGATTCTGAGCATGCATTTGTTTTCCCCTAAGTGATATTGAGAATATTTCTCCATGGTGTTGTTGGTATGAAAACATGTATATATGCAAAATAGGATGACTGGGTTTAAGTAACAAGAGTAGGAATGTTATGTGAATCTGGCCTAAATAAGATACTCTAAATGAAGGCTTCCAGTTGAAAGTAACATCAGTAAGTGTGATCATGCTGGGAAGATGGATCTCAAAAGAAACTTTTGTCTTAACCAGATGTTTAGGATTAATCTACATAAGTTATTTATGACAAGACAAATGGTCATGTGATTGCCACCCCCATCTACAGCCCTCTCTTGTTCCCAAATATGTTTGCTTTGAAAGCAAAAGACACTAAATTTGCAAGCAATTGCCTCTGGCTGGTACTGGGGAGCTACAATTACTAGGGGCAATAGATAAAGTGCATTCAGTGGGTACTCTGTGTGTGTGTGTATCTGAATAAGTGACCATAATCAGCACACCACACCACGCTTACCACTATGTGGGGACAAGTGTCTGGTATATGAGGCTGTTTACTGACCACAAATAATTCACTGTAATAAAACCCATCTAATCATTTCTTTGACCACCTTTATGGCTGGATAGCAAACTTTTGAGATGTCCAAACATTATCAAATCCATAAAAGCCCTTTGCAAGTGTAACGTATTACCTCCAAAGGATTCTTTTTTTGCTCTGAACAGGCCACAGCATGGCAAAAATAGATCTGCCTTTTGAAAAGGCAGAGGGAGATCTGTCTGGTTTCAAGAGAAAGACACATGCAAAGGGGGGGAAAGACCAGACATATTTTAATATATTTACTTTATTTCAATTTCTGTCTCACCAATCCTTATGACACTTAAACCTTGTAAAACTATCTAAGTACACCATACAGCAAAGCAGTATATTATGTAAGCTGCCCTGAGCCTGCCTTGGTGGGGAGGGCAGGATATCAATTGAATAAATGAATAATAAATAAATAAATATCTTGTATCTGCTTAACCCAAACTGTAAAAACCCAGCCAGTCTTAAACTTCTCTTTAAGTCTTCGGTGTGCAGCAATGGATAGAGGTGTGATAAGTCCCCTTGAGAACTCAATAAAATGAGGGGGGGGGTGTCTAACAACTTCAAATTACACATGATACTTCTATATATTCCTTCTCCCAAGTAGTATCCTTTTTTGAAAGAGTGCTCTTACTTAACAACCAAAGATGAGATATGTTTGGGCAGGTAACTATGGTGTTAGGGTTGCCAAGTCTGGGTTGAGGAATTCCTGGAGATTTGCAGTAGAACCTGGGGAGGATGGGGTTTAAGGATGGGGAGGAGTATAATACCACAGAGTTCACCCTTCAATGCAGCCATTTCCTTTTGTGGAACAGATCTCAGTAGCTGGGAGATCAGTCATACTTCCAGGAAACCTCCAGGCCCCTCCTGCACAATGTCACCCCTACATGGGAGCCATCCTAAGCTGGTCTACTTGAACATAACCCCAACTTTATTCAGGGAAGAGTTCTTTTGACTGCATCCTCAGCGATATACTGGGTCCCACAAAATGAAAGAATTTGCCAATATTGCTGCCAATCACTAATTAAAATCAGTATCATCAAGGTTCTTTCAGCTTGCCCTCTTGGCTGTAAGACTTTAGAGCACACCTGTATTTTCCAACTTTTTATCCAAGAAAACTGCACACATATCTATTAGTGACTATTATCTAAAATAGCTAAGTGGAACCTCCAGTTTCAGAGACCATATGCCCCTGCATACCAGCTGTGAGTGGACAAATGGGGCAGGCTTTGGTCTATGTACTCTTCTCAGCTTCCTGGAAGCATCGGGCTGATTGGCCACTGTGGGAAACAGGATGCTGGACTAGACAAACCTTTGGATACAGTTCCTGTATCCCTAAAACCCATTTAATGTTAACAAATTTATCAAGAATACCAATACCAAGAAAAATATAGGTTTATAGGTTAAGTGTTCTAGTTTGCAAACTTTTGTTTATTGCTAGTATATAAAAATCTTAATCTGTATCACTACAATTTCAGTTCTGCAGGCAATGAACTAAGGACGAGATAACCAAATACTAAGAGACTACCCATTTGAATTCAAGGGACATGATCCAGCCAAGAACTTTCAGGAACCATTTGTTTTACTGGGGGAGATTACTCCACTGAAATAAGTGGCTCTACTCAGAACCGTACACAGGTCTATTCAATGGGGTTTATTCCCAAAAAATAATTCTTAGGATGGCTATGTTAGAAGTTTAACTTTCTGGATCATATTATCCAAGATAAATAACCCCCCCCCCCATGTGTTGGAATCAGGGCTTTTTGTGTAGAAAAAGCCCAGCAGGAACTCATTAGCATAATAGGCCACACCCAACAGCAGAAACTCATTAGCATATTGGGCTATACCCCTGACAGCACAGCTCCCTCCCAGGATCAGCTTCCCCAGGTGCTCCGCGGCTTGTGGGGAGCCTGGGGAACTCAAGGAGGGGAGGCAGTTTAAACTGCCTTCCCTCCCTGGATTGGCTTGGCTTCCCCAGGTGCCCCACGGCTTGTGAGGCACCTGGGGAACCCAAGGGGGGGGAGGCTGTAGGTGTGGCCAACTTGGAAGCCAGTCGGAACTCCATTCCTGTGCGTTCCTGCCCCAAAATAGCCCTGATGGGAATATAGTAATTGTCATCACAAGCATATCTGGTTCTCATGTACTTTTGAAACAGTGTTGTATAGTTCAAAAGTAGATGTTTTGCAACTTCCTTCAAAACATATTTGATAATTAACATGTGTTATGTAAGCATTTTACAATCTTATTGTCTATTTTTAACACATATTCCTGGGAATTTAAAGGTAAGACTATGATCAGGCACTGTTAAGGCTCCAGGCAACAACTTGCCTTTTAAAGTAGCTGCTAAATATATATCTGAAGAAAATGGCATCTTATGGGCAGAGGTTAGCACAATAGACCTCCACATATCCTCAGGAAGGGCTTTTCACAAGGTGGAAAACAGGCTCATATGTGGCTGTTTGGATACTCTGCAGGGAAGGTTCAATCAGTCAGAAGTCCGGGGGGGAGTGGGTCTGAGGTAGTAAACAAGCTGTTACTAGGTTGGAGCCAGCCAGTTTTTCTATTTCATCTTGACTAAGTTTCCTCCTTACTGTAGCCCACGCACCACATGACTTTTATTCACAGATGTCTAATGATTCACAGCACATCACTTTGGGTGGCTTCTTCCTTTGTCACTTGCAGAAGAGCTAAATCCAATGTACTCAACAAGTCATGCAATATTCTCTATGTTCCAGGGTTGGCTTATGGTTCCTTTGACACAAGAAAGATAGAAGGTCACCTAACTTGTATTCCTGGGCAGAGAGTAGAACACAAAGCCAGGAATTTCTAGATTACCAGAACAGAAGTTTACTTTCCTGTGAACTGGGGATATGAAATGGCTGAAGAAAGGAACTGTTAAGCATGTATTCAAGATCTGTCTGTCTCTCTCTGTCTGTCTGTCTACCTATCTTTTAATTTGGTTTATACCCCACCCTCCCGGCATTCAGGGTGGCATTCTCTATACACTTATATAAGACTTTATTAGTTATTAGAACTCTGTATCATTATATTATATCACTCTGAGCTGAAGCAGGAGTATATTAGGTGTCTTTTTTGGGGGGAACTATGAGAATAGAGGCAGATAAGCTTCAAGGGGACAGAAATGTGAATGTGAAGGATATGAAATGATCCCAACATGAGATAGTTTCAGTTATCACTTGAGATCCTGATTTTGATTCCCCCCTTATTTTAATGATAGTAATGATTCAGGAAGGCCAACCCCCCCCCCCATCTGACCTTTTTAGTTCTCCATATGTGGGAAATTCATGTGACTAATTCAAACATTTCCCCCCCATGTTTGTTTTCACATCAGAAGTTAAATGTTCTTTTTATAGTTAGGTATGTTCCTGGGATAGCTAATGACACAGCAGGTGCTCAGAGTCACTTTCAAATCACCAGGTTCCAGTCTGACACAAGAGGCAAACAGAAGGGAAACAAGGACACAATAGCAATGTCACAGACAGCTCCCAGGATGTACATACTGGCTTTTTATTCTGCCAGAACCATAGAGACTTTTCTGAGCTTCCTGAGAAGTAGGGGATAAAGTTCCTTGTCAATGGAATTTAGTTATCTTGAATAAGTGTGTATGTGTACATATGTTTAGAAAAGGACTGGAATACAGTTAGGAAATAAATTGTGTTGAATCATGTATATGAAAGCTGCAGGTCATGCGGCTAATTTGATCTCTACAGGAAGATTTCAGAAGTTTGGTCTAGGGAAATCCCTGCAGGTGGAGATTCTCAGTGGCTTGTAACTCTTTTTTTAAAGCAATTTAATGACTGGATTAATAAGCATATGATCAATATAGCCATGGAATGAGGCAAAGGGCCAGACCTTCATAATGTAAACCTAAATAAAAAGGCCAGAAGAAACTGAGAGATGAGAGGGGGAAAGTAAATAAAATTTTAGAAAGAAAAAGAAATGCTCTCTCACACACATTTTAAAACAACAGCTTTCAGTGTAATGATTGTTTAAAGATATATACATATCTATACGGGTTTACTAGGTTATTTTTCTACATTATTTGAACTTTGACTCAGTCACATACTAGGAGAACCTCTCATCATAGGCCAGACTATTACTATATACTTCTATATCTTTACATTTTCCCAGGCCATTTTTGTTTTTGCTTAATCATTAGTGAGTTCAGATCAACCCTCCTCAGATTCTAGTTTCCTCAGATGGGCTTTGATAGACCAGTAACTTCTCCTGCCATGTCTCCAGGATCTTTATTAGGATCCTCTTAGCCTCTGATTTGCTCCCACATTTCACTTTGTTGGGTTTTCAGGATTTGGCTGTTGCTCTAGGATTTCTAGACTGTAGTCACCTTTTGAACCTGCAGCACTTTGATCTTGGCCAGAGCTGATGTTAGATATAGAAACATCTTGAGCTTGAGACTGGATATTTTCCTCATTTGATAGGGAGGCTTTATCTGTATTTCTCCTCTGAATGAATTGATTTAAAGATCCAGACATAGACCATAACTTTTCTGATGAACTCTTTAAATAGTTCAGGGTGGAGTCTGTATTAGTACATTCCCCAATCAGCAAGACTCTTGACATGTTCTTGACCTGCTGCTCTTACTATCTGGAGTATTATGACACATTTGTGCTTCACAGAGTGTCTGCTGGGACTGCTATTTGTTGTCCTTATTTGGGGGCAACAAAAACTGCCTACTTCCTTGCAAAACTACCTGACACTAAGGCCCTGCCTCAGGTGTCCCTGCCTTCTGAGTGGGGATGCCAATCTCCAGGTAGGACCTAGGGATCCCCTGGAATTACAGCTCACCGCCAGACCAACACTCCCTTTAAGCAGTGGAGTCTCGTGAGCAAAAATCCAACTTGGTGAACTACCAGCATTAAAGTGGTGAGCCAGCGATTTGGCTGCTGCATCAATTAGTCTGCTCTGGAGCCGTCCTCCCTGAGTGAAGACAAAAATGTGTGAGCCAGAGGCTAAAAAACTGTGAGCTAGCTCACACTAACTCAGCTTAGAGGGAACACTGCTCCAGACTACAGAGATTAGTTCCTCTGGAGAAAATGAATGCTTTGGAAGGTGGACTCTCTGGCATTCTACTCCACTGAGCTCCTTGTCCTCTCCAGGCTCCATCCCCAAATCTCCAGGAGTTTTACAACTTGGATCTGGTAACCCTAAATCACCCCACTGGTGTCCTGGGAGAATTTGACAGCCCTACTTCTAAGGTTAGGCTGATGGCAACCTGGGAGAGGGCCTTCTTGGTCATGGCATGAAAACTATGGAACTCTCTCCTCAGAACACTTGCTTATCCCCTTCTGTTGAGGTAGTGGCTTATTTAATCCTTGCCTTTCACTTTGTATCTTTTACCCTGCGGTCCCTTCTAGCTGACATGATTGTACATTCTTTAACCAAAAATTTAGCTGTTCAAAGACATGGAAAATGGAAATACTACTATGTTTTGTTTTGCTTATCGGAAGCTAAACTAACAAGCACTAGTTTTTATATATATATATATATATATTCTCTGACAAATATAAGCATATATAAAGTCACACATGTAATCTGGACCACATGGAGTCCATAGGGCATTGTGTAAGACCTTCGTCTGCCCAAAGAATGGTCTGAAGAATAATGTTGTACAGATAGAAATAAAGTCTTTTTCCTCCACTAGCAAAATTTATGTCTCTTACTCAAAGGATGGAAAAGAAAGAGCAATTAGGTCTGTTCTGAATGGCAGAATGAACAACCAGAGCTTTTTAAAAGAAAAAGGTGGTACCTGTACAGGAAAAACAACACATCAGAACACAACCTGTATAAATATCTTTCTGAACCTTAAATTGCATCTCCTATCCACACAGTTCTTGTCATACTCTCCTTATTTAGAACGTATTTGTTGTATTTAATTTAATATCTTTACTAGCAACTCAGGGATACAGCTGGAGAACTCAGTAGAGGATTCAGATAAAACATCGCACCACAGCTGAACAAGGTCACCTTCATATCCTTGTGACTAAGCTCTCTGTGTCCTCATTGACCCTGCATTCACTTGAGTTCTGTGCATTACATTAAAGCATGCAAAGTTCAGGGCTGTATTTAAACAAGATTGGTTAAGCTATTTTTCTGATAAAACACATTCATTATGATTTTTTTAATTTATCTTGTTTGATGTGGATTTGTTCTGCTCTGTTATCTTTCAGCATACAGAAAGGCTGATTATTTCCTTGAAAAGCTTCCATTTCAGAGTTTCTTTTGTTGATGCACAATATATATTATATTGCCACATTTGTTTTGAAGAATTCATGTTATCTTCTTGGATGTGTAAAAATAACTATCTATTGCAAACAATCACAAAATCTAAATATTCAAAAGGAAGGGTGATCTGAAACCTGTGGAACAATAAGGTTCGGGGGGTATTTATCATGAGGGGAGAGATGTATAAAAATAAGAACAAAGAAATATGTTAATACGTGCAGAAAAAGCTTGGTTTTCCAGAGCATTTCATACACCAATTAGAGTTACAGTTTATGTATTTAAATGATAGTACTGATTTTGCCTGAGTTAAGCGAAACTAAGCTTAATGGTGTATGAAAAATTGGAACTGGGCATTAATGTAAAGAACAATAGATTTTTTTATTTATTACATTTACATCCCACATTTCTACCTTTATGGAGCTCAAGGTGGCTTACATGGCATTCTCAGGAGATTTCCCATCCAAGTGCTGAACTGACCCAGACCAGCTTAGCTTTATCTGAACTATATGCCTTTCAACAGTACCTAGAGACTCAGTGTAATAATTTGTATATAATTTGTATTGGAAGATTAGCATGTCCAACTTGAAGAAAGGCATTTCCTGAGTGAGCTATTTTTATATATCTTTAATGGTCTTGGTGCTTCATTTCAGTATGGTGGTCCCTGTGGTCAACTAGCCAAAAGTTATCCATGCAACAAAATAGATCTCTGTAATATTCTTCTGCAATTAGAAGCAAAACAGTGATCAGATAATGGATAGTAGAGGCTTTCAAAGGACCATAGGACCCATCGATTACTTGAGGAATCGCTCCATTTTTTTAACAAATGAGACAAAGATGTTTCTCCTGCACCAACCATAAAATAGTGGAATAAGGGCTCATTAAAGCCAGTTGTTGATATAGTTTGTGGCATTTAAGTTACTCACTTCCTGTTCTAAATACAAATTCTTAACAATTCTAGGCATGATACAGGAAAGGCATGTTTTGTCCTGAGGCTGCTGTATTACTTTTATGCCTCCAGTTATAAGAAAGCTGTTCACCAATTTATCTGGAAGTAGGGCACAGTTGTGAGATAGCAATTACATCTTCTACCCCAGTCCTGCAACAGCCTGTTCAGTTTTTCTTGTCATCTATGTCTAGTCTAGCTTGGGAAATTTCTGGAGATTTGGGCCCAGTGCCTGGGGAGGGCAGAGTGGAGGGGAGGGAGTTGTGGGGATGTAATGCCATAAAGTTCTCCATCCAAAGATGCCATGTTCTTCAAAGGAATTGGTATTTGTGGACTGGAGAACAGCTGTAATTCTAGGAGAACTCCAAGCCTGGAGGTAGGCAACCCTAGTGCTGAGTCTTGTTTTTACAGCAAATGGGAGATGATAGCACAACTGTCCAACCTCATGTTCCTGCTAACAAGTGTTCAAGAGCTTATTGTGGCTTATGAACTTTTTAAAATGCTATTTTATTTTTTCTATTTCCATCCAGAGTTCTTCAACAGACTTCTATAATCTGTCAATATGAAGCCATCTTATTCTTGATAAGACTATCAAGGATAGGAAGAAGACATATCAAGACTATCCTTGATATGACTATCAAAGGAGAGTTTAAGGTCCAGTATTATAAACTGGTTATCTGTACACAAGCAATGAAAGTCTAGCCCAAAGAAACAACATGTCCCCTTGGACCAACATCATGGCATATCATCAGTTTTGTTGTTTAGTCTGGGAGGGCTGGTGCTTTCCTCACAGTCTCAACTACTATACCGCACAAGGATATACTGCATGGTCAGAAGTTCTGTGTATCATCCTGCTTCTCTCCCTGGATATAAAACTATATATGACAATCCAGGTAGCTTCTTCCAACATTACTGCTTATGTTGATGCACCACATCAATATACCATTGATCATGAGAAAATAAGCATAATAAGACAATCTAAAAGGTATAGAGCTAGATAAACAGTAGACATTCAAGATTAAACAGAATTATATTCCAGTTGTTCAACTCTCCATATTCTCCTCTGCTAAGACATATAAAAGTAGAATAGATACCAAAACTTCAGCTGATTTTGGAAAAGATTATCAGTGGACAGGTACACACAATGAAGCAGCCAGTGCAGAACATGTGGAGCCACAGACATCTAAGAGCATCACAAACCTGTTATTGCTCAGTCTTAGGTGGCTGAATGCCATTTCTCTCTCTAAGTGGAAGTGTGCTGAACATATACCACTCCCTTCATATTTGAAATGAAATTGCATATTTCTTAGGGGTTTGTGCCCATAGCATCTTCTAATTAAAAATCATATTTGTTGTTTTCACGGGTTGTGACTAGGGGTGTGCGCTCAGGATGTACTGAGCTGGATAAATTAAAAAAAAACCCTTATCTGTATGGAGGATTATTTATTCAGCTGAATACATACCAGAGCTACCAAAGTAGCCCCACCCAAATAAAACCCAACATTATTCAACTTTTATTCCGGCATTGCGAGTGAAGGAAAGGTTGCAATATGGGTGTCAATAGTGGACCCCAGGGGTCCTTTGGGGCCAGAGCGAGGCAGAGCAAAGCTCCGCCAGCTCAGGAGTGGCCTCTAGGGCAGCCATGGGCCGAATCAGATTCTCTGATCTGATTCAGCCTGCTGCCGAATTGGCGGCAACTTTAAAAGCCACTGGAGGGGAGGGGGGTTGAGGGAGAGGCTCCAAACTTGCCGGGTAGCTGCTGGGGCCTCTCCTCGAAATACCCACCAAGTTTCAAGAAGATTGGACCAGGGGGTCCAATTCTACGGGCCCCCAAACAGGTTGCCCCCATTCCCTCCATTGTTCTCTATGGTAGGAAAAAAGTAACAATTTTCCCCACCATAGAGAACAATGGAGGGGATGGGACAACCTGTTTGGGGGCTCATAGAATTGGTCTCCGTGGTCCAATCTTCTTGAAACTTGGTGGGTATTTCGAGGAGAGGCCCCAGCAGCTATCCTGAAAGTTTGGAGCCTCTCCCTCAAACCCCCTTTCCTCCAGCCCCTCATATACCCTATGAGTTTTTGCCATTGATTTCAATGGCCCATAGGGTATAATGGGGCTGAAACTGACATTCCCTTTCTGACACACTTCCAGTGATGTCAGGGGATGTGGCATATGCTAATGAGTTATGCTAATGAGTTATGCTAATGAGCTCCTGCACCTCTTTTTCTACGAAAGGACCCCTGGTGGACCGCAAAGGAAGCTTAACTCTGGGAGTTTGTTATTGCCCACCAGATCATAGGTTAAAGCAGGGGTGGGCAAAATGCAGCCCACGGGCCACATGCGGCCCACAACAGAGTTTTTTGCAGCCCGCCAAGACAGTCAGCCACATGGTTTCAGTCAGGTCTCCATTGGGCCCGGAGTGCAGAGTAGCGGGGCTCCGGGAGTGAAGTGTCCAGGGGGCAGGCACATTACCAAGCCCCACCCCCTGCTCCCAGCAGCTCTGTTGGGCAACGAGGAGGCAGAAGAAGGAAGGTAAATTACCTTCTCTCCCCCATCCTCCTCTTCCCGGGGCCGCAGCGCTCTGGGGAAGCCCTGCCCACCCCACCCTCGCCTTCCCCAGGCTGCGCCAAAGCGCAGCACTCTGGGGAAGCCCTGCCCGCACCCACCCCCACCCCTGGGTTAGAGGATGATTTAAATACAGCAAAAGAATTAAGGAAAACAACTAGACAAATGCTTTGTATTCTTGATGCTTGGGGGACATCACTGGGAGGGCTTTGGGAATTCTGGCCCCTCTGTGGACTTCCTCACGGCACTTGGGTTTTGGTCACAGTGTGACACAGAGTGTTGTACTGGATGGGCCATTGGCCTGATCCAACATGGCTTCACTTATCTTCTTAATGATTATTGCCAACTCCATTTCTAATCATTCTTTGCATGGATTTTGCATGTGGAGATGGGTGTCCTACATCCTTCAATTCAGGTACATGTAACATATCTCATTTCTTAAATTAGTGATCTTCAACTAATGGGTCAAGACTTTAATGTTGCGTAATTCTGTATCCCTATTCCTCTAACTAACATCATATATTCACTCCAATCTGAATGGCCTAGCCTGATTTGTCAGATCTCAGAAACTAAGTAAGCTGGAAGTTGATTAGTACTAGGACTGGAGACCAATAAGGAAGTCCAGAGGCAGACAGTGGCAACACTGCCTCTTGATATGTCTTCTTCCTATCCTTGATAGTCTTATCAAGAATAAGATGGCTTCATATTGACAGATTGTAGAAGTCTGTTGAAGAACTCTGGATGGAAATAGAAAAAATAAAATAGCATTTTAAAAGGCACAAGCCAAAATCTGGCTGCAAATTTGGAGGCCATGGTAGGATGGCTTAAAAAGAGGTGGCTAAGACTGAATCCAACAAAGACCGAGGTTCTGTGGCTGGGGGGGGGGGGGGGGGCATCAGTATTGGATGGGGCACCAGTGACACTGACGCAAACCATCAGGAGTTTGGGTGTGGTCCTGGACACATCCTTATTTACGGAGGCTCAGGTCACAAGCCTTGCCAAGCTGGTGTTCTCCCATTTACGCCAAGCTCGCAAACTGGCCCCTTTCTTGTCGCCCACTGACCTAGCTACAGTAATCCATACAGTGGTCACTTCCAAGCTAGACTACTGTAACTTGCTCTATGCTTGCCTACCCTTGAGACTGATCCAGAAACTCCAACTGATCCAGAATGCGGCAGCACGGGTCCTGATGGGAATGCAACAAATGGCATATATTTAACCTGTGCTGTGCCAGCTGCATTGGCTCCCAGTGGAGTACCAAGTCAGATTCAAGGTCTTGGTATTGACCTTTAAGGCTTTGTGCAGCCTGGGAGCCACCTCCAGTAGTATTTTCTGAAGAGCATTACACTCTGCTGAGAATGAACTAGTGGTGATCACTGTCTCTAAAGACATCCTGCAGTCCTTGACCTGGTGGAGCTCTCTGTCAAATAACATCAGTGCCCTGTGGGGCTTAATGCAATTCTGCAGGACTTGAAAGGCAGAGATGTTCCACAAGGCTTTTGACTGAGGGTAGCGATGGGCAATAACATGGCTGGCACCCTCCTCTTTCCCCCTTCTCTCACCCCTACTTATCCAGCTTGCGAGGTGGCAACAACCAGAACTGGTTAAAGGTTAACTATTAATGCCATCTAGGGATTAATTTTGAGTCTGAAATATTATATTTGGGGCTGCAGTGGCTCAAGTCGTTAAGATGCTGAACTGCAGACCAGAAGGTCCGTAGTTCAGCAGTTCGAGACCTGAGTGCTGCATGACGGAGTGAGCTCCTGTCTCTGGTCCCAGCTCCTGCCAACCTAGCAGTTCAAAAGCAAGAAATTGCAAGTAGATAAACAGGTACCACTTCAGTGGGAAGGTAACAGCATTCTGTGCACCTCAGCATCTAGTCATGCTGGCCACATGACCACAGAAATGTCTTCGGACAGCGCTGGCTCTTTGAATTGAAAACGGAGATGAGCACCACATCCCTAGAGTCATATTTGACTGGCTTTCGAGCAAGGGAAACCTTTACCCTTACCTTTAATGTTATATTTACTGTATTTTAACTAGTAATTATGATGTATTTATGCAGGACTCTTTTTGTAGAAAAAGCCCAGCAGGAACTCATTAGCATAATATGCCACACCCAACAGCAGGAACTCATTAGCATATTAGGCCACACCCTTGACAGTGCAGCTCCCTCCCAGGATCAGCTTCCCCAGGTGCCCCACAGCTTTCTGGGTGCATGGGAAACCCGAGGGAGGGGAGGCTGTAGGCGTGGCCAACTCAGGAGCCATCCGGAACTCCATTCCTGTGCGTTCCTGCCCAGAAATAGCCCTGCATTTATGTATTCTTTTATTGATGTAAATCACCTAGAGTCTTGTGTATTCAGGGACTGGGCGATTCATCAATCCAAAAAAATGGATGAATGAATGATGCCCAAAGGCATCATGTTGGGGCCCCTGTCCTAGAATATCTCCTGTTCTAGGTGCTTTATCAGTATGGTGTCATGCTTGCAGCTCAGGGGACCCCTATCATCACCTAGGAAATGAAAGGTTGTCACTGAGTCTGAAAAGTTTGATGACCACTGTCCTAAATGCTACTTCAAATCCCCCTCCCCAGTTTTCAAGGCTAGAAGTGTCATAAATAGATTGACATCACTGTCAATGAAATCAGAGAGTGAGTGATACCCAAGCACCATTACATATACAATGTTAATGTCACCATTGAATTAACAAAAAGAGAATGAAGTTTGTGCATTAAAACACCTTATAGTTTGTGAAATGGAACTCATAACATGTAGGGATGTCTTTTTGAAACACTGCTCCCATTTTAGGACACCCAGTCTTGCATACAACATTTTCAAAACTTGTATTTACACGTGACAATTATACAAAGAAGATGTGTTGCAGGTAGGGGGGTGGAGGTATTGTTTTTTGTTGTTTTTTTCTTGGATGCAAAAAAAATAGGAATGTGACAAATATTGAAAAGTTGAAAGAAACAACATGAAACAACTGTTTTATCTCTTGGGTTACTATGCTGCTCCTGCATGTACCTTTGATGTTAATTGAGATGAAAAACCTTTGCATAATAATAAAAAAAAAGTTTCCAGAGGAGCTTGATTTGAGAATGACATTGATTTTGAAATGAATATCCCACAAAAGCATAAAGTTGTCCACAAACTAAAGGAATGACTGGATTTGAATGACAAACATTACAGCATTATTTAAAAGCATCTACAGTACAGTTTAATTCACCCTCCCAGAAGCTATCACATGCCACTTGTGTTAGTTCCCTGTTATCAGACTCAAAACACTCTGCAAACTACTTATAGTGAATAACTAATGGACCATTAAAAACACACACAGAGACAAGGGAGAAAAGTATGCCGGTAGAATACCTGGCTGAACTACTCTCAGCCAGTTACATCCAGATAAAGGAAAGATGCCATGTGATACCGTGTCTAAGCTGAGGAATAAATTTCCTACGTGAAAGCATGTGACAAACACAGCTTCAGGTTTCCAACACAGACATATTATTATAGCAACAGTAAAGGACGCTGAAAGATATCTTGTGAAAGTCATAGATGACAAAAGGTCCATACAAGGACTTGGCTTGTAATTCTTTCACAGATCACTGATTTGCCATTTTGGATATACAGTTCAGTACATTCATCTGGCAATGAGACAACTGTGATCTTACAGCTATATATGCATTTAATGAGAAGCATTTGGATCTCAGTTCCCTTTCAGCATTTGCCATTACCTCCCCACAACACCAGTCCATGTGCACAGCCCTGTGGACGGCTCCATCATCCTTGCCAACACACTTGGGCCCTCTACAATACAAAATGCCTGTATTCTTATAACCCATATGGTCTGTTCCATAGTCCATTAAAAGCTATCTCCCTTGCAATGATTCTAGGACCTCTGTATTCCCTTCTGTAGTCTGCTGTTATTGTCACCTTTCAGGACATGGAGGTGGTCTCAGAAGTTTGCACCCATGCAAAAAAGCCCATAATGATGTAATGTAATACACAGAAACTTATTTTTTGTTTCTTACATTTTATCTCCTCCTTCCTCTATGGAACTTGGGGGAGTATACACTGTTTCCTTTTATATTCATACAACAGTCTTCTGAGGTAGATAAAAGCCAACCAACTTCCTGTGACTTAGCAAGAATTTTAACCCACTTCTCCATTGTCCAAATCTGGCACTATAACTACTGTGGCAGTCTTGTGATTTTTGAGTACAATAAAACTAAAGCAAAGGTTAATTAAAAATTGGGCCAGTTCATGCACCAAGTCATTGACCTCCATCTGGGCTGGAAAAGTGAACACCCACTCTAGCCCATCACACATATAATGGTAATGAGCAATGAGAGGGTATCACATGTCTGTAATTCATAAGACTCATCCTCTCAAAAAGGGGAGGGCAGACAGTGGTGCAAAAATAGATCTTGTGTCATATGTTACTTTATTATTTAGCAGAACTGCCTAACTGCTACCCCAGTTTTTAAAGAGGGTCAGTGGCTGCACGAATGCATGAATTGGCCTGCTGTACTGAATACACCCTTGAATGTTAATTTTTTGCTCTGGAAAAGGTACTCAGCGAAAAGGAAATTATACCCCATGGTCAAGGAAACTGAGATGAAAAAAGGAGAGAAATATTCATTCATTCATTCATTCATTCACTCATTCATTCATTCATTCTGTTTATACCACGCCCTCCCTGCCAAGAATGCTCAGGGCAGCTTACATAAGAGTTAAAACAGATAAAACAACATTATAAAAACCATAAGCAATCATAGACAAAGTGCTAGTGACAATGATACTAATAATAGTAATATTGCATATTGATGGCAGAAACATATCATGATGGAATAGTCATAGTGGGATACCATCTGTGTTGATGTTCAGATCATCTTAATCTATATTCAATCCATCACATGGGAACAATTTAAACCCATAAAAAACCTGAGTGGAATTTCCATATTATTTACTTGCAGCAGAAAACAGACACTAAAGTAGAAAAGATCGTAAAATAGATCATTAAGAAAAATGGAACACAGGTGCCTTAATATGATATGGTGATAACTGTGCAAGATTTCTGTTATTTTTAAGCCTAATATTTCAAAAATGAAGCTTCTCTCACCATGAAGAGTTACCCACTCTCTTTACCTACCAGAACAGTTTTTGAGAACAACTGGAAACTATTCTGATGGCTCAGCATGCACCTATCTTTATCTCTTGGCATCTGGTTACTCTGCCATGATGGTAGTTCCAGAGTTTTCTCTAAAGCTTAGATATACCACTGGGCAAAGCTGTCATTGTCAGTAAACTACAGTTTAATTTTGTATAGTTTGATTACACAAGAACAACCATTGTCTTCCAACTCAAACCTTCATTTCACCCACATTAAGATCTCTCAGGTTGGCTCTGCTTCTTTCAGTTTGCCTAACCAGATTTGCTTACAAAAACGGGACCCTGGAGTCCCAATTATGCACACATGCTTGCAATTTTCATTTCATGCCTCTACTGCACAGTTATTCAGCCACCCTTTGCAACCAGATGTTATGTACGCGCTGCTCATGTAAATCATCTGTGCCAAGTTAAATGTAGATAAGGTGGAATCATTTAGGTCAAACATAATACTTAAAAAGGAAATGTCATTTAGAGCTTCAGACTAGAGATAAACTAGCAGGAAAGATTTTATAGGCCCTGTTAACCATTTTGTAACTTTTGCTGAGAAACACGAGAACTGGAAATACAGGTTAAAGACTACCATTCTGGCTCTTGTGAAAGAATTTTTCCTAGGTTTTTTTTCCAAATGCAGCCAAAGTTTTCAGCTTTATTCATTGTTAATCAAAAACAAAGTATATAATCAACTTTGTATATTGTATAATTGAAAACATTCCATAGTTTTAGCTTCAGATTATATTATGACATATTTAAGTGTGTTTGTTGCCCACCTTGAGTTCATTTCATTGTTCTGTGGTAGATATCAAGCAACAAACCATCCTTATAAGAGGATTTAACATTTTTTTGTGTCACTGGGCAGACCATGTGCAGTAGTCTCCAAAATTCAAGACTTCCAGAAACATATAATCCAAATTTCAGTTATAAAATGTTGACCTGTGATTATGTGACTTCATTCTGCATTTGACATAAAATAATACTGGTCCTTAAACAGCTACTTGACTTGTACCATGGCAAGCAAGAATTGTTTTCTTATTTCCAGCAAAAAAAGTTTTAAATTGGGAGAGCTGGATATTTTGTTAAAATTTAAACAATTGGGTCATCTCTATACAGGAAAGCTTGTATTTGAGACAGTACCCACTTTTGCTGGTAGCTAACAGCACAGGCCGAGGACAGACTGAGACTCTGGCCCGGAACAGCTGTGGGGTCCTAAAGCCGCAGTGCTGCAGGACCCTACTGGGGAGGAGGTGGAACAGCGCGTCCACACTGCCAGCCGGCCCCTGGAGCCTCCACTGTTGCAGCGCACAGCTTCCGGCTGTTCTGGTCATACATGAGGCCTGTTCCCAGTTATCTCTCTTCTGTAAATATTTGTGTTCCAAGTCAAAACTTGCCAAAATTATTTATTTTCAACCTTTATTGACACCTTTCATTTATACATACAATATAAACTCTCCTCCCTCCCACTCTTTTCCACCCATTCCACAACAAATAATGAATTTCCCCAACTACTATAAGGTTTGTGCTACTAAAGCAGACATGTAAATTATAGGAACAAATCAGAGAACAGAACAGTTGTGTGCAGAAGACAAGCTGCTCATGTGCTTTGAGACATTTGAGTTTCACCTTAGTGTATCATTGCCCATTTTCACCATGCAGATTTTAACATAATGTTTCAATAGAAATATCCAAAGTATCAATTTCCATGCAAGTGCAATATAAATAGACTTTTGATGCTGATGGGGATGGGGGGAGGTATGGTTGCCAACTCCTGGTCGAGCCTGGGAAGGACAGGGACCTCAGTGGGTTACAAAGCCATAGAGTTCACCCTCCAAAGCATCCATTTTCTCCAGGGAAACTGATCTCTGTAGTCAGGAGATGAGCTGTAATTCTGGGCCCCACCTGGAGGCTGGCATCCCTATCTATACCATCACTATCCAACCCCATAAAAGAATAATTACTAATGAACACACAGGGTTTGTTTCTTTGTTTCAGTCAGTGCTGACCTCTTTGCCAAGTCAGCATTAAAACGCCAGCTGAGCAAAACATACCTTTCTGTGGTAAACACTTTTCCTCCTTCCATTATCATAGCATGTGCATTTCCTCCTGATCTACAGCTTGCTGTCATCTGACCTTTGTCCTAGGCATTCCCATCAGCATGCCTTTCCTTCTTTCTCCCCAAGCATGTTCTAAATAGGGATGGGCACAAACCGAAAAATTCCAGGGTTTGGTGTAGTCCCAAACCAACTGGCCAGTTTGAATCCCCCTTTCTCCCGGCTATGGCAAGCTGTAGCTGGGAGAAAGGGGGGGATCACCTAGGAAGGGTTAAATGGTTGCCAGCCATTTAACATGTCCAGTTTCCTTCCCCCCGCTTCAAAATGGGGGGAGAGAAACAGAAAATTTAATGGCTTGCAGCCATTTAAACCTAACAGCTGATGGGCAGACCCGCCTCACTATTAGGTTTAAATGGCTGCCAGCCATTTCAGCGATCTGTTTTGCTTTCCCCTGCAGGGCGAGTGCACCTGTCTGCTGTTAGGCTGAAATGGCTGCCAGCCATTTCAGTAAACCCTTAGCCAAGAATGTGATCTCTATCAGATGCTAGCTAAAGTGGAACACAGTTTTGAAAACCTGTAAGTATGGGAATTGTGGAGAGTCTTCTTCAAAGATGCTCCTTGCCAGTAACCTGATTACTTTTGGTAAAGAAATAATGGGCTTGAGTAATTGTTTTCCTTTAATTGTCTATGTAAAATCAATGGATGGCATTGTCATATTCCTTCAAGGTAGTTGATGTAAAATTTGTAAATAATTGTGTTTTAATAAAAAGATTAAATAGAAGCAAGGATTCTCTGTGTTTCCTATACCCAAAATGAATCAAAAACATTGTTAAGGGGTACATGTTGCCAGGAGATTAATGATCTGGTATAGGAAAGCTAACTAGATGCCTAGAGCTTCTTAACTGCATGCCCATATCTGAACCAGGTCTGACCAGAACCATCTGAAACACAGTAAACATAGTTACTTCCCAAAACAGCAACCCATGTATAGTTTACTATCCTTTCCTTGTATATGATTTGATATCATACAGCAGCAGTCCTACAGTACCACACTCTGAAATTTACCCTACTACAATCCCAGTCCCAAAAGGTAATCCAGATTCCTCATAACCTTAATATGTACTCCAAAGCTACAAACTACAGCTTATTTTCTGCAGCATCATACCATACCCATGAGTAACCACATGGTTGCAGATTATTACACAGACCTCTAGAATGCACACGCATCTATTCTAGACAACTCAGCAGATCTGCAATCACAAAGAAATGTATGTACATATTCCTTCATTAAAATAAATAAGGAGACTGTTCTAGTGCCTGTTGTCTGTGCCTGCATGAGAGCGCAGAAGCCTATATACATTCACTAGGTCAGGAGGA
The DNA here is from genome assembly GCA_029233225.1 of Lepidodactylus listeri. NCBI lineage: Eukaryota > Metazoa > Chordata > Lepidosauria > Squamata > Gekkonidae > Lepidodactylus > Lepidodactylus listeri. The sequence goes on from JARCFY010000008.1 coordinate 69,674,152, forward strand.
TCTGGCTGCACAATCAGTGATCCCTTAAAAGAGAACTGCTGTAAACGCCACATGCATTATTTAGACATTTTTTCCCATTATTTAAATAAGTGTCCCAGAGACAGATGAAAGTCACAGTGCCTAACCAGGAGAATATAATCTAAAGAGCATAGTTGGATGACCAAATTCCATGACCATATGATGGCAAAAATTGAAGGAGAGGCAAAATTAACACAAAATAATACAGTATAGAGGTCTGCTGTGATTCTGCTTAGTATGTGTGTCATGTTAGACATATATATTCATTGGGACTGTCACATTTCTAGTTGTCACACACATTGCTTTAGATTATATATACTACAGCAGAATTTTATCAACACTTTGAAAATGCCACTTTCAACTTGTTCCTATTTCCAAATCTTATCCCCACTTCTCACTCAGCATGTCACTCCGCTCCAGTTTTTGTCTCTTGGAAGTATTGTTTATCAGTTTACAGATACTTCTCTTACAATCCAGTTCAGGTCAAAACTTTATGTGATAGTGGCAGACTTGTGCCTTCAAACTGTCAGCAGAGTTCAAACATGCAGATGAATGGAGCACCAACTGTTTGAAGAAAATAACTTGGTTTATTAAAGAAGAAATAAACTCCGACAGAACAGAGGAGAGGAAGAGAACTAACTAACTGCTGTGAGAGACAGGAATGAACTTCATTAATTGAAATAGTACCTAGAGGAAGGTACCACTGGCAGTGCTTTTACCATTCAAGTCCACGCATGCATGGAAAAACAAATACATGGTGAGGCACATATGCGCATGCACAAACAGGACCTTTTGGTGGGCGCTGTCTAGACAATCCACCATGGAGCCTTCATGCGGTAAGGCAATTCATGGGGAAGCTATGTGGTCATGCAACACTGGGTAAAAAAAGATTGGGAGCAAATTAAAGCTGGGCCAATGGCGGGATTAGCTACCCATCTGAACAGGACCAAAAACACCTGAAAGTGGCTCCAAAATGGGCACTTGAAAAAAGAAACAGAAGGACTCATTCTGGCTGCACAACAGCAAGGACTTGAAAGGAATAGTATGAAAGCCAAGATTCAGAAGAATAGTGACAACAGCAAATGTCAACTTTGCAAGACAAAGCCGTAGTTGACCACATGGTCAGTGCCTACAGTAAAATTGCTCAAACTGATAATAAAGAATGTCACAACAGAGCTGCAGCTATGTTGCACTGGAATCTTTGCAAGAAGTATGGCTAACCATCAGCCAGAAACTTATGGGAGCACAAACCAGACTAGATCATTGAGAATGATGAAACAAAGATTCTTTGGGACTTCCAAACGTAAACAGATAAACACCTGGAATATAACACCCCTGTTACCACAATTGCAGAAAAAAATTAGCCATAGGGTTTGGAGCACTGACACTGAAATCCCAGAAGACAGCAGAATAGAAAAGAAAGAGCAGGAGTAGATCACAAAATACTAAGACCTATGAATAGAGTTAGAGTGTCTCTGGAAGAAAGTGATCATCATGCCAGTTATCATTGGAACCCTTGAAGTAGTGCATAGAAGTCTCAAGAAACACCTGGACATTCTGGGCATTGAGCAAATAACACCAGCTCAGCTCCAGAAGACAGTGTTGCTTGGAACAGCAAAAATTCTGCAAAGATACATCAGCAATTCCTAAGAACTTGGATAGATCTCAAATTGAGAACACCATCTACAAGTCAAATACCTGATTGTGAAACTATTATCATCATCACTATCATCATTGCCCTCATCATCATCATCATTGTGTCATAAAGTTGCAAGCAATTCAATGACTGTGGTCACACGGCCCCTTTAAATCCAGGAGCCATCCCGGATTAAAGGGGCCGTATTTTTTTACCTCGGGTTGGGATGTACACACATCCCAACCCCTGCAGTGGGCGGCAGCGGAGGAGTCGGTGGCGACGGTGCAGGAAGAGGCAGAAGAAGTGGCAGTGGCGGCTGGTGGCGGCAGCGTTCTCAGGCGTTTTGCGATGGCGGAGGAGGCAGCGGCTGGTGGTAGCAGCCGGGGGAGGCACCCTTCCCTGAGCCCCACCGGCCGCCTGGTAAGTTTGGTGGGGGTTCCCCCTTTTACACTTGGGCACTTGAGTGGCCAAGCGCCCAAGTGTAAAAGCGGGGAAAAAATGGCAGACGGGACCATCTGGACAGCCCTGTTCTTGCAATGATTGCGAGAGAGAGCTGTCCAGATGGCTCAAATGCGGGCTCCTCGTGCGACTCCCAGGAAAACACTTGTTTTTCTCCAGGGGTCGGAAAATGTGGGAGGAACTCGCATTTGAGCCTGCTTTGGCGCGGGAGTTGTCCCAGCCATTCTGAACTGTCCCTTTAAATGCGGGAGGAAACAGCTCTTCCTCCTGCATTAAAGGGCCGTGTGACCGCGGCCATAGTGACTTCTAATGGGGTTTTCAAGGCAAGAGATGAGCAAAAGTGGTTTGCCATTGTCTTCCTCACACAGCAAGGTGGTGGTCTCTCATCCAAGTACTAACCTTGACACATCCTGCTTAGCACTCAAGCTTTGGCAAGCTTGGACTATTCATATCTCCCATTGCCCTCCCCCCACTTTATGAATGTTTGGTGATAATTCACACACACTTGGAGATACAAGCTTGCTGCCATCATGTACAGAGGGCCACTTACAGTCCTCTTCCACAAAAATCTAGAATACCTATTCATGGCTACATTTGTCATTAGCATGAGTTGGGATGTTTACAGGGTTTTAGAAATACACTTTATCCTTAGAGGCACAATACACAGCTAGCCAAAGAATAAATTCTGTGTCTAAGACTCCATAAACCTTCCCATTCAGCAAGCGTCATGAAAGTGAGATATGTATGCCATCTGAGGCATGTGAAAATATCATTGCTATAAAACTTTTTTGTACATTCTAAATTTGGCGGTATAGTAATTAATAGAACTAAAGAGCAATCCAATCTGGAATGCTAGTGTGTGTTTTTGTAAAGAACTATAACTTTTTCCATTGGTTTAGCTGTATTTTATTCTGTTTCACTGAGAAAGCAGTGACAGCAAACAGTGAAAGAAAATGCTTCCTGGGTTTATAAATAGAAATTATTAAACCCACTGAAAAGCCTCTCTTGAACTTGTTGGCAGTAAAGGAGTTATACTTACATGTTCAACTAGAGGAAAGACTTCCATTGAAACATTGTTGAGTGCATTGCTCTTAATCATCCTGCATTCCAGTCACTACAGTCTTTGACTATCTGTTGACCTGAAAAGGTCAGGCTAATACAAACCGAAAGAATTGTTATGAGAAACCAACCACACATACTATTGAAATATTAGTTGGAAACTGTGTGCTTCTACTTCTAATTAAAGAAGTAATAACTGTGAAAAGGTTTCTGTTTTACAGGGCATAATGAATGTGACTTGTGTTTTCTTATTATTCTATTCCTTATCTGGAAGCTAAGGGGCACAAATGTCCTCCCATTGTGAGTGAGCTGCCTTCTAATAAACAAAATCTGATGCTTCAATAGTTGGACTTAACTCCTCTTGATAACCTTTGTCTTTGTAAGTGTCCTAGAAAACAATACAAAAGATTTTTTTTCTGTGGATCCATTGTACTTTCCCCACTTTGCCAACCTTGCCAGATGTCCTAGAAACTGACACGAGTCATTCACTTCCCCTGGCACACTGCACAATCCATGCAAAACCCTATCGCTAACAATACTGCTGAAGCTTGGGATATAAATCTGTCTAGCAACGTTTTGCTAGTTTAAAAGTTGAATGAAGGGAATAGAGAGCCAAGACAGGAAAGTGGCATCTGGCAAGCGTGGAAGGCAGAGAGGAACAGGGGGAGCCAGCAAAGCAGGTCAATAGTAGAACAGGGATCTCACACATGAAACTGCCATATAATGAGTCGAACAGTTGGTCTATCAATATCAGTCTTATGTACACAGAGCAACTATCAATGTGAACTGGACTTCTGACCAGTTGCTATGTGAAATGGTCCTTTGCTGCATACAATTAAATGTAAATGATTCTATCTTGGAAGAGCTTGAACTTATGAAAAAGCTAAATGTAATCGTAGGTGATACTGCTGCAGTGACAGTCTTTTACCACTTTAGAAAACTGTTGCTGCCATTCTGTATTAGAGGTATGCCTTTGGATGTTAACTATCAAAAACACAAATCAGAAATGCCCCATTGGTAGCTATAACTAACCCAAACTGAAATATTAATAACTATTGATAATGGACAGATAAGAGTTTATAGAGGTCGGAGGGAAAGGGAAGAATGGCTCAGAAGATATATAACTGACAGGGACATTTGCAACCAGCAGAGTTACATACAGACCTTGCTACTGAGGATGTAGGTCTTTCCAAAGTGTTATTAATGCCAGTGTCATTGTTGGCTCTCCAATTTAGGAAAGGCTTTGATTTGTGTATCTGGGTTGGATCCTATGATTCCCTTGTGCTCTCTTTGCAAGAAAAAGATTTCAATTGGAGAATGCCTCCCCCCCCCCCCCAGTGAAAAGTCTTTCTTTCACTAAATGAAGTCTTTCTCTGTTGGAAGAATGCTGGATGGAAAGAAATCATATGATCTAACTCTAAATAAGTAGTCATCCTCTCTTAGTTGTCTTTATTATCTCTGGTGCAATGGCAAATGTTACATTTTCACATGCTGACAGTACAGTTAATGGGGTGGATCTTGCAAATGCTGTATTTGCCACCCAGTGTTAGGTGGTGCTGTCACAGGCAAATATTTCCAGGCAGATGTAACTGAAGATTTGGGATAAGTATGAAGGAAAGTGCAGTTTTTGCCTTCCCCCAGATATCAGGTTGTGTCTCTGTATTGTCTTCTCTGTATAATGTGTGTGCACTGAAATTAGTAACACCAGGGGTCTGTTGGGGCCGTAGCAAGGCGGAGCAAAGCTCCGCCAGCTCAGGAGAGGCTACTAGGGCAGCCACAGGCTGAATCAGATTCTCTAATCTGATTCAGCCCACTGCCGAATTGCCGCCGAAATTCGGCTGCAATTTTAAAAGCAACTGGAGGGGAGGGGATTTGAGGGAGAGGCTCCAAACTTGCAGGGTAGCTGCTGGGGCCTCTTCTCAAAATACCCACCAAGTTTCAAGAAGATTGGACTAGGAGGTCCAATTCTACAGCCCCCCAAACAGGTTGCCCCCATGCCCTCCATTGTTCTCTATGGGAGGAAAAAAATTAACATTTTTTCCCACATACTCCTGAAAGCATTCATATTATTTTTTCCCAGAATTGTGTTCCCACAGGTTATCTACTTATACTTTCTATAAGGAAGAACAGGAAATACCTTTGTCATGAACTGGTGAGCATTGAGTGCTAGTATCTTCAAGCCTTTGCAGGAGTGAAGATGTAGTTCAGTTGGTTTACTCTTATTTTTTATTTGTTTAATTCATCCTGCTTTCCCCCCAATCCCCATTATGAAAAGCCCCATACATGACTGTCTCCTTTATTTTATCCTCACAATGACCCTGTGAGGTACGTTAGGCTGAGAGAATGTGACGGTCCCAAGGTCAACCAGTGAGTTTCCATGGCACAAAGAGGGGATTCAAATCAGAGTTTTCCAGATACTAGTCCAACACTCTTAACCATTATACCACAATGGCTCTTAGAAACCAATAGACTTTGATGGTTTACTGAAGGTTCTGAAGGAGTATCCAGGTGATGTGACTGAAACTCTAGTTAATCTCTTGAATGTGGAGTTAACTCCTCATATGAAACAAAACAAAGTTGCACTTACCTGTAACTATTGTTCATTGAGTATCTTCTGTGCAGGCACATGAGCAGGGCTGCCATCAAATAGGTATTTACAGCTAAAATCCTCCAGGGAGCACTGCGCACCAGAGTCAGAATGTTCCCATCCAGAGACCATGTGTTCCTGTGCAGTAGCGATCCCTTACCCTCAGTACCTTTAGTGCCACAAAAGGCAGAGCATGCAGCAGGGCAGGAGAGTGGGTATGTGTGCCTTCACAGAAGATACTCGATGAACCATAGTTACAGGTAAGTGCAACTTTGTTTTCATCATTGAGCTTCTATGTAGTCCCACATGGGGATTCTAGAAAGCTGCTCACCAGGCAGTGGGTATGCTCTCCTCACTTGAACAGTGAATGAAGAACTGCCTTGCCTACTTGAACCTCATGTCTTGCCTGCAGATCCAAAGTATAGTGACATAAAATCATGTCTGCCAATGACCAGGTGGCAGCTCTGCAGATCTCTGTCAAAGGCACTCCATCTAGGAAAGCTGCAGAAGCTTTCCTGGATGGGCATGAATGTTCAACAGGCATGGCAATCTGGACCTAATATAACATTCCCTAGTGGTCCTGACAATCCATTGGGACAGGGTCTGATATGATGTTCTCCTACCTCTCTAAGGGCCACTAAACCAAACAAACAAGGCTCTATCCCTGCAAAACTCCAGGGTCCTCTTAAGGTAAAATAATAATACCCTCCTAACATCTAAAGAATGCAATAAGTGCTCATTCTCAGAGCTTGGTGCAGAAAAAAATATGGGCAAAACAATATCTTGGGATAAATGGAACTTAGAAACTACCTTAGAAAGAAACCTAAGACTAGGGCGTAAAATTACCCTTTCAGGAAAGAACTTAAAAAATGACGGATCAATCTGAAGAGCTGCCTGCTCACTCACCCTCCTGTCTGAGGTAACCATTACTAAGAAACTCACCCTCACAGAAAGTTCTGCCAAAGAACAGGTAACAAGGGGTTCAAAAGGCTTGAGCATTAAGTGTGCTAACACTACAGATAGAGACCACTGTCACACTAAAGGATTCCTGGGTGGGGAGAGATTACCTAACCCTTTAAGAAACCTCTGAGACAAATGATGGGAGAAAACTGATTCTCCCTCAATTCCTTTGAAATAGCAAGAGATAGCAGCCAGGTGAACCCTCAAAGAAGTAAACACTCCACCCTTAGCTTTCAGGTGTAATAAATAATCAAATATGACCTGCAAAGCGGCACCACCAAGCAACACATCTTTCTCATTACACAACAGTGAAAATCACTTCCACTTACACATTTCCTAGTGTTAGGCTTGTGTTACTGCAGGAGAACATCATTAACATCCTTAGAAAATATTAGTTCTCTGTCTGAAGCCTCCAAGCTGTCAGGCTATGGCGGTTCAGATCGTTAAGAAGCACCTAATTGATGCTGATTAAATCTGGTCAATTTGGTAGGGGAAGGAACTGGCCCTGGGAGATCTCCATAAGGAATGGAAACCATATTTGATGAGGCCAAAAGGATGCTATTACTCTAATAAGGAGGGAAAACGCAAAACAGGGCTCGCTGCCAATACAGCTGAAACACATATCCTAAGGAGCCAATTCCTACTCGGGAACAGAGCCTTACAAGTCTTGTTTTCTCACATCACAAAAAGATTGATGTCCAAAACCCAACAGAGGGTAAAAGGTGGTTCTAGGTAAGTGGCCTTTATGGACCACTCATGTTTAAACTCCCAGGGATGTGGATAGCTTGAATGGAAGCATTGAGCTTTACTGCCTTGTCCCATGCAAGGGTAGCTTACTGACATAAAACTGTGGACCCAGTACCCCTTTGTTTGCTGGAATTTGTGTGCAACTGAGCTGTATTTTGCAAGCAACTTGAACAGCTGGATATTATGAACATCATATATGCAATAGATACAATCCTTTTTGCTACAAATTACTTTGGATTGTGACTGTTAAAGGATGTGAGAATTTTTCTTTTCTTTTTTTTAATATAGTTTTTATTTTATTTTTTTAATATTTACAATCTTATGCGCTTAAATTTCTTACAACATCAAAAAGGAAACAAAACGGTATTTACAGATTAGTGACTTTTCACATATTAACATGTCTTACATGTGTATTTATCGTACCAATCATAAAACTTTTCCCATAACGATGTGAATAGTTGACTTCGTTTGTTCTTTATTTTGGTTGTCAAATTATCCATTTCCATGGTTTCAAAAAGTTTATTTATAAATTCTTCCTGCTTCGGTGTTTTTTCCATCTTCCAATATCTTGCATAGAGGATTCTTGCGGTGGTGATTCCATGGATAATCAGTCTTTTTGTGTTTATCTCACAGTCTAACACAATTACATTTAATAAAAAGAGTTCTGGCTTGAAAGGAATAGCGATTTGAGTTATTTCCTGGAGAGTTTTTTGTATATATAACCAATATTTGGTGGCCTTCCTGCAGGTCCACCACATGTGGTAATATGTGCCTTTGTTTTTTTTTACATTTCCAACATGTGTCTGTACTTTTACCTGAAAACTTAGCCAATCTATCGGGCGGAAGATGCCACATATAGAACATTTTATATATGTTTTCTTTAAGCACTGTTGCTGTTGTGCTTTTAATATTTCTCTTCCATACTTCTAACCATGCATCAAGTTCAATGTTATAGCCAAGATATTGTGCCCATTTCACCATATTTGGTTTAACCCATTCATCAGTCATCTTATCATTAGTAAGTATATCATAGATTCTTTTGATTGGCTTAAAATCTGCCTGAAGCCATGCTTTGTCTAATTCCGTGGACAATTTATAAAAGCCTGTCTTCCTGTCCAAATTATATCTTGATTTAAGTTGGTTTAACTCCCACCATGTTAGTTCTATGTCCAATGTTTTAAGTTTTTCCTCATTGTGTAGTTCTTGATTTCTATTTAATAATAGTTCATAAGGTATCGTTTTCTCTTTAGTTAGAAGAGTCGGCTTAATAAGTGCTTCCAATGGGGCTACCCAGTTGGGTATTTTTTGGTAAAATTTGTACTTAATCTCTTTCCAGATTTTAAATAAATAGCTCTTTAAAGAAGGTCTGGGTTCTAAGAATTGGTATATTTTGAAAAAAAAAATTAAGGCGTGGGAGGATATTCATCTTGGTAAGGGCAATACGTCCCATAAGGGAGATTTGTAGTTTTGCCCAGGTTTCCAGATCTTTTTTGATTTCCCTTAGTATTTTTAGATAGTTATCTTTATAGAGTGAACTGCATCTGTTCGTTATATTAATCCCCAAATATTTAACCTTTTTTACCACCTCAAAATTTGTCTTTTCTTGTAATTGCTTTCCTATTTCCTTAGAGCAGTTTTTAGTTATAATTTTCGTTTTAGTATTATTAACTCTAAAGCCTGCCACTTGACCAAATTTTCCTAAAGCTTGTACTAGTGGGCCTATCGATGTAACAGGGTCTTCCAGGATAAATGCCATATCATCGGCGAATGCTAGCAGTTTAAAAGATTCTTTTTTAATGTCTAATCCTTTTATCATCTTTTCTTCTCTGACTACATCACAGAGTGTCTCAAGTATAACAATAAATAATAGTGGGGAGAGTGGGCATCCTTGTCTAACCCCTTTCTGTATAGGAATTTTCCTTGTTGTGTCCCCATTAAATGTTACTGTGGCCTCTTGCAATTGGTAAATCCTTTTTATCATCATACCAAATTTTTCCCCACAGTCCCATTGTTTTAATTGTCTCATCATAAATTCCCAACTCAACTTATCAAACGCTTTTTCGGCGTCTAGGAAACAGAGTGCCAGCTGTTTATTGTGATGATTCTCATAATACTCTAATACATTCAGAAAGATCCTTATGTTGTGTTTAGATTGCCTTCCAGGCAAGAAACCAGTTTGATCATTCTGAATTATCTGCATTAAGATCTTTTAAAATCTATTTGCGAGTATTGTGGCGTAGATCTTGTAGTCCACATTTAACAATGAAATCGGGCGGTAGTTTCGTATATCTGTGCGGTTTGTCTCTTGTTTAGGGATTAAAGTAATAATCGCCTCCTGCCAAGTTCCTGGACTCTCTTCTCCTTCGTAGATATTGTGTATTGTTCTGCTTAAAAAAGGTGTGATTTGGTCTTTAAAAACTTTATAGAATTCTGTTGGCAGTCCGTCCGGACCCGGCGATTTTGCTATTTTTTGTTTCTTAATACTCTCTAACACCTCTTGAGGCGTAATTGGTGCATTTAAAATTTCTTTCTGTTCTACACTAAATTTTTTCCTAATATAAGAGTTTAAATAATTTTGGATTTCCTCCTTTGATTTATTTTCTTGTTTATACAAATCTTCATAAAATCTTTCTATTATTTCTTTTATGTCTTGCATGCTTGCACATATTTTACCTTTCTCATCTTTCAGTTCTTTTATATAACAGGCTGCTTTGTCTTTTTTAATTTTATATGCAAGCCATCTAGTAGGCTTGTTTGCATTTTCAAATAAAAACTGCTTGTTGTATGTTATCTTTTTTGCCAATTCATCATTTAACATGCAGTTAAGGAGGTGTTGTTGTTTTTTTTAATTTACTCTTATATAATAGTTTGCTGGGGTCTCTCTTTAACTTTTCCTCTTCTTTTTTAATTTGGTTTGTTAAGTCCAAGTATTTATGTTTTCTCTGTTTTCTCATCCAACTTTCCTGGCTAATCATTTTTCCTCGAATATAGGTCTTAAATGTATCCCAAATCACATGTAATTTCACATCTGGTGTGTTATTTCTCTTTAAAAAATCCACAATATCTACCTTACAATTCTCTACAAATAAATCATCATTCATAATCCAGGGACGCATTGACCATCGAGTTTTTTTGAATGGTTCTAGAAACGTTATCATTAGTGGATTATGGTCGGCAAATGTTGCAGGCAAGATTTCAACCTCCTGGGTTTCCCGTAACAAAGTTACGGATGTCCAAACCATGTCAATACGCGACCATGACTTAAATCTATTTGAAAAGAAAGTATAATCTTTTTTCTCGCCGTTTTTAACTCGCCATGTGTCAATCACTGAAAATTCATCTGCCAAGTTATATAGTGACTTGGGTAGCTCATTTCCTTTCGTTGTTCTAAGATTAGATGTTTTCCTGTCTAGTAGGTTGTCAGATACCACGTTAAAATCTCCCATCACACATAAATAATCAAAAGTAATTTTTGCTATTTGGTTTCTAAGCTCTTCAAAAAGGGTTTCCTGGTTTTGATTGGGCGCATATATGTTAACCAACAGCAATGACCTCGATTGCCTTTGTATTTTCACCATCACCGTACGGCCATCTTCTGATACAAAAACAGCTTCAGGATGCAAATATTGCTTAACATATGTTACTACACCTTTTTTTTATTATTCTTATCCACAGAAACAAATTTTTCACCTATTTTTTTACAGTCTAAGAGATGCACATCTTTTTCCTTAATATGGGTTTCTTGAAGACAGACAATGTCTGTCTTCAGCTTTTGAATTTGCAAAAAAGTTTTTTTCCTTTTTTGCGGAGTATTTAATCCGTTTACATTAATAGACAAGATCTTAATTGTGCCCCTGGTCATGGTTGTTATTTTTCCCATTTTCCTTCCTTGCTTGCTGTCTTGTTATCACTTGTAGCAAGGTTTGTTTTTTGTATTTTTTAGTTTTGGAACTCTTAGTTGCATTCTTACCCTTAGCTCCTTCCTGTGTTTCTGATTCCGAATCACTGGATTCTTCTCCAGACAGTCCTATATCCTTACCATATTTCTTTTGAAAGTCCTCCAATTTAAAAAAGGAGGTTATGCTATGCCTTTCCCCCTTATAAAAAAAAGAAATTCCCTCTGGGAGTAGCCACCTATATGATATTTGGTTTTTTCTCAGAGCAGCGGCCAGATTCTGATAGTCTTCTCTCTTTTTTCTTACCCTCCATGGAACATCCCGTTGAATTTGAATTTCATTTCCCTGTATGTTAAGTGTATTTGATTTGGTGTTTTCTAATATTTTCTCTCTTATGTTCCTTTTATAGAACCTCATGTGCACTTCTCTTGGTGTATTATTACGTCTTGCAAAAGCGGAGTTCTTCCTGTATACCACCTCTATTTCATTATCCAAATCATACAATGCATCTTGGCCTAGCCAGTCTTTTAATGCTAACACCATTGTCTCTTTTATATTCTCTGACTTTCCTTCAGGCACATTCTAAAATCTTAAGACTAATATTGATTTTTCCATTTCATAGGTAATAAATGAGTTTTCTAAAGTTTCATATTCTTCCTTCAGTTCCATGATTTGTTGTTCTAATACTTCAAACCTTTCTTCTGTCACTATCTTTTCTTTTTGTAGATCTCTTATATCTTGTTTATTCTCCTGAATCTGAGTTTTGATTTCTCCCATTTGGGCAGTTAATTGTTGAGTAATTACATCAAGTTTTTCTGCCAGTTTGTTCTGAAATTTTTCTTGCATCGGTTCCATCATTTTAATAATTAGATCTGGTAAGGTTGTTTGTATAATATTGTTCATTGTTTCTGTAATGTTTTCATTTATTTGGGCATTAATCTCTTTAATGTTTGCTTGGCTTAAGCCAGGAGCACCTGAAAAGGACATTTTCCTTCCCCCTGTTGCCATATCCTACACTTTATTGTTAATTACCCTCTTAAAGTTTCCCCCTACACCTCTATCTATAACTTACTATTATCTATTTATTATCTATTCTCTATTGTCTATATCTAAATCTATATATCTGTATCTTAGCCTATACCTCTAATTATTTTAATATCTTATGTTGTTCTAATTCTACTCAATTTTGTAATTAACTCTAATACTATCTTATAACTAACTAACCTAATGGTACTTATCTTATATTGCTTATTTTCAGTCTTTTAATACTATATTACTGTTCTTTCCCAACACTCTGGCAATTCCGTCTCTCTCTCTAAACATATAAATCAGCCAACAAACAAAATTATTTTAAACAGTTCTAACCCAACAAATAATCATATATATAGCACATGGTATGTATCCGAATAGAAGCGACACACATTAAAAGGCAGCCCAGTAAATACCCAAGCGTATAAGTAGTAGAATCTCAAAGCTTGCTTGCTCGCGTCGCCTCACGTTTCGCAAAAGGGCTCCACACCAAAAATCAGGCCGTTATTAAAGGTCTGTTGACAATAAACGTTGGTGAAAGCCTCTCCTTCAGATCAGGCTAAAAGTCATGCAGCAGACCCACTCAATCAATTTCCACTGTGTACGATTTGTTTATCGAGTCTGTGTGACTCACACTGACCGGGTCCGTCCACTAAGCAGTCCTCCGGTGTCTTCCCGTTGCCACAGACCTTAAAAGACTTCGTTCTTGTTTTCTGCTTTTAAGACTTCTCCCAATCAGCAGGTCACCACAAAAAACGACCGGAGCACTCCCAAAACAACCAAAGATTTTAAAGTTTAAAGTGAGTTGAAATCACTCATAAGCCTTAATGCCTCATTTCGTCCTTGTTTCACTCTCCCCCCGCAGGTCCTTCCGTCGATCGATCACTCCGCGGGCTGCTCATTCAGTCTCGCTCAGTCTCGTCCTCTACACCAACACGCCCGCACGCTCAGTCATGCACCGTCCCGCTCCACCCACAGGTCTCCCGGAGAGCAGGTAAGACTCACCGTAGGTCTCAGTAATATTGCACGCTATCTGTCTTCACGGCACACACCTTTGTAAATAGGGGAATTCGCCGCCGTTTTGTTCCTTTCAGTTCTAAGGGCGCAGCTTGGAGTCCACGCTTGCCATGACTCCCCTTGTCTTCTCTCTTTGCTTTTGGTCGAGGCTGTCACGGCGCGGTGGGCCGCCGCACTGTCCACGCCACCAGCCAATGACCCTGCAGAAAAGACTCCCTCCAGGAGTTTTTTTTTTAGGGGTGAAACCCCTCTATAGAAAGAAGAATTCTGCCACGGCACAGAGCTAAGTCTCCGTGCGTCCTGCAGCCGCTGCGACCGGAACCGGAACCAGGATGTGAGAATTTTTCATTAGTGTAATTATGGATATTTAATTATGTTGGTTGATATCAGTAAAATCTTCTGTAGTAGTAATTGTCAATTAGTTATTTGTCATGGGTTTGGGTTGGTTTCATTTACATGATTATTTCTGTGATTCTCTCTTGTTGCTATTACTGTCTTATATTTATTATTTATTTATTATTGGGATTTATATCCTGCCTAGCCGGCATTAGCCGGCTCAAGGCGGCTCACAAAGGTTAGACAGAACAATATAATTTACCATAAAATTACAACTTAAAATACACACAATCCACAAAGGATCACCAGATTTTGCAAATTGCACAGAAATTGGCAGCCAACATTACTTCCAAGGTGGAGCACAGCAATTTCCAGGCCCCCAGAAATTTACCCAAACAGAACAGACAAAGGTCATCACTTTGGGTCATCTCTGCCCACATCAGGAGCATTTTTTGAAAAGGGCTTTTTGAGCCATGAAAGGGACTCAGAAGCTGATGTAGCTTCAATGAATCTGGATGAAATTCTCTCGACTGTAGTTGGAGACTCCAAAAACATGATCTTTGGTGGAAAAAGAAGAACTGGAGGGGGGGGGTGCTGCTCAGGAGTGTGTACTCCCTGGGCAGGAACAAGCTTCTGACTCTGGTGCATGGCAGTCCTGGAGACTTTTAGCTGTAAAGACCTATCCGATGGCAGGCCTGCTCATGCACAGCCCCCACGTCGGACTGCACAGATCGATGATGAATCCTAGAGATCCTTCCCAGGTAATTAAGAAGCCACTTGATTCCAGTGTTCTGGAAAGCTCAAGATAATAGTAACAGAACAAGAAAAGGAAAATTCAAGATGCATCTAATGAAACATAGGCTAGAGACCATTTGAAGGATCATTCTGGGATAGTGAAATTGGCGCTTTGCCACCTATCTCCTATTCTGCCACCCTGTGTCAGCTCAGTGATTTTCAGAAGACTTTTACAGAATAAGAAAAGGTTTCTCAACATGGAGCACCAGGTATTTGGAATCATCAGTGCCTTTTTTGATATTTTTTGGCGCACCACTTTGAAGAAGCATTCCAACTGGATTCCCAGTTAAATGCAATGAACTCTCAAAATGCCACTCTACCTATAATGCATGTTGATTGCCATTAAATTTCTATCTGATAAAAATCACAGAAGGGAAGTATTTTCATGTGATACATTCATATGTATTATTTCTTGTGTCACTGGAACTCTCCATTCTCTCTTGCTCTTTCCATAGTGACCCTTCCCCTTCTACAAGCTTACCACTTGTACACTTTTCCCATTGTCTTCACTGAATAATGTAGCTCAGGTTTTTATTAATAGTGGCCACTGGGATCTCATACACTCAAAGAACATCCCTGTTACATTAGTATTGCATGTGCACATCAAAGCATTCACAATGCAGTCTTAAGCAGAAGTATATCCTTATAAACTCACTGGCTCAATGGGTTTAGAAAGATGTTTATTCTACGTGCTTCCCAAAGATATGTGCATCTCACATTAAAGATATTTGCTATGTGCTACAAACACATTTGTTTGTATTATTCTTGTTAATTCCCTCCCCACACACATATACACACTTCCCTTTTTGTCTTTCTCAATGGACCAGAATTGCATAGTGTGACCCTACTAATTTTTGTCTCCTGTTTTTTTGTGTGTGCTGTTAGGAAACAGATTGTCAAACTCTAAGCCAACACCATAAAACAATTACACAAGATTACTTTATTGTGGTTTCTCACTGTGCCCTTGCTTCTCCTACCTTTCATCTCAATGTTCTTGATACTAAGTGGGTCAAGCATGATGCTTCCTTCCTCTGAGGCTATCCAGGAGAAACTAAGAATGGTTAGAAAAGAAAATCTCAGTTTTTTCTTTCTTTTTCTTGAAGAGACTGGAAGGTACCTTGGCAACTCAATCTGTGTACTGTTTCTAAAGCATCCTTTTAGAAAAGTCAGAGTAAAAAGAATACTAAGCAGGCTCAGGTTTCAGGAGCTGTGAACAGGATGCCATGGTAAGCCAAATTCGGGTCCTGCATAGTCTCCCACATACTCAACTTTTCTTAACACTCAAGGAATAACTAACCATTGTTAAAGGCATGCATCCCTGCATAAGAACATAAAGAAGAAACCTGGTGCAGCAAGATACACTTGGTCCAGAGTTCTCTACAAGAATTACAGCAACTAGCAGGTTCCAGGTGATCTAACATAAATTAGTGGTCCAGCAACTATAATTTACTTTCCAGCCACCTCAACTATTAAAATTTATATTGATCTATAACATTTTTTAAAAATAATCTCCAGACATTAACATCTGTCTATGAATATAATATCATATGTAACAGCAAACCCTGAAGGAGACTTCTGTGTAAGTTAAATGCTTATTTCAACGTTTTAAACACTAGTTGTTAAATATTACCTCATTAATCTGTGATTTTTGTTAATGGGACCAAGGTGACTATACTATTAATGCAACCCATACTAGTGTTAAGTGTGGTTTCCAGTCCTATGTGGTTTGCCATCCACAGAGTGCAAAAGCAGAAAGATTACCTAACCTCTAGCATGTGAGAGATAGTTACAGTCTAGGGATGAAATTTAATGCAGGTTTTGTAGGTTTTCAGTCAGACTTTACTGGGTACTATATGGAGAATGGTTTTAAAGTTGCCTAACTTTAAAACCATTCTCCATGTAGTACCCAGTAAAGTTTTCATACTTCCTTCTATGCATGCTCAGAAACACATATGGATTGGGATGACACTCTCTAACCCAACTCTTTGTCAAAATTCGCTCTCTGACATGTTTTTATTTAACGTGACAATGCCTTTTCATAAAATACTATTTCCAAAAAAGAGTACTCCTTTCCAGAGTCCTGCATTATGGCTTTGTCCCATTTCAAACATTTTCCTTGTGTGGAATTTGAAACACATCCAGTTCTTTATCAGATTCTTTGATAGGCACTCACACACACTCCTGTCTTCTTAACGTTATATTTTTACTCTCTTTTCTTCACCTTGAAAGCTGTGCATAAATTTTGCCTTAGAGTCCTCAATTATCTTTTATCAACCCCAATCATACTTTCTCTCATAACAACAAGCTTAATTAAATGTCACACATATTATATTTTACTTGGTCTACAAATAATGTTGACTAAATATAATCTGAAAATAATCTCATGTACATAAATTAGGTAATGGATAATTTTACAGATAAATCATTACAGGGACACAGACACGCACATAGTAAATTACTAAAATTGCTTTATTTTACAATAATCAAAACATTGCTTCCTCCACAAAATAGGCTATGCGGAGGGTAATTTGTGAACGACACTCAGAAAGAGGTCAGCTACAAACAGTAGTTCAGAACTGTAGTAGAAGCAGTTTACTGGATCTTCTGCATATTAGATAGTTCAGAATACCTCAGCCTGATTGCTCAACTGTCCAGTTTAAATGATGTTCCTGTCTAATTCATTAAATTACCAGTACCTTATTAACTCATTAAATAATCAAAAGGTTCCATTTTAAGTTACAGATCTGCACAAATGAAACAAGTCTCCCACTTAACTGATGTAAATGGCAAATTGTTTGTCAAATCTCCAAAATAACCAATGCCTTCACTTTTCATCTTTGCAGCAGACACCATTTCATTAATTACTCACAGGTACTGCAATTTTATTTATGCAGGAAAAGTCACAAAATGGAGCTTTATGAAAATTGCTCAGTTTTGTGATTTAGGTAGAAACTTGGTTTTATTGATAAATTACCAAACATCACCAAGTTTTGACGAAGAAATAAATTTGACATATTTCCTGAATAAAGGAATTTCCGAACAACATTCTAAAAAAGCCCTTTTCACACCAAGACCCTTTTCAGTGTGCTAAAAATCGTCAGTGTACAGGCATGTGTTATCAAATGCAACAGGTTTTTGTTTTAAATTCAGTTCTGTTGAAGTGAATGGGTTTGGCAGAGTTACAACTTGGGGTGCCTGTATAAATAGCCCACATACACACACACACACCCCATTAAAGGCCTATCTAGTATGTGAAACATACATGTAAATAATCGTTCCAATCTGATAGCATATTACAAAGAGTTTAATGTGTACTTAATGACTATCTTAATTCTATCTATTGGCATGCATTGGTACTAGTCCAGCAGTATCCATATATATGAATAAAATATGAAGAAAAAGATGTTTTACCTGGCAGAATGCTAAACAAAGTTTAAGTCCAATGGCACCTTTAAGACCAACAAAGTTTTACTCAAGGTAAAAACTTCCGTGTGCAAGCACACTTCTTCAGATACTTCAGATACAGAAGGCTGTACTTCAAAGACATTAATCAAGGTGGCAATTAAGACTTTACAGTTTGAGCATTTAAAACCTTTTTGTAATCCTGATTGGCTGATGATGAAGCATGCTGTGTTATTGTTTATTTCAGACACCCAATTGCAAAGACGTCTCAAATTACTGTATAACGTTATGCAGATTCTTCTTTTAAATGCTGCTTAGAGAAGTAACGGTCACTTATGAAACACCCTGATTTCTTGTATGACATGATCCCTCATAAAGGGTACCAAATCTATACGTAGATATAGTGTTAACTAGAGCATAAGGTAGAGATCAAAACAGCAATACTATTACTGTAATTTTCATAATAGTAATTAAAGCCTTTGAATAAACCAGCTAAATTCAGTTGTGATGGTCAGGGTCCAGTGAGCTACCTTAGATATATTCAAGGATGAGCATAGCTGTGTGTTTTTGTGATTTTTGTTGTCTTTAAACAGCTGAGTTGCTAGATCATGCTCAATGATCATACAACTCCTCTCAATTTCAAAAGCAGTTTGCCATGCTGCCTTTGGTAACTGCTGTTAATGAAATACAAAATCAAAGACCCCATAAGGACAAGTTATGTAGTTCTTCAGAAAGGTAAAGCAACTGGATTATAGACTATCTATCCCCTGATCAAGTAAGGGCAGTCTGTATCCAGCAGCTGGTCTGCAAATGATATTCTTGTTTCTAAATTTTAGTCATACAGAAGCAGCATACAAACACCATGATTAACACTATGTGGTTGCTTGAAGTATCCATGATTATCAGTTAGTGCAGCAGATAACATAAACTAACCAGAGCCTGCTCCAAAATTCCAGTTTGTCTTAGGGCTGCCAGCCCCCAGGTAGGGCCTGGGGATCTCCCGCTTTTACAACTGATCTCCAGCTGACAGAGATCAGTTTCCCTGGAGAAAATGGCTGCTTTGAAGGGTGGACTCTATGGCATTGTTCCCTGCTGAGGCCCCTCCCTAAACCCCGCACTCTCCTGGCTCCACCCCCAAAGTCTCCAGGTATTTTCCAACCCAGACTTGGCAACCCAGTTTGTCTGCTGCTTCTGAGAGCCAACTGAAGCAGGAAAGGCCAATTAACCAGCATTTCTACAAACTTCAGATCCATGTAACCAGTTTGTGGCTTTCCAAGTAACCAGCAGTAGAAGGCTGACCTGTATTTGATTATTATACACAGGGCTTTTTTTAAAAAAAAAAAAGAGGTGCCAGAACTCTCAAGAGAGAAATGACGTTTTCAATCTGTGCACTGAAAATTCATGAACTTTTAAACATTTTTGAAAGAATTTTGTCAAACTCCGTTCTGCAACGTTCCTCCAGAAAAAAATGCCCTAAGTATACAAAACATGGGTTTAACCAAACCATGGTTTAATGGCCATGGTGTAGTGTGATATTTGAATGCAGCTGTTCAGATGGACAAGACTGTCATCTGCAACATTACCCTTTCTGTTAAACAAATGACAGTAGCCCCATTTACAAGTTACAGTAAATGTACAATCTTTGTACAATGTACACTTGATTTTTGTTCATATACATGTTGATTAATTCTCATGTTACATTCAATGCATGTACAACTGAACATGTGATTTAGACCCTACAGTTATCTACCTACCAGTTCTTAGGTTGATTTGTAAAGCTGACACACATTGGCGCTTTTTTACAAACATTCAGTCCCGATACATAACAAAACATCTGTACACTTGTACATGCACTATGAATGCATGTACATGTGTAACATTCAGTGTAATATGTAAACAACAGTCTTCTCTTGGGTGGAAACAACCATGCAGAAGACACCTTGCAAATGGTTGGTCTCTGGAGTATAATACTAATGTAACATTAAACAATAATTGCAGTACGTTTGGTGAACTGAATAATAAATACACTGAAGTGAAGTTCCATTTTACAAATATCCCCAGGCAGTCAACACATATAAAATTATTTCCATAAGGTATAGTCCAGCCAATGTTTAAATTATACAGTCCACTGAAGTCAATGGACTTACAAGGGTGTAACTCTGCTTAGCATTGCACTATTACTTACTCTTCAAGGATACAGACTCCCAAAAGGCATAACACTGAATACCAAGCTTAGGATCATCATGAACATTTTAATAATTTCAGAGGGGAGAACTAAGCACATGCTTAACTCTCCTACTGGAAAATACACAGAACTTAATTACTGTTAATACACCAAATAAAAATAAAGAACTAGACTGAACTGCTATGGTTTATATAAGTGGACTCAGGGGTCATTTGGGGCTGGAGCAAGGCGGAACCCAGGAGTGGGCACTAGGGCAGCCACGGGCCAAATCAGATTCTCTGATCTGATTTGGCCCACCGCCGAATTGCCATCGAAATTTGGCAGTGGCTTTAAAAGCGGCAGTGGCTTTAAAAGTAACTTTTTTCCCCACCATAGAGAACAATGGAGGGGATGGGGCAACCCGTTTGGGGGCTCGTAGAATTGGACTCCGTGGTCCAATCTTCTTGAAACTTGGTGGGTATTTCAGGGAGAGGCCCCAGCAGCTACCCTGCAAGCTGGAGCCTCTCCCTCAGACCTCCTCTCCTCCAGCCCCTCATATACCCTATGAGGTTTTGTCATTGACTTCAGTGGCCCTTAGGGTATAATGGGGCTGAAACTGACATTCGGACAGCCAAATGACTCCTGAATCGGCTTGCATTGCTGAAACTGACATGTGGGGGTCATTCGGTAGCTGGAACAGATGTGGCCTGATTTGGCCCGATCTGAATCGGACCAAAAATTTTTTATTTACGCACCCCTAGTGGGCACAAATGGCACTGGTGGAAAGCCCCTCCCCCAGCTCCCAGAGAGCCTGTGGAGGAAGTGAAGTGAGAAGGGGTTTAAAGTTTAAACCCCTTCTGTTTAGAGTTGCGCAGCAGCACAATCTTTCCATTGTATTCTATGGGGCCCTTCTCGCTTTGGTCCCCCCCGCCCGCCTTGGCAGGCCAGCTGGGGAAAGGAAGGGGAGGCTTTTGAAGATGCCCCCTTTTGCTTCCCTTTCTGACACACTTCCGATGATGTCAGGGGGGTAGCATATGCTAATGAGTTATGCTAATAGGTATTCTAATGAGCTCCTGAACCTCTTTTTCTATGAAATGACCCCTGAGTGGACTTATTTCAAGTTTCCCTTTTCAACAATTTTACACAGCCTGTTTACAAGAAGAATGACTCAGCCTTTAAAATGATCTTCACTCCAGAAAGCAACGCAATTGCATGTGGAAATGATATGGAAAACAAATTTTGTAACCTCAGCTACACAGAGAAGCAAATCGAAATTTATATATCCTTGTATAACTGACATTAAATCTTCCAGGGTTACAAGGTCTCATGCTCAGTAGCATTTTTATATGAGAATTTAGCAACTCTCTGGGTCAGACGTCATAAGAAAACTGCACTCATTTTATTCTTCCCAGGCCTTTAAAAGTTCAAAAGAAACAGTTCTTGCTAAGAGTAGAATCTTGTTATGTCTTTTGTTCAAATGAGCTTCCCAATAAAAGAATTTCTTCCTGATATGCTAGTATTCTTGCTAAAGCACTAAAAGTACGAAAGAGTTATAATTTCCACCCAAAATAATCCACTAATTTTGTATTTGGGCAACAGAACAGAATTGAAATACTGATCAATTACTGTTCCTGGACAGGTCAATTGACCACCTACTATTTGCTGTAGTAACATACCACCAAATATTCCATATTTTTCATATTTTAATAATCTGTACACTGCCTGGAGCCCCACAAAGTGGGGATTAGGTGATTCAAAAATATAAATTGTGTGTGTGTATAAAAGCCCAATGTATTGGCAGCACTCCCATTGGCTGTGCTGTGTGCTCCATCAGCCATTGGCCCATCAACCGCCACTCAAGAGTATGCACGGGCCATTGGCTGGGGGCTGGGTCCACTCTTCTCCCCTGCCCACTGCTGGATTGGCCACTGTTCCCTCTCAGAATAAACTGCCAAAACGGCTTTCTCTCCTGATGAAGATGCTTCTACTGCTTGGCTCCTCTATGGCTGGCTGGCTACTGAGGTGAGCCAGCGGTTGTCAAACCACTCTCTTCTTCTCCTGCTCACTTTCCCCTCAATGGCTGTTGCTAGGCAATCAAGCTTGGTTCTCTCAGTAAAAAGGCAGGGGGAGGAGACCCTTTCCAGGCCTACTTTGTGGGGAATTCATTGCGGCCAGCCCTGACTAGGGTTGCCAGCTCCAGGTTGGGAAATTCCTGGGGATTTTGTGGTAAAGTCTACGGAAGCCAGAGTTTGGGGAGGTGAGAGACCTCAGCTGAATAGAATGTCATAGAGTCTACCCTCCAAACAAGTTATTTTCTCCAGGGGGAGAGAAATCTGTTGCCTGGAGTTCAGTTGTGATACCAGGCAATAGCATAGCCAGTGTGGCATAGCAGTTAGTACTTCAGAGCAGGGTCTGCCAGACCCAGGTTCTTGCTGTGGAAGCTGACTAGGTAATTTTGGACTAGTCACAGACTTTCAGCCTAACCTACCTCACAGGGTTGTTGTGCAAATCAAAAGGGGGAGAAGAGAATGATGTAAGCTGCTTTGGTCCCCACTGTGAAGAAAATTGTATTTTTCCTCCTGGGGAACAACAGTTGCCAATCTCCATGTGAGGGCTGGAGATCACTCAGAATCACAAGTGCTCTCCAGATGGCAGAGATCAGTTCCCCTGGATAAAATGGTGGACTCTGTGTCATTATACCCAGCTGAGGTGGCCACCCTACGACAGCCAGTGTGATGTAGCAGTTAGCGCTTCAGAGAAGTGTTTGCCAGACCCAGATTCTTGCTGTAGAAGCTGAGTGGGTGATTTCAGACCAGTTACAGACTTTCAGCCTAACCTACCTCACAGGGTTGTTGGGCAGATCAAAAGGGGGAGAGGAGAATGATGTGAGTTGCTTTGGCCCCCACTGCAAAGAAAGACTATACGCTTCCTAGGTAGAGGCTGCAGGGAGGGGGGATAAATGGAAAGCTGAAGTCAGAGGCAGATAGGTTGATAGTTGGCTGGGAAGGAGATACCCTCCAAACCAGTCATTTCCTCCTGGGGAACCATTGTTGCCAATCTCCAGGTGAGGGCTGGAGATCACTCAGAATTACAACTGCTCTTCAGGCGGCAGAGATCAGTTTCCCTGGAGAAAACAGTGGACTCTGTCATTATACCCTGCCAAGATCACCACAGCAAATTGATGCACAGCCTCTTTCTAGAGCCCGTTGTATTTATTTCCACAATGGGCCTTATTCCTAGTAAATAAATAAATCCCAAAAAATGCCACTGTATAGGTGAGACTTAACTTTTGTTCTTATTTTCTTATTTGTTCAGGTGAGTAGCTGTGTTGGTCAGAAGCAACAGAACAAAGTAAGAGTCCAGTGGCACCTTTAAGACCAACAAAGTTTAATTCTGGATATAAGCTTTTGGGTACATGCACACAAAAGCTTATATCCAGAATTAAACTTTCTTATTTGTTATCCATCATCCAGTGCCTCCTGGTGCCTAGACCTGTTTTAGACCTGAGGACAGACTTGGCAGCATAGCAAATCATTTACTGGACACTATTATAACTGCAGGCATTTCCAACAGTTTTTAATTGGTGCTGTTGCAATACTTACTATTCCATTTCATTTCTCAAAAATTTTGTAGCTAGAGGCTGACCCTAGTGTTTCAGGATACAAACCAAAGAAAAAAGTATTCTGTGAACACTGGAGTAGTTGAATGTCTTGGAAGAGGGCTACAGTTCCATAGACTTTCAATCCAGGTATTAATAAATGAGTGTATAGATGTGTGGAAGCAAATCAAAAGTAATACTGAATGCAGCAACTATAACACCTTTAATACTGAACATTCAAAATCTGAACCAAGGTTTTTTGTTTTTTTTGTTTTTTTAAGAAAACAAACCAGAAACAAAAATGAAAATAACTTCTAAACATATTCCTAACAACAACACATTTCTGGCTACTATATCAGACACGGAAGACTCAAAACTGCTGTCAGAAATATATTTTCTCCTTCCTTAGAAGGGAAAATCCCTTTCTCATCAGAAAAAACTTACAGTAGTTCTGCAGCATAATCCACTGTTTTCACTACAACATCTACAAGAAAGGATAGGGGTCAGGCTGTCTCATTTATAATTTCAGTTTATAACTAGCACATTCTTTTTAAGAGAGATGGTACAGTTAGAATTTTTATAGCTATAGGTGTCTATTTCTTAATGAATTTATAGAATTCATTTAACATATTTCTCTGTCCTTTATCACAAGCTACCGAGGATAACAGTTATGTTGGTTTAG
The DNA here is from genome assembly GCA_029233225.1 of Lepidodactylus listeri. Taxonomy (NCBI): domain Eukaryota; kingdom Metazoa; phylum Chordata; class Lepidosauria; order Squamata; family Gekkonidae; genus Lepidodactylus; species Lepidodactylus listeri. Next base: position 69,698,537 of record JARCFY010000008.1, read on the forward strand.
AACTTAACAAAATGGAGCATGGAACAGAAGTGCCCTGAAAGCATATTTGGCAAAACAGACTATTTAGCAAGAATAGATCACATCCTCTTGTTTGTTACATATAGGAAGCAAGCTATTGTTCACATGGGTTCAAAGTTCAACATCTTGCAGCGCTTGTTCTTCCCTATTCCATAAATAACAGATAACATAATCCCACCATGCCAAGAACACCCAACACTACGCTTAAACATTCATTTGGACCATCTACTCACAGACATCTTTTGATGAAAAGAAAACCTTTCCCAAGAATCAGAAATAATCTCAGTGACCAAAGACTTTTCCTGAAGGAACACAGCAGCTTCAATATATAATTCTCCTAAACTAGTACAATGCATGTAATTGTGCCTGCCAATCTATTAGACTGCCATTCCACCAGGGAACTCAGAGTGGTGTACATGGTCTGGGGCAGCTAGACTTTGTAAATATTAATGAAGCAAAGAAACTGCCATACAAAGTTATTTTTGAACACTTGCTAATCTCTCTCTCTCTCTCTCTCTCTCTCTCTCTCTCTCTCTCTCTTATCTCCTCAAGAACCTTGGTGTTAAATGTGACTTAAATGCTTTTGCTATTAGCTAGTTCCTTCTCTCTGCCCTCTGAGAATCCAGCAGGAGCTGCCAAAGTGGGAGAATGGGGTAGGGGTAGGAGCCTCACACACTTGAGTTTATTGATAAAGCATCAAGACAAAAATGTAAAACATGACTTGGACTTTCTTCTACTATCCTTTTAAAGACTAGAAGTACAAACATCAGCTGCTTACAATGGTAACCATCAGTGTGAGGTAAGCACTACTGCTTCCTTAAGTCTTCACTGGCTCAGATGATGCCTCTAGACCAAGGGCCACCCAGCCTTTTAGCCTATGGAAACCTTTGGAATTCTGACATAGGGTCATGGGTGCAACCACAAAATAACAGTCAAAGGAGATGGAGCCAACCACCAAATGGCTGCCAGAAGAGGTGGAGCCAAGCACAAAATGGTTGCCACAAGAGGCAGAGCAATGACAAAATGTCCAGTAATTGTGCCATGCACAACTCTAATACTAACTCTTCAACATTTCACAAAGTTTGCCATCATGCAGTGAAGATACTTGTGCTATGATGGCAGCTGCTGAATCAACTTTTAAAAAAAATGGCACAGCCAGTCAGATCTCCAGTGGCTAATCAGAAGCCCTTCTGGGCAATAGCCCCACCTGGCTCCCACCCACTTTCTAAAACACTTGGTGGGAACCAGGAAAGTGTTGGTAGATTATATGGTGCCTATGGCCACCACATTGTGGACCTCTGCTCTAGACGGTGCCTTTGTGAGCCAGAGTCAGAGATGAGTTCCTTGTAACTCTGTAGTTCCATGCAGAGACTTTCTTGTAGGAGGGAAGTCCTTCTCCTTGCATCACTTTTCTTGTTTTCTCTCAGCCAAGGGGATGTAAACTTCAGCAGCATCTAGCAGCATCTCTAGTTTCTTGATAATACACAATCCACAGTATGAGAAATGTTTCTAAGAGTATTGTTTTACTACTGTATCATTTGTATCTCTTTTCCTTCTAGCTTTGGGAATTTAGAAGTTATAAAAATGTCTCTTCTTTCTATCACTGCAGTTGATAGTGCTCAATTCCAGTCTCACAAGCTCAAAAGTTACAAGGCAGGAAAGGGAAGAAAGTAACACAAATACACATTCTGAATCAGAGGTCCTGCACACACTCTGAAATGCTCCCACTACAAATTGTGGTTCCAAGTGAAACAGCCTCATCCACAATAGCCCACTTAGGGTAGACTTGCTGATAATGCTTCATAATGGGTGCCAAGCAAGCTGAAGCATGAGCAGAGGACAATGGTGAAATACTACAACACCTTGCACCAGCATGCACCAGTGCCTGTAGGCAACTTTAAAAATTCAGTAAGGTCCTGCTCATACACCTGGATGCTAAGAAATCATCCAGTACAGGCAGAATTTGTGTTCAGACATGAAAATTGCTCATGTAAATTGGGAGTAGGAAGTGGATTTCTTCACACCATTTGGGAAGAGAAACCAAGAAGCTTGTAACCTGGCTGAAAAATACCTTGCAACAGAAAACAAAACAAAACAAGAGATTGATCATGCTAGCACAATGACTTGTGCTCATCGTGCTTGCTCATCTCAGTTTTTTTGATATTCCTCCCCCAAGAGTTTTACCATTATATACTTTTTTAACAGTCCCATGCCTTTAAGAGCTTTTTTTACTAGATTAAATGCCAACACTTCTATGTTTATGAAAGGTAGATATATTAAGTTACTATGGTGATCTCACCCCCTTCACTTCCTCACACTCTGGATTTTCCCTTTTGTCGTCTTTTTCTTCTTTCTGACTGAGCACCCCCTTTAACTATGCTCTTATTCCATTTTGTTTTACTATGGTCTTCTCAGCCAGTCTTTTGAATGTATATTTTTGATGTTGACCCAGCCCAAAGAACTGAGGGAAGAGATAAAATCACCTTTATATATTCTGCTTTTGAAATGACACACGAGAGGCTTTTGAAAGTGCAAAATAAACAAAATGTTTTATTTAACTTGGAGGGGGGAAAGTCTGATGGAAACAGGTATAGGATGTCTGAAGTGAATAAATAACAAAACTGAAGCAACTTTGTATATACCACACTCCAGATAATTTGTTGCCAAGAAGCAAATGCTGCTGCTATTCAGTGAAGTCTGTAAACTTATGAGAGAGGTTGTCTTTTCAGTTTCTGCTTATACACTCAAACATATGTTTCTGAGTTTCATTGACACTTAAATCTTAAGAAGGCAGGAACAAACATCTATGTTCCAATTTCCTTTTTACACAAAACAGGGATCACTCCTTTCTTTAAGAGCTGTTTCCCTTGTTTGACTGGACAGAAATCACTTCTCTGTACTAGAATCTATTTTCCTTCTTAACTGTGCAGGGATTACTTTTCTTCATTAAAAGATATCTCCCTTCTTTTTTGGCTTGAATGAAGATCCTCCCTAATCCACTTACTCTCTTAGCCTCCTTCCCAGTCCATAGTCAGTGCTTAATTGTCTTTTCTTCAACTGTCAGTCCCCAACTGTCATTCCTTAACTGATTCTCTTAACCAGGGCTTTTTTTGGTAGAGAAAGCCCAGTAGGAACTCATTAGCATAATAGGCCACACTCCAGCAGAAATCATTAGCATATTAGGCCACACCCCTGACAGCACAGCTCATTAGAATATTGGGGGGCTGGGAAAGCACAGAGCAGGCATGGAAGCTTGCCTCTTCTACCCGCCGAGCTTCTCCGCCCCACTTCAGCATTGCCTTTCTAGTCTACCCCCCCCCCTCTGAACCAGATGGCTGGGGAAAGGTGCTGCTGAAGTGCCTGGGATCTGCCTTTCAAGTCTCCTACCCTCCCCCCAAAAGATTGGGAAGGGAAGCAGGCATGTTTGCCTGGCTACCACCAAGGCATGCAGGCTGGGGAGACTGAGGGCAGCCAGGCAAACATGCCCCAGATTGGGGAGGGGAAAAAAAGCATTTTCAACGTGCCTGGGTTTCCTGCCTGCCCTTTTCCAGCTGCCACATGTCAGCTAGAGAAGGGAAGGCAGAGAGAGGCTTTTCCTTGTCAATTTCACTCTCAGATGACTGGCAGGGAGTGAAATTGACAAGGAAATCCCTTTTCAGAGGGAAAGAGGGCATTTTAAAATGCAGCCTTTCCCTCTTGTGTGTAACGTGGGGAGGGCAGCATGCTTTGTAGCCACACATGCCAGAGGTTTTGGTTGTAGGCCTGGCCAACTCAGAAGCCAGCCGGATCTTTGTTCCTGTGTGTTCCTGCCCCAAAATAGCCCTGCTTTTAACAAAATTCCATTCAAACAGCCTATCATTTAAAGGTTCTCAGACTCCTAAGCATCAACTCTTTACAGCCCATCACAGTTACCTTATTTAGAAAAGACCTGTTTGTGTTCCAGTAGATTGCATTACGTTACTCCTCTTTTAATTGATTGGCCTGGATTATCTGTGTCTGGAGTAATACCCTTTTTATTGAGTGATAGGGATACTAAAGTTACACCAGCAGTTACAAAATTTATTCCAGTCCTTATGTCCCTTAAGTAATAGATTTAAACAATTCCATTGCTCATGAGGAGCTGCTAAGGGATAAAGGAAAGAAATATAATGATTAGGAAATATTACAACTATCAATTTCATATGCACCCTCGCCAAAAAGAGAGAGAGCAGTCACATTGAACAACACACTTTTTATAAAGTATCTATCCAGTTCTAAGACAGACGACTGAAGATTTATTAGTTTAGATAACAAGAAGCCAGAACTGAGTAATAAGACCTGACAGGGGTATTAGACTGTTTAATAACAACATCCTTAACTCTGTTAACTAGGACAAAGGTTAAAGCTTAAAAGGTAGAGAACATTTTATTTTCTAGCATTATGTGACCATTAAATGAATCTCTTCAAGTCACCCAGTATAATTATTATTATTGTAAAAAGTACAGGAGTAGAGAGAAATATAGAACTATTTCAAAAACAACACAAAGCTCAGTGGGATTTTCCACTTACATAACAGACACATTCCTTAATAGGTTTTTAAAAATTTGTTGAAGGTATCCCCTAGCCTATTTAAGCTAAACATTTACCCTTTGCTCCATTTTAAACTAGTGATATTAGGGATGTTGTTACAGGTAATATCCCTGAATTTAGCAGGAATTCTTGCCTTGTGTAGAGGTTACCCATAGTTTAAACAAACACTTAAGCCATTGGTTATCATGATACACCACACCAAAGAGCCTTGTGTCTTTAACATCTGCAGAACACTGCAAAACGGAGACCCAGGACAACCTCCCATGATACCATCAGAGATAGTTTGTATCTCAGAGGAAGGCCAGGTATTTTGAAGAGTGTGTAGCAGAGGTGTCAGAATCTTCTGGTTAGATCCTCAGTAGACTCTAAAATAACATACACCAACCATGGTAAGCCAGAAAGCCATTGTGTTAGCAAGACATAGTCTGTTTCCTGATTAAAGTGTTATAGAGCAAGCACTGAGAAACCAGATAAAACCACTGTTTACACACTGAGGCTTAAATTCCCAGGCAGTGAGAAATCAGAATTCCTTCTATACATTGAATTCAGAATTCCCTCTATACATCAGAATTCCTTCTATTATACATTGAATTTGGCTGGGAGTTGAGGCAGGACCTTTAAAATGATGTCCCCAATTATGTGCCTTCCAACAAAATCAACTATCGAATGTGACTTATTTAACCTCAGCACAAAGGAATTGTAAGACTTATGTGTGAGAGGCATGCACACAGCTTTTCTGCCATGCTCACATAAGTCTTCTGCCCTCCCTCATGCATGCAGTGCAATAAAAGCTTTCCAAATTAAATAAAACTTAATCTTGCCATGATATCTAAATGAAGAAATTGGGGGGGGGGGGGTATTTGTTCACTTCCCATGAATAAAGACTCTAGACTGAGATTAAAATGTGGTTCAGAATCCCAGTTTGTGGGGAGGAATCAAACTCCAGTTTGTCTAGTCATCTTTAATTGGACATCACAGCAAATCAAGGCTTCCCAAACCAAGAAGATTTCAGTTGTTTGCAAGCAAAAAGGGAAAGAGGAAGAAAGAGGGAGCTCATCAATACACTAAAAAGGCCTTATTCATGTTGATCAGAAGCAACAGAAGTTTGTCATGATATCTGAACAAGACCCTCAAGTAGCAGAGTTGGGAACAGGGTTACCAACTGAAAGCATTGGTGGGACAGATGCATTTATAGAACAAAGACTGGGAAAATAATGTCATGAGACACTGTGATGTCACTTCCAGGTAAATATTCAGAACATCACACTCTAAGAATCACCCCAATCCTAGAGCATCATCTGGTTAAAAAAAACTCCACTGAGATCATGGAAATCCTAGAGCATTGCATGATGCCACGACATCGCTCACCAAGAAGTGACATCACAGCATTGCTCAATGCATTTTCCCACCCCATTTTGCTCTTGCTGCTCCACTTAGCAAAGACAAATCTAGTTTGGAGTGAAACACTGTTCTCTTCACCCTACAAAGCTTCTGCCAGTCAGAGCAAACAATACTAACAGAGCATTCCTAAACAGAGTTTAACACCTTTCTAAGTCCATAAATGTCCATGGACTTAGAAGGCAATCCCATACATTCAAGAACATCAAATTCTGGTTTCAATCTGTGATTTAGATGGTAGCCACGGTTGTGGTCACACGCTTGAGATAAAGCGGGGAGGAAGCGAGGCTATTTCCTCCAGTGGAAGTTGACCTGCCATTGCGCGATCATGGATTTTTGTACATGTGGGCATAGCCCACCACTGCGTGATCAGACGCAACTGTCGGTGAGTCAGGGTTTTTTTTTAACCATTTGTTCCCGATGTGCTTACATGAGGAATCGATGATTCTCCCTATGGAATGTGCGGGGGTGTGCATTGATGCGCATACTGCGAGGGGGGAAACAATGGCATGGGATAGCCTGATCAGACTATCCTGACACCATGGGAGCACGCTGGCACAATCAGATGCAGGAACGTCCATCTGTGGCCTGTAGCAACCCATTTGCTAGAGGACTTTTCGAGGTGTCTTTTTACTCGGCATGTGTGGCAGAGCAAAATGGGTTGCTGACGGCTGCAGGGTGCTTACCAGATTTTGGCATCTACTCACACTCCTTTAATCTGCCTGGCATTTGTGCCTGTGTCAGGGTGAATTGTGTGATCACAACCCACAGTTAGCATTAATTATGCTTATGTTGATTCAGGCACAATTCTGAAGCATGGATTATACCAAAGAAGTAGAAAAGTGAACACCCTGCAGCATGACTGTCCTGACTGACAAACCATGGGTTGGGACAACATGATATCTGAACCATACTTCAGCCACTATACTACACCAGTTATGTGTGTGTCTGTGCATTCACTGAACTATACTGACTCAAGGGAATAACAAATGACATATCAAGGCAGTACACTTGAAAAGTCCTATGACAAGTCCTCCACTTAGAAGGTATATCACAGTTTCCCTCATTTTATCATTTTTCAAAAACCTAAAAAAAGATAGTACAAATTGACAGACTCTCCAGCACAAGGTCTTTTTACTAATCCTAATAGGGAAAAAAAATCTTAAAATATATAAGATAAATAAACCCATTTCTCTTTTGGAGAGTGAACAGCTTCTAAAGGCTTCCTTCACGTCAAGGATGCAGATGGTCCATTTCTTTCCAAGGCATGATCCCAATAAACATTTAACAGATGAACTACTCCAGTTCAAAGGTTGTCTGTAATATTCTTGGAGGCAAATTAGGGTTCCTTTATCTATCATAGGAATGTCACAGGACCAATTGTAAAATGTCCCTGTAAGAGTCCAGGGAACAAAACTGTATCACCCTCAGTGACAGAGTTCAAGAAGTTCCTTTCTCAGCAGGGTTCAGCTCAACAATTCAGGTCCACCCTGTTAGCAAAACAAATACAAACCATTCCTTTCTCTGTAGGCAGATAGAATAAAAAAGCCATAAAAGGTTAATGAACCTGGCAAGAATAAACTAAACAACTGAAATTATCCATTGAAGCAGTGTGACTAATCGAGAAATCAACAATTGCACGCTCCAGAAAACACAGCACCTTTTTGCATATGTCTGAAGAATAATTAAAATCCTTGCAAGAAAGTCACCCTTCCTATTGCAAGATTACACTGCTCTAGTTCAAAGGTTTGATGTGATGATCTTGGAGGTAAAAAGAGCCCCTTCATCAAAGGAATGCCACAGAACCATATGTGAAATACATGGACATGTTCATCCTTTCATTTTTCCCTGTTTACTTTGCCCACCTAGGACCCATGTCTACTTGCATAAAAGGCAGACATCCAGATCATGAGTTCACCCATTTTATATAGTTTTGTCATGTATATACTCAGATCACATCAAAAATTTACAGTGATAGGGGCTGAGGACAAACTGGCATTCTGCCGCGCCTCCGTGGCGCAGCAGACTGGGGCGGGGGGAATTTCCCCCACGGTGCAGCGTTCGCATGCCGCCGGGAGGAAGCCGCCCACAGCGTTCAGACTGCGGGCGGCTTCCTAGAGCAGCGGGCGGACGCCTCACGGCTGCCCCTGCCCGCACGCGTTCACACCCGCTCCGGCGGGTGGAACACGCGCGCAGGGCGTGCTGCAGCAGCCGAGCACCACTTTGAAGTGGTGCTCGGCTGCTGCGGAAGGAGCACGGTGCCGGACGCGATGCGTCCAGGCCGCCTCCTGGGGGCAGATGCGGCCGTCTGAACGGCCGCTCTGCCTCCGCTTCTGAAGCGGAGGCGGAGCGGCCGAGACGGCCAATCTGTCCTCAGCCAGGGACAAGTATTTCAGTAGTTCATAACTATTCCCACATCTTATCAACAGATATGAAGTGTGACAATATTTATTTCCTCACACAAATATCTGTTTGGCCCACTTTCCCAAGAAACATTCATTCATAAATGGGACTCTGATCTGCTACCACATTCTACTGAGTTTTGTCTCTTATATGAAAGAGTTGTTGATCTTATTCTTCAGTAAGACTATTTTACAAGAAATTCAACAAAACAACATTTTTGTGGCTTATGGGAAACAAAAGTAGTTCTCCAACACTGTTACAGCTTCGAGCCTATGAATCAGAAGGGCCATATTTTTCGCTCCATAAGGCGCACCTGATCATAAGACGCACCTTGTTTTTAGAGGAGGAAAACAGGAAAAAATGAAACAGAAAGAGAGAGAGAGAGAGATAAAGGAAGGAAGGAGGAGGAGAGAGAGAGAGAAAGAGAAAGGAAGAAAGAAAGGCGGGGACAGAGAGAGAGACAGAAAGACAGACAGACAGACAGAAAAAAAGGAAAGGAAGGAAGGAAGGAAGATAAAGGAAAGAAGAGAGATGTCGGCATGCCGTGCAAAGCCAGGCCTTTCTGTGCAAAGTAGCCACGGAGCTTAATCTGTGGGCGGGGCTTTCTGCTGCTGGCTGTTTTAAAGGGGGAAAGCACTTAAAGGGAAAGAGTACTTAGCCTGGTGGGGGTTTTCCTGCCGTTTCCCTTTTAAGTCTTAACAGCTCAGGCCCAGCAGGGAGGGGCGGGGAAGGCTGGGATGCCAGCCTGAATGGCGTTCCCCTGCGTTCCTGCTGAAGAAAGAGCCATTACAGATAAGCTCCATATTCGCTCCATAAGACGCACACACTTCCCCCCCACACTTTTTTGGGGAGGAAAGGTGCGTCTTATGGAGCGAAAAATACGGTAATTCTCTCTGAGTTCAGTAGGACTTGGATAATGGGCATAAAATAGCAGACCTAAGATGCAATGTTAGGCATGTATATCTGGAAGCAAGTCCCACAGAAATCAGAGTAAATTTTCTTTCAGGTCACTCACACAGATCTTGCAGATGTTTGCTCACCTTTGCTCAAAAACAAACTGAACTCCCACGCACTGTTCATGCCAGAGCTGTGTGTGTACACATGAAACTCGAGAACAATGATAATACATTCCTCAGAGGACTCCAAACCAATGCACATGCCTCAGGGTATTTAAGACTGCATTTAGCTTTAATTTTCCTTTCAACAGCTTCTTCACTTTTAATTCCACAAGAGTGACCCTGCTTTTTGAAGGAACAAAATGACAATTTTTTGTGGTTAATACTCTTCAATGTATTGCAGTCAAAAAGACATCTGACTAATGAACGTAAATGTCATTTTCTCCTTTTGCTCCAACTTTTGCTGTTTACTTCATAAATACAATGATTTGGATTGTTTCCTTAAAAATATGACAACTACACTCAGTATCTTCTACGATATCACAGAGTTTGTTCTTATTGTGACTATGAACCTACGTACATGAATTTTACGGGATTCTTTTTCAAATGAGTGTGTTTAGGATTAATGTTGTATTCAACACTGCTATATTTTGGTTTCCTTATTTTTGTTCTATTAGTGCTCAGTATCCACTTCCTTTTCACACTATGCCTTCTCATCCCTTTTTTACATTCCCTATTTGCTTCCCCCCTTTTTTTAGAAGTCTCCCTTTTTTCTGTTAACATACTTATTCATGTGTTCATTCATTCATTCCAGCTCTCTGAAATGCAGTTACTTCTACCATTTCTAAAGTGCCAAGATTCAGCTTAGACAACCTCCTAAGGGGCTGGCACAAGGAACAGAGGAAGGGAAATGAGGACAGGAAATCAGCTAGGATACAAAGGGTGCTGTGTTCCTTTAGATGAAGGAGAATGATGTTCAGAATTGATAGATGACAACTAGTAGAATAATAGTTACTATCAACATGGCCTTTTACAGGTATAGATCAAAACTGGTTTACAAGGATAGGCAAATGTCTTTTAAAATCTACTTTGAGGAACTTTAAATTGCACCACACAAGGACAGTAGAAAAACAGAGAAGGGAAAAGTTTCCTAATGTAATTCAAAGGCCACATCTATAGGACTAACTGCAACATCCAATGAACTGACAAATAAAATGATGGCCTTGTGTATATGTAGGTCCATTTGTATCTTTCATAAATGTGGCATGGTTTTTAGACAAGGATACAAAGAACAAATGTCTGTGATGTAAAAATGTACTAATAAATTGCACTGCAGCTAGCTGCAGAAGGTGAAACTGTGAAAAAAGCAAAATTCCATTACTTTTGGCATGACCAAATAGTTGTACCAGCACAGAAATCAACAATCCCAGTAGGCACTTAGCTTAGATTTGACTAACAGAAACTAAACAATGTTAAATAAATGGTTTATTAACCTTAACAATTGCTTCTAGCCAATTCTTTTCTGTTTATATTTTTGTTACTGTGGTGAAACATGAAAATAAATCAATAATCAGCAACTCATTGGAGTATTTTTTTCCTCAGAGAGGCTATTATAAATGTGATTGGAAAATCTCCAGTAATATTAAGGTAAATTTGGTTCTGGAAAGTCATGTTTGCAATAGTTCAAATAACATCTAATTTGTTAAATGGGAACAAAAGGGAAACAATTCATTTCTTGCCCACTGTGACTCTTGACACCATTTTTCAACAACAAGAAAAGACAGCCACAAGTATTTGCTTCACCAGTTAAACCAGAATTGTTTGTTCCACTGCTGATTTTCAGAGCAGTGCTACTGATTATTTCATTCAATTGTACATAAATATTTTAGTTAAAATACTGTAACTTCCATTGTTACATAAATGCATAAGTAGCAATGCATGTCTCTGTTCTCAGTACATTTTTTCTTTTCCCAAATTATGGAGCATTAAATGAGAGGAAGCATTTCCATGTATTGCAATGGGCACCTGATACGTGGTCACAGAACATCCATTGCAAAGTACGTCAGATATAGACCTATTAAAACAATTGAATCTTAGCTACAAATCTAGCTATAGCATTTAATACAGCTGCATGCAACTATGTTATTTTATGGCTACCAAATATAATGGCCGAGGACAGACTGGCATTTTGGCCCGATATAGGTCCACTTTCCAAGTGGATTAAGAGAGCCTATTCAGATAGCCGCAGCTGCCTGGAGTTGCTGTGCCGCACTCACCCAGTCCTGAAGTGCTTTCATTGCACTTCAAAAAGGTCCCTGGTGAAACCGGTGTCAAGCCATCTGGGTGCGAGTTCATTCTGCTTCCTGGCAGTGTGGATGCAAATAAGCTGCACATCAAGCAGTGCTGGTAATGTGAACCCGCTGATCCGGTTGTTGCACCCATGCGCTTATGCATCCATGCGCCTATGTGCGGCTCGGCAAAACAGACCAAATCCCGCATGCCACCACGGCACTGCCGTGGCGCAACCACCAGGGGCCGGCCCACAGTATGAATGCTCCGTTCCACCTCCTCCTTGGTATGGTCCCGCATCAGTCTACACAGTGCGAACAGAAAGCCCCGCGAGAACTCAGCCCGGATCTTTTTGCCCTGCTTCCCTTGTGCTTCAATTTGCGATTCTGTCCTTGGCCAAAATTCATGCAGCTAAAACACTGCTGAAAGATACTGTATCTTAAGTTGGTGCTCTGTCTATACTTTTCATAAGCTACAGTATTAAGATTTGTAACTTTACTGGTATACATTACTGCTGGGTGTAACATATTTCAGTAATATGCATCAAATAATTATATCTTTTAGGGAAATCATTCTATTATTGCATAAAGAAAATGGTCTGAAGCACTTCAGCTTTGCATGTTTGCAAGCCATCTTCAGTCTGAGGGACACAAATACACAATTTATTTTCATATCCAAATAAAAATGCTTAATGCGTTGAAAATGCCTTGCAAACAGTAACACTGCTTTCCGAATTTCTCAAGACATAGTCATTCCATTTTACATGATTTCATTTCCCAGTCACAGACTATATACAGCTAATATAGAGTCTTAGTTATCAAGCAGTTAATCATCCACCTCTCCTTTTCTGCTGCTAAAATCTGCTCCTTGGTACCTTGTTTCTTGTTAGCAGAATCAGGCTATGCTTCTTCTCAAAAACCTCTCCTTTACAGTTGCCAACTAAAGCTCAGGAAAAGCATGGAAGATTTGGGGGTGGTCCCTGGCAGGGTACAGTTTAGGCAAGAGAGGGATACAATGCCATATAGTCTGCCCTCCAATGCTGCAATTTTCTTCTGGGGACCTGACCTCTGCAACTCTTTGCCTCCAGTCTTTCTTGGCTCAGGAACCAGGAGAGCCCACCACATGATGACCAGCATATAGGGTTGCCAGGTGCAATAGTCATGCCGAAAGGGGTATTTGGGGGACAGTCTGGGAGTGGGTGGTGATGTCCCCAAAGTGATAACATCATACAGAGGTGACATCATCGCGTCAACGATGTCGGGGGCAACACTGCTTTTGGGGCAGATTCTATGGTTAAAATTGGGCTCAAACCATAGAGTTTTATTCAAAAAGCAGAGCATCGCCGCACATTACCAATGCGATGTAGCCAACATGATGTCACGTCCATGTGACATCATCACACTAGGAATATTGCCATTAGGGCTGCCAAGTCCCCCGGTAGAGCGGGGGAAACACCGATTTTTAAAGCTTTCCCCCGCTTTTCCAAAATTGGCCACCGGGGGGACAAAATGGCTGCCAGCAGGGGGAACCTCGGAGCCTGCCCTGGCCAGCCTCTTGAACTTCTTAAAAGGGAAATTTCCCCTTTAAGAGCTGAGCCAGCAAGAGAGCCCCGCCCAGAGATTAAGGAGGGACTAAGCTCTTTCTACTGCGTGCAAGGTTGCTGCTGAGTAAACTGCTTGGGTAAGCTGGGGTCTGCGAGCTCTTTTCCTTCTCTGTCTCTCCCCCTCCCCCTCTTTCTTTTTTCTGTCTGTCTGTCCACTGTGGTTTTGTCAAAGGAATAAACTGTCACTTCCAAAGAGGTAAACATCACAAGGAGAGGTTGCCTGTAGAAGGTCTGGGAGTGGGATTGTTTAAAATGTCTTGTCGTGGCTGCTTGGGTCCCACCAATCCTCATTTCCCTTCTGCAAATAAAAGTTGGGATTCCTCATTTTTATGCCAATTTTCTGTTTCTTTCAACCGTGTCCCCCCCTCCGGCAGTAAAAATCTGCATTTTTAAAAGCATTTGTACATCAAGTAACCGGTATTTTAAATTAGGGATGGATCCAACTAGCTTTTCTGCTGGCGAAAAGGGGAGGACAAAGGTCCTCTTTAGCCACCAAAAAGCCTATGCTGGGGGGGGGGGAGAAGTTATGGGACTTACATGGACAACAGCTGGGTGAAACAAGGGCCAGAAATAAAGCCTGGGAATTGGGCAAGAGTAAGTGAAAAAGCTGGCTGTCTGTCTCTCTCTCTCTCTCTCTCTCTCTGTCCCCATCCAGCAGAGGTCTATCAGTGGCTATTATGAGCCACAAGGTCTAAATGGAACCCTTTGTCTGGGGCAGTGATGCTCTGAATTCTTGGTGCTTGGGGGGCAACAGTGGGAGGGCTTCTGGAGTTCTGGCCCCGCTGCTGGACCTCCTGAGGGCACCTGGTATTTTTGGCCACTGTTGTGACACAGAGTGTTGTACTGGATGGGCTGTACTGGATGGGCCGATCCACTGTGGCTTCTCTCCTGTTCTTATGATATGAAAATCATATTTAGCACTTGTGTAGCACTTAGGGCTTCATATTCTGCCGAGATGAGGAAGGATTCAGTAGGGCCATTGCTCAGTGATAGAGCATCTGCTTGACATGCAGGAGGTATCAGCCTCTTCAGCTAAAAAAAGGATCAGGTCATAGGTGACATTAAAGATCTCAGCCTGAGACCCTGGAGAGCCACTACCAGTCTGAGTAGTCAATACTGACCTTGATGGACCAATGGCCTGATTCAGTATTAGGAAACTTCATGAGTTCATGTGGAAGCATGTGGAAGCAACATCACAGGATGTGACTTCACAAAATGATGTCACTTCCTTTCTCCTGGCTCCACCCCCAAAGTCTTCTGGCTCCACCCCCAAAGTCCCCAGATATTTCCCAGGTTGGACTTGGCAGCCCTAATTGCCATGCAGTGTTGCTACTCAGGGGCAGGGCTTCACCGCCAGACATCTGGCTGGTGGTGGGCAGAAGCCCAAAAAAATCAGGAGATACCCCACATGGACTGGGGGTCTGAAACCCTACCAGTGTAGGGAGTAAATTAAGCAGCAGAAAAACACAGTTCAAAGTTCCATTATGGGTCTGGGCAGTGGCATACCTAGCCTATTTTGCACCCGAGGCAGATAATTTTTTAACACCCCCTCCTCTCTTTTTGTCCTCGTCACAGCTGACTTATGGCGAGGTAGTTTGTCATTGCCTGCCTCTGCATCAGCCCTGCTGACAAGATCAGGCTAGGCTGGGGCTAGGCAGGTCAGGGCCCCTCCAATACATGACAAAATTATTTTCAGTAATAATCATGAAATAAAACAAATAAAATAATGGTCAGAAAACAGATTCAGGTAGGTAGCTATGTTGGTCTGAAGCAGCAGAACAAAGTTTCATCTTTTGCTTCAGTCTTGGAGGAAGGGAAGTCTAGCCGATCCAAGAATTTTTTTTGCTATGTTCAGGCTGCAGTCACACACACTAAATAATCCACTTTCAGTCCACTTTCTGTGCACTTTCCATTTGGATTTTACTATGTGAACTGGCAAAATCCCATTGTAAAGTGGATTGAAAGTGGATTGAAAGTGGACTATTTAGTGTGTGTGACCGCAGCCTCAGACTTCCCTGTGCCCCTAGTGGCTGCAGCAAGAACTGCATTTTAAACATAAAAGGAAGAAGTTTGGCTGAAATCAGCATGATGCTGGCTCCAAAGGCCCACATTCAAGGACCTTACTCAAGCTGCACCCAGGACGGAAGGCACCCCCTGCCCTGCCCTTGGTACGCCACTGGGTCCTGGCACTGTCAGGTCAGACTGAACACCCAGATGATTTCTACCCTACTTTAAGGCAGAAGAAAGTTAGAGTTGTGCACAAATCTGACATGATGACATCTAATTCCAGCTCTCTCTAGAGCTAAACATGTAGCCAGAGGCAAGATTTAGCAGGCTGCTTAAATGAATGGGATACTTGGACATTAAGATGTTTGAAGGAGGCCAAGGAAAGGAAGAAAACATCTTTCCATCTTATACATTCATTTTTCCATACCGTTTTCCATTATGTAAAAGATAATATTTTAAAAATGGAGATAAGTGTGGGTGATAAGGGCTAGGTTGTCAGAAATGTTTGAGTATGGTGATGACTCGATCAAATGAGGTTCAGATGCACTCAGATCTTGCTATTCTGTTCTTAACAGCACTACCGAGCACAGTGACCTTTCATGGACAGCAGTAATAAGAAAAGGCCAGAAACACATACTTGCCTGGTTACCTTAAGCAGTGTTTTTAGTCAGATAAATAAAAATGGGCTTATGGGGAAAACAGAATCCTTATGAAGACTGATCTTTGCCTAAACTGCAAAAACAATTGGCTGGCTGTATTGACCTGGAAGGTTAACAGGTAAATCAGGAATTGCAGCACCAAGGATTCCGTTTCACCCAACCACCTGGAAGTTCTAATTTTTTTTTTCATTTTGCTTACTAACATTAAATTGCTTACTAACACTCAAGAAAGTACTGTTATCAAAAATAAGACCTAGGTTTTAGAGCTGAAAAGCACACTTCCAAATACAGGGCAAATGTCTACTAATACAACAATTCTCTGTGGGTTTACTAGGCATGCTGAAAACTTAATGGCCAGCATCCTAAACAAAACCTTGTTCAAAGTCACTCAAATTAATGTGAAGTAAACACCTGATTGGTTCACCTCAGTGTACCATGGTAAATGTTATCTAAATTTTTACAAATATTATTCCAATAAAAATAATCTCCACATACATTTGTTTGAATTTGTTTGAATATAACAAACCAAATGGATTGGGTCCCCCCCCCCTAATTAAATATAAGTTCAGTTTTAAGTTTTAAAAATTTGTTTAGTAAATATAAATCAAAATAAACATGCTAAATCAGATCATGCTGTATTAAGGGCATTGAATGGTTTTCTGGGAAAGTTTCTGGAATTTTTTTTCCAATTCTAATTTTTTTCTGGAAACCCCATATTACTGATTTAGATACATCTAAACACCTTGCCAAATGATCATCTCTCAGCTTGTGATTGACAAGGAGGATGCAAGCTAAACCACTGGGTATCTGAGCATGACTAATGTTTACTACTTTCTATGGAACTCTGCATTTTAAAAGTTCCTGAATCACAATTATTCAAAACTAGGAGCAAGGCCCATTGTAGAGCAATACAACAGGCTCTAGCAGCCATTGGGGCTCGTGTGCCCCCCCCGCCTACGTCCGCTGGTGTTCCCTCCCGTGGCTGCCCGCCGCCTACCTGGGAACCTGTGGGCATCAGTTGCAGCACCGTCAGGAGTGGCCTGAGGCCCTGTGTGTGGCTGCCTGTGCTTGCCGGCAAGTCCCCACAGGCGGTGGCCGTAGAAGCGGAAGCAGTGGGCTGCAGTGTAGTGTCTGGCTGGCTCTGTTGTCCTGAGACATGCAGGCATCGGCAGCTGCACCCTTTGGCCACCAGCAGAGTGTGCGCCCCGTCCATGGGCTCACAGCCTATTGAGGCTGAGTACCGGTTCTGTGGGCAGGTGGGTGGGACTACGGCATGGCATGGATGAATCACGGGGCACGTTCAGCCTGATGCCACGTTGGCCAGTGGCCAGGCTCCCCAGGCTGAGTGGCAGCTTGTTCAGCCTACAGCTAAGGGAGCACACTGTATGTGGCCACCCCAAATCAGCTTTATAATATAGAGAGATAGGGGAAAGCCTAAAGTTCACAAGCAAACTTCTTCCAACTCAAAACAAAAGCTGTCAGAGAGGTGAAAGTTTTCATGAAATCTCCTTCCTGTCCCTCATGGCCCTTTCTGTTGCCTTTGCCACACCTTCTTTTCTGTTGCTGCTTCTGGGCACCATTTTCCCCCATCTATTTTTAACCAAAAACATCCAGAGTGAAGACAGGAAGCATCTATATATTTAATAGCAAAGGGCCCCCCATGCGGATACCTAAATCCATGTGGGGGGCAGGGAGGTTGTTCTGCAGACATGGGGCAGTCCCCACAGCTGCAGAAAAATTTAAAAAGTTAAGAAAAATTTCAGGGGGATACTTAAATCCCCCCCAAAATAAAAACCCGTTCCCTATGCATGCGCAGGGAACGGACTTACCTCATTGCTGGTGGCGGCGGCAGGCGGTGGCTGAGCCAGTGGCCAGCCCACCAATGCTGGCGGCAGGCACTGGCACTGGCAGCGCCGGAGCAGCCCTTGCCGCGGGCCTCGCCGGACCGAGCCAGGGGAAGGGGGAAAGAGGGATGGCTCGTGGGGGGAGGGGGAGAACTGGCAGGCCCAGTGAGTGTCACCGAGGCCCACCGAAGACCGTGGGGGGGAGAAGCAGCGGCCCCCGGCAGGCCTGGTGAGCGCTGCTGAGGCCTGCTGTGGCCCGTGGGGGGGGGGAGTGGCAGGCCCAGCGAACGCCACCGAGGCCCACCAGAGACCAGGGGAAGGGAAGGAGTGGGGGGGGCAGATGACAGCAAGCAGGGAAATGGGCCCGAGGGGATGGAGAGATCACCGGCCTCAGCTCTTTCTCCTCCCCCGTGAGTATCACGCCCCCCCCCCCTTGTTCTATACTAATTTTATGATGATTTCACATAGCTAACAAGATTTGCTATCAGATATTGGGGCAGTCCTAGCCATACGGCAGCTGTGGCAGTTGCCCTGGTCTGGGAAGAGCCCCAACCACCCACAACGCTGCCCCCAATGAGAGAAGGTTCCCACCATCTCTTGTTTGGGCATGGAACAGGCCCTGGTGAGGGCCAGGGACAGAAGGGGGTGGGGACCAGTGGGGGGAGCAGTTTTGGATGCAGGGATTCTGGGTCCCCTTCCTGGACCCAGAATCACTATGAATGCCCCTGGCCAGAAGATGCACCAAACCAAATCAAGCTGATGTAACCATTCTGGCTCTCATTTTCACACCTCTTTGGTAAATGAGGTGGTAAACGAGGCAAACATTTTAATGACTTCCCACAAATTGCCAAAAAATGCTGGCTGTGTTCTGTGCATGGGGCAGAATCACTCGTGGGGGATTTTTGACACAGCCCTAATTAAAAATAGCAAAGTTGATCCCTTTTTATTTTCATATATGTTTTATGCAAACTTGCTAGGGTGTCTCTGGACCCAAACAAACATGGCAGACCAGAACATTACAATCTGTAACATCTATTAAAGAGAATAGCTCTTTAAACAAGCTAAATCCCCCCAATAGAAACTCTGGGCCTCTATGTGTCCTTGTATTGAGGTTAACTGTGAAGCAATTGGAGCTTTCATTGTTTGCTGACTTTGTGCCTGGAGCTGACATTAAAGGAACTCCTAAGTAGTGACTGTGATCTTGTGCAATTCACACTGCTATAAACAAATACTAGAAATAAAATTTAAAACTACTGTTAAACAGACATTTATCTCGCTACACAGATTCTTATTGTGCTTATTTTTCTATGTCTGTTTTCCATGGTACTTTATCTAGAGACACCAGGTGAACCATTTTCATTAAGAAAATTGTTAAAAGCCCACTGCTGCAGGAAATCTTATGTGGGTGAAGGGGGGGGGGGGAGAGGTTTTTTTTTTTTTTCATCAAAAAAAATCATTTGCCACATACATCCAGCAGTGAGGACACAAACAACACTGTCCTCTAAGCTTTTATTCCCAAGGCTGTAATCTGCTGTACGCTTACCTGGGAGTACCACTGAATTCAGTGAAACATTACTTTCAATAGGCTTGTGCAGCTTCAGGCTACACTTCATAATATATCTCTAGTTCTTGTTACAATCAAGTCTCAAATCAGCACCTCCTTGAGCACAGAAAGCTCTCATAGACCTCCCACAGATTCAAGAGCTTTTCCATTTACTTTAATGTCAGCATTACTAATACGCATGCACCTTCATTGTCAGGGCAGAAAACCTTTGAATTCCAGTGCTAGGAATCAACGTCAGGAGAAGGTCTTGGCCTCTGTGCCCTGTTGTTGACCCTCCATAGCAAATGGGTGATCGCTGGATGATGTAGCAGGATACTTATGGGACAGGATGCTGGACTAGATGGACTACAGATCTGATATAGTGGGGCTCTTCTTATGCTTTTACTTGTGGGCTAATTATAAGAAAATTCAAAAATAGGGTAACTGCATCTGCAGTATCAGGCTTACACAGACTAACTGGTTTACCTCAATTCCTACTTGTTAACCACATGATAATTATAAATTTTTAATGGTCTATTGAGATAGCCATACAATATGGATGCGATAGTGTCATACCCATTCTAGATGCCACTATCCATTCTAGAGTTTTGCAAAACCAGAAAGATTCATCCCCTGCTCTACTAAAACTCTGCAGAAGACAGACACACATGCAGTTAAGCACACATCTCTCTATTTGTGAAACATTCTCCATCATATCTGACTTTTGAAATACAGGTTTTTCTGCTCGAGGGCTTAAAAAGAGAACTGGATGAACTTGGCCTCAGGAAATATGGACAGTTTTCTTTATTACGGATATCCAGGGGTGGGGAAGGAAGGATTGGGATAAGAAACTGATACCCAATACCTACCTACAAGTCTGCACAAAATTACAGTTTGCTGCATTAACCCTAAATAAGCGTGGCCAGCTAAGTGATTACAAGCTGTATATCTCTACTCCAAGGAGCTTATCATCTAGAGATAAAGATAATAAAAAGAGAAGCTAAAGATGACAAAACATGTATTTTTTTGTCAGATTAGAATGAGATCAGGAAAGAGTTAACTTGGGCTGAGGACAGACTGGCAATCTAAAGCGGGGCAGGCACACTTCGCAAACGGAGGAAAGGAGCACGTTCAGACATGCGCATCTGTCCCTCGGCTCCGTTGCGTACTTACCCGTCTCCCAGTCGCTTTCCTTCCGCTTTACCCGGACACCGGTTTTTCCCGGTGTTCAGGGGCCTTCCTCCGCATGCCTCCCGCTTCCAAACAGTGTGAACTGGAAGAAGCGGGAGGCATCTGGAGGAAGTGTGAACGCACCAGCAAAAAGTTTTGCGCATATGCGCATGTGCGCATATGCGCACATGCGAAAAACATCAAAGGAAAACAAAAAAAGGTGCAGCGGCGTGCGCGAGCCGCGCACGCTAGCTATGCGGCAGTCTGAACGCTCCGTGGCAGTCTGAACGCTCCGTATCGCCGCTGATCCGCATTGTTCTGGCCAGTGTGAACGGCCAGCTCCGTGGGTTTTTTCCCCCGCTCCAGTTCCCTCCGCTTTGCCTCCGCTTCAGATTGCCAGTCTGTCCTCAGCCTTGGTTTTTGCAAAAACAATATGACAGTGTTCCCACAGAACCTTGCAAATGTATGAGTGAACTTCTTTAGCCCACATACATATTTACTACCAGGTTGTCTACATATGCTGATGTTATTCACAAAATATATTTGTGGCACCCAGGTAGTTAATAAAGAGAACCCTCTCTCCTCAAAATACAAAAGCTTTTCCCATCTGACCATCTGGAAATAATGAACTTGCCACAAGTAGTAATGTAAATCTCTGTTTAAAAACATGTGGTGATATATTTAGTTCCTCCACTCACATAGCTGTCTCATTAGGATCTACAGTTAGACATATGACTCCTAACTAGAGATACAATGTAGTATAGTAGTTACTAGAATCAGATCTGCGAGACTCTGATTCAAATTCATATACTGCCATGAGCTCACTGGGTGACCAATCATCCTCTCAAAGCCTAACTCACACCTCGTAGTTTTGTGGATAAAACAGAGATAACCATAAACACTGCTCAGAGGACCTTGAAGAAAACACAGGATAAAAATGTGATGGACAGAGATTATCCTACCAGTACATGCTTATGCATGTCTAAATGCTGTAGGAGTCTTCAAAAAGCTGTTCTTAGCCAAAGTGTCGTTACAGGATGTTATGAGGCAGCGCTCTGTCTCTGGGGATTTTATTTTTTGTCTGATATTATCTTAGATTTTATCTATTTATTTTAATTCCACTTATCTCAGTTTTAGTATTTTACCTTTGCTCCATTTTATCAAGTTTTTATTCTGGCTTGCTTTTTAATCTCTGTTTTGTAGGTTCAGCCTTGAAGTCTCCTTCCCCTCCCCTGTGGGGGATGGGCATGGTAGGAGTGGCTGTAAAAGTTGTTCCTAAAAAATGTTGCTCAGAAATAAATATCCCTGATTTCACTGGAATTTGTGTTCATGTAAACGTTGCCAGTGCTTAGGGCCTAATGAGCAAAGAACACTACACAGCACATTATCAATACCATGAAACAGAGTCTCAGTAATTTACCAATTATGCTAAGACCAGAGCGTGCTTTAATTAACAGTCAATACTTGATTTCACAAAAAATTCCTTGGTGTTCCAGCTTCTCTTTTCACTGCCAGAAAAAAAAACATGTACTGAACATGTGGATATAAGGATTTCAAAAGTAAGAACTGTTAGCCATTTTCTTCTTTTTAATGCTTCTCATATTCCTTAGGCAATTTTAAGGTTTGATCTTGCTGCATGATTCGATCTTGCTGCAGCCTATTTTCTTGTGTGCTGACGGTACTACTCATGAATTTTTAAACTGTC
Source organism: Lepidodactylus listeri (assembly GCA_029233225.1). Taxonomy (NCBI): domain Eukaryota; kingdom Metazoa; phylum Chordata; class Lepidosauria; order Squamata; family Gekkonidae; genus Lepidodactylus; species Lepidodactylus listeri. The sequence goes on from JARCFY010000008.1 coordinate 69,720,641, forward strand.
AGGCTGTGAGTCCACATTTACTTGCATAAGAATGTTCATGGGTGCAGCCTTTGGCTGCAATCCATAAACCATCTACTCTAGAACAATATGTCACTAGAATTTCAACATCACTTCTTGTATTATGTGATTTATTAAATGAGCCATGGACTAGGCAATGGAGCACTGGCACTAGAGGGCAAAGGCCAGGATTCTAAAAGCCTGAGGTTTGTGACAATGAGAAACCATAATCCTCAAGATCTGTCTAGCAAAAACGATGTCATGTTTACAGAAATCCAAATAATATTAAAATTCGAATAATCTAATATTTTGCCTCTTTTCAAGTACAGGCAAAACAGAGGAGAAACTTCAGGATCTCATGACGAAGTGTGTGTCCATCCTCTTTCCCAGATGTTGATCATTCTGTGGAAGTCAAGACTGTCCTTGCTAGTCACAGGTAAGTGCATGCACAGCTCCCAGCCACAAAAGTTTAGATACACATTTTCCCCCTTAGTTTTTTTTTTTTTTGGGGGGGGGGAGGGGTTATCTCTAGAAAAACTGAATAAACATTGAAAGATTCTTAAGAAAGCCAGTGTAGTGTACTTAAGAGTGTCAGACTAGGATCTGGAAGGCCCTAGTTCAAATTCTCATTCTGTCATAGAAGCTTGCTGAGCAACCTTGGGCCAGTCACACATCCTCAGCCTAACCTAACTCACAAGGATTTTGTTAGACTAAAATGCTGTAATTTGCTTTGGGGCTCCCACTGAGAGAATGACTGGGTAAAAATGAAGTAAATAAACACTAGTCTACTCATTGCTGTTGAAAATACAGAAAATATGAAGGTGCCAGGTCATCGATCCATGCTATCCAGGACAAGAGAGGTTGGGGGAACTGGAGGAAGAGAGATGGAAAGGGAGCCCCCCCCCCCCCCCACTGACAATGAAGCAACTGGAGCAGCTATTACTACCAAACTAGAAGTCTGGAAACTAATAAAGGGGTTAGGTGTTTCATAGTAGCTTTGGTCTCCACTACACTCCCAATGACGTCATCAGTAGCATAACAGGACCCGAACTGGAGATCTCAGAATTGGTCTTCCAGTTTGCCAAATCCGGCCCTAAACAGGACTAGAAGGATTCACCCATCACCAGACCTGCTAACATGAGCAGCAGAATCCTATGCAGCATTTAGTCAATGAAATCAATGCAAAGGATCGCACTGTAGATCCAACCAGAAATGCTAGGGACTGAACCTGGTTGCTTCCACATGCAAAGCATGGTCTCTCCTAGCATGGTTTCCCACAGCGTGTCAACTTTTTTTCCTGACTAACACCACATATTTCTAGTGGAAGATTATGCTTGTATGGATATATTCTTCATGATGCAAAAGAAACAGGCAGTGATCAGCACATTTGATTAAAAATAGAACTGGAAGCCAATTTGTACAGCGGAGGGAGAATGAAATCAGGAAAAGTTGCACTTCAAAAAACCCATATTACCACATGGAGACTAGCTCAAGTAGCCTCCCTATGATATGTGGAACCAGGGAAATGCACTGTCCTAGCACTTCTTCCTGGTTTAAATTCACCCCTCAAGCCGCTACTTGTCCCATAAGGAAAGCATACAAATGTCTGTATTGTACTTGTATATTTTCCCCAACAGGATTAATAGTAGTTTAGGAAAGGGTGGACAGAAAAAGGGGGGGGGGGCAACAAAAACACCATACCAATAAAAAACCTTCCACAGCCCTATGGCTCAAATCCAGAGTTGCTCCAAGTGCCATTTTAAACCAAATTCTAACTTTGGCATTTAGCTCACTGATTTCTCAGAAATGAGGTACATCAGTCATTCAGCCCTTTGGATAATTTAATTCCATGTTTGTTTGTTCTAAATTCCCAGTAAAAAACAGCTCTCTTAGCCTGTCCACCCTGCCACAGTGGGGAATCCACAGCTGGTGTCCAGGCAGTGTTTAAAGCCATCATTTAATTAGGAGAAAGTGAACTTGGTTGTACAGTTTTCCTGACATCAACAAAGCGACTGTGTACATTTAGGGCAAGATTAACTGGTTTTATCAGCTTCATGTTTTCACGCTTTTGGTAAAAGGTTCTCTTTTTCCTCAGGCCACTCACAACATACAACAGAGCCCTTCCAGCAGCGCTGGAAATCGTCCCCTGCATTTGGACAGCTCCGAAGTGCTGCTGGCGAGTGGCAGAAATTAAAGGGCATCACCAGGTCGAATTTCCCGGCGGGCGAGCCAGCAGGGAACGCAAGCCCGTCGGCGGGAACCCCCAGCATGCCACGCTTGCCGACCGCGACCCCGGCATCTGAGCCGCAGTCCACGTGGATTGCTTTCAACACCCGGCAAGCACCAACCGGCTGCAGCAAGTCGGCCAAGCCCTTCGGGCTTACGGCTCCCCTCCCCTCGCAGGCGGATCATGTTCCTGCCATCATCCCCGGGCCCATTCTTTCTTTCCACCGCCTCCGCACGCTTCCCATTGGCCAGGGCCGGGGTGGGGCCTTAGAAACGAGAAGACGCGTCTCAATCCCTTTGCGGGAAACACCGCCCGCTCCGAGGGTCCGCCTGCGGCCCGGCTCAGCCCCGAAGTCTGAGCATCGCCTAGCCACAGAGGGCCGACCCCGGGGGCTTGCAAGGGAAGCTCAGCAGCAGTGAAACGAGCGCAGCCCTGCCCACCGCGAGAGGCACATCTCCCCAGATTCCGTGCGGAGGAGGAGACAAGGGCCGGCCTCTTGTGATGAGCTGGCGGCGGAGACACACGCGTGATGCTGATGCCGTCGCCTTAGCCACCTCCTCCTCGTCCGGCTGCTGCGGCAACGCAGACATACACAAAGGCGCAGACCCGACCGATTGGCTCCGAGGCGCACGCATGCACATGCCCGACGCCACTCCCGCACCGGGCCAAGCAGAAGAGGCCAGAACCCACATTCAGAACTCCCAAAATGGCTCCGTCGGGTGGGGAGGGGGAGAGGAGGAGGAGGAGAGGAAGAGAGCCTGGCGGCGGCACCAGACCTACAGTCCATCCCCGCGAGGGTGGTGGGTTTTCCCTCCCCTAGATCAGTGGTTGCATGAGGGGATCTAAGGGGGAAGCAGAATCTCCTTTCCAAGGGCGGGTGAAAAAGCAGCACATTTGTGCTGGGGCCCCTGCAACTCATAAAAATGTGGCGTTTAGAGGTCATGTGTGCTTGTGGGAGTCGCACTCCATCACAGTCTATGCGATCTGTGTGGTGTGTGTCTGTCTCTGTGTGGAATTCTTCTACCTCAGGGCGCATCTCTGTAGGTCACTATCCAGGTAGGAGGGAAATTGTGCGCGCGGCTCCCAAATATGCGTGGGCCTGAGAAGCCTTTCTTCCAAATTAAATCTTACAAATGTGAACATGCTGAGTGATTGGGATCGCTAACGGTCTAGTACAGCCTGCTTTTCTCTCTCTTTCTCTCACACACACATACATATAGCCACGCACGTCTCAGCAAAACCCCCGTGCGTGATAGATCCACATTGTGGTAGCCTTACTAGCCTTTTGCACCACATCCCCAGCACTGCGATCCAGCAGCAGCAGCAGCAAAGGTGGCAACACAGACTGGTGCTCTTCGCTGGGGCAGGGCGCCTGGCGTGGCGACGAGACGGGCTACATCATTCCTACACAGTGGCGCGACACACACTCCAATGGCAGCCGCAGAAGCAGGTAACATCAAAGCAGACAATGGACACGGCCGCGCTAAGATTCGCTTACAGCCGTAAGGCTCGCGGCTCTCCCTAACCCAGCTCGCCCTTCCCAGGCTGCGCCGATATGAAAAACACTTGGACGGGCCCGTGTACGTTACCTGGCTCGGTCTCCCTCTCTCTCTCTCTCTCAGTCTAGCTTAGGCTGGGTGGGCTGGAGCTAATCGCGCGGCCGCCGCCGGTTCCTCGCACTGTCACTGAGTGAATGGGATTATTTATTTATTTCCCGTGACGTGGCCTGCAGCGGCGGCGAAAGCAGGAGGCGGCACGAGGAAGGCTGAGGCGGGCTTCGGGGGCCGGGGAGGAGGCTGGTGGGCTCGACCTCTCCCCGCCGGCTGCTGCTGCTGCTGCTCCTGGGAAGAATTGGTGTCAAGGGCAGCCGAGAGCATCAGCTGAAGCCGCGCGCGCGGTGTAGAGCGAGGGGGGGGAGGCGACTGCCGCCGCTCAGCGCCCTCCCTCCGCCAGCCAACCAGGCAGCAGCTTTTCCGGAGGCCTGCCTCAGAAGGAGAAAGAGCACGGCGGAAACTGGCTGCCAAGGGCGCGCCGAAGGGGAGCAGGACAGACACGCGATTCCAGAAGACAAATCCGGGTGGGGGTGGGGGGTGAAGAAACCAGGTCACGACGAACCCGGCCGCAGCAGCGCGTCCTCGGCCTCTCAGTTCCTGGGAGACATAATGCTACACTTTAACGCAGCTCCCCGCGTGGTGTGACGTCAGTTGGGTTAGTTCTGCTTTTTCGCGGTAACCTTCACGCCAACAAGAGGGGCTCCTACAGGCACGTGACCCTGCGTGTGCAGGGAGGGGGTCAAGAGGGCCGGGAAAGATAGCGAGCCGGGATGTGCATTCCTTTCAGATCTCGCTGCCCTGTGCTTTTTGCCCACCTAGAGGCAACGTTCCGACGAAGAGTGCAAAAGAAAGTTGCTTGCCCGTAGAAGGAAGTCGATCTTTTCACTCCCTTTTTAGGATAGGGCTGCTGAGAGAGAGGCACAGACCCAAAGGTAAGGCTTCTATACTCGCCCCGCGGTGTCCCTCCCGACACAATCCAGACTGGACCCAAATATATAAAAACAATTCACATGACCTGCTGTCAGCATGAATAGGATAATCAGATGCACTCCATTCCCGTCGTCATATTTACATCCCGCCTTTTATGCAAGAAACTTGGTCTTTGTACATGTCAATCTCTTCCTTGCCCTTCCCCGCAATTAAAAGCCAGGGAATGCATCAGTCCAGATGGACCAAGGTGCCTCTGAAATTTTGCCCATTCTTGGCAGCCCTGTAGACTAAATGGCATGGCCAGTGACTTCAGGATAAACCCTTTTGAATTCAGTGAGACTTGCTTCTGAATAAGCACGCTTTGGATTGTGTCAAGTGTAGTGGGTTCAAGGAGAACCATAAAGGATGACCATTGGAAGCTGTTCAGTACATCTGTGAAGTTAATTATCTAGAGAGAGATGTTTTTCTAGGGCATTCACGCAGGTGATAGAGCAGGAATCAGTTGTGCTGGTTTGGTATACCTGACTCCTCCAGACGGCATGAGGACGGTGTGCATCCCATGTAGCCAAAACAGTAGATCCAGGAATCATTAGCAGGTCAGCACACAGGTAACTCAGTCTAAATGGGACAAGCCACTATAAAAAACACAATACATTTTTATATCCCCCCCCCCCACATTCTGCATTTTACTGCTGTTATGCAACCATAAATAACAGAAACACTGGTGTAGCATTTTTAACCCCTTACACTCTATGCTATTTCCTTAAATACAAGAATTTTTCCCATAGCAATTATTTGGGGTCTATTCTACATATTTGGGGTCTATTCTTGCCCTGATTTACATTCACATGGCAAACTGTGGCCATCAGAAGTCTGTATCTCTGGGATATGTGGAGTTTTCTCATGCAAGATGGCAGCAAATGAACATTCAAACCATGCAAATTTTTAAAAGACTGAAGTTGAAAATCCTTTCACTTGCAGTTGTTGAAAGACTTGCTGTGCTGATCCACTGTAGGGGAATTACAATGAGAGGAATAAGGCTAACTCAAGAAAGATTTATACTGAGTTTTGAAACAAGTTGACTGCTCTGTATGTTGGGTAGGATTCCCAAGTGTGCTCTGTAATGGTGTTTGAATTATTACACACAAACTGAAGGAATGTCAATGGTCAAAAAGGCATTCAACTACTGTAGGGACTCATTTTTAAATTAATAATTTTGGAATAGGTTTCTTTTTTAGATTTGTAGAGCACCTAGTTTTTTGAACATTTTAAAATAATAATAATTAAAAAAAAATTCTTGAGTTGTACAGAACACCATGGCTTGGCTATTAGCGGGACCTAGATGGAGCACATATATTATTCCCATCCTGCAGGCTCTTCACTGGCTACTCATCAATTACCAGGCCCAATTTAAAGTACTGGCTACCACCTACAAAGCCCTTCATGGCCTTAGACCCTCATCTCTGTGAGACCGTCTCTCCCCCTATGCACCACCATGGCAGCTTTGTTTATTTCAGCAAGGCTTTCTGCAGGTGCCAACCTGCAAATGGACAAAATCAACAATTGCCCATAAACGTGCCTTATTTTTATTTATGTTATTTACAGTCAACCTTTTTTACAGGGACTCAAGGCAGGTTACACATAGTGAGTCAGTACAGTCAACAAAATGGGACATTCAGTAACTAATGCTTTAGGATTTTAGAAGTCTGGAACTAACAGAAAGAACTAAAGCATAGCATAAATATTCACATGATACATCAAGTGGTACAGAAATTACAAACTAGGATCCTACTACAATAAGCTCTATGTAGCAGTATAGACCACAGTCCCAAACATTTATCCAGGTAAGTTTGTGAACCATTTTGGCAGGGGAACCCTATTACCTGTGCAGAAAAGCCCTTATGAATAGTTCAGTTGAATCGTTTGCAGAAACCAGGGAATTGGGAGCCTTCCTGACCTTCTTGGGCTGGCCATTCCATGAGGCAGGAGCCTCAACGGAAAAAGCACATGAACAGGCACTTGCTTATTTTGTCCATTTGCAGGTTGGCATCTGCAGAAGCCCCAGCTGACTTGAGCAAAGTTGTCATAGTGGAGCATAGGGTCAATGGTCTGCTACGTGGTCATGAGATAGACTGCCACAGGCAGCTGAAGAAGCCTCGGTCCAAATGTGTCTGGCTCCTGGGACAAGTGTCAAAGGAAGTTGCTTCCTGCAGCCTAGGAGTGGACTAAGGAAAGTGAATGAAAGGGCCTGCCTGTGGTGCCTTCTCTGTTGTGGCCCCACCTTATGGAATGGGCTGCCTGAAGAGGTCAGGAAGGCTCCTACTCTCCTGGCTTTCTGCAAGCGATGCAAAACTGAATTATTTAAGAGGGCTTTCCACCCAACCAATAGAGTAAATGATTCACAAAGTTACTTAGATTAATTATTAAGGATTGTTTAGCTTACTGAACCTAGGTTCTATTATGTAATTTTTGCATCATTTGATGTATCATATTAAGACTGATACTTTGCTTCAGTTCTGTTCTGTTTTTGGATTCATATTGTATTGTTTATTGAGCACCCCACCCTGTTGATTGTAATGACTCCCTGTGCGTAATCTGCCTTGAGTCCAAGTGAGAAAAGCGGACTATAAATGACATAAATACAAAACATACATGACAAAATCACATCTTAAAAACCATTTAAACCAACAAAAATACATCATTAAAACAAATAAAACCAGAGGTAAATTACATATAAAAACATTAAAACAAAACATTGGAATCTCTGAGGGAGCATCAAACAGAAGACTTTATCCCCTGATGGGAGATGGCAAAAGAAGGGAGAGAGTTCTGGAGTTTTTGTGTCATAACCAAGAAGACCCTCTCCCAGGTTGCTACCCACCTAATTTCATGTAAATGTTAAAGAGCATAGGAAGTGGGCAGCAATCCCCCTGCCCTCTTCTGAAACCTACCCTCTGGATAGGAATGGCACCTCAAATTTTCATTTGACAAGACATCTATGTATTACTATGTATGGATTAATGAATCATTTTTTGACATATCTTGTTTGAGCTAAGCTTCTGGTCCCTTTTAGTTTCTGACAAGCTGGAGGACCCGCGATACTCACGGGGGGGGGGGGGTAGGTGAGCCTCTTCCCCCTCCTCTGGCCCCGCGTGCCGAGCCTCTACCCCGTCCCCCCTCCAGGCAGCTTCCCCCCCGCCTTCAAAACGACGGCGGCAGCAGGGAGACAGCCGCCTGCTGAGGCTCCCCCCTGTAAGGCGGTGGTGGCAGGGAGACCGCTGCCTGCCGAGGCTTCCCCCCGCCTTCAAAACGCCATCCACTGAGGCTTCCCCCCCTGCTTTCAAAACGGCGGCAGAGGCATAGAGACCTGCCACCCGCCGAGGCTCTTCCCTCCCTCTCCCCCGCAAACAGCGGCGGCGAGTCCTCGTCACACCGCTTCCCACCCCCTCCCCTACAGCGGCCACAGCGTTCTCTGCGCACGCGCGGAGAACGCTTTAACTTTTCGGGGGATTTAAAGATCCCCCGAAAAGGTTTTTTAAACATTTAGGATTTTTCTGCACATGGGGGGAGTGCCCCCCGTGTGTAGAAACCCCACCCCCCAAGTGCCCCCCCCCCCGCGTGGATTTAGGTATCCGCACGGGGGAGGGTACTTGGGAATTAGATATATAGATGTACTCTGGCTGACTGAACCAGGCAAGCCAGTCTGGGATTGTCTGCTGTTGAGCCATAAGGGAAAGTCAGTCCATGTTGGCTGTCAGCCACATTCAAAGTCTGGCAAACCAGAAATATGCTTCCATCATAACATAGTGCACCTAAATTAAATTATACTATGCATCAGTTTTTTTTAACATAGCTATAATTTGATTCATGTTTTCTCTTTGTCACATGTAAGTAACCTGAATAGGCAATCTGGACTTATGTTTTTCACAATACATGCCAACAACAAAAGTACTGAAAAGAAGTTGCACTTGTGACTTCAAACTTAAGATGCACTCTGGCTTATTGAGTTAATCAGACTCAAGGACTTAAAATATAATTCAGCATCCATGCGTTCTTGAAAATGGCTGATTTTTCTAAATAGGAAGGGAAAAAAAACAAAAATGTATGTCAGAATTCTTTACAGATGGCTAATTAATCAGCAATGGAAAAGTGAATGCCACCCACCTTACCCTGTTGGTGGGGCAGTGTGGAGAGCTCTGGCACCATCATGGCAGTGCCTTGGGATTCTTGATTATATTTCCTGTGATTGTCAGCCTCATTTCTGCTACAGCATATGTTCACTGCAATATTCAGGCATTCTGGAACTTATGGGAACTACAGTTCTCCTGTTTTTTGTTGTCTCTAGAACATATTGCATTTGCATGACTGTGTCTAGGGCCTAAAGGATGTCTCCTCTGGACCCTGCCATGCATCTTCTCTGGATCCCCAAGGTAGTGCTTAGGAAACTGTTGCTGCAGTAGAGCTACACTCTCTGCAATGTCCTTCCATTCACGGGTGATTGGAGTAACAATGTCATAGTTTACACCAGTATAGGGTTTTTTCCCAGTCCTTAAATCAATTTCTAGATCTCTTGTCTGGCATCCATGCTATATCACTGATGACAAAGCAAAGCAGTCATAACTAAGAATGGAACCTGGCACAATTTCTTCCACAGAGCTGCTGCTTATGTCCCAAAGTTGTTCTACACAGATGGCATGACAAGCATTGACAGCTGTTTTCCACTGAACATCTAGCTGGGCATGCTATCCAGAAAATAGGTGATAGAGCAGACCCACAGCTAGCTCCTGGAGAACTGAAAACATCTATATATGATCTGTAAGGCAGTAGCCAAGGTTAAGCACCATGATGCATGCCATTTTTTCTGTCAAAGAAGGCAAAACTATAGAATGGAATCAAAACTGAAACAGGTTTTATTTATGTATGTTTGCATTTTGGAAAGACAGTTCTTGCCTTTTCCTCTTTTAAATTAGGAACCAATTTCCAGGAGGAAAATAAGCACCACTTGATATTGCAGCCTGTGCAGGAGAGGGCAAACATGTCACAAATGAAATTGCCCTTTCCAGTGTGATGGCGTTAATTCATGAAAGCTTCTCAGCTATGAAGCTGCAGCATTAATGTTCTAAAAAGTAATTTGCCCCACTGATAATAATGTTGATGGAAGTTATCTGTTTTCAGTAGAAATGTTATATCACTCCTGTACAGTGACAACTGATAGGTTTTCAAACGCGTCCATTACAGAATATGCTGCAGCATCCAATTTTCAGTATTTATTGCAGCCAGGGAGCTGCTAAGAGGAAAGTCTGGGTTACCTGGAGAGAAAGCACTAATCTACAGTTAGAAATAAAATGTAATGAGTTGATCAGCTTCTGTGAATCTAGAAGGACTGTTCCATGAATCCATTTCAGATTGGTAATATCCTCAAAGTTTGGTGCAAAACTATGGGGACTTTCTGCTTTGAGATTGTCTGTTTACACAGCAGATGGGGGAGGCAGTCTCACAACCAGACAGTTGCCTGCCTCCTTCCTGGTGCCCTCCTGATCACTGTTCATACCTGAGATCTAGAGAAAATAATGTTTGTTTATTATCCCCTAGTCCCCCAGTTCTTTTTAAAAGCAGTATGGCATTTCCAAAACTCTTGTAAGTTCTTAATGCTGGGCAGATTCCAAATAAATAAAGAAAAAAATAAAATTCCTAGGTTTTTGCCTCTGTATAAAATTTAGCATATGTACTGAAACCAGTGGAAATTAGCAGTGCCTTTAAAGGGGGGGGGGGAGTTCAATTTTAAACTAAATCTAACTATTTGCCAGCTGGACTAAAGTCATGGGTGTGTGCTTGGTGCAAGTAGCTCCTGATTCTTTGGGAACAAGTTTGCACCCTCAAAGCCAAGGGGGCTGACCTTGAGAAGCAGAGACAGGCACGTGGATAAGGCTCTCAGGGATTTGTTAGATGTGTCCCACTTCAAGAATGGCAGCCCCGCTGCTGTCACCATGAAGGTCAAGAGGAAACAACACCAGCCTGACCTGGATAGCCCAGACAAGCCCAGTCTCATCAGAACTTGGAAGCTAAGCAGGTTCGACCCTGGCAAGTGTTTGGATGGGAGACCTATTTGGAGGACGTTCAGAGAAGTGGCTTGATAGCCTGCCTCTTGGCCCTGGTATTCTTTGCGGACCCCTTCTATAGTTGGTGAACAGGTATCTTTTCACACCAAGGAACCATCCCTGGGCAGGGAGGGAGGCAGCCTCTTGATAATTGGTGATTTGATCCTTAGGCATATAGATAGATGGATTGCAAACCCACATATTGACTGCATGGAATTTGCCTGCCTGGGGCAAAGATAGTGGACATTACTCATGGTCTAGATAGGCAGGTAGACAGTTCTGAGGAGGAGCCAGTGGTTGTGGTACATGTGGGCACCAATGATATGGGGAAATGTTGTTGTGTGGTATTGGAGGAAAAAAATAGACTGCTAGGCAGGAGACCCAAGGCTAGAACCTCCAAGGTAGTCCACATGCAGGGCCAGCTAGACAGGCAAAAATTATGAGTCTCAATGTGTGGATGAGATAACAGTGTAGGGAAGAAGGGTTTAAGTTTGTTAGGCACTGGGATGCTTTTTGGAACAAGCAAGACCTGTACAAAAGAGATGGCCTCCATTTGTCCCGAGATGGAACCAGACTGCTGGCACTTAAAATAAAAAAAAAAGTGGCAGAGCAGTTTTTAAACTAAATCTTGGGGGAAAGCTAATAGATGGAATGTCTCTGCTTCAGGATGGCTCATCTCTATGAGATGATGGGATAGCTGTTACTGTTCTAGAGGGAAATGGATTCTGTTCTAGAGGGAAAAGGGACAAAGAATATTGACTGCCTGGCAAGGTCTGGGGCCACAGGAGGAAGGCTGCAGGCCTAACATGTCAGAGGAATTATAGATGTTTATATGCAAATAGTAGAAATGTCTGAGGTAAAAAGGGGGAGTTGGAAGGCTTAGTGTCAGAGGAGAACATAGACATTGTGAGCATTTCAGAAACTTGGTGGGACTAGGATAATCAGTGGAATACAGTAGTTCCTGGATATAAATCATATCGGAAGGTTAGGGAGGAAAGGGTCAGAGGTGGAGTGGTTCTGTATGTCAGAAAGGGTATACAGTCCAGTAAGACTGAGAATGTAAGAGACATAGATTCACTTACAGAAACACTGTGAGTGGAAACAGTGTGCCCAAAAGGAAGCTTAACTCTGGGAGTTTGTTATTGCCCACCAGATCAAAGGTTAGAGGATATTTTAAAAGCAACAGAAGAATTAAGGAAAGCAGCTAGATGAAATAACTGTGTCATAATAGGTGATTTTAACAACCCACACATAGGTTGGGTCAATGTGTTCAAATCAGGAGAAAGAGATTGGGGTTATAGATACTCTCAAAGACTGTGACGTGGAGCAGATAGTCACAGAACCTACCAGGGGGAGGCAATCCTGGATTTGGTCCTGAGTAATGCCCAAGACTTGGCGAGAGATGTAAATGTAATAGCACTGGTTGGGAACAGTGATCATAATTTTATTATTTTCAACATTTATGTAAATCAGGAGTTGCTCAAAAAGACCAACACAACCACATTTAACTTTAGAAGGGGTAATTTCTCTCAAATGAGGGAGCTTGTGAAGAAGAAACTGAAAGGAAAGGTAAGGAGGGTCAAAGCACATTGGGAAGCTTGGAGACTATTTAAAACTACAGTCCTATAAGCTCAAATAAAATGTGTACTGCAGGTTATGAAAGGTACAGATAGATATTTAAAAGGCCTGCATGGTTAACAAACAAAGTAATGGAAGCAGTAAACGGTAATAAGGATTCATTTAAGCAGTGGAAGGCTAGTCTGAGTGAGGTAAATAAAAGGGAACACAGGCTGTGTGTGGCAAATAAAATGCAAGTCGGTAATTGGACAGGTAAAAAGAGACTACAAGGAACATATTCCAAAAAAAGACTAACAATAAAAATTTATTCAAATACATTAGTAGCAGAAAACCAGCCAGGGAGGCAGTGGGGCCATTGAATGACCAAGGGGTAAAAGGATTACTAAAGGATGATAGGGAAATGGCAAAGAAGGTGAATTCATTTTTCACCTCTTCACTGTGGAAGATGGGAGGTGCTTGCCCACTTAAAAATCATCAATTTTAGGAGGGGTGTTGAAAAACATGAGCTATATTGAGGTAACGAGATGAGATCCTACTATTGATGGACAAATTAAAAACTGATAAATCACCATCCCCAGATGGCATACATCCAAGAGTTCTGAAAGAACTCAAATGTGAATTTGTGGATCTCTTTCTGCACTTTTTTCAATGCTTTGTTGTTGTTCAGTCGCACAGTTGAGTCCAAGTCTTCGTGACCCCATGGACCACATCTCGCCAGGCCCTCCTGTCTTCCACCGTCCTCCGGAGTTTGCTTAATTTCATGTTCGTTGCATCAATAACACTGTCTAACCATCTCATCCTTTGCCGTCCCCTTCTTTTTTTACCTTCAGTCTTTCCCAGCATCAGGGTCTTCTCCAGTGAGTGCTCCCTTCTCATTTGGTGACCAAAATATTTGAGCTTCAGCTTCAGTATCTGGCCTTCCAGGGAACAGTCAGGGTTAATTTCTTTTAGGATTGACTGATTTGATCTCCTTGCAGTCCAAGAATCTTCTCCAGCACCATAATTCAAAAGCATGTATTCTTCGGCACTCGGCCTTCCTTGTAGTCCTACTCTCGCAGCCAACCATTAGTACTGGGAATTTGACCATACAGACTTTTGTTGGCCAGGTGATGGTATAATACTCTTTTTGAGGAGCAGTGAGCAGAACTCAGCATTTTAATTTAATTAGCGCCCTCTGCAAAAAAAAATCCTGGCTATGGGGCTGGGTAGTGTGCTGATAAAGGGACAGAGCCAGCAGGAGAGAGAGATGGAGGAGGGCTGGTAAGTGGTTTGGGAGTCAACTGGTCTGTCTTGTGTATTCTATTCTGAGGGGAAAGATGTCCCAGCCTCAGAAGCAAAGGGGAAAAGGAAGGAGCAAAGGGGAGATGGGGTGCCACTGTCACTGCCACATCTGAACAGCTGCTGACCTGGAAGACAGAGTGAGTGTTAAGGAGGGTGAGGGATGGCAACCTTCCTTCTCCCTCATACCTGTACTCAACCCATGATGGAAGAGAGGGTCACAGGAGGACAAAAAGCACCCCTTTTGGCAGCAGCCTTTCTGTCAGGCCTTCCCCTCAGCTCTGTCACTTCTGTGGGAAATACAGAAGGGATGAGAACTGGTGGGGGGGTGTCTGAGAGAGCCAAGTTCAGACCCCTCTCCTCCTGAGCCAGAACCTGTTGTTTGGGTCACTTGGGGCTGGTTGCTCAGCCTGGACCACCTCACAGGTTTGTTGCTTTGGGAGATAGGGTGGTGCAAGGGGAAGTCCAGTATGCCTCCTTGAGATCCTCAGAGGTAGGACAGGGGAAGAGAGAAAACAAAGAGTGAGAGAGGGATCATAATCATGCTCAGCTGCTGAAGCTGGGCATATTGGAGGAAATGCTGAAAAACTACCTTATTTAGTTGCATGGAAGAAGATTCATCTCCTAAAGGTGCTATATATACAGAAAGTAACTAATTTGAATGGAGATGTAAGATACTTCCCCTGTTATGATGCAAAACCTAGTCTTGCATATGATTAAATACATTTATTGGGGGTTTTGTGGATTCCCCAGTAAATCCCCTGCTTTCAGTCCTAGGAATCAATTGCTTTTGTTTGTGTTTTGAGTTAAAAATAGTATCATTAATTGGGTTTGCCTGTGTCATTTATGAAGTTTCTATCTCCAGTACCGAGCATTACATCTTACGGCACACATGGCCTGGCCCAACAGGACTGTCAGATCCAGTCTTCATAAAAAATGAGTTCAACACCTTTAGCTATTCTGTGTTCAGAGCAATCTGGAAGCTACAGTACTAACTAGAAGTATAATGATAAGGTATTACTAAGGATCTCTTTTATTCCAATCACTTCTAAATCTTTTGAGGGTTTTCCCTTGCCCTCATACTGTATTTTACATAAGCATTCTTCTCAGTTTTGGCACAAGAAATGTGGAATTCACTCACCAGGGAAATTCCTCTGAATGCAATGAGTGAAGGTTTTTTCCACCAGTGAGTGAAGGCTTTTTTGTTTTGTTTGGCATTCCCTTACTGCCACTCATTTCTGTTCGTTTTAGTTGCTGCTTTACATATATGTATTGTTTTTAATGTTGATTTTTTAATGTCTTTTTCAATGTTTGGCACCTTGAGGACCCTAATTGGGTAGAAAGGTAAGACTCAAATATTTTAAATAAATAAAAATAACTGTAACGTTTGAGTATGGTAGGTTAATTTGAACAAGCATTATGTGCCTTCCAATGGATTGTTTTCAGAGTTGTGAATGGTTGGTCACATCACACTTCAAATGTTACATTGGCGTTCACCTTAAGGGTATAATCCTGTTCATTTATATTTGAGAAAAAGGCCCATTGAATAAAGTAGTATTTGCTTCCAAGTAAACATAGAATCTTACTGTAAGACTGTGGTCATTGAGAATGTATAAATGGTTAATCCTTATTCTAAAATTTTAGCTGATCCAATAAAAGGCATTGCTTTGATTCTTGTTATTTTCCATGGACTTACAAATCTCAGGGTATTTTTTTTCCATTCACAGAAAGAAGAGGGTGACTTTTGTATGAATGTGTTGTTCTGACAATGCACAGACCACCCATGTGAGCAGTATTTTTGTAGAGATTAGTTGCTTGACACAATATTTGCCCTGCTGATTCAGAAGTGCTGAATATAATAATCATCAGTCAAGTAAGTTATAAGAAAATCTGGTGCAAGTATTCATTCCAACTTTTAATGTAGCCCTGTTCAAGAGAGAGAGAGAGAGAGAGAGAAAAGAAGGAAAGAAAGTTTGTTTTCCACCTTTGTTTAACTGCCTTCTTCAGCAGACAGAAACATTGGCCTTGTATGACTAAGAAAAATTTTTTCCCTCTCCTCTGCATAGGAATTAATCGGTCTTGCCACTAAATCGGCTACAGAGCTTCCATTAGGCCAGATGTTTCCCGTCCTATCAGTTAGCAAAAGAAGCCTGTTTATACACACTGCCTGCTTCTCTTGCTTTCTTGCAGGTGTGCTCTTGAAGGCTTATCATCCAACCGCATATTTGCAGTCAGTCTATGATGAATTCTTCCTCCACTTTGCCCTAAAAACCTCATTGTTTGAACTACTTAACTGCTTTCTCATGTTCAGAAAGTACAAAAAGGTCAAGAAAAGACGCACAATTTTAAAAGCATTATGTTTAAGTAGCATTTCCTCCATGGCCTCCAGTGATTACGAGGTGATTTTTTTTTTGTCTGATATGATTGTATTTATGAATCTTGGCTCTGCCAAGACATGTAAGCTGCTCTGAGCCTGCAAAAGTGGGGAGAGCGGCCTATAAATCGAACAAAATAAATAATAATAATAAATGATCACAGTGTGTGAAGCTTCTAAATTATTCCCATGTCCCTGAGCTGCAGTACTTCAGCAAAAACAAAAAGAAGCTCTGTGGGCAAAAGTTTAATGACAGGGATAGGATCCTTGCTATATTTTCAGTGTTAAATGCCTTTAAGGATATGCAGAGAAAATATTCTTGACTCCTGAGGAGCCACAAGTAGCAGAACAATCTGGCATTAGGGCAAGGGTTCCACATCAGATGGTGTGCTATTTGGGTAAATTTGAATTTCTGCAATGATCCTTAGCAAATTATCTATAGACAAGAGGCTAGCCAATACCATCAGACCAAAAAAATTCAAGAAGTAATAATGGTAATGTTAAGGTAATGGGGTATCAACAAAATTGACCACAAGCAGGCAATACTTGAGGCTGATGTTGGGAGGAGTTGAAATGGCAAGCTATTTTTTTCCTCAGAACATTTTCAACAGTGTTAAAAAGCACCTTCATCTGCTGACAAGTAATCAGTAATGCCTATGATGCCGGTAAAGTTTTTACTTCCTTGGTTTAGGATGTGAACCATAGGAGCTCATAATATTTACATTCAAGATGAAGCAACAGTCGCAGCCCATGAATTCTTTAGCCTGGACTTCATCATTGTTTTTGGCTTGAAAAGGGAAATTAGAGACTATTAGACTATTAAATGTACTGCTAGCTGTGAGAAATGACAAATAAGTTTAACCATCAAGGCCCCAACTTGATGGAACACTCTGTCTAATGAGACCCGGGGCCTGCGAGACTTGAAACAGCTTAATACTGCTTGTAAGACAGAGTTCTTCACCAGGCATATGCTGATCTACTTAGTGTGCCATCTAGAATTGTACATCAAATGTAATTCAGCTGTATTTTATATATATTGTTCATCAAATGTAATTCAGCTGTATTTTTATATATATATATATATATATATATATAGTATCTGTTGATTTATATGTTGTAACCTGCCCTGAGCCTTACTGTGGATGAAGACATACTGGCAATCTGGAGCGGGAGGAATCCGGAGGCCAAAGCTGCGAGGGGAAAACTCCCCAGGGCTGGCCGTTCACACTGGCCAGTGTATTGTGCAAAGATGCTGTTACGGAGCATTCAGACTGCTGCGGAGCGGCCCTGGGTGGGCCAGCCTCCGCGGTTTGTAGCAGGGCTGTTTTCGGCAATGTGCGCATGAGCGCTCATGTGCAAATTGCCGAAACAGCACGTTCACATAGCTGCCTCCGCTTGAACCCCGTCTTCTTCCAGTTCACACTGCCTGAAAGCAGGAGGCATGCGGAAGACGGCCCCTGGACACCGTTTTTTCCCGGTGTCCTCCTAAAGTGAAAAGAAACCAGCTGCAAAATGCGTAAGGGCAGAAGGGAGCCGAGGGACAGCTGCGGATGTCTGAACCAGCTCCCTTCCCCTGCTTCCCAAGCGGAGCTCTCCCGCTCCAGATTGCCAGTCTGTCCTCAGCCTGTGTAGGGGAGGGCAGGATAAAAATCCAAAATAAAGAAATAAATAGGGCTGAGCAAAGAGCAGACAGTGATGCCTGAAAATACTAGTAAACCAGGGAAAACAGTGCTAGGCCATACTCCTTCTGAACCATTGCTGACATTTAATATTTATGTATTTTTAAAACATATATATCCTGGCTTTCCTGGTAGTTCAAGGTGGCTTACAATAATAGTTAAAAACATAAGATTCCTACCAATTCAGACTACCTCCAAAGCCCTGCTATATATTGGCTGCTCTATATTGAAGGCATATTAGCCCTGATTAGGTGTTTTCACCCATACTTTCTGGACCACAATTGGAAGGAAGAAGAAGAGAAGGTTGGATTTATAGCCTGTCTTTCACTCAGAGCAGCTTACAATTTCCTTTCCCTTCCCCTCCCCACAGTAGACATCCTGTGAGTTAGGTGGGGCTGAGAGAGCTGTTTTGAGAACTGCTTGTGAAAGAACAGCTTTGAAAGAACTTGTGATTGACCCAAGGTCACAGCAGCAGCTGCACATGGAGGAGTGGGAACTCAAACTCAGTTCTCCTTGAT
Organism: Lepidodactylus listeri; assembly: GCA_029233225.1. NCBI lineage: Eukaryota > Metazoa > Chordata > Lepidosauria > Squamata > Gekkonidae > Lepidodactylus > Lepidodactylus listeri. The sequence goes on from JARCFY010000008.1 coordinate 69,738,873, forward strand.
TAGAGTCCACTCTCCTAACCACTACACCAAACTGGAGAGGCATGCACATGCAACACTACTCAGCTTGTAGGAGGCCTCACAAATAATATTTTTTCTTGTGTCATTTGATTTCTAGTTGGAAAATTGCTTTTTTGGTCCTTTATCAACTTGTTTACTGCCTTTTGATTGTAACAGGAGCCTATATGTACCTTACAGTGTTTGACCTCTGAGGAAGGCCGTACTGGGCCAAAACACATTGGGTCATAAATGTTTCCTTTTGTGCACATGTCACTTTTATCGTATTATGAGGCTTGATTTGTGTCCTTGTATGTTTTTAAATGTCTCTGCAACAAGTACATGTATTTTTACTTATAATTATTCTTATATTTAAGTTTTAACTATTGGCCCCTTATTTGTTTTCTCACTTACCTTCAAGGTTCTTGATTCCATTTTATTGAGTTGAGTCCCCCCCCCCCTCCTCCACAAGCCACTTGGCTACAGGTCATGCGTGCCCTGGGTGGCAATGCTTTCAAACATATCTTCATCTGATTTTCTTATTTGAATTTGATGTTTTGGATTGCATCTTCTTATTTCTGAAGTGGAACCAATGTATTAGGAATCTTCTATTGTTCATTTAGTTATTTTCAGATTTTGTGTAATGAGCAGTGCATGTTCAGTTTTCTAAAGCTTTCAGTTCCCTCATCGCATTCATGTGATTCCTTCTTCTGCATTATCAGTGCACACATACACATTGATGAACACTGCACCAAACAATTTTGATATGATTATGTGTATGATTACCTCAAAATTCTTTTTTTGTGTGGTGTTTACCAAAATGCATGTGTACTCATTGAGCTCAAGGCAGGATAAATCTAAAAAACTATAAAAGAATAAAATGAGGAAAAGCTGTTCATGCCTATCTCTGAGCTTTGAAATATTCCTAGGTCCCAATGTGAAACCTCCCATCCAGGACTTTGACTTCCTCTAAGCAAAAAATTCCAGGCTGGGGCCAGACTATGATATTGCTTAGGCAACAACAGTATCCATCATATCTGAGTTCTGTCTTTCATTCAGCAGCTGCCAAAAGTCTATCACTGATGTTTTATGCACTGGTACTTTAGTGTATAAGTTTCCCAGGCTTCCAGACTAAGGATGTGGAATTATGTATTCAAGTGGTGCAGTGGTATATATGTCTGGTAACCCACAGAGTGGGATTCTGCAGAACATAAAGCTGATACTGTATGATCCCCTCATCCCCAGAAGCAGGTATTGTAGGCTGCAGTTCTATGCATGGTTGTGTGGAATCGAAAAATCATTAGGACTTCCCAATAAGCACATTATTTAGTTATAAGTAGTGCTATTTGGAGTTGTAATGATTCACCTGTGGTGAAAGATTTGGTTTGGGAAGGACCAGTTGTTTATTTCATTGGTTGTGGCAAGGTTTTTTTTTTCTTGCTGTTGAGGCTTTGTTGTTGTTGTTCTCAAAATGTTCTTGTACTCTGAGTCAATTAAGTATCACTGTATATATTCACATCATAGTATATGACCCTTACTGGCCTGAGAAGTCATGTGGCAGGGACTCAGGGAAACTGTCTACTGAGAGAGACTACCAAACTCTGGCTTTCAGCTTCCCTGCCTATTTGCGTCCTGCCAAAATTCCGGGCCTTCCCTGCAGGCCTGAACAATTGAAAGAGTATTTCCATTTCCATTCCATTCCATTCCATTCCATTTCCATTCCATTTCCAACAATTGAAATAGTATTTCCATTCATAGTACATTGTCATGCTATAGAAATTGCATTCAATAACAAACTGAATCTGAGGTTCTGGCTATTCTTTTGCCCGCCCCCCACAATTTGTGTTGATGTGTGTGTTGTTTACTGCATATGCCCATCTATTATGCTATCTATCCATTGCAACCTTCCTCAGTTCAGTTCAGATGATACTGTGATCATAATGTGACTGTCAAAGAATTAGCTTCTTTGTATGTTGGGTTGCATGCCATAGTGGTAAGCAATGCTCTCTCTAACCTGTGGAGTCTGGTGAGCAAAAATTCTACTTTGTGAGCTACTGACATTAAAGTTGTGAGTGAGTGATTTGTCTGCTGCATAAATTAGTTTGCTCTGGAGCCATCCTTCCTGAGCTAAGACAAAAAATGTGTGAGCCAGAGGCTAAAAAACTGTGAGCTAGCTCACAGTAACTCAGCTTAGAGGGAACACTGGTGGTAAGATATGCAAACATATCATATATTTGATGTAGCTAATGACCTGGCACATTTGCTGGGGCCTCACTTCCATTGGGTCCATGAGTGCTGGAAATAGCCATATGATCTTGAAGAGCAATGTGGTTTTCCCTTGGTTATGTTACCAGTGCAGTACATGCAGTAGTGATTTGATTACCAAATTAAATTCATATTCCTTTGCTAAGATCAGTCATCAGCCTGCTAAACCAGGGATATCGAACTCATTTGTTATGAGAGCCAGATTTGACACAAATTGGACTTTGTTGGGCCAGACCATGCATGTCATAAAATGTAATGCCAGGTAGCAGAGATATAAATTTTATAAAGGACACAGACAAGCACAATTAAAGATATTATAACAGCTATTCCATTGGAGCCCCACATTAGGAGTGTGTGTGTTAAAACTAATATTTCTTTGCAAAACTGAAGTTCCTTGAGTTTCTTGAACTCTATATTTTAACTGTGGTTAGTCCCAAACCTCCCCCCCCCCTTCCCAAAAAAATAAACTACAAATATCTGAGCTTAGGACCCAGGTCTGAGCTTAGGACCCAGGGGAAGAACATGAAATGGCTGAGCATTGCAAGCTTCTCTCCACCACCACTCCCCCCCCCCCCCCCGGTCTACTCAGAGTGGCAGTGGCTCTCCAGGGTCTTGGGGGGATGGGTTTAACAGGGTGGTTTGAAATAATAATTTTGGGTGTCCTCTTCAGCACTTGTTCTGCTATTATTCCTTTGGAGCTTCAAATTAAGAGGATGTGTGTGAAAACTAATATTTCTCTGCCAAACAGGAGTCCCTTGACTCTATATTTTAATCCTGGCTAATTCTAAACCTTCCCCCACACACACCCTTAACACATGCCTGCCTAAATTGAAAAGGGGGAATAGTGGGATTGTGCAAAGCAATTTTTTAGAATAAAAAAGAAGCACAAGGATCATAGCAGAAGCCCCCCCCCCCCCCCCAGCTCCTACCTGTGACTAGGACTCTCTGCTCAGAGGCAGCCCTGCCCTGTGCTTCCTGCTCAGAGGCAGCCCTGCCCTGTGCTTCCTGCTCTGAGGCAGCCCCATCTTCTGCTCTTTATACTCCAAGGCAGCGCAAGCGAGGATGGGCAGGGGAGGGGAGAGAGAAGAAAGGTCTGGGTGGACCAGTTCCGTTCCGTGGGCCATAGGTTTGACACCAATGTACTCTGAGGCTCTCTTTTATCACAGCCTCTCTCGAAAGAAGTTAATACATCTGAGAATCCAGAAAGTCCACCAAAGATTTGAGAAAGATGCTTCCATATTTTCCCTTTTCTAAAATGCAGGCCTTTTTCATACAGATGCAAGAAGGGAGAGAGGAAGACATATTTTAAGTAAGTATAACCCAAGAATTATACACAATTAATTTAGTAAATATAATATTGATTACCCACTGCAACATAAGTGCAGTGTTTCATAGTCCCAAACATAAAATAAATTGACTAGAGAGTAGGTTTGTAAGTTTTGGCTTGTATTAAAATAATTAATTATACTTGTATTGTAAACTTCCCCTGAGCTCAAGATGGAATCCTTACTTCCATGCATAAAGAATTGTTTTCTCTCCAGCCACACAACTCCTGCATTTTGGAGTAGTATATCACAGACTTGTAAGCAAAAACTAAATGACAGATTGGATTCTGTTTTTGCCAGCATGCAATTTATTAATGTACTTAATTATACTCTTTTATATGGTAAGACGCTATTGTGCAAAAATATATTATTGAATTTTAAACAGGTTTGTACTTGTGGAAACATCTGGAATTTAATCAGTAACTTGGTGGCAAGTTTGTAAGATTGCCTTGATTCTAAGAACCACATCTTTTGAAAATTAAATGAGATGAGAGAACTTTGAAAAGACATGGAAAACAAATGTTATAATTCAAAATCTGTTTGCTTTATTGAAGGTGATAGAAGGTTATTGTGTATAGTACAATTTCAGATGTCAATAGGAAGAGCAAAGGTAATACAGTTATGGAAAACAAAATTCATAGCATAGTCTAAAAGCTTACATGTGGATACATTCAAGGTTGAATTGCCAAAATACAGAACAAAGCAGTGTGTTTGTTGTACTCTTTATCTTATAACTATAATGATACTAAATATATAGCTCAGTCACACTTGGAACAGATTTTCACCTTTGTCATGTATACCTTGTACATGGACCCATTTATTGTTGATAACAATAGCTCTGGATGGGTAAAACCAATGAATTGGTCAGAGATAGATGCTCTTGAGGAATAATCAAATGTGTTGTGAAATATAGAAGGAGTGACTGTGCCCTTTGCCCATGCTGAAATGCCCTTTTGAGAATAATATGCTATTTAATATAGCACAGAACAGAAACAAGGATATCTGAGGACAATAACTAGAAGTCTGTTTTTGTTTTCCTTTGCAATCTAAGAACAATCAACACATTTACAGTGCAGTCCTGAACTAAGATACACTGCTCAGAGCCTACTGAAATGTTAGAAGGCTATAATTCTGCTTAGGACTGCCCAGTCGATACAGGAAATTATTGCAATACACAGAGATTTCCAAAAGTCCTAAACCCTTGATGAATGTTAAGAACTGACCTCTTCCATCCAAACAAGATTCTGAGCTTTGCTCTTAAAGCTGTTGCTGTCAACTGAAAGCCAGTGATTTCAGTTCCCCGAAACAGTATGTAAACATAAACGCTTTGTTTCTCAGAAATCTACATGTCACAGATGGCATAGCATGTTTCCACATTATACTGATCAGAATATTAGTTGGAACATGTGTGTAAAACTATATCTGCAACCTAGTTTTATACCAGTTTCACTACTTACTTTCAGTGCTTTAGACAGGCCCTTTCAGGTGTTACAGTTTATGCATATCAGGAGGCTGGCAAGTGCACACACGTCTTCCTGGTATGTTTGGTTACAATGTTCTCTGAAAGGGTCAGCATAGATATTTTCATCTTCATTATGTGTGAACCAGGTCCCTGAAAAATCAAGGTTTTGTGTAGCATGTACAGAAGGTGTATGGACGTGCAATTTTTTTTCAGACAATATGACAGCCTCGTATATCTGATGGATTGTGGTAGAGTGCCTTCCCAACAGTCATGATTGGCAGCTCCCACTACATGTAATGTAAGATCTGAAAAGGGCTATAGAGTTCTAAGCTTGAGTCCAAAAGACCATGAACAGAATGTGGAATGGATCATTCTAACTTCCTGCTGCAGCCTACTATGTTCCTGGAAATATGGCTCCTGGGGACTAGGGGACAGTGGGGTAGGATGTCAATCAGCAGTAGAGATTTCCAAAAATCCCCCTGTCCCACTATGACAAGTGCCATTCCCCTAGCAAAAGATGACTTTAGATCCATCCCCTTAAGTCTCTTGGGGATTTTTTTTTTTGAAGCTAGGGTTGCCTGGTCCAACTCAGGAAATACCTGGGGATTTGTGGGGGTGGAGCCAGGAGACTTTGGGGATGGTGCCTAACAAGGACAAAAGTGATGTCACTTCCAAGTCAAAGGTCAAGTGATGTTACTTCCCAAACTCCACCCCTTCTAATTATGTCACTTCCAGCAAACTGTGCCACACCCCCACCTCTTCCTGTGATATCACTTTCTGGACACTCCCCCAAAACCATCTCTTCCTCTGAAGATTCTTCCTTCTTTCAAAATTGAAATACACTGCCGTATATCACTTCCCACCCCCATCTTTTCCCCATTTTACATTACATGATTAAAGGTTTGCATACATCACCCCTACCCAAAACCCTAACAAGCAGCTCTAGTTACCATAATGTACTAGAATAGCCTTAGGGTTGCCAGGTCCCAGAACTAGAAGCACGCGCGGGGGTAGGGGTAGTGTTGCCAGCTTCAGGTTGGGAAATTCCTGGAGACTTGGAGGTGGAGCCTGGGAAGAACAGGGACCTCAGTGGGGTGCAATACCATAGTGTTACACTCCAAAGCATTCATTTTCTCCAGTGGATTTGACTTCTGTAGTCCGGAGATGAACTGTAATTCCAGGAGAGCCCCAGGTCCCACCTGGAGGCTGGCATCCCTAGCTAAGCATCATACTAGCAACAACCTCCTTAAAATCATTCTTCAAAACTGAAGTTACTTGAAAGCCTTAGGCTACTCAAACTTTCAGGTTCAGCTCACTTCTATGTATGTGTGTGTGTGTGTGTGTGTGTGTGTGTGTGTGTGTATATATATATATATATATATATATATATAGATAGATAGATAGATAGATAGATAGATATAATGGTATATATATATAATGGTATCACTGCTGTCAAAGCTGTCAAAATAAATAAAAAACCTGATCGATATTTGCTGTCCTACTAGCTTCTCATCATTTCTGCCTCTTGTGTTTGTGTTTGTTGGTGGTGGTTTGCCATTGCCTGCCTCTGCATAGCAATTCCTTGGCTGAGGACAGACTGGCAGTCTCGGCCGCTCTGCTTCCGCTTCAAAAGCGGAGGCAGAACGGCCATTCAGACAGCCGCATCTGCCCCGAGGAGGCAGCCCGGACACATCGCGTCCAGCGCCGCGCTCCTCCCGCAGCAGCCGGGCACCACTTAAAAGTGCTGCCCCGGCTGCTGTAGTGCGCGTTCCACCCGCCTCCGTCGGGGGTGAATGCGCGCCGGGAGGGGGAGCCGCGCGGCGTTCGCATGCTGCCATAGGAAGCTGCCCACAGTCTGAATGCTGCAGGCAGCTTCCTTCCGGCAGTGTGCGAACGCCGCACAGCAGGAGCAATTCCCCCCACCTTAGTCTGCCGCTACAAGTCTGTCCTCGGCCCTTGGTAGTCTCCCATCTAAATACTGAGCAGGGCCAACTCTGCTTAGCAGCCAAAATATGCTGGGATCAGGCTAGCCTGGGCTATCCAGGTCAGGGAAGTCTAATTGATAGGCTGTTAGTAGGCTATTTATTCTTTGGAATGTAGTGCCAAGTTATTTGCCTGGAAACTTTCATAGGTCCCAGTCAAGAGATTAGTGGTAGCCACAAGCCATGAAAATATCACCACTAGGAACTATTTCTTTTTTTTTTTTTAAACCCTTTTATTGGTTTTCAGAAAAAAGAAAGAAAAGATGAAAGAATGAGAGTATTACAATGTCATTATACCTTTTCAAATTTTTCACATGTAACATCATAACATTAACTTACATTTAACCATAACAAAAACTAGTATCTTAGCCACAATAATCTCATTGGATTATATCTATATCAGTTTATAGCAATTCTAGTGTATATTTTCAAACTATGCGTCATCTTGCCATTCTTCCTTGTTAACTGTTTCCATCTCAAAATATGTTTAGTCGGTCAACTATCTTTAAACAAACTATAATTTCTAATCTGACTTTATTGACCGATTTTATATTTATCATCCTTTAAAGAAAAAGAAAAAACAGTTTATAGATAAACCAAAAACATTGCGCTCTTCAAATTAAGGGCCTTTTCAGACTGGCCAGTTGCCTCTCACTTCCTCCTCATTTCCCCCTCTGCGACTCCTCCTGAGCAAACCTGCCGTTTTCGCACTATAGCAATCTGCTCCTCTCCCCCCCCCCCCGAAGTTTTCTGTTCCCATTTGGGTTGCTTCGATGCTCTCTGTGCCCGCCCCTTGCATTTCCCCTCCCCTTCCCTCCCCTTCCTCCCCCCCAGCTCCTCCCTCGTTCCCCACTTTTCCTTTTTTTAAAAAAAACGCATGCGTGGTAACATTATAACGTCATAGTGGAATGACGACAGTGCATCACCCGCCTTCCTCTTCCCAGAATTCATCAAGTCCCTCCTCAGTATTCAAATTTTCCCGCCGTTCTGGGTTGGTGCAAAACGATTGGCAGGCTACAAGGAGGACCCCCCCCATGGGTGGATTCTCCGATGTGAACTGAAATGTCGTGTGCTTAACCCGATCAAGGCAACAAAATGGAGGATGGGCAACATGGCGTCAGCTGGCCCGTGTTAAGAAAAAAAAATTACATAAATGGTGGTGGTGGTGGTGGTGGCGGCAGCTGAGGAGGAGCAGCATGACACGCAGAGCAGTCTCCCCACTCCACAGGAATAGTTATAGCCCCTTGAAAACAGTTCAATCCATTTCTGTGACTTTTCTGCAAAGAAGCGCGCCCAGCCTGCTCTGCAGGGGCTGCCAATAAACAGCAAATTAACCCCCCCCCATAGTAGATGTGAACGTGTGTTTATTATATAAAGACAACAATTGTGCCGTCTTCCCTTGCTGCATCAAAATTTCATTATGATGTTATAACGTTATAAGGGCCTTTTATTAAAAAAAAAAAAAAAAAGGAGGGGGGGAAGTGTTGCTTCAGGATCGTGGGACCGCACACAGGGAGCGGAAAGGAAGGCAAGTTTACCCAGCCCGCCCGCGCGCTTGCCGCGGCTTCTCCACGGATTGCTAGAGGAAAGCACCCACCACCAGCTCTGCACGGGCTGTTGCCGGGGAAGCCCAAACAAAGGGCAGCAGTTACCGGGGAGCAAGCACATGGAGCTCTCGGGCCAATGGCACCCGGCTCCTGCTCCCAAGAAACGGCAAATCCACCTCGCCAACGCAGTCCCTATGGTGCAATCTTGCCTCCCTGCCTCCTTATTTTGATATAACGTTAGGAGGGCTCGTTTCGAAAAAAAAATTCAAGAAACGCCCACCGCGGGGCGGGCCAGATGGAGGGCGGGCGAGTGGGTGTGTTCTCATCTAGGTTTCTCCAACGGAGTAAACAGGAAACACCGCCAAGAACAGGATTTTCTTGCTCCAGGGATACTCCTGAGCAGTGCGGTGAAACTCCGGAGGAGTTTGTGAGCACGGAGCAACTGATGTGAAACTGACCAGAAACTCCGGTGCTCACTCCGGTGCTCGCCCTGGAAAAAAGCCAGTGCGAAAACGCCCTATGTGTTATACTCTGATTGCAGTGTTAAATTTATTCATATTTTCTTATTCAGTGTCAATGTCAAATATGTTAGTATTCATCTTCCTTCCCAATACCTTCTATAAAAAAGTTAGACAGTATATACTAGAAATAAAATATACAAAGGGAGTGTAATTTACTTATTTCACACCAAGCTTCAAAAGCCAGTATAGTCTCTCTCAATGTGTTACAGCTATGAGTTACATAATACTACTCAGCTCAGACTTATCTCCTTTTATGCATCCAATATTCAAATTTATTATGTTTCTATTTTGGATTCCAATTTTATCATCAAACATTTATCTTCTGTTTTTATTCAACATTTTAACCATTATATTACACAGTGAATTTCAGCTATAACTCATTTTGGTCAGTTACACATAAACTAAGGATCCTTATACCACTCTTATTATAATACTTAATTCTTTTCTTGTTTTTCTGTGGTCTTTTATTCATTACTGTCAGAACTCTATGACTTTTCCCTTTATATGTAGAGACTTTTAATTTTAGTTCTTCCCATCTATACTTCAGTCTTGAGGTAAATAAGAGTTCCAATGGCTTTGTTTTCATTTCTGACAGCAGAGCATTCCCATTTTCCATTTCAAAGATCATAGGATTTGTCAGGTTTTCCATAGGGCTGATAGCTTGTCTTGCCACTCTTATTGTTTCCTCTTCAAATTGACCTGTATGACGTCTTGTCTTTTCTTCAGTTAACCAAGAATTTCTGAATTCTTTTTATTGCCATCTTGTCCTTTAATTGGGGTCTGTTATTTGTATACGTCCTCCCTCTCCATTATCAGTTCTGGCTTAGCGCTCTGCTCCATGCCATAAAGTCTCTCAAAAGTTCCTTTAATCGCCTGTTGAATTTCATTTTCCAATGTCTCTCAAAATTTTCCCCAGAAAGTTTGCATCTTTTGTGTAGGTTCGACATCTTCCTTAATCATATTTTGAAAAGCCATTTTCATGCTGCGTCCAAATTTCAAACTATTAAACAGGATTAGCAGCCTCTACAGTTAAATTTCACTTCTTCTCAAAAACCTGTCTGCTGCTCCCAAAAACAATCTGCCACAGCCATCTTTTCTCATAACCCAAACAATATAGGGCCTCAAAGTACACCCGGGAAACAATCCATCTTCTATAAATAATGGAAAAAATAGTCTTATGTTAAAAATTGCAAAGATAATGGAGATTATAATTCATTAGAGGGGAAATCTTCTCTAACCAAAACGTAGATAGGTGTGTTTTTCTTATGTCTCATGCAATAAATCAAGAGAAAGTTTATTTTAAGTTCAGTTCAGTGGAAGGTTATAAAGAGTGTTGTAAAGTTGAAATGAGAGTAGTTAAATTGTTCTGCCCTTATGATGTTAATTCAGTCTTTAAATCCCAGCCTTGTTGTAGAATTCCCTCGATTTTTTGGGAACAGTTTAAGGGGGTTAATCAGAAGATCATCAGGCTTTAAATGTTGCATTCCCTGGTACTTACAGTGTAGATCTTATCTTCAGTGATATGATGCTGAGGCAAAATTCTCTTGTGGGGGGTGCTCACAGCGGAGTTGCAGGCATGGCTCCATGTCTACACACCTCCATGTTTGTGCTTCAGGACAGTTCTGAGCTTCAAATCACTTGCTGCCACTTATGATGAGCTCAAAATAAATCCTCTGCAATCCAATCTCCAGGAGAACAAATGGGATTCTGGGAGACTCCAGAAATGTAGCAGGGGAGGTCTCACTGGGAGGGTGACCTGTGGATTCAGGCCCCAAGAGTACTAGAATGAGCCGCACCAGACAACGGGTCAAAAGGTAAAAAGGTTTATTGACTCCAGGTCCAGCAGTGATGAGCACTAAAAGGGCTGGACCCCGAAACATTACACTCACAAGCTTATATACAGTCAGGGCGGATCCTTCCCGCCAGCCACGCTGGCATTTCCCAGTTTTCACCTCCCCTTTGCACCAGGCTCACTCCTTCTTCTGCACCCATCCCCAATGTTTGCACACCTCCCACTAGGCCCCAGGCATGGGGAGATCATGGAGAGATCCCTCTTGCTTTAGAAATCCTCTAAAAAAAGCATGAAGAGTCAGCGATATTCAGGAGCACCCCAAGGATCAACTGTTCACTGTGGTGTAGCCCCGCCTCCACCACTAGGAACTATTTCAATACAAATAATTATTACTGGCATCAGCCCATAAAGTCAACAATGTGGAGGATAGTAGTAATCAAATTTCAATTGTGTTAACGGAGATAAAACTGTAAACTCAAAAGCTACCTCTTTTAGAAGGAAGTATAAGAAAAATAAGACACTCTCTCCACCCCAAAAATTATCCATCAGAGCCTTTAAGCAGATCATTTCCAAAATAGTCCTTCAAAGCCTAATCAAATGAACTAAGCAGCAAGCAAGATATACTGTTTTGGAAAGTATTTCCCTCATAAATACTCAGAGGTCCTGTTGTCTCCCAGGAGTGACATTTATTTACAACCAACAGACAATCCAGAAAACTTAAAGACGCATCAGAGTCCTCAGCATGAAGCTTAAGCATGGGGGAGGGGGGAGGGAATGAGAAGGCACTTATGTAAACCAAAAACACTGGGACACACTGTAGCTCAGTAAGCTGCGAAGCACATAAAAGATCAGACATGTCATTTCACTGGAAGGGAAAAGGGAAGGGGTAGATGTCTCCCCCAAGTTACTTGTCTCACACAGCCACAATATGCAAGAAAACAAATTCCCCCTCAAATCTCTGACATACCTTTCTTTAAATGCCAAGTACATTCTACCAATATGAGCTATAACATACTTGAAACTATTACAAACAATATTCTCCTGCACTTCCAACATTCACAGAGCAATTCCATGATGAGTTATTCCAGTCTGAGCCAAATGATTGCAGTGGGTTTAGAATAGAGTAACTTCACAGAGGACTGCACTGTAAATGTCTTGACTATTTGCCTAATAAGCATGTCATGCTTTGTGTCAGGCTTGTTTCAGATTTCTGCAATCTTAATCCTGTTACATTGCTCATTGGATGTCCTATTCTGTTGACTGGGTTGACATGTGCTTTGTAATGAACCCTGAGCCTCAGTGAGAAAGAAGGATAATCAATCAGTCTGAGAGGGGACACTGGGTGTCTGTCTTCTTCCTTACCTTACCTTTTGGAAAGACCCACCAGGCTTTTTCAGTTTTACTTTTCTTTACCCTCCTTCAAATTTATGGCCATTTCTGCTGGAAGTTATGTTGGGGGGAGTGGGTAGAGAGCTGTCATGCCAGATACTCAGCTCTCCAGGCAGGCCAGAGGTCAAAGCAAGTGTTTGGAGTGAACTTTCAACTGCTGGGGTGGTTGGCTGTCAACTGCAACCTGTCCTCTGCCCCAGCCCTGGCCAGAATGAGGGCTGCCAGGAGTGTGTGGGGGGGTCTTTAATAGCAGGCAGTTGGAGGCCGGGGCTGCCTATTCCTAAGAAATAATGGAGACCAATCTCTGCATTAGTACAGGCTGGGGAAAACCAGGGAGACCTCCAGCAGCCAGGGCACTGTAGCCTCCCAACTCTATACCTACCATAGAGACTAGGAGGAGGAAAGGCTAGAGTATCACATGATGTCTCCATTCCCCCTGGCACCCCAGATTCTTTCAAATCAAGGGAGGGGTTCTCAAAGCAGAGGATCCCCCACCAGCAGGCTGGCAACCTTATTTGAAGCATTTGTTTAATTAATACTTATTGAAAAGCAGGTAGGAGTAGAGTCATTCACAGCCTTTAGAGTCATGGATTTGCCCCAGTCCAATTCAAAGGAAGCCCGAGGCTGGATTGGCTGGCGAGGGTGCAGGTAAAATGGGTAATTATTCCTCCTTCACCTTGTGATTCAGTTTTTGCTGCTTGCTGCCAATCTGCCCACCCTTGATATCATGGGATTAGCTGGTCACTGTTGGGGGCCAAGCAGGAATTTTGGGGGGCTTCTCCCTGATTGGTACTTGGGCAGGGTCCTTTTTTGCTTGCTTCATTATGTCCAGGCTGGTGGTAGTAATAGTTTAATAAACAAACAAATTTGGGATTAAGAAGGCCTGTTCTCTGACTGTTTAGGCCATAACTAGTTTAAAGGGTATAGGTGGGTTATTCTTTTAGTTAGGGGTAAGTGGTGAACACCCTGAGCCATCAGATGGGATGGAAGGTGTGTCCTGAACAGACCATCACTTGCTGGAGGGCAGGATGGGGCTTGGGAAGGACCGCCTTTGGTGCTGAGCAACATGTTCCCGAATCTGGTACTGGTTTAACAGTGCATCAGGCTAGGGGGCTGGGGCTGGGCACCTCTCAGCACTTTATGTGCAAGTGAGGATAAACAAGGCTGGCAGTAGCCACTGGCCGAGTTTGGAGCCAGGGTGGATTTGCCAGAACAAAGGCAGCCATGACTAGGCTGCCTAACACAGCCTGTCCTCAATTAAATATTAGCATAATTAATTGATGATGTAGACAAGCAGATCTGAATACATTTAAATAAACTAGTTAAACCCACACTGTTGTCTCGAGTCTTCATTTGAGTACTGGGGCAAACAGCTAGCAAAATTATCATTTCCAAAAAAATATACGTTACACCTTAAGTAACAATATGGATGTAATGACTTCTTAGTATGACTTTAAGACAATTGTAGATATATAAAAGATTACTAATGAAGAATGCAGTCAGAGTAATAGGGGTAGGAAAGTATATTTACTGTCCTTTTTTTCCTCTAGGCTTCATTCATCTTACAGCTTATTTCATCAGTTTTATTATCAAAAGGTCTCTCTTTTTAAAGAATGAGAATGTTAAGATAGGAAGATGCTAAAAGGTCACCATCTCACTAAACATTTCTGTATATGTGCTGCTCTTAAGCTATTATTTCAGTTTGTTTTGTCCTGAACATTTCTGTTTTGACCTTCTCTGTAAGGTCTGAGTATTCTGCTTCTGCTGTAAGCAGGTCTGCTGTAAGCAGGTCTAAATGATGGTCAATATTACACAAGAAGAAGATTGGGGGGGGGGGGACTGTAGAAAGTGCCTGGCAACTGGACTTGCTTCGAAGTTGAAAACAAGACCGTGATATTGATGCCCAGAGGAACAACAGTTAATTGGAGCCAGGTGGTGATGCAGAATGTGCCAGATTACGCATAGGGTTCCAAATACTGCCTGAGGATTCTTCAAATTAGAAGATAATAATGTTTCTTGGACTGGTGCAAAAGTCAGGAGCCAAGGGGAAGTTGTGAAACAGTTACTGCTAATTTGAGGTTGGATGAGGTTACTCCTGATGCCGTTCTTCATGCATAATCACTTTGTGATCAGGGCATGGACATGAGGCAATAAATACTTGGAAATCATCTGGCAAAAATTTTAAGGGGTGCCCCTTACAAATAGAAGATGATCCATTTTTAGTCTAAACCTCACAGGTGCTTCTAGAATTTCTGTCCTGAATAAGGAGTAGTCACCTTCTGATTAGGAGAAAAAAATTAACATGGTATTGTTGGGGAGGGGTGGATGTAAGTTTTGGAAAGTAAAAGTTGTCTCCCCTCATTGCGTATGGTGGTAGTGCATCTTTAGCCCTTTGTTGATGCACATCTCTCTGCCTGCTGTGGAGAAAAAAGAGATGTCCCTATACAGCCATGCAAAATGAAGTGCTTTTATTTGGATAGACCCAGCTCTTTCAGTGACTTTATATAGTGGACCAGAATTCTCTGACATGGTGAGAGTTATAAGTCTTAAACACTGCAGGTTGAATAGAGAGAATGCAATATGTATAGTAGAAATTGTTTTGTTTATTTTCATAACCACTCCCCCCATCCCAGTTTTGTGGATTTCCAGAAAAATTAAGCTTTGTGAATAGCCCATGTCTCACTCCTTAATTTTCTCCTTCCTCCCTGAGGTTGCCTTTGGGGCCAGGTTGTGTCTTACAGTACAATTCCAAGAACACTTTCCTGAGAGTAACTCTTCAGTAAGATTTTGAATAGACCTGCTAAGGATTGCACTGTGAAACTCTGATTCTTCCGACATTTAGCATAAGATTCAGTATTTAATACATAAATATATTTTCAAGTGGAAATGTAAGAACTGCCTATTAAATGTATCAATTATCATTACTGATTTTAAAAGAATAAATAATATGTCCAAGTGTTAATGCAACTGAGAACTATTTTAGTGTTGTCAACAACAAATGTTCTATTTTATGGGGAAATCTTCCTTTCAAATCAGATTAAAATGCTTCAAGTCAAAACTGCATTTTCCCCTTCCAGAGCACTTCTTTTTGACATGTATAAACATGTTCCCAGCTCCACTTCCACTTTGTGTTCCAGACTGCATGCTATATTTAGCATTGAAACTTCTTACATTCCTCTAATACCACAAATACACATTTCAATTTCAGTATGTTTTACTGCTTCAAGCATCATACCATGGGGTTTAAGGGGTATTCTACCCCCACCCTGGAGATAACGTTTGGCTTTTTTTATAACATTCTCATCTGAAGTATTTATAGAAGTTCGAAAGAATCACAGGGTTTTACACCTCTAATGAAAGCTAAGCAAGGCAAAGTGGAAGAAGTAACATTTACAGTTAGCATGGAAGAAATAATCCCTAACCTCCTAAATGATGGATAAATCAATGTTTCAAAACAGAGCTACATTGAAATGAAAAACTTGGCTCCCACTGTGACAAGATGGCTTTTTCATGAACACCATCGGTAGACTAGTAATCTTCAAAACTGAGTATACAGTTAGGGACAATAGGGCTATAACAGCTCCTATAATAGACTGAATCACTGGGTCATTGTGTAATTTGTAAATAATCACACATATTTTAAAACCAACTGACTGATACACATTGCTGGGAGCATGCTATGATAGGACACCATGACTTGCTTTTGCAGTTGTACTGTACCTTTGGAAGTAGAAACTATGTCAGTAACAGTTTTTCTTTTATGATGTAAAATGAATGGGAAACTACCATGGAAGACTGGAGCTGCTATGCAGAGGAAGGCAGTGGCAAGCCACTTCTGCTTATTTCTTGTCTTGGAACTTCATAGGGTTCCTCTGAGTCAATTGAGTCTTGACAGCACATTTTACCTTATGGAGCCAGACCATGGAAGTACTGTTATTATAATAATAATAATTATTATTATTATTATTATTTTAATTTTGAAAACAAAGGTATAAAGGGAATACAGAAATGAAAAAGGGAATCAGAAATGGAGACAATGGGTGGCAAAAACACAATTATGTATATCAAAATAATTGTATATCACAGTGTGTGTGAAACAAAAAGCATTTCTCCCCATCACCCCTTCATTATAGTTTTTAAAACACTGTCTATAAGATACAGTGGTACTTACTTCTGTTTGGGTACATTTATATTCAACATTTAGATTTCAAATTTCATAACTAATTTGTTTTACATCTACATTATTAGTTTCATCTTTACTACATATTTGGTACTGCATATTTTTACAAACTCTACCTACTCACTGGGTGCGTTCAGACGCACCATTTGATCCGGCTTTCGAAACGCTTTGAACTGGATCAAATGTGCGCGATCAGACAGCCACAGCTACCTCCCATCCCCAGCCATCACTTCCGGAGTGAAGCATGGCATTTTGCTACCAGGTCCCGAGGTGGTGTTTCCCGTGCTCTCCTGGCTCAAGCTGCGTTTTCCGCTGTGTGATTGCAGAGCCGTCGTCGAGACACTTCCGAGTCTTTAAACCCCCCCCCCCCCCCCGCGGAAGCCTCTGGCTTCAGCTTTTTGCCCACCATTTTTATTTTTGCCTCAGTGGTATGCGCATGGGCTCTCATCCGCCCCCTTGTAAAAAAAATTTTTTTTAAATGGCCACTATTTCTGCCTTTGGGATTCCAAGGAGGCCAGTTTCAGGGGGAAAGTTTAAAGGGATGTGTTCTTTCAGGGCGGGGAAGTCATGGTCCTTTTGTAACTGAGAGGCTTTGCTCTTCTGCTTTTGTGCATGTGCAAGATTGTATTTTCAGATGATTGCTTATGCGCATGCAGAAGCAGCGAAAAATAAAAAGGCCCGACACACGCTCCCGTGTGGACACCAGGTAGCCACTTGAATGCACTTCAAAGAGTGTATTCTATCGGTGAGTGTGATTGCGATTGTCCAGAGCGGGATGTTTTGAGCCGGCTCCAGCACGCTGTCTGAATGCACCCAGTGTAACTTTTTACAATAGGTAATATATCAAAGTATTGAAAGAAAATCTATTATATATCTCATAATAAGAAAGTAGAAGATATTTCAACTCAAGAGCCACTTCTTTATACATTTATATTCAAGATGTTACATTTAAAAGTTACTCTTGTTCTGGTTCTACATTTCAATACATTTATATACATTTTTTAACTGTTTCTCATTCTAAATTGGTCTCCCGCTTGCTTATTACATACTACATTCTTTCCTCAAATTTTGTGATTGATCTATTTTAAATTTCATAACTGATCTATTTTGTAACTATTTTATTAATTTCATCATTACTACATATTCTATATTACACATTTTATCATTTCTACATATTAGCTATAGCTTTTAATGTACCAAAGTACATTATAACAAAGTACATTATTACAAAGTCTGTTATATATCTTATAATAAAAATAAAAGATTTTTTTGTTCAGAATCCATTTCCTTATATATTTATATTCAAAACTTACTCTCATTCTATTTCTACCTTGCAATACATTTATATGTATTGCAATACATTTATATACAATTTTTAAACCGTTTCTCGTTCTAAATTTTAAACTATTCTTCATTCTAAGTTTGTCTCCTTACATAATAAATACTCCCTCTCTCCTCAAATTTCTGTTTCTCAATTAAGTTGTTAATTTTGCCATTTCTACATATTCAGCAAGTTTATTTTCCCATTTTTTAAAGCTTGGTCAGATGTTTGATTTCCATTTTGCTGTATAGATTATTCAAACCACTGTCACCATATATTGAAATATCTCTT
Organism: Lepidodactylus listeri; assembly: GCA_029233225.1. NCBI lineage: Eukaryota > Metazoa > Chordata > Lepidosauria > Squamata > Gekkonidae > Lepidodactylus > Lepidodactylus listeri. The sequence continues at coordinate 69,756,942 of JARCFY010000008.1, forward strand.
CCAAAACTTTTGGTAATTTTTTAGGCAGTATTATTAATAGCATATTCTTGATTTCCATAGTTAATTTAAGTTTCAATATATTCTGCATTTTCTATGTATCTCCTTCCAATATCTTTTTGTTTTTTCACATGTCCACCACATATGTAAAAAGTTCCAGCTATATCTTGACATTTCAAACATTTTCCCTTGTAGTTTTTGTCTACTTTCTCAATACCTTTGGGAGTAATATGCCATCTGAGAAGTACTGTTTCTGATGGATACTACACCACAACTGAAATGATTTTCATTGTTCACCAGCCAGGAACAGCTACATATCAAAATATTTGTGGTCAAGATTAGAAGTGCCACTTAAGCAGAGTTACCTCCTTCTAAAACTACTGACTTCAGTGTATATAGACGGGTATAACTCTGCTTAAGATGACATTGTAAATGAAGTATCTGCTGTGTAAACAGCCCCATATTGTCCAGCAAGAACTTGCCACATCTGTGCATGTGTAGAAATATATTACTCTCCTCACTGGAGCACATTGCCTGCCATCAGTTGTTCAAATAAATAATTAAACAATATATTTCATGAGAAATTTACATTCATGGGCTGGGTGTCCATCTGATTTTGAGTTGGACCACCTGAATATTAATGGCTGCTGAACTTTCTGGATTAGGGGTGTGCAAAAAATGGTATTTTTTAATTTGGGTATATTAAATCTAGAAAAATCAATATTTCCTAATATTCATTAATCCCAATATTCAGATTCAATAAATATTCAGGATTGCTAATTTTTCCCCACTCCATTAAATCCTATGGGGGCCTATTATAGTCAATGATCCCCATAGATCATATCTGGGTCTCTGTGGGGGCATTTTTTAAGGATAGAGGCACCAAATTTGCAGCATAGTTGCTGGTGCCTCTCCTTAAAAAAAAAATATGCCCAAGTTTCAAAAAGATTGGACCAGGAAATCCAATTCTGTGGGTCCCAGAAGAAGGTGCCTCCCTCCTCCATTGTTTCCAGTGGAGGGCGGAAAAGGCATTCAAAGGGCAAACCACGGCTGAACTCTGAAAATATTTAAAGAGCTCACAGTCCCTTTAAACACCTTTTCCAAGCCACAGCTTCACCCAGAAGGTATTTTAAAAGATTGCAATTTCTTTAAACACCCTTTAACCTGGCCCCAAAAAATCCTATTGGATAGCCAGGTAAATACCCCAGCTGATATCCAGCTAGAAAAAAAAATACCTCCCAAAATTACTGGTAAGGTATTGGGGGGGGGGGGCGTTCAGCTCAGATAAACTGAATGCACATCCCTATTCTGGATACAGTGAAGTTTGTACATGTTCTTGCATAGCTTTAGGAAGCATCTTTCTCTCCCATCAGTAAAAAAAGGGAGGGAGAAGGAGAATGATTTTTAATCTTTTTACACTGTAAAAAATAATAAAGGAATAGCTTGTTCATGGAGCACACACTGACAGCTGCCCTGATCAGACATGAGATCTCCTAACAATCACCCAAGGGAGGGATTGATTTTTTTTTTATTGCTCAGACAAACAATACACCAAAGAATTGTGCATACAAGGAAGCAGTCAGATGAAACTTGCCTACCAAAGCTGCCCAGCTTGGTATTTGAGTTGGGTGGCAAACAGTAGGAACAGGTCTAACTGATTTAGTACAGGGAAGCAGCTTTTTTAAAAAGCCTTTTCTAATTCACTTTCCCCCAGTCCTCTTTGTCTTCCTCAGCTTTTTTCTTCAACTGTATGGGTATATAATTGATTGAAGGGTTGTTGACTTGGAATCATGCTTTTTAAAACACTCTAACAGATCAGCCCTCCAAATGCTCCTGCACTTACAAGCACTTTATTTGGAAACACACACAGGTTGTTCTTTGTTATCTTCTTCTGTTCATCCTTATTTTCAACTTGGTTTCCATTCTCTCTAACTGTGAGATCAAGCCCCCAGTTAGGTGGTGTTTAGAATCTATCTTGATTACCGAGCTCCAGTTGAACCACAATAGCCTGTGTTCACTGGGAACAGTTTCTTAAAACACAAAATGATTCACCTTGCAGCTCAGTTATGAAGCTGCAAAATCCCTTTCAAATTGACAGTTGTTTTGAGGCTCCAAAAAGCAAATGGTGACAGAGCTTTAGATCGCATGAGAGACTCACTAAATTTGAAAGAGAGCTGTGTTGAAATAGCTGTGCCTAGCTGCACAGAGTGCTTGCTTCTTTGCTAGCACAAAGCACAGAATTGTAGACAGTAAATTTCAAGAAATGTTATAAATAAGGTGAGTCAAAGGGCTATTGACTATAATCAGAGAAATTTCAACTCCAAGGAAAGCTTACTGCACAGAATGATTGGTGAAGTGGGAGCAATAATACATTCCCTACAAAGCGGTTCGGCAAAACATTACTTTCAGTAGCCTGCCAGGTAACTTTTGCTAGCATTCAGTTTGCAGGAGACAAATTTCCTATCAGGGTTTTCTGGGAATGCATGCATGATTCATGATCAGTTTATTAGGGTAGTACAATGTCTGCAACATTTTTATCACATCCTTTCTTCAGATAGGTCAGGGTGGCATACAGATTTGAAGGACTGGGGTGGGGGGGATCAGGAAAAAGGGAGTATCCGACCCCCCCCCCCACACACACACACAAGGGTTTTTGTTTCAGGTTTTTTATTGATGAAAAAATCAAAGATTTGAGAAAGCACTGGAAGCAGAAAAAGACTGTGGAATATTTTCTCTTATAGAATGAGTGAAAAGTTTCTCATGGCAAGATTTATCACATTTAGAATGTACAGTTTTGGGAAAGTCTGAGGACTTTTTCAAATTTTTCCAGGAAACTATGGAAAATTTGGAGAAATATAAGTAGACATGGGCAAAAACTGGTGTACAAACCAAAATTCATCATGAATTTTGGCCAGTCTGTGGTCTGTGAAGCAATATCTGTGGAAGCTCTGCCATCACAAATTTTCAAAATATTTTTAACATGGTCTGTTACAGTTTGTGATTAGACACAGACTGGTGCCAATCAATTAAACTGTTTACAAAATTCCAAGGCAACCGTGAGGGCAGAATTCCCTTGCCTTGGAAACACCTATAGGAGTCTTCTAAAACTTAACAGGCACTGCTGGCTGCCAATAACAAAATTCCCATTCTGATCTATGGGCTCAGGAGGCTATATATTGAGTTGAGCTCCCTCCCTCCCCTTCCTTTGTTGGCTGGTGAAGCAAAAGAAAGGCATGGAGCTAGCAGAGCTGATTAACCCACCTGCTGGAACTCCATGTATGCCATGATAGAGCGTTTGGTGGAGCAGAAGAGCACAGTACACTCTCCTCAGTGACCCTCCTGCATGGGGACGGGGAGCTCAGCATCAGCTCCGATGATTGGCTGACCTTCTCTCAAATGGTGCATGCCCTGAAGCCCTTCCAGGACACCACCGACATGCTCTGCACCCACACAGCCAGCCTGGGGCAACTCATTCCCCTGATTCAGGGGCTGGAGAGGGCACTGGCCTCCACACTGCAGCTGGGCCCTGAAAGGACATTTGTACTCTCACAAGTCTGGGCCTTGATCAAGAGGTTGCAGTGAGGCATCTCCACCAGCCTGCATCCTCTCAGCAAAGAATCAGAGTACAAGCTAGCCTGTATCTGTGACCCACATATCAAAGGCAGCATTGCTCCCCATAACACATTGGTCATGGAGTGGAAGCTCTACAGAGAAGTGCAGAGGCTTCGGGCCAGCAGATATGGCCAGAGGGAACGGCAGGTGGAAGAAGCTGGGGAGAGGGGGAGCCACAGACAGCACTTGTGCCTCCAAGAGCCCAACCAGGCAGAAGCCCCACTACTAGACTTCCTGATGGCACCTGGTATTTTTAGCCAGTGTGTGACAGAGTGTTGGACTGGATGGGCCATTAGCCTGATCCAAAACTGGCTTCTCTTATGTTCTTATGAGTACCTTAATGAGTCCCCCGAGCCCACTTTGGCCATTCCCCTTGAATACTGGTCATTTAAGGCTGTCATCTGGGCTGACATCTCTTGCTTGATCTCTCTTGTTATCCCACCAGCATGCAGAGTGAGCGGATTTTCTCCCACTTGAGAGACCTTCTCAGCCCCCACTGTTCCCACCTGGACCTGGCCAGAGTGGATGAGCTGGCCTTCCTGAAAAGCAACCTCCCTCTGCTGGGCCTTCCAGCTGTAGACCTGCTGGAGTAAGATCCAGGCCTCCCAGTGTTGTCCCCCCAAGTGTCCCCTCCCCCCATTCCTCCTCTTCTCTGTGGGAACAGCTCTGTGGGTTCTGGCATGTGGCCCAGGGGTTGTGCCCTTGGCACATGGATGGGAGGATGCCCACCTCTGCCAGACTGGGTTGGACTTGCCCCACAGCCAACCCAAACAATATCTACCTCATAAGCAAACACCTACCTCATGAACCAACCAACACCTACTTCCTAGCACAATATCTACCTCATGGAATGACATCCACCTCAGCAAACATCCTTCTCTACAAACATCTGCCTACACAAGCAAGGCCCTGTTTGACTATCCCTTTCCATTGCATTTGTACAATTTACAATCACAACAGATGATCTCTTATGTGTACAATGTGTTCTGCTAACAGTGAAAACTGTCTAGAAATTTCACCTAGGAGTGGGCTGTGACTGGGGGATTTTTGTGTTTGGGCTTGAAGGACTGCCCGGCTGGGGTGCTCGCTAAGTTGCAATGGCATCATTATGGGGAGCCCTGTCAAAACTCTGGGGATGCTTGGTCTGCCTTTCTGATGTCTTTCCATTTATCTGTGGAGTAGAAGTATTTGCAGTGGTGGATGAGCACTCTCCAGCCCCAGGTGCAGAGTCAAATACTACACCCCTGTCAGTGGGTGTGTTTTGCACCTGTCTGTCTTCGCCCTCTAGCTAATGGGTGCCTCAGCTGAGTACCCACATCCATTACACCCTCCCCGCTGTTGTGGGGGTACTTTGGGGAGCCCCTGTCGAAAGCCTGAGGGTTCCTGCCTTTCTATTCCTCTTTCATATACTTGCTACATGTTTCAGCCAGTGGTGGAAGTGGTCATGCTATCATTTCTACTTTTTTTTCTCAGGGCTTTCAAGCCACCCACCACATCCACTTCCATCTCAGGGCTTGGAACCACCACCTCTACATATGTCATTGCATGCTTTGGGGGTTGGGGGATGGGGTGGATTTCGAGCCACCACATCATCTTCCTTTTCAGGGCTTCAACCACCATGTCTACTTCCTTGTCAGGACTTTGACCCACCACATCTACTTCCATCTTAGGGCTTTCGACACCACAGCTACTTCTATCTAAGTCTTCAAGCCACCACATCTACATATGTCGTTGCACTCTAGTTTGGGTTTGGGTATCAGATGGTCTCAGGGCAATTGCCCTGGTTCTGCTGGGTTGGCAAAAATGCCCCCACCTTCATTTTCTACTGGAGAGACTTTTGGGGACTTTGATTCTGTTTCTGTTCTGCTGGGCTTCTGCCTTTGCTCCCCACCCCCTAGAAACAGTGGAATATGGGGGCACCTTCTTTGGGGGTGGGTGAGGAACTTGGACCTCATAAATCCAATTCTCACCAAACCTGGAGGGCAGGTAGAGGAGAGTCAGACAAAGATATGCTGTGAGTTTGGTGTCTTTAGAATGCCAGAGGGGCATTCAATACACTCCTCAAGCTCCTGAACCTCATTTCCCCAGAAAGCACTTTCCTGGGGGCACCTTCTTGGGGGGGGGCATAACTCAAACCTCGTAATTCTGATTCTCACCAAACTTGGAGGGCAAGTAGAGAAGAGTCAGCTGGAGAGGCACTGTGAGTTTGGTGTGTCTAGCTTACTGGGGCCACACTACCATGTCACAAGCATCCCAAACTGGTTCGTTCAAATGGGTTTTTTGTCTGTGATAGTCCAGTCTGTGGGTGCACCACAAACCAAACTGCATTGTTTCAGTTCATGCCCAACCCTAGTACTTAGGGGGAAAAAACTTCTTAAAAAAGTTTTTTTTTCTTTTTTAAGTGAGAAAAAACTTTACTTACAAAGCATTTCACTCACTTCAAATATACAGCATTAAAAAGCCTGAAGACTTCATAAGTTTTCCAATAGAAACTTTGGAGAGCACCGAGGGAGAAATCCCCCCCCCCCCCCAAGAATGTGTTTGTTGAAAAGTAAATAATTTGGGCAACAATTAATGTGCTAAAATGTGTTTAATTACAATATATCACTAAAGAGTTCAGTATTTGCAGTGTTACATAATTTAGCGTACTATCCAAACATCCAAGTTTAGCTTCCAATCTAAACATGCTGGCCTGCCTACTGTCATAGTCCTGCCTACTTTGACTATATGACACAGTTTATTTTGTTTACTACAGAATTCATTTTTTACATTTAACTTTTATTCTCTCTTACCTCTTAGATGGCAAAAATCTAAGATACATGTTAGCAGTTTGCAAGTCTTTCTCAAACACTGGGTGTGCTTGTTTTTTGTTTTTTTACCAAAAAATGAAGATATTTATATTTTTAAATTCCATAAATATGCCCAAATAGTGCAATTTCATAACTGATGCATTTTATTTTGTTCAATCAGTGAAACTGTAGTATTGCATATATTTCAATTTTACCCCAAATTTATTTCCATTTATTCCCAAAAGGGAGCAGGACTGTTTTTTTCCCCATGGCTTCAAAATTTCTGGAAATTTTATATCTTCGTGGTGATGAACTTCAGTCTTTCCTCCTCTATTCTGTCTCCACAATAACCTTGTGAATTATTCTGGGTTGAGAAAAACCAACTGTCCCAAATGTCTTGACTGAAAAGGGATTTGAAAGGAGGTCTTCCCACTGATGGCCCAACATTTAAACTGCTATACCCCATTAGCTCTGCATCTTGCACAGGTTGTGATAATGTTTTTCAGTTGTAACACCTGAAACATAATCATCAAAAAATTACTATTGTGAAAGGACCTCATAGATTTGCAAGAGATGGCTCTTGATAGTAAAAGGTAAGCAGGAGTCGAGATATGGTTTATATTTTAAAATGAGGGTCATAAATTCTACTATTATTCCTGCGATGTCGTTCTGCTGGTGGCTTCAAGAATGATAGTTGCTTTGGAACATGTTCACTGACTTTTTCTTTTCAGGAGTGGGAACCAAGGAGAGAGGACTCAGACACTGCTCTGCCTGGATTGTTGTTCAGTTGATGACTTCAAAATGAGGCTTTGCCTGTGAAAGCCTCTCTTGCACACATATATTTAAAATGTGGGTTGCTGTCCTTGGTAACCTTTGGTAACCCTAGACAAGATAAAAGGTGGGGAACCAAGTCTGAGATGGCCTTTTCTCTGCTTTAAGATCCTCTGACATTAACTTTCAAGGATAAAGTTGAAGGCAACTAACAAAAACTCCTAACAATAATATAATTACTGCCACAGAAGATCATAGGAGCAAGGGCAAGGATTATTGTTTTTGCTGTTGTTTTTAAATAACCGTGATACAACAGGATCAAATAATGCTTATTTACTTATTTTATTTATTTTGTCATCTACCTTTCTCTCTGATGTTGTTGCTGTTGTTGTTCAGTCACACAGTCGAGTCCAACTCTTCACGACCGCATGGACCACATGACACCAGGCCCTTCTGTCTTCTGTCGTGCTCCAGAGTTTGCTTAATTTCATGTTTGTTGCATCGATGACACTGTCTAACCATCTCATCCTTTGCCATCCCCTTCTTCTTTCCCAGCATCAGGGTCTTCTCCAGTGTGTGCTCCCTTCTCATTTGGTGGCCAAAGTATTTGAACTTCAGCTTCAGTCTCTGGCTTTCCAGGGAACAGTCAGGGTTAATTTCTTTTAGGATTGACTGATTCGACCTCCTTGCAGTCCAAGGGACTCTCAAGTCTTCTCTCTGATACTCAAGGGGAATCACAGAATTATTTTTTAAAAGTGCAAAAAAACAGTGCAATAAAGACCAACAAATACACTTAACAAACAATGGGATAAAAGTGAATGGAACCATTAGGCAATAAACAGTGCAATCAAATTGGATTGCCCCGTTATAAAAGAATGAAATGTAAACTGTATAACATAATGTTTTATATAATGTTAACAATGCAATAGGAGGAGGGGAGGGAAAAAAGAAACCTATTTAAATTGACAATTAAACCTACAACCCTATTCTCAGTATAAAAGTGTGCTGTTGTGGCTGGGTTACACTACAGAATTTCGCGACGTGATTATGTATTTTTTTCAGCTTATGGTAGTAGGTACCATCATATTGTGTGAACTGGTTCATACTAATATTGCTCAGCTATGCTTCTGCATGCACAATCACAGAAAAAAAACCCAATAATGGGAACTAAACTTCTCATGCAGGACTATGGGCTTTTCTGCATTCTCATTTTACTCACTAAGTTCAGGGTCCCCCCCCCCCCATTCTGCATATGTTTTGCTCCCTCTAGTGGTTGATTCAGTATTAAACAGCTTTATTTCCAGTTTATATCCCTGCAGATTTGAACTGCAGAAAGATAAGATGGAAATAATGTTGTTTGTTATTGAATCAACCACTAGAGGGAGCGAAACATATGTGGAATGGGGGGAAAAACCCACCTTCCTTCTAACCGTTGGTGCCAGCACCAAGGGTCCGGAGTTTGGGAGTGCTCCTGATGCATCCTTAACCATGGGGGCCCAGGTAGCCGCCACTGCCAAGGCAGCCTTTTACCATCTACAGCTAATTAGGCAGTTGGTTCCCTTCCTCGACCTCAATGACCTGGCAACAGTGATCCATGCGATGGTCACCTCAAGGCTGGACTACTGTAACACTGTCTACATGGGGCTGCCCTTGTCTCAGCTCTGGAGGCTGCACCTAGTGCAGAATGCCATGGCTTGGCTGTTGATGGGCCTCTCGGTCCCAGACCACATCCAGCCAGTGCTGAGGTCACTACACTGGCTGCCTATAGTGTACCGGATCCAGTTCAAAGTGCTGGTGTTAACCTTTAAAGCCCTATATGGTCAGCGGCCAGCCTACCTAAGGGACCGCCTTTCCCCATATATACCCCAGAGAGCACTGTGGTCAAGCACCCAACATTGCCTGACCCTCCCTGACCCTAGGGAGGCCAGGTTGGCATCTACCAGGACCTGAGCCTTCTCAGTGGTGGCTCCATCCTGGTGGAATGAGCTCCTGGAGAATATCAGGGCTCTACGGGACCTTTTACAGTTCTGCAGGGCCTGCAAAGCAAAGCTCTTCCGCCAGGCTTACATGTAGGAGCCACCACTGGGGGAAAAGGCTGCCTATAGTGTACCAGTGCCACCAGTCGGACGATCTTGGCTGGGAAATCAATCATGGAAATGCCACCTGTCTAGGGATACAGGGACTGCTCCTGTTGTGCAGGCTGTGCATTGCTGCTATCTGTTAGATTCTTGTATCTGTATGTTCTTATGACTTGTGTTTTACGTAGACCAAGTTTAACAAATTTTAACTGTTTTGTGATTGTTGATTTTAACAATTGTTAGCCGCCTAGAGCCAGCCTTACTGGTTAGGCGGGGTATAAATCTAAATAAATGAATGAATGAATGAATAAATACTAATAACAGATTGTATTTTCTTTTTTTATTCAATTTTTTTTATATTTGAGGAAAAAGAAGACAAACAGCTAACAGGACATAACAAATCTACACCATACAGATAACAAAATAAAAAAATTAAAAAATACATAATATAGTAAAAATTTTAAAAGATTGTATTTTCTCAGAAGTTTTAACTTTGTTTTGGTGGGGTTGTATGTAGGGCTCACATTCAGTCCTTGAGAGATAAGCACATAAGAATCCTGAAGAGATAAGCACATACGAATTACAACATAAAAGTCTTTCAATTTCTGATATTATTGAAGACAGAGAATACAAACTATCATATTGCTTCCCCCTTAGAACATCTTATATGTGCTTCTGCCATGATTGTATCTAATATTTCTTTTCATTCCAGTCCTCCCCCAGCTATTTCTTTTTATACTGCCAAATCTCTCCATTTCTGTTCATCTGTAAAAATCTTCTGACTGTATTCTGAGTCTTTACACAAAGTACTTTGTAAATAGAATGTCCATATGATGCCTCAGGACTGCTGTGCCAGTTGCCACTGAAACTGAGTTTACATCATGATCAAGTCCAACAAAGAGACCTGAAATGGGGCTGTTTATTGTAGGTTAGAAAGATGGCCAGAGTTCATTCATCTAATGTTAATCTATTTGATTTTGAGCCTGCTGAAGTGTTATTGTTCTAAGCTGAGAGCCACTTCATACATTATTTTTAGCCATCACTTAGAAGTTCTTATCTCTGCTTTTTGACACCCAAATCTCTATTTTAATTTCATTCTCCCTTATGTGTGTAAGACTCACACCATTTTGTTTCTTCACACCAAAGTTTCCCATAAAATGTACATTCTTGAAAACATAATTTGTGCATTAATAAATCAGCACTGTGCATTAGACTTCTGTGATAAATTATTAAGTTAAAGGACCTTTTAAAAAAAATTCTGGAGAAAATGTATATATTGCCTTTTGTGAGACTTGCTTGAGGTTACTCACAAAATAAAAACAATGCAATAAAATCATAAAAACAGCAAGACAAAAATGATCAGTAAAAAACAATGAAAACAAGCCAGGAACATAAAACAGCATAAATAACATTCAGTGGTCATGGATTTTACACATAAGTACAAGCAGGGATCCGTTGGAGTGGGAGCGCACAGGAGCACAGTTCCGGGAGTGAGGAGCCCACGGGGCGGGCACATGACCAAGCCCCCCCCTCCTCAGCTTCCCCAAGCAGTGCAGAGGTGCAGCACCCCCGGGAAAAGCCCTGCTAGGGTCTTTATTGTCTTTAATGTTTTGTTTTAATATTGATAATTTTATCATTGTTCCTTTTATGACTGTGTGCTGCTTTTCCAGAGACTTGTTCAAGGTGGCATATAAATTTTCTAAGTATACCATTTTTTATCTGGGCACATGGCACATAAGTACTGGAGAAATTTCATCAGCAGCTTCCACCCCATCAGTCTGGTGTAGTGGTCAGGAGTTGGACTCTAATCTGGGAGAACCGGGTTTGATTCCCCACTCCTCCACATGCAGCTGCTGGCATGACCTTGGGCCAGTCACAAGTTCTCTCAGAGCTATTCTCTCATGAGCAGTTCCCAAAAGACCTCTCTCATCCCCACCTATCTCACAGGGTGTCTTGTGAGGAGGGGAAGGGAAAGGGATGGGTGGTGCATGTGTCCTGGGTATCTCAAGTCTACTTGAAACCTGGTGGTTTCAAGGGAGCAGGAAGAGAATGTGGGTGTGTTCTTTACGCTTAATTTTATTGCACAAAGTATTGGATGGGGAAGGGAATGAAGGAAGAGCAGGTCAGTTTCACTCACCTGTGGAGTGGAGCCTGAGGGGTGGGTGTTGCTTTCTGACACACTTCTGGTATGTTAGGGGGTGTGGCATATGCAAATGAGTTATGCTAATGAGCTTCTGCACCTCTTTTTCTACGAAATGACCCCTGAGTACAAGACAGAACATGAGTGAAGTATTTATTTATCTCTGACTGTATCTGAGTATGTTAACAATTTTTGGGAATGTTCTATTTCACCAAACTTGGAAGTTTTTGATGCTAAGCCAGTTCAGTACAATCCTAATCAATGTTACTGCCATCTAAACTCATAGAAATCAAGGGATCTGGTATAGGATTGCTTTGTCGGGCTGCATCCATAGGGCACTTTGGCACTGGGAGTAAGCCCCACTGAATAACATGAGACTTACTTTCAAATAGACTTGCTTGAGATTGCTGTCAATGTACTAATTAGAGATGCAACCTGATAACCTCAAAGCTTTGACTCATAAATCCCCATCTTCACTTCTCCCTTGCGTGAATGGAACCCATAAGTCTTTCCTGAATTATCTTTTATATTTATGCAATTTTAAGGTTCTCTTTGTGTCCTTTGTGCATAGAAAGCACAGGCCCATGGCTATGATGGGGCAGGGTGGGGCCATGCCCCCTCAGTAATGAGCTCCCCCCAATCCTCCCCCGCCTCCACCCCCACCACCCTCGTAACTCATGTAGATGAGGAAGCCAGTAGATAAGGAAGAGGACTCAGCTCCCCCTTTTAAATGCTGCTCAAGCTGTGAGCTGTGAGCCCACCCATAGGAAAGAAAGAGGTGGCCTCACTGCACCTGTGCCAGCCAAGCCAGCCCAAATCACATGATGGTGGGTCACCACTGCCAAGCTGAGTCCTCTTCGTCTGCTGCAGGTGGGCTTGCAGCTCAAGCAACATTTAAAAGAGGGAGCTGAGTCCTCATCCATGTTTAAAAGGGGGAGCCAAGTCCTCTTCCTCATCTACTAGCTTCCTTGTCTACATGAGTCACGAGGGCAGTGGGGGGGAGCAGACAGCAGCCTTCTGCCCCCTTGAAGCCAAGTCCTCTTCCTCTTCTGGGATGGGGGAGCCATTCCATCAGCAGCTTCCGACTCTCTCTCCCTCCCTCTCCCCTTCCCCACAGGATTTCTCAATGCCCCACCATCCAAAATTTTCTGGCTACACCCCTGAGGAGGCATATAACAATGAGTGGCATGAAAATGTTAAAGAAACACATCTGAAACACCAGCTGTACAACTGCAGTCTTCGGTGAATTTTGCCCCAAATCCATTTACCATTAAAGGATGGTTACCAAAATTAGCAAATATCTTTTCAATAAACCAGTGATAAAAGTGCTAGGTTTGAGCATGTGTTCACAGGTTCAGCTCAGCCACTGGTTCTCTGAATGCTGTTCAACAGGTCACTCTGTCAGGGCTTTAAAAATCTAACCGTTTCTGTATAAACATGTTGTTCACAATTTCTATCCAGCTCACATTCTTCTGCTGAACTATGTCACAACTCCTGTTTAACCTCACAGATCAGAGTGCAAGTAAGCAACTTCTCAGTGACCTTAATTATTTTCTAGACTTTTTAGCCATCTCTGTTCCTGAAGTCATAGGGCAGATACCAATATTTAAAATGAGTGATGTGATACACATAATAAAGAATTCCATTTTTAAAATAGCCCTAAAAGAGGCCTCTCCCAGATTCTAGCTGTATAAAAGCTCTTGAGTTGCTTTGGGAAGCCAATATGGCCTTTTCAGACCTTCCAGGGAAGGAATTTTGAACTTTTAGCACACTGGTATACAAAAATAATATTTTAGGACCACATGAATATTAGCTAAATATGGTCAAGCATCTGTGATTGAATGAACAGTATCCATATTCTTGCATTTAATATCAGGAAAAGTGATCCCCCCCACACACACACATTTAATTAGGCTTCATCTGTATTCCAAACTTTTAAAAAACACTGTCTCATAACTAATTGCAGAAAGGATTTAATGAAGCATGAGATAAAGACTTTTCTTTGATATTTAGCTGGAAGCTGTTCCCCAGACCCTGGTCATTTCCCTTAATATTTTTTTCTGCACCAGCATGAGTAACCCATTGCAAAGACCTCTAGCAGTTTGCAACAGACACTGTCTCTTATTTACACCTGCCAAGCCTGTTCACTTAGCAGCAGGTGATCATTCAATGAGAGTTTATTAACATCTCCCCTTTAGACTGCATTATGCTGAATTCCTCATTAAGCTGAGAATCTGCCTTTCATCATTAACAGTGGAAGTAGAAATAGCCATTTATCTTTAATGAATCAGACTTTCCAAAGAAGCTCTGTATAGTGCAATATATTCATTGTTAAAAATAGGGTTCATTTTGGTCTCCATAATAGTTTGCTCTCCATGGTGTACAGGGTGTATGCCAGTACTGCACAGCCTGTGATGTACAAGCTAAAGAAAGACCAAGCACTTATGGTAGCTCTCCAGGTTCTTGAAAGTCCTCTGTTTTTCTAGTCCTAGATTTTTAGCCAAAATAAGAGGTTTATCAAATTTATTTAAGAACATAAGAACATAAGAGAAGCCAATGTTGGATCAGGCCAATGGCCCATCCAGTCCAATACTCGGTCACACAGTGGCCCAAAATACCAGGTGCCATCAGGAGGTCCACCAATGGGTCCAGGACACTAGAAACACTCCCACTGTTGTCCCCCCAAGCACCAAGAATACAGAGCATCTCTTGTCCCAAACTGAGAGTTCCTACCTATACTTTGTGGCTAATAGCCACTGATGGACCTCTGCTCCGTATGTTTATCGAATTCTCTCTTGAAGCTGTCCATGCTTGTAGCTGCCACCACCTCCTGTGGCAGTGAATTCCACGTTTTTAATCACACTTTGGATGAAGAATTACTTCCTTTTATCCATTCTAACCTGACTGCTCAGCAATTTCATGGAGTGCCCACAAGTTCTTGTATTGTGAGAAAGGGAGAAAAGTACTTCTTTCACTACCTGCTCTGTCCCATGCATAATCTTGTAAACCTCAATCATGTTACCCCTCAGTCATCATTTCTGCAAGCTAAAGAGCCCCAAGCACTTCAACCTTTCTTCATAGGGAAAGTGTTCTAGTTGCCCTTTTCTGCACTTTTTCCAATGTTAAAATATCCTTTCTGAGGTGCGGTGACCAGAATTGCACACAGTATTCCAAATGATGTTACACCATCAATTTATACAGGGGCATTATGATACTGGCTGATTTGTTTTCAATTCTTTTCCTAATAATCCCCAGCATAGCGTTGGCTTTTTTTATTGCAGTCGTATACTGTCTCGACATTTTCAGTGAGTTATCTACTACAACTCCAAGATCTCTTTCTTGGTCAGTCTCCACCAGTTTGGACCCCATCAACATGTATTTATAGTTAGGATTTTTGGCTTCAGTGTGCATCACTTTGCACTTGGCCACACTGAACCCCATTTACCTAGTTGACAACCAATCGCCCATCCTCGACAGATCCCTTTGGAGTGCATCACAATCCTTCTTGGTTTTCACCACCCTGAACAATTCCATGTCATCCACAAATTTAGCCACTTCACTGCTTACTCCCAACTCCAAATCATTAATAAACAAGTTAAAAAGCATTGGGCCAAGTACTGATCCCTGCAGTACCCCGCTGCTTACTACCCTCCACTGAGAAAATTGCCTATTTATACTCACTCTGTTTCCTATTAATTAGCCAGTTTCGATCCACAAGAGAACTTGTCCTTTTATCCCATGACTATTGATCTGGAAGTTATGGTAAACAACATCTTTGGGTCCCCCTTGTCCACATGTTGGTTCACCCCCTCAAAGAACACTAACAGGTTAGTGAAACAAGAATCTCTCCTTACAGAAGCCATTCTGATTCTGCCTCAATAGTTTTTGTTCATCAGTGTGCCTACTAATTCTCTCCTTAATAACAGTTTCCACCAACTTACCCACTATTGACATCAGACTGACTGGCCTGTAATTTCCCAGATCTCCTCTGGAAGCTTTTTTAAAGATGGAAGTGACATTAGCTACCTTCCAGTCCTCATATTTATTGATCTGTCTATCTATTGTTTTGCAAAATTTGTATGCTACCTCTCCAAAACCAGTTCAAGACATAAAACAACTAAACAATAAATAATATCAAAAAAGTCAAGCCACTGGACTTCCGGAAGAGATGTGCTGAATGGCGGATGCCTCTCTCCGCTTGTGCAGGAGAGGCGATTCATGCCCGGCGGGGTGAAGGGGTTGCGGACTGGTGCCGAACCCCCAGAGACCCAAATGAGGGGGCTCTGCCTGGGGTGGCACAAGGGGGAAGCCTCTCCTGACGGTGGCAACCGCAGGATCGAGGCCCCCTCCATCACCCCCATAGGTTCCCCCGCCGAGGAAGCCTTCGGGCTACGTAAGCGCGACTGAGAAGCAGCAGAAAATGCCGGGCGGAGAAACAGCTAAACTCCCTGATACGCAATGGAGAAAACCGTGAGTCTCAAGCTTAGATCGTAAATAAAGCGGCTGGGACGGAATGGGTGGATTGTAGTCCCCCCCCCTTACCGAAGCACCGAGACTTTCCCACGGCTGCACTGCAGTACTGGAAGCGTTTGGGAAATGCTGGAGGGCTGGATCGCATATATGAAGAAAAAATCTTTTAAACGACGTTAGTGCGATAAAGATAGCTCCTTCTACGGTCCGTCTTATCTAACTGTAAACAAAAGCGAAACAGCAACAATGATGGGGAGACCAAAACCCTCCCCTAAACCAGGAAGCAGAATGCCGAGTTCAAAGAGCGATACCACAGAGATGAGCTCTATGCTCTCAGTGATGCTGCGACCCCTGGTGGACCAGATGACTTCTCTCAATGCTAAAATGGACTCAATGCAGAAAGAAATGAAAGAATCTGGCAAACAAACAGAAAAGCTGCAACAGGATCTTTTGGAAGTTAAAGCGACTACAAGTAAGCATGACTCAAGACTACAAAAAATCGAGAAAGAAAAGGCTTTTCAATGTGATAACATCTTGAAACTTCAGATGGAACGTTCAAATTATTTCCTGCGACTTCAGAATGTCCCTGAGAAAAAAGGGGAGGATCTTAAAAAACTAGTGAGTGAAGCATTAGCACCGGTGACAGGTTTGAAAGTGGAAGAGATATTAAGCGATATGGATTTGGTCTATAGGACCTACCCAGAATTTGTTAAAAAGAAAAACCTGCCAGGTGAAATTATGATAAGATTCTCCAAAAGATCTACAAGAGATGTGGTTTTGAAAGCCACAAACAGAACATTACTGAAGATCCAAGAGGAAGAGATCAAGGTTTTAAAGGATATCCCATTTGAAATAAGAAGAAGAGCCTACAGAAATCTGACTACTTGGCTTCAGTCTGAGTCAATTGTATATCGATGGAATACTCCAGAGGGACTGTTTTTCAGCTATAAGGACAAGAAATATAAGATTGACTCTGTTGAACAAGCAAAAATCTTTTTGGAAAAAAGCAAGAAAAAGAAAAAAGAGGGAGACTCAGATGATTCGCTAGCACTGCAGGAAAGTATGTACGGCTTTGACAGCTCAGAAAGCGAAGAAGACATGTCGGACTCGGAAAAAGGAGCGGCTGCTCCAAAATCCAGTAAAGAGACTAAAAAGACAAGAAGAGGATCGAAGAAGAAATAAATTTTGCATTGTTGTTCAATGTGACGCACTATATGAGAATGTAAACAAAAGTAATAAGCATTCTTCAATATTATGTGTACCAGCTAATCAGTATGCGTAAACTATAGAAGCAGTAGCATTAGTAATTAGTTATACCAAGAATATTTGTGTTTTTCAAGTTATTAATTTGTTAAAAATGAATATTTTTCACAGCATTTTCTGTATAAGGTAATTTAGCTTAGAAATTAGTGTGTAGTTTGTAGGTATAGTTCAGGGGTCCTCAAACTTTTTAAACAGGGGGCCAGTTCACTGTCCCTCAGACTGTTGGAGGGCCGGACTATAGTTTTTTAAAAAAAAACCTATGAAGATGGGCTTTTTCTTTGGTTATTTTGCAGGTAGAGAAGGCGCGGCCGGGGGGGGGGGTGCGCAAAAAGGCACAGTTGACGGGGCTGTTGTCTTTCCCTCTCCGAAGAAACAAAGAATTCGGCATCCTCACAAACTTTTTAAGGCAGCAAGTCCCCGGCTGCTTCTCCCTGAAACTCTACTACTGCAGGCATCATGATGGAAAAGAGAAACCTCTCTCTCTCTCCCCCCCCCTCCGATTCCCAGCAGCACAAAAAGCCTCGAAAAAGACCCCCGCCCGGCTCTTGGGACTGGCACAGGTCTCCTAGCCGGCTGAGAGCCTATCAGCTGGCTAGGAGACTTGGGGCCAGTCGGAGCGCCTGCCACCCCACACTTACCCTCTTCCAGTCTTCCTTTTGCCTCCTCCTGGCTGACTGGAAGCAGGGGGGCGGGGCTTTGTCATGTGGTCCGGGACGAGTCGGCTGCAATTTTTCCGCTGCTTTGTGTGCTGCTGGGAATTGGAGGACAGGCAGCAGCACACCCGGCGGGCCAGAAAAATGCCCTCGGCGGGCCGCATGTGGCCCGCGGGCCGTAGTTTGAGGACCCCTGGTATAGTTGTTAAAATCAATTAAAAAAAATTTTTTTAAAAAAAAGTCAAGCCACTAAGAACAGTTAAATACATAGGTGCTCACTGGTTATCTTTACCACAAATCTTTAGTATAGTTTCCTATGAATACTGTTAGAGTCACTGGGAGCTATTCCAGAAGTAGCCTGACGGCCATGGGAAGAGAATATTTCTCTGAATATTATGAGCCAAATTCTACTCAGTGTGTGCATTTTATAACTGGCCACCCACTTTCCATGGGATCAAGATTTGTTATCATTTCTTATCAGGATTCCACATGGAGGTAAATATATCAAACAAATAACCTTCCAAAAATTTGGAAGCCACCTATGTGAGTTGCATGGCTGTGTATGCAAAGATTTAGTAAAACGCGTAGAAATCACATAATTGCCTAACTGCAAAGCTGTTGTGGTTAACATATTTGTTGTCAGAAACCAATGGGTGTGTCTGACACAATCCAGTCTGCAGTCAGCCTTTGAATATCTGAAAAGGCTGGCATGGGTGACGTAGGGATTACATTCGGAAAAAGAATACAAACCAGAAAATCAAGGAAATCCAAAAAAATTGTTTCACTCCAAGCAGGGGAAGGGAAGAATAGAGAGAAGCAAACAAAAGCTACCAGTCCAAGAAGTCAAGTTGCTAAACCAATAAGGAAGTTTGAAGTTAAGAAAAGCCATTAAGAAACCACTCTTGTGCAATACTTGCAATCAGTTATTTAGCAAGGTAAAGTGGTGATATATTCTAGGTGATATACATGTTTCTGTTTGTTCCTTGACTATTTAGATGCTGTTTAGATGTTAGATTTGCTGTGTTGAAGGTATATGATTGCTGATCTGAAATTGGTACCTATCAGCATAATACCTTTGGGTAGACTTCAGATATTTTTTCTTTAATGACTTATTAACTATTCTATACGGGGGGGGGGGCATGGTGTCAGAGCGGTGAATGGAGGATACTATCTGAGAGAGCTCCATCCCTTCCCTCCACTCTCTCCCAATTTAACCCACTGCTGAGGTTCGTAATCAAGCTTAAAAATATGGGGGGAAATGGCGGAGCTGGTGCCAAATCCAGCAACTCTGATAATGTGGACTTAAAAGCGATCTTTGGCCTGGGAGAAGCCAGTGGGGCCGACAGAGCAGGCAAGAGAGACAAACACAAAATGGCCGCCGACAGCAGGAACCAACAACAACCGCAAACTAACTTAACCAGGCAAGACAAACAAGACATAAAAGACATGTTCAGAGCATTCAAGACAGAAATGCTGGACAATATTAATGAGATACTCCACCCAATGGCCGAACACCTGGAATCAATGCAACACTCTATTCAGAAGATCTCACAATCTGCCGAAATGGCACTGGAAGCCTCAATCATGAACCAGGGGGTTATAAGAAAGCTTCAAAACAATGAAACCTGGGCCAAAGAACAGATTTTCATCCTCGAACATAAAAAGAGAGAACACTTTTTGAAATTCTGAGGCTTTACTGAGTTGACTGAAGGCAACACAGAACTAACAACTTTTATCTCTTCCTGGCTGGCTACCGTCCTGCGCCTTGATGACAACATTGCACTGATGGTAACCTGAGCCTACCGTCTAGGGCCTCCCATCCCAGATCGTTGTAGAGGCCCGTGTGACATCATTGCAGAGTTCTTGGACTTATGCACAAAAAAAACATATATTGCAAGAAGCCAAAGTGAAAGGTACCTTCCAACACAACAACAATACCATCACTGTTCTTCCTGACATTCCACCAGATGCCTTGCAAATTCGGAGGCTGCTAAAACCAATAACCCAACGCCTCACGGAAGCTGGAATCTGCTACAGATGGCTGCAAACCGGATACCTACAAGTACAACATCAAGGAGCCACACACCAAGCGGATACCTACAAGTACAACATCAAGGAGCCACACACTAGCACTGACCTTCTTCGTGCAATCGGCTTAGAGCGTCCAACAGATCCCCAAGCCTCACAACAAAAGAAGCACAAGAGAGAGGCTCCAGGAACACCTCATTGCTGGAGTAAAATTCCGGTCAGACTTAACACATCCCCTTGACTGTGCTGTTTCAACGTTTGATCTCTACTCAGCTTAATCAAAGACTCGGAGTCCTATCAGGTTTTTTCTTATTTTAAACGAACCTCACATTATTGGCCGAGGACAGACTGCTGATCTGCCCCGGGACAGATGCGGGGCCAAAAGCCCCGTGCGAAAAGCAGCCCGGCGCAGCCTGTTCCCACAGGCTGCGCTGTCCCGGGGCGGAGGCGGGGCGGAGGCATGCTGACGCGGGGGCGTCCAGACTTCCGCCCCTGCTTCCGGCGCGCTGCCGACGCGTCCAGACTGCCGCGAAGTGGCAGGGACGCGCGGCACTCCAGCCGGAGACCAGTTAGAAGTGGTCTCCGGCTGAAGCGGATGGACGGCGCCTCGTGGACGGGTGAGTCCGCGCCGACGCCAGAGGACAGATGCGGCAATGTGAACGCCCCCTCTGCCTCCGCTTTAGAAGCGGAGGCAGAGCGGGGCACATTGCCAGTCTGTCCTCGGCCATTATATCTTTCATTTGACATCCCGGGTTAGGGTAGGAGGGAGGGGGTGGACTTGAACAGGGTAACCCCCATTGAAAAATGTGCTTGCTTAGTTTGTTATTGGACTGTTTTTTTGGAGTAGTCCTAGTGAAGGAGCCCTTATGGTAGTCCTTATGTGGCCCTGAGCCACACTCAAAGGGACCACATTTATTTTACAATTAGGGAAAGGGTTTATGGGCTATTGTTTATCACTATTGACAAGAATCATTGTCTTTCCCGGTGGGAATTTTCTGAGTTTGTAGGAATGGGGTGGGGGGAGGGAAAAGGGGGCGGTTGTTGTTACCGCAATGCCACATTGAATTGCAAAGTTGATATTTTTACCACTGACAAGTTCTTAATTTGTCTTGTTATAAAAAGTGACACTTTTAGCTTATCTGTTTTATATTGGTTATTTTATGCCACTACGGTACATTATATTAGCCAAACTATTAATTTTTGCTATGTTTCTGTATTAGTAACATGCAGTTTTAAGCCGCTTTTACTGTTTGGGTGTCAAAATGGCCAGAGTGTTTGCAAATTTACTGCACTTACCACCCTAAGCTATGGATCCTAACAACATAAAAATTTTAACCCTTAACTGCTGTGGTTTAAATAACAAGATCAAAATGAAACGTATTACATCAGACTTAAAACACCAAAAAAAATGATTTGGACTTCTTGCAGGAAACTCACATTAAATTGCACAGCAGAGTCTTAATAGATAATTGGTACCCACAACAATACACTGCGCCAGGCAGCTCCAAATCTAGAGGAGTGGCCATCCTCTTTGCCAAAAATATTAGATTTATTTTAGAGAAATGCGACAAAGATCCTGATGGTAGATATATATTTTTTTACAAGGCAAACTCAATGACCTAGACATCACCATAGCATCCGTATATGCTCCAAACAATGGTCAACTGCCTTTCCTGAAAAAAACACTAACCAAGTTACAGCAATTTCATTATGGTCCTTGCTTGGACTGTGATTCTATGCTTGACAACAGCTGGCATTGCCACAATGGCACTGGGTTTGCTGGGCACTCTGTGATTGAACTAGTACTGTTGGATATTGTACATTGCACTGGTTCTGCTGGGCTTGCAAAAATGTGCCACCTTCAGTTTCTACTGCAGAGATTCTCTGGTTTGACTTTAGTCCTTTGGAAACAATGGGGCATCTTCTTTGGGAGGGGGGTAGTGTATTCATTAACACCCAAACTGGTGAAGTTGCAATTACTATTTTGTGATGCTTTGGCTAGTGTTATACAAAGGCAGACTCCTAGCTCTCAAAAATGCCTTGTAGATGCTTAAGATGGTCAGCTCTTGAGCTTCAAAATGGAGAACAGAAGCCCTCCCAAGTGCCTGCTCAGAACACAAGTGGTGTGATGGATTTTTTTATTTTGCTGTCAAGTTACAGCTGACTTATGGCAACCCTACAGGATTTTCAACACATGAGATGTTTGGAAGCAGTTTCCATTGCCTGCTTCTGCTTAGCTTCTGAGATCTGATGAGATCAGGATGTCCTGGGGCTAGCCAGGTCAGAGCTGGGCTGAGAGTAATGTGACTGGCCCAAGGTCATCTAGCAAGCTTCCATGTCACAAGTGAGGATTCAAACTTGGATTTCCCAGATCCTAGTCTGACACTTTAACCACTACACCATGCTGACTCTTGTGATGGAATAGCGTGTTGAAATTTGAATTGTTTTTACTAGCATGCTTATATATATGAAATTAAATAAAATAATGTTTTCACTGTTTCTTTTCTGGCCATTGAAATAAAGTTTGGACCCAGTGGCACCTTCAAGACCAAACTTTGTTTTGCTCCTTCAGGCCAACACGACTACCCACCTGAATCTATTTTCTGGCCATTATTATTATTTGTTCTATTTTATGATTATTACTGAAAATAATTTTGTCTTATAGAGGAGGGGCCCGGACCTGGATAGCTCCAGCCTAGCCTGATCTTATCAGATCTCAGAAGCAAAGCAGGGCTGACGCAGAGGCAGGCAATGGCAAACCACCTCCAAAAGTGTCTTGCCTTGAAAATCCTATGGGGTCACCATAAGTCAGCTATGACTTGACAACAACAACAAAAAGAGAGAGTGGAGGGGGTATTAAAGAATTATCTGCCCTGGGTGCCAAATTGGCTAGGTACCCCAAAATAAAAAGGGTTCAACTAGTTTTATTTAAAATAATTTAAAATAATTTAAAATAATTAAATACAGGGCTCTTTTTGTAGAAAAGGCCCAGCAGGAACTCATTAGCATATTAGGCCACACCCCTGACAGCACAGTTCATTAACCTATTAGGCCACACCCGATGTTACCAGGTGTGGTCATCCAGCCACATCCACCTTTTGCTTCTTATTCTGTTTACCTTGTTGTCAAAACAGTTTTGACAAAACCAATAAAAACATTATTTTCTGTCCCATCTATACAAAATCTTGCCTGAACCAATATCTTATGTCCAACAATTATTCGCACACTGGATTGGAATCAATTCCTAAAGGTTAGGTTCCCATGGAAATCAGCTTGCTTTCCTGCAGAACTAGTACGCTGAATATGATTTTTTAGGGTTGCCAACCTACAGGTGGGGTCTGGAGATCTCCTGGAATTACAACTGAGCTCCAAACTACAGAGATCAGGTCAATGGCTGCTTTGGAAAGTGGATTCCATGGCATTATGCCTTGCTTAGGTCCTTCCTTCCCCTAAACCCCACCCTCCACTCACAAATCTCCAGGGATTTCCTCAACCTGGAGTTGGCAACCCTAGTTCACTGGCAGAACAATGCTAGGAGCCAGTTTGATGTAGTGGTTAAGTGCGTGGACTCTAATCTGGGAGTACTGGGTTTGATTCCTCACTCCCCCCCTTGCACCTTGCACCTCTTCCCCCTTGCACCTTGGGCAAGCCATAACTCTGTACCAGCTGTTGTCTCAGCACTCTCTCAGCCCCACCTACCTCACAGGGTGTCTGTTGTGGAGAGGGGAAGGGAAAGGAGTTTGTAAAATGCTCTGAGACTCCCTTGGGTAGTGAAGGGTGGGGTATAAATCCAATCTCTTCTTCTAGGTTTGTGGATGCACTGGACAGGAGTAGTTTGTGGACTATTTTATTCAAGGTACAAAATTTTATTCAAGGTATAAGATTTAATGTGCCACCCACACTTCTTCAAATGGAAGAAGTGTGCATGCACACAAAAGCTTATACCTTGGATGAAACTTTGGACTCCAACTTTGTTCTGCTGCTTCAGACCGACACGGCTACCCACCTGAATTATTATACTATAATACTTTTTACAAGCAATTGTGTACCAGTGGAGTGGTTACCATGCAGAGTCTGTCCCACAGGTAAAATGATCCTGTGAACAGGTGGTCTTTACCACATGAAAGTATCACTACCATCACAAGATCACCAATCGTTGGAAGTCAACTCCTCAGAAGCAGAAATCTCTCTTAATAGGAGGTTTAAGAACATCAACTTCACTGGCCCATTAAAGGCAGATGTCAGCCCAGTGGCAGGAGAAGAGGAACAATCATCTTCATCAGAAACTCTGCCCACTTTTTAAATTTCACAAAACAGGCAATCTCCAAAGTGCTGCTGACCATGCTCATTTTTACTTGCATCTCTGTTTCTCTGCAGATGTCCCCCAAAGTCCCCCATGCAACAGTCAAGTGTTCTGCCAACACACACAACAATGAAGCTACTTTTTCAGATGTTTTCTCTTGCATGGCAGTAAGCACCAAACCACTTTAATACAGACTTTAGACACACAAATATTTGCAAGCCATTCCCAACAAGACACAACAATGAACTCAGGCTTCAAACGTACCTTTCTTAAGCAGAAGATGTCATGAGAAAATGAAAGAGATGCTCAAAAATTAAAGATATTGTCACAAGCAGCATTTCCTGGGCTCTCTTTTTGACATCCCGCCCTTTTCAATAATTTTTTAAATAAAAACACAAAGAACAAAATGAAACAGAAAGAAAGAAAAAAAGAAAGAAAGAAAGAAATGAATGTAGGGGAGAGAGAGAAAAGGAAGGAAGGAAGGAAGGATAGAGACAGACAGACAGACAGAAGAGAGAGAGAGAGAGAAAGGAAGGAAGGAAGGTGGAAGAGAGAGAGAGAAAAAAGGGGAAGGATAGAGAAAAAGAGGAAGGAAGGAAGGAAGGTGGGGACAGAGAGAGAGAAAGAAAGAGATAGATAGATAGATAGATAGATAGATAGATAGATAGGAGAGAGAAAGGAAGGAAGGTGGAGGAGAGAGAGAGAGAGAAAGGAAGGGGGAAGGAGAGAGAGAAAGAGACAGACAGATAGACAGACAGACAGACAGATAGATAGATAGATAGATGAGAGAGAGAAAAGAAGGAAGGAAGGTGGAGGAGAGAGAGAGAGAAAGGAAGGGGAGGGAGAGAGAGAAAGAACAAAAGAAAGGTGGGGACAGAGAGAAAGACAGACAGAAAGTTGGGGGGGAGAGAGAGAGAGAAGGAAAAGAGATGGGGGAGGCATTTACCGGAGCAGGGAGAGCGACAGGACGTCAGCAAGCCAAATGCAGTGCAAAGAGCCTAACCCCATGCTTAATCTCTGGGCGAGGCTTTCTCCTGCTGGCTCTCTGTACTTAAAGGGAAAGCGCCAGTGGGTCTTTTTCCTGCCAGCTCTCTGCAGGAACTTTCCCTTTAAGTGTGAACTGCTCAGGTCCGGCAGGGAGGGGGTGGGGCAGGCTCGGACACCAGCCAGAACAGTATTCCGGTGTGTTCCTGCTGAAAAAGAGCCCTGATTAAATAGCCGATCTATGTCACTGCTTATTTCAATAAGCTGACAGCTCTTAAAGACAGGTTGCGCTATGCATCTTCCTGCCTTTTACTGCCAACATAAGAAGGATTACAGTGCTATAAGAATCAAGTAACAGCAAAAACAACAACAACACTGTAATAAATAAATTGAAATTGGAAAAAATTTGTGTGTGATTATTTTCATCTGTTGTGCATGAATTTATATCCTGAAATTTTACTGAAGTCTATTTATTAAATTACAAAGGTAAATATAATTTTAAATCATCAAAGGGTAATTACAAGATGAATCAACATGATAACAGAATGGAGTATTGAAAGAAGAATCACTCAAGGATCCCGGATATAGATTCACTCATTTCATTAAACGTCTTCAGTGAAACTGAAAAATTGTACAAATTCACCATAAATAAAACCATATAGCCGTACAATTAAGATTAAAAGATCTTAAAGTAACATGAAAAACTGCACAACTATTTGGCTTACCCAGTATCAATAATGTTACAAAATATTTTCTTCAAAGTATATGTAAATATCTGTAAGGTGACAATCATTCATATAAGAGAATCACAATTCTTTGGGTATGCCAAATGTTTGAGCAGTTCATTGTGAAATGAAAATTTGACACTTCAAATGTATTTTAAACTCATGTTTATTTATGATTGGTGAGCAACCACTGATTTATTAATTATTTTCCTTCACTGCCGGCTACTTTACCATGCAACCATTAGCTGCCACCAAACTGGCAATTCCAAGGCTCAAACCTTGACATGACACTGATTCTGGATTTTGGTCTTCATTGCCTGCACACCAAACGTGTTGAGAGAAGCCTAACCTCTTTTCCATTTCCATTTGCCATTTGGGTTCAAATGATGCTACTCCACCTCAAGAAAGTATATTTGCTAGGGCCATAGATCCAGTTGGCTATAAGAGAGATGCTTGGGAAACTGTGGATGCTTCAGAGTGGATACCAGTTCTCTGCAAAATTTGCGCTGTCCCTCAAATCCCAGTTAGGCTTAGCTAGTTCTTCAGCCAGGATTCTTGAATAATTTATTCCCCTCACAGCAATATGAAGAGACAAAAAAAGGCATCATCAAGCAATCTGACCTGGTCACCCAAACGTTCCTGCTTGGCCCGTGAATGCTAAGAGGGGGAGGTGGCTTCAAAGTGCCTCCTTGCACAGCTTTCCCTCAGCTGCCATCCATGAGTTGGTCAGATAGCTTCTGCTCCACAGAGCCTCATAGTTGATCCTAAGAAAGAAGCAAAGGCAAAACATGCCCCACCTCTGCCCCATGTCAATCAGGCAGGAAACAGCCTTCTTAGAGAATGACAGCTGCAAAAAAATTAAGATAGCATTCAAATTCCCTGTCAGGACTTCCAGGAATACATAATTCATGATCAATCTGATAATATAGTGCTAGCTGTATTCCATTCCTATTCCATTCTCCCTCCAATGAGCCAAAGACCCATACATGGGTCTGCTGTTTTCTACTTTAATCTCACAACAGCAAACCTGAAAGAGAGAGAGAGAGACCCAAAGGCCCCCAGTGAGCTTTATGGCTGAGGGGAGGATTTGTACATGGGACTTCCTAGTCTTAGTCTAACATTCTTAAACAAATTTATATTTTTTTCACAAGACTAATTTTAATTCGGAAAAGCATGTAAGCTTTTCATTTCATTTCACTGGAGAGCCAGTTTGGTGTAGCGGTTAGGAGCATGGACTCTAATCTGGGAGAACCAGGTTCGATTCCCTGCTACTCCACATGCAGTTGCTGGTGTGACCTTGGGTCAGTTATAAGTTCTTTCAGAGCAGTTCTCTCAAGGGCTGTTCTTGAGAGAGCTCTCTCAGCCCCACCTACCTCACAGGGTGTTTGTTGGTTGTGGGGAGTGGGAAGGAAAGGGATTGTAAACCGCTCTGAGATTCCTTTGGGTAGTGAAAGACAGGGTATAAATCCAACCTCCTCCTCCTCCTCCTCCTCCTCCATCATTGTCCTTTTCCCCCCAAAGAAGACTGAGAAGTATTAATGAAAGTGGTCTCACCTACAAAAGGACAACTGGCAATGGGTGTATATTAAACAAGTTTAACATTTTAATTCCCACCAGTTTGCCTATGAAACTGGAGCAGATAAGAGTTGTTAACAGCAGTGCTAACCAATAACCACCAAGGAAGGGTGGGGCAATGCTGTAAAAGACCATAATCTCTATTCAGATTTGAATTTTCATGATATACTTTTTGTTCTCCAGCTCATTATTACAAGATACATCGTTATTATTAACATTGTGTTTCCTATGATAGCAGAACTACATCAATGTCTGCTTTATTTAGTCCTTAATGGATCTTTTCCTAAAAGGTGCCCCACTCTAGCCAGCTAGAAATCTGTTTTGTCACTCCTGGTTTCTTTTGATTTGAAAATAATATTCCCCCTAGTATTTTTAGATATTAGAGTTCTTTAAACCCTATTCTCATTTGTTAGCAATATTATACAGCTGATTGCTCACTGAACACAGCTAGTGTATTAATAAAGCATTGCTTTGTGTGTGAAGCATTAACTTTCCTGATGGCAGTGAAAAACATGGAGAGCAATATGTAAAGAGCTCTTTGTAATGGTAATTAAGGCACAACTGTATTGCTGAGTCAATGCAAATTCCTGTAAATACAGTTCTTGTTCTTTATAGAGTATGGATACTGTATTTTAGCAGTGCATGAGGCCTTGGAATGTCCTCCAAGTATAGGCTTGTCAGAAAGTGCCAGAGAGTGACTAGCAACCAGTGTAGGCTCCCAGGAAGTGCCTGGCAATCAGTGGGAGCACTGGGGGAGGGTGCAGCATCATGGGAGGTGTTTTTTTTTAATGCAACCTACTGTACATACTAGAATTTCTTACTGGAAGTGACACAAGGTAGCTCTAGGAATTGCTAGAAACCATTGAGTTTTTACCATAGAGTTTCCAGCAATTCATAAGAACATAAGAGAAGCCAGTGTTGGATCAGGCCAATGGCCCATCCAGTCCAACACACTGTCACACAGTGGCCAAAAATACCAGGTGCCATCAGGAGGTCCACCAATGGGTCCAGGACACTAGAAGCCCTCCCACTGTTGGCCCCCCAAGCACCAAGAATACAGTGCATCACTTGCCCCAGACTGAGAGTTCCTATCTATACCTTGTGGCTAATAGCCACTGATGGACCTCTGCTCCATATGTTTATTGAATTCCCTCTTGAAGCTGTCCATGCTTGTAGCTGCCACCACCTCCTGTGGCAGTGAATTCCATGTGTTAATCACTCTTTGGGTGAAGAAGTACTTCCTTTTATCTATTCTAACCCAACTGCTCAGCAATTTTATTGAGTGCCCACGAGTTCTTGTATTGTGAGAAAGGGAGAAAAGTACTTCTTTCTCTACCTGCTCTATCCCATGCATCATCTTATAAATTTTGATCATGTCAACCTTCAGCCGTCATTTCTCCAAGCTAAAGAGCCCCAAGCGCTTTAACCTTTTTTCATAGGGAAATTCCTGGAGCTTTCCTTTTGTCTGTTCTGGTAAGAACTTCCTGCAAGTACATGAGGCTGCATTTTGTTTTTTAAAAACATTATCCCACAACTACTCCAAACTTGGCAGCCCTAACCCAGTGAGAAACAGGTTAATATTGGTTACACAAAGCTTCCAGAAACTGTATAATTCCAGCTGAAGATATGCTCTAAATTAACAGCCACAGAAATTACTGTACCTCAATGTGTAATGTCTCATTTCTGGTGTGATTGTAGAGGGTGGCAGGGGGAGCTCACTTTGTGTCCTGTCTCAGGCTGAGGACAGACTGGCAATCTGGAGCGGGAGGAAACTGGGGCCAAAAGCTGTGGGGGGGAAAGTGCTCCAGGGCTGTCCATTCACACTGGCCACTGTATTGCAGAAGCATGCCCTTAGGGAGTGTTCAGACTGTCACGGAGCAGCCCCAGGTGGGCCAGCCTCCGCAGCTCGTGCATAGCAATATGTGCATGTGTGCCTATGTGCATAGGCACATGGCCACATCAGCAGTCAAGAAATTTAAAATTTCCCCACCTCCTGTATTGGGGCATGGGTGCGCATGGGTGCATGAGCACTCATGCGCTCATGCACATATTTCCATGATGGCGCGTTCACACTGCTGCCTCCACTTGACTCCCGCTTCTTCCGGTCCACACTGCCAGGAAGCGGGAGACAAGCGGCAGATGGTCCCTGGACACCGGTTTCTGCCAGTGTCCTTCTGAAGTGGCAGAACAGTGGCAGGGAAGCGGGTAAGTATGGAAGGGAGCTGGGGAACAGCTGCAGCTGTTTGAATGGGCTCCCTTCCCCCGCTTCACAAGCGGAACTCTCCCGCTCCACTTCCTGAGTCTGTCCTCAGCCTCAGTATCTCAGTACGGATTTTTCTATTGAACTAGTTATATTTGGATCTGTTCTTGGTGAACTATCCCAGTCTTAAACCCTTATTTAAAACTGATATGACCAAGAAGCATAAGGAAAAATTAAAAATATTAAAATCCAATACAAAATTTATATTTTGATGAGTGGGGATTAGGAATCCTTTTGACACTCTTGTGGTAGGGAAAAATCATAATAGGTGAGAAATACTGTATGTTGTACTGGGATGGGATAGGAAGTGGGTGGGATAGGAAGTGAACAGTAGCCTCAACTGGTCCAAAAGGCCCAGGCTAAGGTGCTGACAATGATCTCATTATATCTGTTTTGAAATACGTTAATTGCTTTCAGTATGTTTCCAAGCACAATTCAAAATGTTGGACTTGGCCTTTAAAACCCTTAATGACTGGGGTATCTAAAGTACCGTTTACTCAGCATGATCCTTCCCATTTCCTAGCACCGGGAATAGAAGACCTAACACGTAATTTAGTACTAGAAACAACTTGGGAACAGAGCCTATGGTGCCATCAAATTCAACAATATGTAAAGAAAGTTGCCCAGAAAGTCTAACACAGTCATATTTAATCTGAATAAAACTTCTCAAAAGGGGGTGGGGGGCCTGGATAAAAGAAAGGCAAAAGAGAGAGAATTGGGTGGGTCAGATCTTTTCAGGACAGTTAACATTATTTAAAGCTAGAACTGGAGACACCTGGTATAAATCTACACTCAGCCAAAAAGTTCATTGGCAGCTCATTCCTAAACAGAGTTACACCCTTCTAAATCAACTGAAGTCAATGGGCTCAGATGGGTGCATTTGTGTTCAGGATTGCATTATAATTAAATTTAGGCCAGTAATTCTCGCTCATCCTAAATCACCTCATGGAGTTATTGTCAGTATGAAAATGAAGATAGAGGAGAATATTGTATGCCATCTTGAATTATTTTGGTGGGTTGAAAAATATCAGCTGTATTCATTGAAAACACTATAACAGAGGCTGGAATAGAATATGTACCTACTACCAATTAGGAAAGGTGAAAAGTACTGGAAGCGGAGGCCGGCTGACGTGATTTCAGCAAGCATTTTATTTAGCTGGTTCAGATGAGGCATGGAGATAGAGGTCAGGGGGCCTGCTTATATACACAGGTAAGCCTCACCCCTGACTTTGCCCAAACAAGGCAATTGGATTAGGTAATTGAATAAGTTTTCCCCCAGAGGCTGTCATAGGACTATTTGAATATCCTAAGCCTCTGAAAGGGGGACACTAGGATCCTAGTGTAATATTGTTTTCTGGCCCCAAGCTCAGGGCTTAACTGGGCCATGTGCTCTGCGGGGGCCATGTGGCTTCCGCCATTACATATATTACACCCTTCCCCCCATAGTTCAGACACCGCCCTAGTGACACACATAGTCCCTTAAGTAGGATGGTGACGTGCGCTCTTGTCCCGAGTGCCGCAGGGCTGCTGGTGAGGGGGTAGCCTCTGGCATCATTGTGAAAGGTGTTGGAGGAACATCTGGTTCGGCTGCGGCCAGACTAGGTTCTGGTGGCGGCTCGTGGATGACAGGGTGCTCTGTTGTCTCCGGCAGTTGGCCCATCTGCTCTCTCACCTTGGGGGGGGGGGGGTGTCTGTGGCTCCTCATCCAGGTCCTTGGGCATCTCGATGTCCAGTGACAGGCAGCGATGGCGCAGCTGGTCTATGTGCTGTTTCCATAGCTGGCCTTCCTCCCCAGCGACCTCATATGACACTGAATAATAAACTCTGGGTGAGCCTTATTGTATCTACCCTGCAGAAGCTCAGGAGCCAGGCCCGCTTCATGTCTGCATCAGTTATACCTCAGACAATGAAGGCAAACCCGAGCTGCTTGGACCAAGCCTCCCAGGTCTCGGGGCAGGACAGGTCAAAAGGGGTGATGTTTCCCTGAATGGCAGCCATATTTACCAGAGTGGCGGGCTGAGCGATGTCCTCTGGGGCGATGGACAGTCCTTCAGGGTGTTGGAGCCCGGTGGAGCCAGATGTCAGTGGATCGATGCTCAGTTCGGTGCGGTCGCTTGGTTCGGCTGTCATGGTGTGTCATGGTGTCATGAAAGTGTCATGGTGCCTACAGGCACCACATTGGGGACCCCTGCTCTAGCAAAGCAGAAGTAAATTGATGAGATGGCAAGCTTAAAAAGACTAAAGTCCATTTGCCATTAATGCCATATCTGCACCCAAACATGATATGTTTTGATGTCTTTTAAAGGGCATGACGTGAATTTCTGGAAGCAGGTTTATTATGCCATGATAGTTAGGTGGTGCACATCCTGAATAGCACTTGCTGCAGACCAAGCAGTAAGTGGGGGTATTGTTACCTTCTCTTACTGGTGGGCTTCCAGAACTACCTGTTTGGTTGCTGCTGGAAACAAAATGGTCTGTTAGAGGGATCAGGCAAGACTCTTTTTATGTGGCTCCTGTGCCTTAGTATGGCAGCAATCATTGTCTGTATTGTCTGTGTGAAAAGAGTAACTGTGCTTGCAGAACTTTCCCCTGCCAATTGATTTTAAAGCCACCAGAACCCCTTTGGGGACTGGAGAGGGCAGCTCCATGTGTGAGATTTCACTTGAGGGCAGGCGGTGAGCAGAGAACATAAACCAGCCCAGTTAACACCGACATTCCATTTTGCTTTTATCAGCATAGTCCAAATAAGGGGGAGAAATCCTCTCACTCCCACCCACCAGGGCTGCTTTGAAATGCAATCAGAAACATTTAATTTCTTCTCCTGATTCCTGGAACAATTCAGGGAACTGAATGACAAGGTAGCTTGTTGAGGTTGGGTCTTAATAAAATTCAAATGAATGCTGGTAAGGAAAATTAAATTATATGACTTGGTGATACATTTTTCTTTCTTTTTCTCAGAGGGTTTTTAACAATGAGAGCAGTTAAAAGAATCACAAATTGATATCTAGGCAGCCGGCACAAAATAATATCAACCAATTTCCGGAATGCTCCCAACTCCCAACAGATAGTCAGGGTTTTTTTTCCCCCCAACTTTGCAGTGGATGCTCTCTAGAATGTCACTGCCCTTGACTGTATTATTAGACAATATGTCTTCCAACTCTCTATCGCAAGGGTACAAATAATAGCGTTCATTTGTTAATATTACTAGGGATTCTGTTCAATTCTCTGTAGTTCTATAACTCAGATCTTAAATACCTAATGTTTTTAATGATAGAATTTTAAATGTGCCTTGGCTTTTAATTTGTGTGCATAATATACTTTTCCTTATGTAAAACATTACGTTTTCTCAGAGGGGACCACTAAGTGATGTGCAGAAATGTGAAGTTCTTTCAGCACCACCTACAGGCAAACAGAAATTGTGTCCCTCAGCAACTAAGCCACAGCTTCAATTCTGGGAAAGATATGTTAAATAATTAATGTATCACATTCTCTGTTGTAGGTAATCCAAACGTCTCAACAAGGAAACTCTTTTTACCAAATGTTGGACAAGTCACTTAAAAATCATTCCTTTAAGAGTAAAACTGGAAATGAAACTGCATTAGCAGAGAAGAAGAAGAAGAAGAGGAGGAGGAGGAGGAGGAGGAGATTGGATTTGTACCCCACCCTTCACTACCCAAAGGAGTCTCAGAGCGGTTTACAATCTCCTTTCCCCTCCCTTTCCCACAACAGACATCCTATGAGGGAGGTAGGGCTGAGAGAGCTCTTTCAACAACTGCTCTTTCCAGAACAGCTCTGAGAGAACTGTGACTGACCCAAGGTCACACCAGCAACTCATGTGGAAGAGTGGGGAATCAAATCCATTTCTCCCAGATTAGAGTTCACACTCCTAACCACTACACCAGACTGGCCCTCCAATCAGATCTGCCCAATCCTCTGGCAAACCTTCCACAGAAAAACGTTCTAGCTGTTCTGAGATTAAAATGAATGAAGCAATAAATCCAAACCAATAGAAAAATAGAGATGAGATTATTAGAACACTTTCAGAATTTAATTTCAAACCAGCATGATATAGTGGTTAGCATATCTGACTAGGATCTGGGAAGACCAGGCTTGAATCCCCACTCTGCCATGGAAGCTTGCTGGGTGACTCTCAGACTAACCTACCTCACAGGGTTGTTGTGAGGAAAAAATGGAGAGGAGAATTATGTAAACTGCTTTCTCCCATTGGGGAGAAAGGCAGGATATAGATAAAGTAATTAAAAACTGAAAATAAATGGATAGTAACCTCAATTTAATGGTATTCTTCTGGGCTTAGATTGCAACTCATATTTTCTATGTTATTTTTTTATTCATAACCATTTTTTTCTCAGCAACTAGGCCTGTCTTTGTGTGGGCAATACATAAAAGAATGCTATGTTTAATGTGCATATTTTGGAGCACTCAGAAAGTCACTATATGCCATTCACCCAAGGAAGAGGACGCTTCAAAGTACATTGGGATACTTTCATAAATACTGGTTTTCACCATTTTGGACTCTTTCCTTTGTACTCTGTTAAATAACGTCCAGTTTCTCAACAATCCATAATGACACAATAAGAGGGACACCTGAGCAAAGCAAATGAAAAAAACCAGGTCCCATACAATACGTGGGGCCACTCATAATTCAGAAGTGAGGCATTTTCAACACAAATTGCATTAGAAGCTGAATACAGACAGAAGACTGGGATGTATATACACACTATGAATTTAATCAAAATAAATAGGTAGTAAAGGAAGGTGAACAGATTATGTCTCAAACACAAATGCAGAAAGCCAAATCATATGTGACAGCATCCATGGGTAGGACCTGTAGATGATTATGCCATTTTAAAGCAATTTAAAAATGCCATGA
This sequence comes from Lepidodactylus listeri, assembly GCA_029233225.1. Classification (NCBI taxonomy): domain Eukaryota; kingdom Metazoa; phylum Chordata; class Lepidosauria; order Squamata; family Gekkonidae; genus Lepidodactylus; species Lepidodactylus listeri. Next base: position 69,791,481 of record JARCFY010000008.1, read on the forward strand.
GGGTTCAATTCAGATCAGGCCCATAGAGTGGGAAGCTAAGGCACTTTTGTCACCCCCTTCGCCCGGGCCTTTTCAAGTGCAAAATGCCCCCCCCCCCCTGAGCTGTTCTGACACTTGAAAAGACATGGGAGGGGAACAAGTGGATTGGGTGCTTACAGCATTTTTAAATGGCATAAAATAGAGGTGGCATCCACAGGTCAGACCCATGGACATTGTCACATATAGTTTGGCCCACACACGTGTAAATACACACACAGAGGGGCACACAAATTAACAGGACAAGGAGGACAAGAGAAAGTAGTACTCATGTTGGCTGGGACAGAAAGCTCTATAAGGTGATGTTATGCAGAAGAAGACCCAGTGTGTTGCCAGACTAGCATAATGGAGACCCAAGCTTGAACCCCCACACCTCCATGGAAGCTCAGTGGAGTATCTTGGGCCTGCCAATTTCTGCAGCTGACTGACCTCGTGGCTGGTTGCTGGGAGGATAAAATGGAGTGGTGAATGGTGCTGTAGGCTTTTGAGTTGCAATTGAAGAGAAAATCAGAGTATCTAACTGTCTGTCTGTCTGTCTGTCTGTATATCTATCATCTAATACAATTGTGGAGAAGTTGTATGGTTGCCATCTGCCTGGAGAAAAAACTGTCCTGTTCCATTAATAGAGACTTAATGGGGTGTTATTTACCAGGCAATGTTGCTTATCTCCATGCCATGAAAAGCTTCAGCTGCCCATTTTACACTTTAAGCCTCAAAGTTCATAACCCTAAGAAACTGGCAGAAAAAGAATTGCTTAGAAGACCGTTTTGCAAGCATAGGATAGAAAACATGAAAAAGTAGGCCTTGTTATTCAAAAGGTAGATAAAATTAAATGGAAGAGAGCCAGCGCAGTGTATTGATTAGAGTGCTGTAACACACTTCTTCAAGAAAAAACAACTTTAATACAGGTTTTCAATCGGTCTATTACACAATCTATTATACAGATGGGCTGATTTCTATACAAACCTGAAGGAAGTCCAAAACTTACAGGAAAACTTGAAAATAATAGAAACAACTCCTGTACCTTTAAGAAAAGAATGCTCATTAGGTTCCCCTGCTTTTGGAGGCTCCAATGTGCCCCCCAGCCAGCTGGCTGGTGGGGGGAAGCCCTGCCCCTAAGAGCAATCACCTGCCTGGCCACCCATCTTCCTCCCCTCCTGCCAGATTTAAAGGGCTTCATCTACTTGGCGGGGACCACATGGCCCACTGATCAGCTAGAGGGTCCTTTAAATCTAGCAGGAGGAAGGGAAGGGGCAGTCATGGGTCACACACTCAGCTTGCAAAAAGACCCTTTAAAGGGTCTTTTTGCAAGTGGGGGGCTGTGGCATGTGGGGCTGATCTCCCGCTGATAAAGATAGGGGGGATGATGGATGGAAAGGAGAAAAGGAAGAAGCAAAAGGTGAGAGGCCACAAGGGCTGTGAAAAAAAGAGGAAATGGTGGGGGGATGGGATACCATTAAAATGAGATGCCCTCTGTAAGTCATTGCAGGTCCCTCACTTGCATTAAAAAAAACCCTCAGATCCCTCACTTGAACTAAACAAAATGTCTTAGTGAGAAAGGTTCTAGCTGTCTTCATGAAATGCAATTTTTCTCTGTGTAGGAATGTTTTTCACGCAGGGACATTTCATCGTGGTGTACTACTAAGTGCATCCTGATGGTACAGTCCAAACAGAAATTTACCACCTTGGGTGCTTTCAAACACAGTAAATAACACACTTCCAATCAACTTTCAATGCACTTTGAAACAGGGGTTTACCACGTGAAATGGCAAAATCCACTTGCAAACGGTCACTGAAGTGGATTGAAACTGCATTACTTAGCAGGTGTGAAAGCGATGGTCTGCTATTTTCAAGAACTAAGGAAGTGCAAGGAGGGGGAGAAAGAAGACCACCTAGCCACTGAATAGGTTGAGCTGCAACAGAAAGACACAAGTGAATATTTGAAACATTTTGTTCTGATTATTTTCAGTATTTGAGCTGGACTGCAAGCCTGACTTTTACTCTAAGTACTAGAAAGATAACATTGAAATCAGACTTGGTGTGTGAGATATATATATGGAAAAGCAAAGCTATGTTCCCCTGTAATTACCCACAATACAGCAATACAATTTTTCACAATATGATAGGATTCCCTTTCATTCTAGTTAAAATGGCTTCTCATCCTCTTGAGTACTACTAGGGGAGCTAGACCTATTATTTTTTGCTGAACTGGCAGGCAGGAGAGTACAGTAGTGTAAATCCCTGGGCCATTAGGATGACACCTTGCTAGATATACTGTACACTATGCCCAGTAACTGTGTAAAGTGCAGATAGTGGGTAGTCTGTCTTCTGTCAGATGATAGGTAATCCCCTAGGCCAGGGATAAGATCCCTTTAGAACTATTCAATACAGCAAGAAGTTTATCCAGCATTCAGCAGCAGCGTACTCCAATGAAGCAGCAATCTTATACTAGTGATGTTTTACTCTTGTTTAGGGCACAACTGCAATGTGTATATTAATTATGTGCAGACTGAAAAGGGTGGAAATTTCACTAAAAAACAAAACATGCACAGTCCAATATAAAATAAAATATGTTTTTTTAATTTAACTGAGGTACATTTATGTGATCCATAAACATAATTTTTTGTCTGTGTAACAACTATTCATCTTGTGATCTTATAAGCTGGTTGGCAGTGCTAGATTGGGATCTGGGAGACCCAGGTTCAAATCCCAACTCTGCCATGGAACCTCATTGGATGACCTTGGACCAGGCACTGCTTCTTAGCATAGCCTGCCTCACAGGCTTGACGTGAGGATACAGTGAAGGACGGGACAATGTTGTAAGCTGCTTTGGCTTTTAACTGTAGCAAAAGCAGGATCTAAATAAATAAAGGGTGAAGGTACAGGATTTTCTCTGTAACTATATAGGAAGCACATATAGGAAGCACATTTCCTAGAACTGGAAACCTCTTGTGGAATTTGGGGGCTCCTCAGAGATTAATGTGGCATAATTTTCATTGGATCATAACTCACTTTGTCAGACGAATAAGGGTTTATCCTCTGCTATTAGTCATATGTTAATATGATGGAACAGCAGGCAAAAAACTGTATATAGGGAGACCAAAATGACATGACAGGCAAGGAGTACAGAAGCTTGGTGACTCAAGGAGTGGGTACCGCGAGCACCTGCCCTGCAAGCCATGAATTCACAGCTTGCGGGGCAGGAACTGGTAGCCCCCACTTGGAAAAAGTGGGCACTGCGCATGCCTGCCATGCAAGCTGTGAATTTGCAACTTGAGGATAGGCACTGTGCACAGCGCCTGCTCTTTTCAAGTGGGGCCATGGATGACTGTTGGGGTGGGGCTTCCCCCACCAGCCAGCTGGCTGGTGTCTGGGGGGAGCCCCAAAAATCAGGGGATCCCTTACCCCCACCAGTGGACTACCTCATATCAGAACTCTGCCAGCATATTCTCCTGCACGTATATGTATGTGTGAAGTGCCACCAAGTTATACCAGACTTATGGCAACCTCAGGAAGTCTCTTTTAAGGCAAGTGAGAAGCAGAAGTGGCTTGCCATTGCCTTCCTTTGCAAAGTCTTCCTTGGTGGTCTCCCATTAAAGTATCAATCTTGCTTTCAAGAACTGATGAGATCATGCTATACTATACCACTGTCCCTCCAACCTGCACATATAGACAAAGCCAGATTCCTGGATTCCATTAGGCCAGCATGTGAATTTGTGGCATGGAAAGGGTTCTGACTGTAGTCTCAACATCTTAGGATATGACCAACAGTGCAATCCTAAACAGATTTACAGTCTTGTAAATCAATTTTATTGCAACAATCAGCGACCAGCAGTACAATATGATTGCCTTGTAAATCCACTTGTCCCTGCACCTTTGAAGATGTTTAGGTTTTTATAGCCCACTTTACTTTAAGAAGTCTCAAAGCAGTTTACATCTGCCTTTCCCTTCCTTTCCCCACAACAGGCACCTTGTGAGGTAGGCGGGGCTGAGAGAGTTGTGAGAGAACTGTGACTAGCCCAAGGTCACCCAGCAGGCTTCATATGGAGGAGTGGGAAATCAACCCCAGTTCTCCATATTAGAGTCCTTCCCACTTAACCAGTATACCACACTGGTTTCTTTCCCAATAATCCCCTAACAGTGCACATTTCTAGTCCCTATATCAGAATAGCTTCTCTGACACTGTTGTTATTCTGTGTGGTGTGGTGATATTATTCCAGTAATGCCAGCAAGACACACTGTGATAAGGGGTTTAGTAGTATTCTCCATCCAGTTTAGCTGTACCACAGGATCATCCCATTATTCTCTGCTTGGTTGTTTGTCAACAAAGCAAAGGCTGCAATGATATCATGGCCTTCAGTAATCTTTTCTTGACAGAAAACCAAAACCTGTAGAACAGCCTTTGGAACCTCTCACAGCTTGAGAGGGTTTTTTAAAAAAATTGTATTTATCTTCATTAATTCATTTATTAAAACATTTATACCCCACCTTCCTCCCAACATGGAAAAGAGACTCTATGGCTGAGGACAGACTGGCAATCTGGAGTGGGAGGAAACTGGGGCCAAAAGCTGCGGGGGAAAAGTGCTCTGGGGCTGGCCATTCACACTGGCTAGTGTATTGTGGGAGCATGCCGTTAGGGAGTGTTCAGACTGCCACAGAGTGGCCCCGGGTGGGCCGGCCTATGCAGCTTGTGGTGGGGCCACTTCGGCAATATGCGCATGTGTGCCTATGTGCATAGGCGCATGGCTGCATCAGCAGTCTAGAAATTTAAAATCTCCCCCCCTCTTGTATTGGGGCATGGGTGCACATGGGTGCATGAGCGCTCATGCGCATATCTCCGCAATGGCGCCTTCACACTGCCACCTCCGCTTGACTCCCACTTCTTCTGGTCTACACTGCCAGGAAGCCGGAGAAAAGCGGCAGACGGCCCCTGGACACCGGTTTCTGCCAGTGTCCTTCTGAAGTGGCAGAGAAGCGGCAGGGAAGCGGGTAAGTACGGAAGGGAGCTGGGGAACAGCTGCGGCTGTTTGAACGGGCTCCCTTCCCCCACTTCACAAGCGGAGGTCTCCCGCTCCACTTCCTGAGTCTGTCCTCAGCTTATATCCGTAGAATGAACACTGAAATGTACTTTGAAGCCCCTAGGATTGTCTAGGTGCAGAAGAGAGAAGGTTAATAACATATAAATATCAAGAACAAAAGAATATAAATGGATGAAAGGAGTTGTTTCTCCCTACTTAGTCCTTTATCCAAGAGTTGTTTAAAAGGATGCAGTCAGACTTAATTTCTACAGGAATATTCATCAGCATACTTCCTGTTGTCACATCAATGAAAGATTTTGTTTGATCAGTTTTGAGGATCTTATACTTTCACTGCTTGTATTCAGATTTCTTTTTGCACTTCAGATGCAGTATTTTCTTATTTCTGAAAGAATCAGTTATCCACAATTCATGACCACAACTGCCCTGTCAATAAAGAAAATAAATGTTTGTGGGTGCTGATCAATCCATATTCTCTATTTTTTCCTAATGGATTTTTGTCCAGGGGAGAGAGGCCTACAGATCTCTTCTAATCAAATATAACTTGGATGACCTTCATGCAATGTCTTTTTCATGGCAGATTTAGCATGACATATTCCATATTATATTATAAATACTTGTTAATATAGTGGGCAGATGCGAAAGATTCAAATTTATCTATAGGACTTGCTACCAGACAAGCAAATGAAAGGCTATAATTACAATTTTCACTAATCGTTTGATGTCTGGAAGAGGAATAGATGCTCATATTTGAAAGATTTAATTTGGAATATTAAACATGTACAGCCATAGCTTCTAAAGGGTGGATTCCTGCTGGTCAAAAATGATTTGTTGGCAAATACAAGCAGTACTGCCTCCAAAGTGCTTACTGTCCAAATTTCCATACGGAGTTTGGGGATCCAAATTGCCTGGTTTAATTACTGAAGTTCCATTATTTTGTTTTTTATTTGCATATGTGCATTCTTTGTTTTGTGCATATGCAGCTTGATTTATTCAGTTCCTTCAGTTCATTTGCATCTTCCACCCTGTATGTTGTTCTTGATATCCCCAAGCACATTGATACAATACTATTTAAAGCGGCCTTGGTGTGATTGTATGTACAGAAGTTGTCTGTATGAAAGCTAATGTTTGGTAGTGCTTAGAGAGTTGGAGTAAAACCTGGGAGACTCAGGTTTGAATCTCTACTCTGCCATGGAATTTAGCTGGGTGATCTTGGCTCAGTCAAGAGCCAGTTTGATGTAGAGAGCCAGTATGATGTAGAGAGTCAGTTTGGTGTAATGGTTAAGTGTGTGGACTCTAATCTGGGAGAACCGGGTTTGATTCCCCACTCCTCCACTTGCAGCTGCTGGATGACCTTGGACAAGCCACAGTTCTGAAAGAAAAGTTCTTGAAAGAGCTCTCTCAGCCCCACCTACCTCACAGGGTGTCTGTTATGGGGAAGGGAAGAGAAAGGAGTTTGTAAGCAGCTTTGAGACTCTGAGTGATGGGTGGGATATAAATCCAATCTCCTCCTCCTCCTCCTTCCACTCTCAGCCTAACCTACCTAATAGAAATTGTGTGTATATAAACCTCTTTATGTTTTTCAGATAACTAAAAGGTTTTTTTAGATTTCATTCAATTGTGTTATAACAATGTTACACTTTATTTCAAGGCAAATTAATTATTGCAGGTATATCATTGTCTACTTATTACTCTTTACACTGGCTGAGGACAGACTGGCAATCTAAAGCAGGGCAGGCACGCTTCGCAAACGGAGGAAAGGAGCACGTTCAGACATGCGCATCTGCCGGTCGGCTCCGTTGCGTACTTACCCGTCTCCCAGTCGCTTTCCTTCCGCTTTACCCGGACACCGGGTTTTCCCGGTGTTCAGGGGCCTTCCTCCGCATGCCTCCCGTTTCCAAACAGTGTGAACTGGAAGAAGCGGGAGGCATCCGGAGGAAGTGTGAACACACCGGCAAAAAGTTTTGCGCATATGCGCATGTGCGCATGTGCGCACATGCGAAAAACATCAAAGAAAAACAAAAAAAGTGCAGCGGCACGCGCAAGCCGCGCGCGCTGGCTATGCAGCAGTCTGAACTCTCCATGGCAGTCTGAACGCTCCGTATCGCCGCTGATCCGCATTGCTCTGGCCAGTGTGAACGGCCAGCTCCGTGGGTTTTTTCCACCGCTCCAGTTCCCTCCGCTTTGCCTCCGCTTCAGATTGCCAGTCTGTCCTCAGCCACTGATGTTAAAGCATGCATATTTAACCTGGAATATCATATTATTTATAACTACCCCTAACTAGTGATAGATTTTGAATTATGAAAATACTCAGAATGCCTTCCTATCTTGATTTGATCGCCATTAATTTGATTACACCAAGTTTAATGCTTTTACCAAATACCTTGTGATTTTTTTTTGTTGCATTCATATACTGCACCTCATAATAAAACTGATCACACAAGGTTTTCTCAGAGATTGTCCATTTTTGTTCAGTTACCAGCCTGAAATTTGCCTACTATTAATAGCTAATTTTGCTTCTGTACCCAAAGTCCTTGCTTGGGTTTCTCATTGTCTGATGAACAAAGGAGAATGCTTATATAGTCCTTAGTGTTTACATATACAATTTCTGGTTGTTTGGTCAACCCAGGGTGAACATTCTGTGCTGGACCTGGATTTGTTATTTCACATTGTGCAAGTCAGAAGAGGTGTTTGATCTTCATAATTGACGGATGGCTTTAATGGCAGTGATAATCAATGTAAGCACCAAATGGGGACACATCGTCTTACGCTGTGAGGTGGTTCCTCCTCAAAGTGCTTACAAGCCATGTGCACACTATGTTTGGTTATAAGATTATAATGTTTGATTATAGCCAGTGTAACATAGTGGTTATAGTGCTGGGCTAGTATCTGGGAAACTCAGGTGCAAATCCCTTCTCTGCTATGAAAGTTCACATAGCCTTGTGTGGTTCCTCTTTCACTCATCCTAATCTACCTCACATAGTTATTGTGAGGATACAATGGAGGAGATGTTGTAAGAGTTTTTGGGTTCTCATTGGGGAGAAAAGCAGGGTATAAACATCAGAATAAAGAAAATAAAATAAGTTCTTAGATGTCAGGTATTGTTGACTTCAGTTAAAACCACTCAAAAGTCTCCTTTAACAAATTATGGGGAAAAATAGTGCCATATAAATGTATAAATAAGGGAGAAAGATATTCCCTTGCCTCTTACCACTCTTCTCAACAAAGTTTGAAGCCTTATTCAAGACTTTCCTTGAACTTCAGTAGCTCTTTCTGGGGAGGACATGCCACTCAAGTAGAACAACATCTACTTCAGCTCCTGGAAGGCTGCAGACTTTATAGTAGAATATATGCCATAATTTATATATATATAATGGTCAGTATTCATGAATTTATTTTATCCCAACCTTCATTCTAGGTCTTGGTACATGCTCCCACCACTTTATCTGAACCACATCTCTGTGAGGTAGTTTAGGCTAACGAACAGAGCGCAAATGTCAAGTATGTCAATCTAGAGTCCTGGTCTATTTATTCCTAAGCTTTTTATTTATCAATTTTAAAAATTAAAGTAGGTATATGCTGCCTTTCCTTGTGGTTCAAGGTGGCTTAAAGCAAGGTGAAGTTGACCCAAATATGATTTCATAAATAAAGCTGCCTTATACTGACCCAGACCCTTGGTCCATCAAAGTCAGTATTGTCTAGTCAGACTGGCAGTGGCTCTCCAGGGTCTAAGGTAGAGATCTTTCACATCACCTATTACCTGTTCCTTTTAACTGGAGATGCCAGGGATTGAACCTGGGACTGTCTGCATAGAGAAGCAGATGCTCTACCACTGAGCTACAACACTTCTCCTGATGATGGAAACTCCCTATTACCAGCAACCCACAGTGAAAAATCAGGAGGATTTTGATGTTGCATATCAGCTGTAAATGAAGCCCACTTGAACCCTCAGTCTTGGGGTCCTGTGTCTTCATTCCAACTAGGGATTGGGTACAAACCGGCTAATGAACCAAAGTTCATCACAAATTTTAGCCTGTTCCGGATTCACGAACCAGAGTTCATAAACTGAGGAACCAGGACAAACTGCCATGAATTTTGGCACAATTCATGGTGGTTTGTGACAGTTCATAAAGAACACAAAAGGAGGGTTTACCCCTGCTTTCTGCTCTTCAGGAAAAACAGCTGAGTGGCTGGGAGTTCTCCACTACTCAGCTGTTTAGTTTAAATGGCTTGGAGTTATTTAAACCACTGCTGTTTTCTGGTCCCTGCAGCTATCTACTGGGAGCAGAAAACAGGTTTAAATAGCCCTGCTTTCTGCAAAAAGCTGTGGTGAGCAGAATGGAGGGTTTAAATAGGAGGAGTGAAGTGCCTTCCTGGGGCACTTCACCCTCACCTTTTTGCTGGCTGCCGCTCGCCACAGCCATGAGATAGGAAGGGGGAAAGTGCCTTCCCAAGAGCATTTCACTCTCTCCTATCTACTGGCCATGGAACCCCTTCCTTTTTTGCTGGCTAGGGAAAGCTTGGCCAGCAGAAAGGAGGGTGTGAAATGCCCCCAGGAGGCACTTTGCCTTATATTTAATTCTCTGATTTTGCTCCCCCCCCCCTTCGAAACAATGGGGAGCAGAACCGGAGGGTTTAAATTGCTTGAAGCCATTTAAACCCCTGCTTTCTGCTCCCCCACTTTGGTGGGGAGCAGAAAGCAAGGGCAAGGCTTTAATCTTTAAATGGCCCACAAACCTACACAAATGTTTCACATCAGGACCAGCATATCCATTCAGTTCATGGTTTGGTTCATGGTTCAGTCACGAACCAGGGACTGAACTGCAAAAATGTGGTTCATGTCCATCCCTAATTCCAACAGTCTTCTTCACCACTTCTTTGATAAACTGGAAAAGCTTCATCAGGGTCCCTCTTCATTAAAAGGTAGCAACCCTGGCAGGGAAACACAGAAATGTGGAACAGTTTATGATGAAAATAAGACTTTCTAGAAGAACTGTACTGTTTTTCAGTCTTCTTGGGTTCAATATTTGATCTTTTCCACTGTCCATCTGGCTGTAGCCATTTCCACTGGCTGTTAGCCATCTGGCTGTAGACACTCCACTGATGTCACCACCAGCCACATGGAACAGTGCAAAGGTAAGTATGCACTCAATGAAAAGGCACTGTGATAGCATTGCCAGGGCTGTTAGTTTGATCTCCACTGGGGGAGAGGTGAGAGGCAAGCAAAGCCTTAGAACTGAAGTTCCCTCCCCCCCACAAATTGCAAAGCAGGGGGGAGGATGGCCCTTCAGATCAATCATTTTGGCAGTGATGTCCCTTCACACCCGCTCAACGCTACAACAATGGCAGCAGCTCCCCTATGGTCTATTCACCATGAGTCCCTTGCATGCTTGGACTGCCAAGCTGCATGACTTATTGGACACCAGTAGTGCTGTGAGGGAGAATGGAACCTAGAGAAACCTTCATGCTAGAGCAGTGACACACTCCCTTGGACTACCCACCAGCACATTCCCTGTGCAAGCTACACACAGTACCAACTCTCTCTCTCTCTCTCTCTCTCTCTCTCTCTGTGTGTGTGTGTGTGTGTATGTGTGTGTAAGGGGATGGGGACCAAACAGAAATCCAGTGGTACTATAAAGGCCAGCAACAGCAATCTCAGAATGAACATTCCTCAGCCAGCATCAACCCTTTCAGGTGTGTGAAGGGGAGATCACCCCAGGAAGCCCTAACACAATGTCACAGATGTGGTGGGGGGAGAGGTGGGGCAAGGACGGGTGTGGAATAAGTCTCATCTGGTCAAAAACAAATAGGATCAGAGTTTTAAAACATCCTAGTTTTTACTGAATAGTAACTTGCCACTGTTGGGGAAATCACCTCCTAGTTCTGATTGGAGGGTCAACCAGAAATTTACACAGAGGCAGTTTGTAAAATGCAAATGAAAAAAAAAAGTCTTATGCTGAATAATTCTAATGCTGTACATCTTAAAGCACAAATGCAGATGTGTCCAGAATTAAGTTCACTTTTGTCCCACCTGGCCTTCTCCTTTGGCTCTGTAAGAGGCCTCCCCTTTCTCCACTAGTTATGGGGGATATTAGGGAGCCAACTAACTCCTACCATGCCCCTGGGCCCACCTCTTTCTCTGCCAACATTGCTCCATGCCATTGCCATTCTGGCGCTCCACCAGGGTGCAGCACCACCTGGGCATTCTGCTGGTGCATCTTGGAGTTACACTGGTACATCCCCAAGATATCCTGGCACATCTTAGAGATACACCAGTATAGTGTCTCATTGGCTCCCTGTGGCTCTTGCTCCCTTTCCTAAGGATTCCACTGTACATCCTAAAACAGAGATGGCCAAACTGTGGCTCAGGAACTGCATGCAACTCTTTCACACATATTGTGTGTCTCTCAGCAGGGTGGCTGGGGAAGCGAAGGGGAGACATGCCTCCCCAACTGGTCCTCCCTTCCCCAGGCAGTGTTCCCCTCCCTGGGTAGGTTTGAGGTGTGTGAAGGCAGAAAGCAGAGAAAGAAAGCAACTTTAACTTTAACTGCTTTTTCAACCCCCCCTTTACCAGCTGGCTTGGAGAGGGCATTTGTCTCTTTAAATCTCTTTGCCAAGACAGCTGGCATGGGGGTGTGAGGTGTGTGTGTTGGAGAACACATTTAAAGTTGCTTTCTTTCCACCTCTCTCTTCCTCCCTCCCCCCTCCCCATTTATTTGCTTTCTTTCCACCTCTCTCTCTTTCCCCTTCCTCCCTCCCCCCAAATATTCTTTCTTTCTTTCTTTCTTTCTTTCTTTCTTTCTTTCTTTCTTTCTTTCTTTTTCTTTCTTTCTTTCTATCTTTCTTTCTCTTTCTTTCTCTCTTTCTCTCTCTCCTTCCCTCCCTTCTCTCTTCCTCTCTCTCTCTTTCTTCCACCCTCCCCATCAATTACCTGTCTTTGTTTGCTTTTCTCTCTCTCCTGTCTTTCTACCTCTTTCATTCTTTACACCTTTCCCTTTCTCTCTCTTCCCTCCCCCTTCCCCTTCGCTCCCCATCTATTTTCTTTCTCCCTCCTTCCTTCCCCATCTATTTGCTTTCTCTCTGTCTGTCTTTGTCTCTCTCTCTCTTCCTTCCTTCCTCTCTCCCTCCCTCCCCCATCTATTTGCTTTCTTTCCATCTTGTTTCTTTTTCTCTCTTTCTCCCTTCCTTCCTTCTTTCATTTCTTTCTCTCTTCCTTCCTTCTTTCCCCCTCCCTCCTCCATCTATTTGCTTTCTTTGTTTCTCTCTTTCCACATTTTTAATTTTTCTTTCCACCTCTCTCTTTCTCAAACAAATAAATATCATTAGCAAACAAATATTTTGACCCCTTTTGTATTTATTTTAGCAGTATTGTTTAATTTTAATAAAAAGCAAATTTGCATATTTTTAATAAAAACACATGTAATATTTGTTCATGTCTTGAGGCTCTCAAACCTCTGATGTTTGTTCTATGCAGCTCTAACATTAAGCAAGTTTAGCCACTTCTGTCTTAAAATGTGTGCAAATGCACATGGCTGCATTTGCAGCTCTTGATTGCTAGTATGTTTATTTTTAAAATAACCAGCATTTAGGGCTCCTAGAAATAATACTTTTCATAAGGGAAAAAGTAGATTGTTTTAGCCTGAATCCTAAACTGGATGAAACAAGCAGCAAGATTTTCATTTCTTGTCAATAGCCTTTTCATCCTGTCTTTCTTTTGCAAGTACAAAGCAGAACATGTTGCCAATGCTTAATAAATAATAATAAACATGAAAAAATGTTGTTTACCTACAGACAGTGCTCCTGCTGTAGATTTGTTGAGATTGAGAGATTTTTAATAATTCAAACAAGGATACCTTTCATCATCTGGTTTCCCTTGTGACAAAAGTTTATGCTTTCCTGTAAATAACTTTCCCATAAAAGTTGCTGCATTTGTCTTAAAATCTTAAATAGCTCTCAAGCACAACACATTCTTGGTTTATACTTTCTGACTACCAGATCTCTTTGTAGATTCCTACACTTCCTCCAGTAGGGGTCTATTCATCAGGAATTCATTAAATGCCAAGGCTGTGGCCCAAAACATTATAAGTTGATTCCTAGTCATTTGATGCTCAAGGCTTCCTCTCTTTTCTGGGTAGTTCTGTGACTTCTTTTAATAGTTCATTATTCTTTTTCAAAAACTTTTGTCCCCTGCTGTGACTCCAAAAGGGATCTGTGTAACATGTTACAACATGTGCTCTAGCCAGAAGTTTTCTTCACAGCATGCAGAGTTTGTGTTTGTTTATCTATTAACTTTCCTTAGAGAAAAGCAAACTGAAATACAGCACACAAGATGCAGAGCGATTTTTAGTTGCTCACAAATAATGTGAATTCAAGATTCCTGCCCTACATTATGGGCAAGGACATTTATTTGGTCATTCAGTCATAAACAATACTCCAGGTGACACACAGAAAACATACCTCTACAATAAAACTGAAATTAAAAATGTTAAAAAAGGAACAGCAAAAAACAAACAAAAATCAGACCTACCCATCTTGGAACTCAATGCAGGACAAACAAGGTCCAAGTGGTCTCCTATTTAAGCCTTGATTAGACTCATCTCTCTTTAGCATCAGCAAGGTTACTGTATCATGTGCCATTATATCATGTCCTGGGACTATTATTTCACCTGCAATGTGCTCAGAGCTTTACAGAGTAACAACACTCATGGCAGTGAAGCTTGACAGGGTTTGTGTACTTGAATTTCTTTGCAGCCTTCAGAAAAGAACTGTAAGAATGCAGTTGACCTACTTTTCTAGATGACTTAATCACAGACATATCTATAGATCCTGCAGGTTTCACATAAAACATAGAGAAGCCAGCCAGGTGGAAAAGAGATGCAACAGCAACAATTAGCAGATAGTAAGAGCACTGCAAGAAAGAATCCCACTTCTGAATCAGCACTTGACACATATCTAGACACTCAAGAAGGACCATCTTCTCTTCAGCATCCCTCCACCTAAGGCTGTCTCGTTGTCCTCCACCAGAACCCAAACATTCTGTGTTGTTTCATCCACACTTTGAATGGTGCTGCTGGAAGAGATGAGAGGTACATCTCTTCAGGTGCTGTTTGCTAGAGGTTTTAATAGGGGTTGAATTATGTATTACGTATTTGTAAAATTAGAACAAAACACTAAGGGGCTTCTTTATGGATTTTATTGTATGTTTTGCTGTGTTCTTATTAAATTGGTTGTAAACCACCTTGAGCTCATTTATATGGATACATGGGATATAAATGTTTTAAATATATAAACATGAAGTTAGAGTCAAGGGACCCCAAAGAGATTCCTATTTAAAATCCGGAACAGAGAGCCAATAGCAAGAGAGAGAAAAGACTGAGCAGAGGATAAACAAGGAAGCTTATGAATTATGTTCCCTTGTTTATATGTACTTGGGCTTCATTTCATTAGAGGATGCTAACTAACTGTGCCAAAGGCTTCATTGGAATGGTGGTGTTTGAGCGTAGATCTGAGGGAAGAAAAACAAACTGAATTATGAAGGTGTTCCAGGCACACAAAGGGCAGCCAAGGGAGAAAGGTGTCCTTACTTTCAAAGCTATCCCTGGCCTTTCCCTTTGCTTTCATGTCCTGAAATCTTGTCCATGAACCTCAATCCTCCAGCTCCTCTATCTTCAGCCAGATATCTTGCTCCCTCCACCTTTTCCCCTTGGCTGCCCTTTAAGGTAAGACAAAGAGCTTCTGCTGGGTATGAATACTGGAGCATAGAACACAAAACTATGGGTAGGCACTAGGCAGTGAAACCAGAATTTAGCTTGCAGTTCATGGTTCACCTAAACAAATATTGGCTTTATCACCTTTGGTCTTTTCCCTGCTTCACCAACAAAGACTTGGACAGTATTGGGGGACAAACCCTGATTAAGCCAGGGGGTTCATGTCATGTGAAACATAAAACTAAAGCCCAGACATAATGCAAAAGCATGGTATATTTTAAATGGATGGTGAACCAGGATTCATCTTGCAGACAATCACTCAAATCCTAGTTTGCCTCAACAAAGTGATATACACTGTTCTTCTTTCCTCATGTTATCTTCACAGTAACCCTGTGAGGTAGATTAAGCTGAGAGAGAGAAGGAGTAACTGAACTGAGATCACCCACTTTGTTGCAATGTGGAGATCGGGGTCCAGGTATCCCAGACCATGGTCCAGCACTCTAAATACTACATTTCCACTTTTTGCATTATGTCTGAATGAAGTGTAATTATGATTACTAAAATAACTTCAAACAATGATTTTAGATGTTGATCTGATGGACCGTAAGTAAACACAGTTTGAGATGTCCAAGCAATCATCAGTTCAGCTCACTCCCCGCATGTCAATCATGAGCAGAAAGCCAAACAAACAACAGCTGTTTTAGCTGCCTGTGAGATGCTCAACTATGTTCATCAGACACACCATGCTGTGGCATGCTGTGTGCAGTGAGTGGCTGCACTAACAGAGTATGATCCCTTTCGAGCTCCCACACCTCCTCCTCACAGATCAGCTGCCATTACTATGACTCACCTCCAACCAGGGCCGGTGCCAGTTTTTTTTTTGCACACTAGGCGAGGCTACCTTCTGGAATGCACCCCTCCCCCAGTGTGCCCACCAATTTTCAAACATAGATGCATTTTAGGAAGAATAAAAAACACAAAATTTGAAATTGCTAACTTTTTAAAAAAAAAATTGTGAGAACAAGTAATACAATCTCTGTTTTTCTCTTTCAAACAGAAAAACACATATCACAAAGCATTTTGAAAAATCCTGTTAATTGTGATGTTGAAATTTAAGTCTCTTTAATGTTTCCATTTCAGGCACACCAGAATCTCATTTTGTGTGCCTTTTCTTTAGCACATACAGTATGGTTAGAGTGCACTGGAAGTCAGAAGAGCAGCTTCCTGATTGTCTAGTCCTAAACTTCAGCAGTCTAGCATTTTAGTGTAATTGTCCTGTGTGCTGCAATTCAGGGTTTGATTAAAAGTTAGCTGCTCATGGGATAAACAAACAGAAAAGTACTCATTGAGTCCCAAACAAGAATGGTACAATGCAAAAAAAGAAACATTCCTTCTCTGTGCTGAATTGGAATGGACAGGATAAACTAAGGTTGGGGGATGCATCCCTCAGCATACATCCCCCAGACCTAATTTCACCCCATTCTTGGATACTATAAATGATTAAGGGATCTGCCTCCTCTGCAGATTATTAATTAGGACTGGAGGAAGGGGCAAAACTGTAACTCAGCAGTAGAGCATCTGCTTTGCACACTGAAGGGCCCAAGTTCTGTCTCTGGCATCTCCGGTCACAACACCCAGGTAAGCAGGTGAGGTGAAAGATCACTACCCTAAAAAGCTGCTACCAAAGAAAAGAGTCCTGACCTAGGCAGGCCAAAAGGTCTGATAGTATAAGACTTCCTGTGTTCCTATGTAATGATTTCTGCATGCTCAACAAAATCTACTCTCTGCATGCTGACAGCTATTACCTACATTATTAACAAAACTGCACAGCAGAGAAGCACTGGGAAGGTGCCTTGTTCTTGGTCCATCCAGGTCAGCCTTGCCTGCTCAGGGGCACCCGAGGGACTTGACAGCCAGTAAATGCAGGACAGAAAATGAAAGTGTGGGAATCACCGCCCCCAGTGTAAAGGATTTGGGGTGGGGTTGTAGCAGGGAAAGGCCCTGGCCATTCTGTTCTGCCTGGAGGGGAAGCTGGATCATCCTCATAGTAAAGTTGGGGTCCTGACTTGCCCATGCCCACCCACATTTGTCCAGCTTCTGACCCCTGAAGAACAGCTTCCCTTAGAGTGTTCCACTCATACCCCCCCACATGTGTGTGATGCAGCAGCCAGCAGGCCCTGAATGCAGGGTGGGATCTTGTCGCACATGCTGGAATCAATGTGGGGAGTGTATGTCCCCCCCCTCCAGTTTATGACCTATTGACACTCTCCTGTGGAGGCAGGCATACAAAGGGTTTGGTTGTAGGGAACCTTCTCTCTGTCTTGTAAACACACTCCCCCCATGAATGGAGCCGCCTACCCACCCCACCCCCCGGGGCCCAAGAGACAGAAAGACAAGAGGACCTGCTTCCTCTTCTGGCTCAAAGAGGCCCTTCACCTCGGGCTGCCCCCACCCCTTGGGCACGGGGGGGCCCTTCGGTGCCTGGCCTCCCTAAATTACCACACACACACTGAGTCCCAAAGAAGATTGGGGGGGCTTTTCTCCAAGCGGAGGCCTCTTTCCCCAGCAGACTTCAGTCTTCAAGGATGGAGGCCCCCCCTCCCCGGTCCACCTCAATGTGTTGCTTTACTGGGTCACTTTCCAGTCATCCTTCTGAGAGTCGACTTGCTGGCGCAGCAGCACCAGGTGGTCTCCAGGGTCTCCTTCTCCTCGGCTTCCACAAAGTGCTGACCCATGAAGATAGCGATGGAGCCTGCAGGGACAGGTCCAAACTTCCTTAGCGCCTCCCCGGACCCTTCCATGCTCCAGGCTGGGTTTGGACGCTCAGAAACAAGGAAGGCAGCACTCTGGTGGGCAAGAAGTGATGCTGAGCTGAGCACAGAGCTGGCATCGGGCTGGGGAGAACAAGCAGCCATGGGGGACCCCTGCGTAGATCCTGGCTGGCTGGGCAACTCTGGGGTCTTCCTGCACCCTGCAGAGCTGGGCACTTGGGGGAGGGCCTGGACCGACTGAGGCATGGACTGGGCTGCCTGCAGGGAAGAGGGGGAGCTGTTCTGCTTGGGGTGACGGTAGGAAGAGGGGGGTGGGTGCTGGGGCAGGGGTTGCTTCTCCTTCTCCCCCCAATAGGCTTCCACAAAGAAGCAGCAAAGAAGCACTGGCTGGAAGAGGAGGCCAGGGGGGCAGTGAACCCCCTCCCCTTGGATCCAGGCAAGTCAAAGCAGGAGATTGTGTGGGCGTGGTGGCCCCTGCTCCTCCAACGCTCTCCTGTGGGCAGAGCCAGTGGGCTGTGCTGCAGACCGAGGTCAGAGCATAGAAGTAGGGCTTGCTCAGCAGAGAAGGGGAGGGGAGAGGTGGCAGGCAGGCAGGCCAGTGCGGTGCCCTCCAACTGAGCTGAGCAGCTGAGCAGGGCAAAAGGCAAGGCAACGGGGGGGTGGAGTGAGCAGGCAGGCAGGGCAGCAGGTAGGCCAGTGTGGTGATCTCATCAAGGTGGCACCCTAGGCAACTGCCTAAGTTGCCTCTATGGACAATCCACCCCTGCCTCCAGCCCCCAAGTCTTCTCTGCAGACCTACTTGTCCTGCAGTTTTGCCTACTGCACCCTTCCCTCCCCACAGATCTTCTGATGCCACCACAGCTTGCCTGCAGCCCTCTGCCACATCTCCCTCTTTCCCTACAGACCTGCCACTGCCACTCCTCACCATTCAGCAGTTCTCAAGGCAGGCAGATCCAAGGCCTGGCCTTTGAGCAGACACAAAAGTTGAACACTGTCAGCCGGGGATGGGGGGGGGGGGGTAGGGTTCTCAGATCCAGGATGGGAAACTCATGGAGATCTGGGGATGGAGCCTGGGAAGGGGAGGGACCTCAGTGTGGTACTGTGCTATAGAGTCTACCCTCCAACACATCCTTTTTCTCTAGAGGAACTGATCTCTATAGTCTGGAGATGAGCTGTAATTTTGAGGATCCCCAGGTCCCACTTGGAGGCTGGCATCCTTAGCTTGCCTGCCAAATCTGCTCACTTGCCTGCCAAATCTGCTCACTGCTCACCACCTGTAATCAGTGAAGTGGGACCACATGCAGATGATTTAATTCAACCCTACTTTTGTATGATGTTTGGACCGAGATAGTATATTAATAATAATAAATGATCATATGATAACTCATGCAATATGCAAATATAGGCCCCATTCTGTCAGAATTCCTGTCAGAAAGAGTATGATTTTTTAAAATGATGTTCTCTATGGCTAATGTATAGGAAGTGATTCAGGCTACATCTGTAAAATTAGAACAAAATAGCAATACGTTTGTCCTCCAATCCAGTGAAACTCTGAGGCTAAAAGGAGCCTTTCCTCATGTTCATTTCACCAGCAACATGATTTGTATCCATATCTCAGCATGATTACAATATCCTTTTGCTGTGTAACTGTGCTCCTATTTCAGGCCTTACTGATGCTGTTGACTTTCATAAATGCTGGATCAGTTCCAGTATTGGTTTGAAGCTTCAGTCAGTCTTGCTGTAGGTGTTTTTCCATTGATCTTCAAAATGAATAAGACTCAGATCGAAATACGCACTTGAGCCTGGTTATCACTAGGCTATTGCATCTCTGTTTTCAGTGCTCCTGATAACTTAGTGCTGAAAGCAATACTGTAAGTTGACTTTTGCTCCATGCTCAATTTTGACACAAATATTTGAGTTTGGTTTTCAAATTTGCAAAAAGCAGTATTTACTTAATTTTTAGGTCTATGGTCCTATATTGTCAAATTGATTTGGTTGGTTGAAGGTTATGAGAAGCATGATAAGTACATAGTTATCCATGGTCCAATGACATCTGGGTTACATTGGCTCAATGCTCTGGACACTGGGCTATACTTGAATAATGCTTGGAAGATTCTATTGGTCCGAATCAAAATATATCATCAAGACTGAAGAGCTGCATGTGTTACAGGGAAGGCATTTCAGCAGTTTGGAGAGTGACACTGGCTAACAGTTTGCTTCCAGGCTCAGTTCAAAATGCTGGCTATTGCCTTTAAGATTTAGCTGTTTAGGGACCAAGATGTTTAATGAGCTGCTTGCCTCCATATGGATCAGTTTCTTCAGAACTACTTTTCTTGATGTTCCCATGTTCAGAGGTGAAGTGGGTGGTTGTCATGGGCGTGGATGAGGGAGAGCTGACAGAGCTTGCAGAAACTGCAGCTGGCCCCTCTGAAGCAGCAGGGGAGGATAGCTGGCAGTTGCCTGTATCAGCATTCTTCACACCTGGCTCAGATAAGAGGGAAGAACTGCAAACTGAATGTCCTCCTGACTCACTCCCACATGTGACTCACGCCCACATGTGACTCCTTTAAGGGAGTGATGGCAGCAAAACTTAGCAGGAGACAAGAGGCCAGGCTACAAGAAAGATGCTTGGCTAGCCCAGAGTTGTAACAGGAGCCTGGGCGATCATACAGCTGGCTAACTGGAAGCAGCATTTAACTCCACAGTCTTTGTGGAAGCAATGTGTCAGCTTTGTGTTGCCTCACATCCACTTTGGCTCAGTTCTTGCACCTAGACCTTCAGACCCCCTGGCTTTGGACTTGGCTCTGTGTTTCTGGCTCCTGACTTGGCTTTGGACTTTGAACTGTTTTCTTGGCTTCTGACCATCCTTAGCCTGCTCTGGGCTCCCTTTGACTGGCACCCCAGCCTGTGACAGTGGTAACTAGATACATGGTGACACCTCAACTCTGCAATTCCTTCCCTGCAACTAATTTGCTTAATTTTGGGGTCAAGACAGAGATGCTGCTAGTAGATCCATGAATAGTTTCAAACATTTTTGTCTTTAAATAGCAAGCACATAGTGGTCCAAGGATGAGGGGAGCAGAGATTTTGAAACTTCATCCTCTGTACCAATTTCCTAATTAGAAATGGCTCCATGGAGCTGCTATATGTCCCACTGTGGAATCAGACTAATAATGAAATGGGTACCTGCATATTTGTCCCAATGGGCAAATAGTGACCCTGTGACAAGTAGACTTGTGTGTTTCTTTTGTTATTAATTACAGTAATTCTCTCTGTCTAAATTCTGACCATGTGGGTATCCTAGGTGAGTACTACAATCCCTCTGAGTTTTGTCCAGTTGAAGGTACAGCCCTGAGAAAAGCAGGGGGGGGATGTCTTCCATTGAAACCAATGGGAAATAATCACAAAACAGAATTATGAAAACAAAACAATTATAACAAAACCATGTGAAACAATCCAATAACAAAACAGTCCCCTTTGCATTAAAAACAAAAGAACCCAAAGAAATAAAAGAAACTCCCATCTGCACATCTAGTGAGAGGCCATTTCAGGTTGGGAAAATAACATCTGTTACATAAAGGGGGGGACCACTGGGAGTTCTATCCATGGAACTTCCACCATGATGTCTTTGTTGGCCCTTAATTACCAGGTGATCTCTCCCCCCCCCCCTTTTATCAGACTTTTAATGGATATTTCTTTTTGATATTAGGGTTATTTGTTATTGGTTCTAATAGGTCATCAACGAGTGATTGTTTGGAAAATTATTCTGTGGTTCTCAGAATTTGTTATTGTTACTGCTGCTTCTGTATTCCCCCCCCCCCTTTGACTTGCTGTTATTGATTGTTCAGGAAATGTTTTCAGCGTCTTATTCATATCATTGCTGATTTTATTATTTTTGATTTGTGATATCTGTATTTATTGGAAGAGAAGCTGTCGTAACAGCTCATGTCCTGAGAGCAAAGTGCACCTCTTGCCAGTAAATACAATCAAAACAGGTCTATATGGCTGCCTCAGTTCTTAGGTGTAGCCTTGATCAAATGTTTCTGTATAACAACTGCACTGTGCTTATTTCAGGAATCACACACAATCCTTCTAGTGTATGTGTGCCGGGGTGCCATCTAAATGGCTGATAGGGTAGACTAAAGAACCACCATGGGTTTATTGCACTGGAAGTGGCTGATATATAAACACATAAAGCTACCTTATACCGAGTCAGGCCAATGGTCCAAAGACCTTTTCCATCAACAGCTATCTAAGATCCTTTTGAAAGGGAGATACCAGGGATTCAACCAGGGCCCTTCTGCATACAAACTATGTGATGTGCCTCATGGATAGTCAGCTTCCTAATGCTGGAGTGGAAGCTTCCAGAACTCATCAAGAGAAAACCGCTAACTTCCCTGTTGTGTATTCAAATATTTTGAAAAACATTCTTTCACATGCCCTCTTTATTAGGGCTTACCTGACATCTATGGGAGCAATTCTAAGCAGGTCCACTCAGAAGCAACTCCAATTTTATTAATTGGGTTTATTACTAGAAAGGTGCCCTTAGGATTGCAGTCTCTCTCTCTCTCTCTCTCTCTCTCTCTCTCTCTCTCTGTATATAATAATTGCATCATATCACTGATACTGCATTATAGAGATGTGATTGGCTCTTTTTCTTGGCTACATAATGCATAAAGGCTCCATACAGACTGGAAGATATGGGACATTTTGTTCTCTCCACGTAACTTCCCAGTTTCTGCAGCAAGTTGATAAAACAGTGTGTTAATTTTCATGAAGGGCTGGAAATTTAAGGGCTTTTTAAAGATTACTTTTTAGGCTATTTTGTCAGCTGAGTGACTATAATAATGGAAATAGCATGAGAGATAGCTTGAATGTTAAGATATCACAGCTCTTCAGGATCTGAATAGTGAAAAATCTTCATAATACTTAATGGTTTGAATAATTCAGTATCTTATAAATAAATACAATCAAGCATCTCAAAAAGATTATATTGAGGTTTTGATATGGTATACAAATGATAAAGCATTCACCGTTGGTGACGTGTAAAAAGTATTTAATTTTTGAAAAGCCCCATTGATTTGCTTAGTGTTATTTACATGTCCTTGCAGCATAATATTTGCATGCAGGTCTCACTTTAGTCAGATCCAGATTGCAGGCTTATGGAAACAGTGACCCCCATAAACATAATCTCATTTCACAAAGGAATAAACCATAAGAGAATGCCTATCTCTGACAAAAATAAATGAACAAACTACACATTTGTTATTGGAATGTGCAATGACAACATGCCCTACAATTCTTTTCAAGTATTGCTATGATTATAATGTATGCCATGCATAAAAATCCATTTCTATTTCTGATTTATGCTTATTTGTTTATTGTAGTCATGCCCAACCATTAGGCAGTGTCATACCTGTGCGTTAATGAAAGAAACATAAGAATTGTCTGTCAGAGCAATATTCCATGGTGAACTCCTCTTCATTGTAGCCAGTGATGTATAATGATAGTTACACAACGTTCAATTCACCTACATATTCAAGCCATTTTTCTAGTGAAATCTGGTATCAAACCACCTTTCAGAGAAAGACAGTAGAAGGTAATCAGAAGTAATCTTGTCTTCCACATCAGAACTGTCTGTGCCAATGTTCCCAATAGTGTATAAAAAGCCACTTAATCACTAGTTGTAATATGTTTGTTGGCAATTTCATTTTTTTCTCTCACCTTGAGAGCTTGGCTAAGGTCAGTCTTTATGAGTACGTTTTTATATCCTGTTACAATAGCTGGAATCTTACCTTGAATCCCTTAGCTGCATACAAAAAGGTCCTGTTTGAACTGTTATATATATATGTATAAGGAATAAGGCCCGTTGTGAAAATAATACAACTGGCTCTAGAAAGTAGCTCTGGGAGAGTGCCAAGGCCTTGGGTACTCAATGTCAATTTGCTGTGTGTGGCAACCTCAGCAGCGTATAAGGACACAGAGTCCACCATTTTCTCCAGGGGAACTGATCAATCCCATCTGGAGAGCAGTTGTAATTCTGAGTGATCTCCAGCCCTCACCTGGAGATTGGCAACAGTGGTTCCCTGGAAGGGAGTGGCTTGTTTGGAGGGCAGAGTCTATGGCATTGTACCTGTATGAGGCCCCACTCCTCCTCAAACCTCATCCTCCCCAAGCTCTAGCCCTCAAATCTCCAGGAATTTCCCATCTGGACTTGGCAACCCTATCTCCTTCCCAGCCAAGCATCAACCTACTTTTATTTCCCCCTCACTCTTCAGCTTTTCATCTCTCCCCCCTCACACCTGCAACCTCTATTGTGCTCTGAAGCCCTGACTGCCATGTCACATTGGCTGTCGGGGGGGGGGGGGGATCTCAGCAGGGTATAAGGACACAATGAGTTTTCTCCTGAAGGCCAAAATAGATGTGGAAAGGTTGGGAGGGCGGGAGGTCTCAGCATGAATTTCCCAACCTGGAGTTAGCAACCATACTCAGGACTGGCCCCAATGAGTTCCTCATAAAGGCATAGAAAGGGTTTCATTCCTTTGTCTTTATTGACAGAACCAAGCTTGGTTGCCACTGAAGGAAAAGTCAGAATGCTTTGGCCAATAGCCGCTATGGCATTCTATTCAGCTGAGGCCTCTCCTCTCCTCTCCCCAAACTCTGGCTTCCTTACCTGGAGCTGGCAACCCTCACAACAGCCACTGAGGGAAAATTTAGTCTCACACAGGAGCTCAGCAAGAGAAGTGTCCTCGTTGGGGGACACAGTACTCTCGTTGGGGGACACTCGTTGGGGGACACAGTGCTTCTGATAGAGAACAGTGGCTGAAAGGGGAGTGGGCAGGGAAGAGGAGCAGACCCAGCACCCAGTCAATGGCATGCGAATACTCTTGAGTGGCAGCTGATGGGCCAATGGCTGAGGGAGAGCATTTCACAGCCAATTGGAGCACATGGAATGTTGCCACTCAAAATTGCTTTTATATAGAAGGACAGGATATATATGTGTGTGTATATAAGCCTATTGCTCATAGTCTAGTGGTTCTAGTGTGCATACTCAAGGACTCCAATGTGTAGAAGAAGTTCCATGCGAGTCAGGGCTTTGACTCATTTCAGTAGAAGTTTATATGTATGTACTTTCAAGCTCCACAGAGGTTCAGATTTGGACATGTTTAAAATGGAAATAACGCTAACTGAACAGTACTGTTCCAGGTGGTCAGCTGTGTTGTTGAACAGTACTGTATTAAATAAGGATGGATCTACTCTTCATTCAGCATTAAAGCAACAAGAAAAGATTATTTCCATCTAGGGGGTGGTCACACACACCTGATGGGGGGGGGGGGAAAGCAAGGCTATTTCTTCTGGAGGAATTTGACCTGCAGTTGCGCAGCCCGTCAGGGTGCGATTAGACACAACTGCGGGTGAGGGTTTTTTTGCCATTTGTTTCCTATGTGCTTAAACAAGGAATCGATGAATTGCACCTCTGCACTGAGGAGTTTGCAATGATGCACATACTGAGAAGGGCGGGGGACAATGGCACAGAGTTGGGATGGCCTGATCAGACCATCCCAACCACATGAGAGCACGCTGGAGTGATCAGACGGAGAAGTCCGTCCGTGGCGCGTCACAACCTGTTTACTACTGGATTTTCCCCAGTGTCTTTTAACTCCGCTTCTACGGTGAAGCAGAACGGGTTGCCAATGGCTGCGGGGCGCTTCCCAGATGTTGCTGTCTGATCGCTCCCTTTAAATCTGCCCAGCATTCGCATCTATGTTGGGTCTAATTGTGCATATGATTGTAGCCCTTCTTCCCTTCTTCTGTGTATTTTTTTCTCATTTTGAAGAATGTATTTGCTTAGCATCACTGGTTTTCTATCTGTTTCCTTTGAAATTATATTTACACTGTCATTATTTTTAGTGGAATCTGGATGACAACACAGCTGCAGTGGAAAGAATGATGTTTGTATGTTGACCGGTAAGACTGACAGCTGCTGAACGCTCAATGATTTTTTTAAAAAATCACTTTTTTCAAAACCTACCAATCCCCCTCTCAGTTACTGGACAGTGAAAGAATACTGCTTCCAAAACTGTGTCAAATAATAAAGAGCAATTCTCCTGTGGTAGCTTAAACAACATTAAGGATCAGGTGATAGCAAACAGAATCCATCTGACAGCAAGCAGCATTTATTATCAGAAAATGGATATGAACTTCAAGGAACAGTGATAGACTATTTTCCTCAATTACTCTGGAATTACACTGGAGCTTAAGGCTATAGGAGAGTTCAGTCTGAAGAAAAATGAATCTGTTTAGACATGATGGATTTAAAAAAATAAACTAGGCAAGAACAATAGTGTGGGTTGCATATTCCCCCCCCCCCTTTTGGTGTACCTAATTATGTTTGAACATCTGACAGTCTACTGCTACTTGCCATTTGCAAGCTGGAACTGATCATCCAGTGTGCTGCTTAGATGCATCCACATTCATTGGATGTTTCTATTTTCATGATTATGACTGTTTTCTTGAATGATTAAACTTTCTCACCAACCTTGTCTCTCTACTACCCATCTTCACATATGCCACTTCCATTTTTTTTTAAATGGTGCATAGTAAAAAGAAAAACAGTTAAACATTTTTTACTTGATACTTACTACTTAGTGTTTCCATTTACCTTTCGTATCTGCCCATGAACTCAGTAAATCTTATCAGTTTGTGAACAGATGTTGCTGATTCTATAAGCACAAAAAGCTGGCAATGCATTCTATCAGTGTTGATCACTGCCTTTCTCTCTTCCTAGCTGCTGTGCCAAATTTTCCCTTACAGTCTACACTCCCCTGCTTGCTGGCTGCTCTCAATATCTTATCACTGTCCAAGCAAATCTACCTCAAGTTCTTCCTCCTGCTGCCCACCCAGATGCCTTACCTTTCTTGTGCCACCAAATGTCCTTGCCTTGTCAGTCTGCTTCTTCCTTGTGCTAATGGTCTTCAAGCTAGTGGCTGCAGTGCTGTCTGTGTTATTGGATCAAATCTTTTCTATCAATTCTCCTATAGCCTTTAATATAAAATGGGCAGGCTTTTATTGCCTCGCAAATGAGGCCCTTTAAATCTCTGACATTTGGCAATGTGGGTAAAAATACTACAGTCCTTCTGAGTTGTGGCCAGTTGAGATAAAAAAACCATGAATGTACAGACACAAGAAAAGTGGGGGGTGTCTTTCACTGAAATCAGTAGAAATAATAACAAAATAGTAGTATGACGATGAAAGAAATAATGAAATAAAACCATATAACAACCCAATACTGAAACAGTCCCCTTTGGAATTAATAACAAATACAAAATAAACAAAACAAACTTCCATGCCCAAGTTTAGAAGCTATACTTTGGAACATTCTCCCAGCTACAAAGGAGCCATTTAGGCTGGAAGAACATTTATGTATTATGTACGTGTTTCCTGTGGAACTGATACCCTTTTCCCTTCAGGAGGACTCATGATTTGTCTGGCACATATGGCTGAGTTCCTTAAGTGTTCTCATAGCCATGACATATGATGCTGGGAAAGTATATAAAAGGAACTTCACCTTTAGAAATATATGGAACCTAATGCATACATATGAAGAACCTATTTATGCATGCTTCTACTATGAAAGATTTTGTAATTTTTTATAATATTCTAGTAAAATGTGCTGTGAAGAAGCCAGATTGTGCTGTACATGGAGAGAGGACTAGGGATGCTTAAACATCCACAAGTTTGGTTCACATCCTGTCATTCAGTTGTGCATAGAGATTTTACTACGACTGATTTCACTCAACCTGCTGTTTGACAGACTGCTTTCCCACTAGCGTTGCCCCAGCGTCGGGTCCTCCATTTGCTCCGATTGCCTGCTCGAATTTCGCACTATTTGATGCAGGGCGCATTTTGACCCAGGGCTGCGTGCCATTTCCTCTGTGGCTTCTGTGATCCTGTTGTTTGACAATCACCAAAGCCACAGAGGAAATGGCCCGAAGCCCCGGGTCAAAATGTGCCCCGCATCAAATAGTGTGAAATTCGAGCAGGCAATCAGGACAAACAGAGAACCCATTTCCGGGGAAACGCTAGTGGGAAATCGGTCATAGGTTGTTTCACTGTATTCCTTCTTAACCAGGAAAGATGACACACCTGGCTTTTTGCACATGTGCATTCTCACCAGTGCTGGCATCAGCAGCAGGCCAGGTGGGGCAGATGCCAAGGCCCATCCTTGTGGTGAAATAATTGTGTTTGTTTGTGTGTGTTTTCTCACACTGACAACTTCGGATCACAGTAAAGAGGGAAATGGCAATTTTATTACTTTATGGTGATGGATGTTAAACTCTTGTCAAGATGCCAAGGGCCAATTTGCTCACTCTGGTAAGACACATTCCTCCTTTCTTTGCTAACCACAAATGAAGGTGGGCTTGGGTTTTTTTAAAAAAAAATTCTGTGTGTCACAGATAAAATAGGAGAAAGGTTTTGCAAGCATTTTGTTGGGCATGGTGACAGAAAAGTATAGATCACTGGCGTCTAATATTTGTTGTTAATACTGTGAGAGTGGTGCTAAAGGAGTGCAAGCCACTGTTCTAGGGGGAAAAAATCCTCAGGCTTTCTTTGTACCCTGCTCTTCCCATAACTCAAATCATGTGTATGTGCATGCTGCAGAGAGTTCTGGCCAGGCAAAGGATTTTTTGTAACATTACAACACATCTAATCACGTTTTTTCCAGGAGCAACAAAATGCTGGGAAGTGCTCTTATGGCATTTGCCAAAACTGACCCCAAAAGCTCTGTCTCAGACATCTGGGGGTACTACATGTAATGAAATAAATAAAATAAATGTTGGAATTGATGCTGGAGTTTTGTTGCAGTTGCCACAACTAGTTGATGGATCCATTTTCTTCAGGGGAATTTACCTCTGTAATCTGAGGACCAGTTGTAATTCCAAGAGATCTTCAGGTCCCAGCAGGAGGTTGGCAACCCTATCCTCTCTACAGCAGCTGTCAGTATCAAATAACTTATTGGGTCTCAGAGATTATGGAACTCCAAACAATGTGGCCTTGAGGGTGTCTTTTGTTTCACTTTCAAGCACAAAGCCATAGGGATGAAAATGTTGATGGATGTTGTCCAGGTAAAGTCTGGCAGAACACAGTCTTTTTATCTTGCTTTATTCACTTGGAACACTACTGCTGACCTACATTTTGAACAATTCAGTGTCATGCCAGCAAAGAAATGAATGGGCAAGGGTAAGGTGATGTAGCTCTGTGCAAACCTCAGAATTCTATGATCCATGGCCAAACTTTGTTAAATGAAACCACATAGCATTGTCTAAACCACATATACTTTCCTAAGTGCAATTCAAAAGCCCACAGGGGCTTTTGAATTGCACCTTGCAGTTACAAATGTACCAAGCAGTTCTGAATTTGTTCAACGAAGCACACACTTGCTGCTTGCCATGTATCCATGTATTATTTACTTTGGCACTGAATGGGAAGTAACTAAAAGCTTCCGTCTGCTCAGTGGCACTTGTATTGCTCTTCAGGGCCCAGATGATCTAGGACTTAGTTAATATACTACTTTTGTTTTCAGATTTTGCAGATGTGGAGATCATTTTCAGATTTCCCATGCAATTTATTCAAAACACAAAAAAATGTCAATAACAGCCAGAAATCTGTTTATTAAATTGAATTGCAGAGTACTCAGAGATTTGTTCTAGTTGTGGATAAATGTAATTTCCATATATGGAATATTGTTCGGGGTGGTAGGGATGAAAATATGAATAAACCCAGAAAATTTAATCTGTTAGAAACCGAGTTGATGCTATGTAATTTATGGTGCTGACAATGTCTGGTCTGCATTTACTGCAGTTCACAATCAAGCTGTGCTGTTAGCTCAAAGAATTATGATGCTTAATGAAGACGTCATTCAAAATATTTAGTTTCTGAGGAATTTCTCAAAGACATGAGGAATTTCTCAAAGACATTGTATAAAACAAGAAAAAGCATAGATTTCTAGGGATATATATTCATTTGCTAACTAAGGAGTACCAAACAAAAGGTTCCATTTATTACTGTCATTATTATATAACAAATATAATTAGAGACAGTGATGACATTCATATCCATTCATATTTGTTATTCTGGCACTCAAGATTAGAGTCTTCAAGCTGGAGTGAGACTCACAGGGAAGGGGAGACTTAAACTGACAGCAAACATTTTTTACCACAAAGTTGGGCTGTGCATTCCGATATACTTAAGCCAAAATCAGGTCCAAAACTAGCTGTTTGGGATCATCCCCATAGGAAACCCTCCATATTTATGACCCTTCAGGAAAAGGCATACACATAAGTGCACCAGTACAAAAAGAGGGGAAGGACTCCTACCCACTGCCAATGAAAATATATTTAAAAATATACAGTTACATAGCAAAACATGAATAATTGTTTTGGGGAATTGCCTTTTTCTTTATCTTGTTACCTTCAGGAAAAGAAGCAGTTTCTGAAGTTCCTGGGAATGTGGTCCAGTCTGCTGCTCATGCCAAAGGTCCCAAGTTCAGTCCAGGCATTTTCACTTAAAAGACTCGGGTAGTAGGTGACCAAAGAAGGATGAAGAAATACTATTCCTGCAGCCAAAAGAAATGAAAAGCCTCAATGGATAACGAATGAGATTCTTAAAATTACTAAAGATAGACAGGAAGCAAAAGTAAAAGGTTAGAAAAACAGAATCAAAAGTCTAAAGTAAGTGTTCTACTGACTGGCACGTAAAAGCAAAGAAAACTATTATAAAAACCAGTGTAAAGAAATAGATAAGAACAACAACAACAAAAAGAAAGAGATCTGTTCCACAAGATCCAAGAAATCAAAGGAAAATTTAAAGCACAGTTAAGCATGCTGAAAGATCAACATGATAATACATTAACGGAACAGGACAAAATTTAAGACTCCTAGGGTATAAGCTGTCTGCTTATTCTTCTTTATCAGGGAAAACATCTCATTCATCTTGGAAGAGAAGAGAGTGGAACCTTCAAAAGGTAAGTCCTTAACTTTAAACCCAGTCTCCACAGGCAAAGCCATTGATCTTAACCCCACATGGTGCCTGAGTATGATGGAGTTTGCCATGGCCCACACAGCTGAATCCACAGAATGCTGTCCCACATTAATTTGGTGCTCTGAAAGTTTAATGGCTTCCGTATGCAGAACTTTAGCAATGCTTTATCTTCCAGCAGGAGTTTTAGGAACAGAAGAATTCTCTCCCACAGTGACGGCCCCCAGTTTTTTCCGCCCACTAGGTGAGGATACATTCTGATGCCCCCCCCCCATGTGGGGTGGGACAGGGGTGGGCACCAAAGCCACAGTGGGCAGGCTGAGGGGGAGAGCTGCAAATGTATGTGGGGCGGGGTCGCTCAAGGGGAGGGAGCCTATACCAGGCTGCAAAAGGAGCTCCAAAGAGACAGTGGGGGCAGGGGAGGCAGAGGGTGAGCAGCCCTTTCCCATCATTCCAGGCTGTTCCCTGTGCCTGCCCCCCCCACCTTCTCTTTCTGTCTGGGGAGCTACAAAGAGGGGAGCCTCTTGCTGGGGACGGAGCAAGAACACGGCAAGGGAGGCTTCCTGTGCTGGGCGAGTAGGGGACAAGGCCAGCCAGAATGGTGCTCTTGTCAAGCCGTCACCCTAGGTGAGGGTCTAAAATTTAACAATAACAGGCCGGCCCTGCTCTCCCATAAAGAAGAGCTGATAACCAGCCATGATGGTTTCATAGTTAGCAATTTTGAAGCCTAATACTGCTGAAGAATATAATTTTTGACCCAGAACATCCAGTATTTTCCCTTCCCTATCTGTGGGGTAGAGTGGTAGGCCTGAGGGTCCTTTGGGATGTTTTTTTTCTCCCACCATAGAGAACAATGGAGGGGATGGGGCAACCTGTTTGGGGACCCATAGATTTGGACTCCGTGGTCCAATCTTTTTGAAACTTGGTGGGTATTTCGGGGAGAGGCCCCAGCAGCTACCCTGCAAGTTTGGAGCCTCTCCTTCAAACACCGTCTCCTCCAGCACCTCATATACCCTATGAGTTTTTGCCATTGACTTCAATGGCCCATAGGGTATAATGGGGCTGAAACTGACATTCAGCTGGTGGAATGACTCCTGAATTGGCTTGCATTGCTGAAACTGACATGCGGGGGGTCATTCAGCAGCTGGAACACATGCAGCCTAATTTGGCCCGATCTGAATCGGGCCAAAAATATATATATTTGTATACCCCTAGTGGGCACAAATGGCAGTGGTGACAATCCCCTCCCCCAGCTCCCAGTGGGCCTGTGGAGGAAGCGAAGCAGGAAGGGGTTTAAAGTTTAAACCTCTTCTGTTTAGAGTCGTGTGGCAGCGGTGGCATGATCTTTCCATTGTATTTTATGGGGCCCTTCTCACTTCACTCCCCTCCTGCTCGCCTCAACAGACCAGCTGGGGAAGGGAAGGGGAACCTTTTGAAGATGCCCCTCCTTATGCTTCCAATTTTGACACACTTCCGGTGATGTCAAGGGGCATGACATATGCTAATGAGTATGCTAATAGGTATGCTAATGAGCTCCTGCACCTCTTTTTCTATGAAATGACCCCTGGCAACAAATATGGAAAAGAAACAATGACACACAGACTGGAAATGCTCAATTTACATTCCAGTTCCCCAAAAAGGAGATATCAGAGACTGCAGCAACCATAGGACCATCAAATTAATTCCTCACAAGTTAAGTCATGCCCAAAAACTCACAAGAAAGACTGTTAACATATATGAAAAAAGAAATTCCAGATGTTCAAGCTGGACTCAAAAAAGGAAGTGGCACTAGAGATCATATTGCAAATTTACATTGATTACTGGAGCATATGAGAAAATTTCAGAAGAATGTCAGGTTGTTTCATAGATTACAGCAAAGCTTTTGACTATGTGGATCTTGAAAAGATTTTAAAAGGAATGGGTGTTTCACAACATATTGTTTTGATGTGCAACCTTCACTCTGTACAAGAGGCTACTGTTAGGACAGAATACAGAGAAACAAAATGGTTTCCAATTGGCAAAGGTGTCAGACAAGGATTTATTTTATTTCCCTGTCTATTCAATCCATATGCAGAAAATCTTTTGAGGAAAGCTGGGTTACATTTAGATGAAGGTGGAGCGAAAATTGGTGGAAGGAACATTAACAATTTGAAACACACAAATGGCAATACATTGCTGGCAGAAAATAGTGAAGACTTGAAATAACTCTTGATGAAGGTTAAAGCAGAAAGTGCTAAAGCATTATTACAGCTAAACATCAAGAAGGCAAAAGTAATGACTACCAGAGGATTACACAACTGTAAAGTTGATGATGAAGCAATTCAAATTGTTCAAGATTTTCTGTTCCTTGGCTCAATCATCAACCCAAAGGGTTCAACCAAGAAATCAGAAGGAGATCAAGACTTGGGAAGGGCATCCATGAAGGAGCTAAAAAAGATTCTTAAATGTAAAGATGTGTCACTGGCAACCAAAATCAAGATAATTCAAGCCATAGTGTTCCCCATTATTATGTATGGGTGTGAAAGTTGGACAATGAAGAAAGCTGACAGGAAGAAAGTTGATTCATTTGAAATGTGATATTAGCAGAGAGTTTTATGGATACTGTGGACTGCCAAAAAGACAAATAAGTGGCTTCTTGATTAAATCAAGCCTGAAATCTCTCTAGAAGCTAAAATGACTAAATTGAGGCTATTGTACTTTGTTCACATTAGGAGAAGACAAGACTCACTGGAAAAGACAATAATGCTAGGAAAAGTTGAAGCCATCAGGAAAAAAAGAAGACCCAGCATGAGAGGGATTGATTTTATAATAAAGGAAGCCATGGCCCTCATTTTGTAAGACGCAAGCAAAGCACTTAACACAAATCACACAGTAGGTGATATGAAGTCCTCTTTAGACAATACTGACCTTGATAGACCAATGGTCTGACTCAGTATAAGACAGATATATGAATTCTCTTTAAGGTGCTTGGGAGGCAGTCAAAGAGCCAGCAACTAGCCCTGATGCTTTCAGTTTTATTTCTCCTTCTACAAGTAATCTGCCTACTTGTAGAACAAATGCTGTGCCCCCAAACTAAAAAAGAAAAGAAACACACTCTGCACTGGGAAAGCTGAGAGAAGCTGAAAGCAATCCGGGTAGTGAAAGCCCTGATTAGAGAGACCTGATTAGGGACAAAAGGGAATAGACGGCTTCAAGAGGGAATTAGAGAAACATATGGAGCAGAGGTCCATCAGTGGCTATTAGCCACAAGGTATAGATAGGAGCTCTCAGTCTAGGGCAAGTGATGCTCTGTATCCTTGGTGCTTGACCGGGGGGGGGGGGGGGGCAACAGTGGGAGGGCTTCTAGTGTCCTGGCCCCACTGCTGGACCTTCTGAGGGCACCTGGTGTTTTTGGCCACTGTGTAACAGAGTGTTGGACTGGATGGGCCACTGGCCTGATCCAGCATTGGCTTCTCTTATGTTCTTATGTTCACAGTACTTTTCATTCACATGTAAAACATGGATGGG
This sequence comes from Lepidodactylus listeri, assembly GCA_029233225.1. Lineage (NCBI taxonomy): Eukaryota > Metazoa > Chordata > Lepidosauria > Squamata > Gekkonidae > Lepidodactylus > Lepidodactylus listeri. The sequence continues at coordinate 69,825,576 of JARCFY010000008.1, forward strand.
GGTAAGTGGCTATCTTAAAAAGAATGGAGCGTGCAGGTGAAGTGAGGTGAAGCATGGAGAAACACAGACAAGCATTAGCCATACTCATACAGGTTCCATTTATATGCAAAGTACAGCTGTTTTTGTCTGCTCACTGTGACTAAAACTGTAATTTTCATATTCTATACACAAATCAAGTTTCAAGGAGTAGCAGTGTTGTTTTTATGAGTCTTTAAAAGGGATTCCAAGCTAAATTTTCAGACACAGTCTAAAGATCCATGCTATAGCAAAATGGGAGAATAAGTTTAGACATGTATGTCAATCCCTCTAGTTAATATTCAGTAATTTCCTCTCAGCTGTGATATATCTGAAAAAGTTCCTGACTTCCAGAAAGCCTCTGATAAAGGTCCTGGTTTCCAGAAAGCTAAAGTTCCTGACTTCCAGAAAGCTTTTCAAGTTCATCATCAAAGGCTCCTAAGTAAACTCAGCAGCATATGTTCAAGGGGTCCGAACTCGCAGTTACCGACTAGGAGAGATATCTTGGAGTCAAGTTAAATAACTCACTGAAAATGTTGAATCAGTGTGCAACTGCAATTTAAAAAGCTAATGCTACGCTGGGGGTCATTAGGAAGGAGACTGAAAACAATTCAATATTATACTATAGTGCCCCTGTATAAATCTATGGCCTCATTTGGAATATTGTGTACAGATCTGGTCACCATACCTCAAAAAAGATATTATAGCATTGGAAAAGGTGCAGAAAATGGCAAGTAAAATTACTAAGGGGATGGAACACCTTCCTTGTAGTAGGCGTTTTAAATTCTATTAGTTTGAGACAACATGGAGACAGTGTCTGGTGCGGGCGTTTGAATCAACGTCCACCGGAAGAGCCTCTCTGGTCCAACCTCTTTGAAACTTGTGGGGTCTTTTGAGTAGAGGCACCAGGAGCTATGCTGAAATATGGTGTGAAATGGTATAAAAATGCTATCAAGGAAACAAATTATTCAGGGACACCAGCAAAGAAAATGGCCTACCTGAGAAGTTTTGTAGCAATAATGGTGGTTTGATCGGTGGCACAACATTTCTCTGCCTCTTTCCCTTCTGCTGTAGCACTAACCTCCCTAAAATGCTGCTCTAGGCAGAAAGGAGCCACATGGGTACAATATGAGGGGTGAATTTGTAGCCAGATTAGGGGAATCAGTAAGATTCCATTAGTAAAAAAATATGACTGACTCCAACCTACACAGCCCCACTTCAAATTTTGCCTCTGCCACAAACACTCTAGATAAACCACTATTCCTCAGACCTCCTATTTGCAGCATAATGAGACTAGTACTATCCTACTTCACAGGGTTGTTATGAAAATTACACTGTATGGCAGGGGTCCTCAAACTTTTTAAACAGGGGGCCAATTCACTGTCCCTCAGACCGCTGGAGGGCCGGACTATAGTTTTTTAAAAAAACTATGAACAAATTCCTATGCACACTGCACATATCTTATTTTGAAGTAAAAAAACCAAAATGGGAACAAATACAATATTTAAAATGAAGAACAAGTAAAGTTAAATCAACAAACTTACCAGTATTTCAATGGGAACTATGGGCCTACTTTTGGCTAATGAGATGGTCAATGTCCGGTTCCATATTTGTCACTGCTAGTCATAACAAGTGATGCAAGTGTGCATCAGTTAGTCTAGATCTGGTTGGAGATTTCAGATGTTATTTTGCGGGTAGGGAAGGTGCACAGGGCGGTGGGGGGGGGGGGTGCGCGCATAAGCAAGGCACCCTTGACGGGGCTGTTTTCTTTCCCTCTCCGAAGAAACAAAGAACTCGGCATCCTCACAAACTTTTTAAGGCAGCAAGCCCCCAGCTGCTTCTCCCTGAAACTCCACTACTGCAGGCATCATGATGGGAAAGAGAAACCTCTCTCTCTCTCTCTCTCTCTCTCTCTCCCCCTCCGATTCCCAGCAGCACAAAAAGCCTCGAAAAAGACCCCCGCCCGGCTCTTGGGACTGGCGCAGGTCTCCTAGCCGGCTGAGAGGCCTCTCAGCCGGCTAGGAGACTTGGGGCCAGCCGGAGCGCCTGCCACCCCACACTTACCCTCTTCCAGTCCTCCTTTTGCCTCCTCCTGGCTGACTGGAAGCAGGGGGGCGGGGCTTTGTCATGTGGCCCGGGATGAGTCGGCTGCAATTTTTCCGCTGCTTTGTGTGCTGCTGGGAATTGGAGGACAGGCAGCGGCACACCCGGCGGGCCAGAAAAATGCCCTCGGAGGGCCGCATGTGGCCCCCGGGCCGTAGTTTGAGGACCCCTGCTGTATGGTGATAAATTTCAGGACACTCTGGAGTGCTAAGTAAATGCTACATGATACTATGAACTGCCATAGAGCATGCCTGCGTTTCCCCCCTTCTGCCTGTTATCACAGCCCCCTAAAAGAGAAGTCAGGTTTTCAGTGTGATGTGTACAAGTAATAAAACTTTATGTTTGTGGGTAGAATTTAATGGTTAGAAACTTCTGTGTTTAGTCTGACACAGAGACACCATATACTTACCTTTGTGAATACTTTGCATTACAAAATGTTATTGCCAGTAGGTAACAGCCTTAATTTTTAGGGCCCAATTGTCTTTTGCTAGATGCCCCCCCCCCGGCACATATTTTTGATTTAGCAGTAAAAAAAACAACCTGTGTTGTATTGGACGGTAAGCCCCACTTCCCAATTCATGCCATAGAGACAAATGGCAGGAATTGCTTTTTTTTTATTTCAGGAATACTCTAGCCGTAACAACTCAAGTCAAAGCAAATGCACACAAAATAACCATGAGAACCGAGCAAATATTTATGTATTTTGCTATCAACACTATGAACAAATGAGTTTTGATTCCATGCCAAATGTGCTAGAATTGTAAAACATATTTTTTGTTGAAACTGTCAGAACTTGTCAGAAAGGAAGCTAGAATACTAGACTTAAATGCAACTTTTGAATCAGTAAACTTTATTTCAACTGTTCTTTTAAAAAGGAAGCAATACTTGATATTTACCACACGCTGTCTAGTGAAGATCAAAAAAGTCCTGATAAGTACAAATGAACAGAAATGAAATTTACAAAAGACTGGTACAAGGGAGAACTGGTAAGGACTTACCCGGGGCATCTTTTTTTCCCTCCCCCACTATTTCCTCCCCCCAAAAGGCCCCCATACCCTCCCCCCTTTCCTGCTTCCTTCTCCCCTTCCCATCCATTAGCCAACTTACTTTTATCTGCCCCTTCCTTCCCCTATGGCAATCTGTCCCTGGGAAAAGACATGGTCCAGTTGCATGTTGCTGGCCCAGCTGCCAGCCTGAGCCCAGCTGCTGTTGCTAACTGTGGGCTGGCTGCTGTTGAACAGTAGCAAGCAGCTTAGCCTGGATAAGTTATGCAAGTTAAGTGGTGGCTACTCACCCAGTGGATGCTAGCAGGTTTGGCCAGGCTGTTGAGTCCTCACTCAAACGCCAGAATAGCCCTTGCAATGTCCCTGTGCCCTCTCCTTGCCTTTTTCTGACAGACACCAAGGTGTGAAGGCTGCAGTACTGTTGTGGGTGCCTAGCAATGTACATCGAGGAAATTTGTTTCATGTTCTGTCATGCTTACTGACAGAAATCAAGGTTTGACAATACTGTTGTAACTGACTAGCAATGGCCACTGAAGGTATCCATTTCTTAATGCCACAGGTGCCCCATTTATCATTTTGTGTTTTCAAAACAATACCCCCAATGTTTTTTTTGTTTTTAGATATCAGGTTTCCCCACAAACTTGAGGTGAATGATTGGGTGATCTTGGGCCTGTCATCCTCACTCAGTCCAGTCAATCTTTGCAAGACTGTTGTGAGGGAGAAGTGGAAGAGGAGAAAACTGTGTATGCAACCCAGACTTCTTGGAGTAAGGGCTGGATAAACCTGCACTGAACAATATGATTTGTGACAGGGTGTGGGGCAGATGAGGAAATTATATAGAAGCTGGGCAGATTTCATTTAGGGGGGTGTTTTCAGAAGACTTAGTTCATTTGGGCAAAGGCCCACATTTTCATTCTGAGAAAGACAAATATTTGGGATACCAAACATTCAGCTGCTGGTGAATTATTTCTGCTTTTCACATTCTCTTTGAGAAAGCAATGCTAAACACATTTCTCTCTGGAGTATTATAAATTAAAAATGCTCTTTTATTGCATTGTGACTCAGGGACCTCAGCAATTTGTTTGCACATTTAAAACTTCTTAGTAAGATTTTTATCTATTCAGGGTGTACAGAGAGTTAACACTGTTAGCAGCAGAAAGCCTGATAATATTCCTGGCCATATGTTGCCTTGCTTTTCAACTTTCAGCACACAACTCAAAGTGTGCAAATTAAACTTCTTGTGTGCATGTGTCTGTATGAATTTCCAAACAAATGGTGCCACATTATAAATTCTGCATGACAGTTTTCATACACCCTGTAGCATTTCCATACACATATAGCTGAAAAATAAACAAGGGGAAGAGCAATATGGGTTGGAGGGAAGCATAAGTCATCTCTTTGCTTGTCCCTCCTGGAAAATGTGTCTGTGTTATGATTGTCAGGTTCATAAACTATATTGAGCCAGGCTGGGTCAGGACTTCAAAGGAGATCTACAAAGGAAATGTGAGTGTTTCATGTATTCATTGGGGTGATTCAAAGGGAAAGGTGCTTTTCTTCCATGCATTGTTATTGATTTGATGACCCAGCTCTGTGTAAAAGAGCAAAAAAAAAGTCATTAAAGTTAGCATTTCAAAAAAGATACAATCCATGATTTCAGTCTCTTTTGTATGAAAACAAGAGCTTTTTAATGTAGTACTTAGCCCCTTTTTTCTAGCTGTAACCCAATGTATATCAGGTTTGTCTGTCAGTGGATGTAGTAAATGCAGGACCAAACTATATGTTACCTGTAACATGAGCCGGGTCTACAGAGCCAGGTCGGTGTAGTGGTTAAGTGCGCAGACTCTTATCTGGGTGAACAGGGTTTAATTCCCCACTCCTCCACTTGCACCTGCTGGATGACCTTGGGCAAGCCATAGCTCTGTACCAGCTGTTCTCTCAAGGACAGTTGTCTCAGCCGCACCTGCCTCTCAGGGTGTCTGTTGTGGGGAGGGGAAGAAGAAGAAGAAGAAGAGATTGGATTTATACCCCGCCCTCCACTCCCCAAGGGAGTCTCAGAGCAGCTTACAAACTCCTTTTCCCTTCCCCTCCCCACAACAGACACCCTATGAGGTAGGTGGGGCTGAGAGAGCGCTTTCCCAAGCTGTCCTTGAGGGAACAGCTGGTGCAGAGCTATGGCTTGCCCAAGGTCATCCAGCCAGGGGCAAGTGGAGGAGTGGGGAATCAAACCTGGTTCTCCCAGATTAGAGTCCGCGCACTTAACCACTACACCAAACTGGCTCTCTACTTCTGCCACTGCCACCACCCCATAGCAAAGCTGCAGGTGGGTAGGGGAGGAAGAGGAGTTGCTGCTCACCCCACAGCTGAGTGGGAGAGGAGTAGGTTCTGGCTTGCCCCCAGGCAAGGGCAACCACAAGACAACTGCCATGGAAACCACTGCAGCTGCCACCCCTTAACCAGTGGTGAAGCTGTAAGCAGGCAATGGAGGAGCCACTGCTGTCCCCCACAGCCCCCTCCCCTAATGTGGGGTCACCAATAAAATGGGGCAGCAAGGTCCACTGCAACTAGGAATTCCCCCCATCCCAAGTTCCTTGTGGGTCCATGCTTCTCTTTTTTTATATATAATTTTATTTAATTGAAGAAATATATTACTTGCAACAAAAAAGGTACATAAATTGTATATCGCATCATCTAATGTATAAAGTAAATTATGTCAATTCAACTTATATGTCCTTACATTATATTTATATCTCTTCACATTGACGGTGTTCTTCTTTTTTCATTCTTTCAAAATGATCATTAATTATGCATTGAAACATACACAGTAATTATTAGCTTCCTAAATTCCAGCATCTTCTATCTTCTTGTTTTAATATGATAATACAGTTGATTAACTGATAAAGTATACATTGGAGCCCAGAAAACCATTGGGTCCATAGAAGCTTACAATGTAAACTAGGGGAGAGCCTTCTCCCCCATCCCATGACCTACAATATGAGAGCATATACCTGTCTGCTCCTCAGGCCTCCCAACCCCCCAAACTTTATATATATTGAGCTAATAAATATGTAGCTTGCTACATTACAAAATTACATTGCATCAAGCTCTATTTCACCGTCCTCTGTTTCTTCAGAAACATGTAGCTTGCTGCTTCTAATTGGAGTCAACAGTCAATGAGGCTTCCTTTTTCAGCTCGATTTTCAGCTTGCTCTAACTGAGGCAAACCTAATGCAGATAACAAAGCTGATCCAGAAACAGAGTCATATGCAATATATTGAGTTTGCTGGTACTTCACAAACATTTTACCTGACCGCAACCAACAGTATTTTATACCTGCTGCCTGGAGTTTAGAAATATTAGGTTTTAAGTCTCTTCGAATCTTAAGCATTTCTGGGGGAAGGTCCGGAAATACAAGTATTTTGCTTCCTTGAAAATCCAACCCACTCTGCTGACATACTTCCATCAAGATTTTCCTCTTCATTCAATAGTCTGCCAGCTCCACCACTATGTCTCTGCCAGAAGAGGGGCAGCCTGGGAAGAATCTGTTGTTTTGCCTACTTGGTAAGCTCCCAGTATCACTGGTGTCCCTCCCTCCTCTGATTTTAAAGAGGCAGCCAGCCAGGACACCATGAAAATAGAAAAGTCAGTTGTTGCTTTGGCATTTGATGCAAAACCATGAAATTTCAAGTTTTTGTTTCTTATGCAAGACTCCAGTATCATGATTTTTTTTCTCTAGACCAACTGTCTTGAGAGGTGGTTCCAAGCATTTTTTCCAGGGAGGTAACTTTCTTTAATGCTGCTTCTACTTTTTGAGCTGTTTACTTACTTTGAGACTCCAATTCTTCCATGCATTGGGCTACAGGTGATATCATATCCGTTATATCTTGCCTTAGCTCTTGACGTTGTCTCCCCAATGCTTCTAATAAAAATTTGGGTGTGAGGAGAGAGTCAGCAGAATTTGTATCACCATTGTCTGAAGAAGCTGACGAGGTACTGGCAAGTTTAGCCGATGCAAAAAATTCCTTTAGCAAAGGAGCTCCCGGAGCATTCTTTTTGCCCTTAGAAGCTTTAGGCAGCATACTTTAGGTCAGGTTTGTTTCAAAATAGTCAATTAGAGTTGATTTAAGAGTGAGAGGTCTGGGAATAGCCGGTAATGCCTTCTGGTCAGCACAGGACCACGCCCCCCTCCATGCGTCTCAATATATCTAATTAGCAGCATGGCCAAATCTAGATGTAGATATAGATGGGGGGGGGGGGGGTTAAACCCTCCAAAACCATGGAAAGTGTGCTTGTAGCTTTAGCAGTATTCCAGGCTTGAAGCCTTTGCTTCTGTCAATAAGAGGCGGGGAGAGGAGATAGTGCCCTTTACAGGACTGTGGAGGCCTTTGATGGAGAACTCATCAAATCAGGGCCAGCCTTATTTATCAGCACCTACTGGGCAACTTGCTACTACCTGATTTGCGTGACTCACCCAGGCCTGGCTGCTTGCTACTGTTCAACAGCAAGCACCTAGAGAAAGCTAGTGCAGAGTACTGGTCAGAATTGCACACTAGGATCTGAGAGACTGTTATGTCCTAATGGCAACCATGCATGCAGTCAGAGAAACACACGTGGCCGGGCTGGCTACCAGAGCTTCACTTCAGGAGACAATAGCCCAGCTGGATTAGACCAAGTGGCCACCCAGGTTCCATCAGGGGACCTATGGTTTAAGGTAATTCATGATTAATCCTATTAGGGTGTTTGAGTGTAATCCTATCAGGGTAATCCTATAAGGGAGTAATCCTATCAGGGAGTGGGCATATTCTTATCAAGGTAATCTATCAGGGAGTAATCCTTTCAGGGAGTTTGGGCAAGGCCGGGGGTGCGGTTTAGATGTGTATTTAAGCAGACCCCTGAGCCCCATTCAGCAGCCTGGAATTGTACCATCAATAAACTTCTTAGCTGGTTTCACTGCAATGTGTCTCTGGACTCAGTACTTTATAGAGACCCAGTTTCAAATCCCCACTCTGCTGTGGAAGCATGCTGGGTGACTTCAAATCAGCCCAATCTACTTTTCAGGCTTGTTGTGAAGTTAAAATGGAGGACAGGAGAGAGAGAAATTAAGCTGCTTTGGGCCCACATTGGTGGGAAAGGTGGGGGTATAGATGAAATAAATAAATATTAAATACAGCTGAAGGAGGAGGCAGATAAAATGTAGGCTGGTGAGTGAGTGGGATGGAGAGAAGAAAACGGGAAGTTGAGATTATGGGGGCTGCAGGGAGGAAAATAGTGTGGGAAGGGGGATAAGGGCAAATAAGGTGCTTCCCATAAATCCTTGCAGCAACAAGCAGCAGCATTTCTGCTGGATTCAATCTTTTTAATTTGCACCAAGTAGAAACAAAATTAAAATGAAAGGTTGGGAGACAAAGTACCAGGAATTGTTTTAAAAATCAAAGTGATCCTTAGTCATAAAAAAACACTCTCTATGCATGCCTGTTTCCATTAGGAATCACCAGCCATCAAGAGCCATAAACCTCCCTAGGAGAGGTAGTTCTGCTGATACCTCCTTAAGAAGTATTATCCATAAGGCTAACTAAGCTGAAGCCTAGGGGCACCGCAGGGACTAGGGGGCCATCGATTTATTTTTATTTATTTATTGCTGAGGCACTGTTATTTTCTCATCATAGGCAGCCTGTGAAGTCGCTGGAGGGGCCCGGCCGTGGGTTAATATGGCCCTGCCTCCTAATGCCTACCAGCAAAGGATCACCCTCCCTATTCAGCAACACTCAGCAGAAAGTGCCATATTTTTCGCTCCATAAGACGCACCTGACCATAAGACGCACCTAGCTCTGCTCGGTGCCGTGGCTTGGGAAAGGTGAGGGGGGTTTAAGACGCACACACTCCCCCCCCCACTTTTTTTGGGAGAAAAAGTGAGTCTTATGGAGCAAAAAATACAGTAGTTGTCTTGAAAAAGATAAAGAAGCTACCACTGGCTATAAGGGCACAAACATTCCTCCTCAAACCATACCTGGGGATGGTTTGACCAGTAAGTAATGTGATGCTTCTATCACAAATAGCAGATTTTATATGGAATGAAGGTCATCCTGTTGACATTTTGGAATTTTGTTTTATTCGTTTACCTCATTGGGCCTTTTGTGTTTATTCTGAGCCTACTATCAAGACTAGCTGCTTCATTAATCCATTAACATAATTAAAAGCTCCTATTATTGATTTAAAGAAGACCACTGTTACCAGATTAATCCTGCCTCTAGTGCATATTATGAATGATCAGTTAGTTTATCTTTTCAAAACCTTCCTGTAGATAGTACCTGGCTTGGGGTTCCCAAACCTAGCATTCTTCGTAGTGCTACATTTTCACCTTTAAAACCATCACAAAGGCTTGTCACAGGAATACTCCCATTCACAAAATAAAGGCAACTATCTACTCATCACTGCTACAAAATCAAGACTGGCAGAACTATTTGGTATAATTTACTGGCAATCAACCCTTATTACCTGTAACTTGAATGTCAGCAAATTACAGCCTCCGCTGAGGACTTTTTTCCTCATGCTGACAGAAGATAAAGTAAACGGAGCAATCACAGACCAGCTATACTAGAGAAAGCCTGATGATCTTGGTAGGATTCCATACATGTGAGGGGTGTATTAACGACCCACTGAAACAATTCACATTTTAGGGAATTAAAAAGTATGCGCCTGTATATTTGTGTACATGCAGTGTTCACACCAAAAAAAAGGAGGGGGGAACCCAACCCATAACATGCAGTATTCCCCATAACAAATGTGACTCAGAGCAGTTCTCTCACTCACTTTCTCTTTCTTTCCTCCAAGGATAAGTAATTTATGGGTTTCAGCCATAAGAAGAAGAGTATTTATGGAAGAGTACTTATAGAAGACATGTGCAGCAAAAAAAAACCCAAATAGCTGGTGCTCTGTAGTACGCATCTGATGAGGGCTGACTAGGGAAGAGGAAGAAGGGGAAAGGCCTATGCTGAACAGCTTCTTAATGTTTAGCTGCACTTAGGAGGTGTTGGATAGTGGAGGAGGAAATGGAGAGGAGATTGGATTTATACCCCGCCCTTCACATGCAGTGTCAGAGCAGCTTACAAACTCCTTTCCTTTCCCTTCCCCTCCCCCACACCAGACACCCTGTGAGGTAGGCGGGGCTGAGAGAGCACTTTTCAGAACTGTCCTTGAGAGAACAGCTCTGATAGAACTATGATTTGCCCAAGGTCATCCAGCAGCTGCAAGTGGAGGAGTGAATCTGGTTCTCCCAGATTAGAGTCTGTGCATTTAACCACTATACCAAATCACTGCCCACAATTTAATGCAAGGTGATGGCTTTCTTTTTTTTGCTTTTTTAAAAGTTTTTATTAATTTTCTCTATAACTACATCTACTCGCTAATTTCTAAGCTACATTTACCTTATACAGAGAGTGCTTTATCATTTGCTTAATGCTACCATATAATATATATTAATTATGAAGCATTTTAAACCTTGGTTAATTTTCAATTACAGTTGTTACTGCTGACATTAAGAAATAACAAAAAAGCTGTTTGACAGACATACCACCCTAGAGGAATGCTTAATTATGCAAAATATATGGGATACATAAGTGCAATTTTCAATAAAACAATTCAGTCCTTATTTCTTCTTTCGTCCTCTTCTTGTCTTTACAGTCTCTTCTTGTACTTTTGGAGCTGCTGCTCCTTTTTCTGAGTCAGAAACTTCTTCTTCACTCTTGGAGCTGTCAAAACCGTAAATACTTTCTTGCGAAGCCAGTGAACCATCTGAGTCTCTCTCGTTTTTCTTTTCTTTGCTTTTTTCCAGAAATTTTTTCGCCTGTTGGACAGAGTCAATCTTATACTTTTTGTCTTTGATGCTGAAGCTTAGTCCTTCCGGAACATTCCACCGATAGATAATGGATTCAGACTGTAACCAAGATGTCAATTTCCCATAGGCTTTCCTTCTTTTCCTTATCTCGAATGGAATATCTTTCATCACTTTAACTTCTTCTCCTTTGATCTTCAGAACCGCTTTGTTTGTGGTTCTAAGCACCACATCCCTTGTTGATTTTTTGGAGAACCTTATCATAATCTCACCAGGCAGGCTTTTCTTTTTAGTATAATCTGGATAGGTTCTGTAAACCATATCCATGTCGCTTTTTAATTCCGCTGCTTTTAAGCCTGTTACTGGTTTGAGCGCTTCACTTAGCAGATTTTTAAGGTCTCCTCCTTTGTTCTCTGGCACATTCTGAAGTCTTAGGAAAAAATTCGATCTTTCCATCTGTAGTTTCAAGAGCTGATCAGAGTGGAGGGCCTTTTCTTTCTCCGCTTTTTGTAGCCTTGAATCCTGATTTTTTACTGAAGTCTTTACTTCCAGAAGTTCTCGCTGCAGCTTCTCTGTAGTTTTATTCGACTCCTTTAGTTCCAGCTGCATTTTATCCATCTTGACGTTGAGACCTGTCATTTGGTCCACTAGAGGTCGCAATAACGCGGAGAACACCGTGCTCATCTCTGTGGTATCAACCTTTGAACTCGGAGCTGTACTTCCTAGTTTGGGGGAAGGTTTCGTTTTCCCCGCCATTGTTGAGGCTGTGCTCTTTGTTGATAGTTAGATAAGATGAACGAAAGAAGCAAATTCTCCGACTGCGCTTATGACTTTTTAAAGTCTATATCCTCTAAAGCGCGATGCTGCCGTCCAGCAAGCCAAACGTACTATTTTTCATGCAGTAACGCCACGTAAAGAGTCTCGTAAGTACGCCGATCTCGAGAGGGGGGGGGTTTCACTCCACCCGCCCGCTATGCTCTGTTTATTTTACTTCGGACTCATGTTTAATCCATGCATAACTGTAGTTCAAGCCTCATAGCTTTGCACTCTCTGCTGCTTCATGGATTTGCGCTTTCAGCCATACGGCTCCCGCGGCGGGGGAACCTATGGGGGTGATGAAAAGGGACCTCAATCCCCCGGTCGCCACCGTAGGGAGAGATCCCCTTCATGCCACCCCAGGCAGAGCCCCCTCACTGGGGTCTCTGGGGGCTCAGCACCTGTCCAGAGCCCCTTCTTCCCGCCGGGTACGGATCGCGCTCCCCGCAGTTGCGGAGGAGCACGTCCGCCATTATCGCAAGTCTTGCCGGAAGTCCAAGGTGATGGCTTTCTTGATTAGTTTGGAAGGTACTAATGCCTAATTAATCAATCACCTTTCTTAACAGTGAAAGTTCAGAAAACCAATAAACAACTTTTTTTTATTAGCCAGATAAGGTTTAATCTCACAAAGGACAAAGCATCAGCAAAAGCTATTTGAATATTTTTGTGCTTTTGCCTGGCTTTCCAGTACCTGGACGGGTCTTTCCTCCTCTTCTCCAGTTTAATGAACTTTTGCTCTATGATGGCTCCCAGCTCTTCAACCTGTCCTGTTTTGCATTTGAAAGTTAATATTTGATTTCCTAATCAAGGCTTTACTGATAGCATGAGCCAAACTGGACAGCATAAAGAGTCCTTCAGTGTCTGGGTTTGAACTATCTCTGCTTTAGGCTTACAAAGTGAGCTACAAGGGGTGTGAGATCATCTGGTTTCAGATAAGAGAATAAAAACACCCTGTCTTCTCTAATCTGAAAGAAGCTTCTTCTTGTTTAGTCTCAGGGTCAGGCAGTTGCTAAAGTTTTAAACAAACAGATCTGTCTATAATTTTATACCAAGTTCTGGGTTTTAAAATCCAGTTTCGTATTCTAGGATCCAACACCATATTAGTTCTTTATCTTAGACCCTGGGAGATTTTGCAACGCTGGTACCAGTACACTATTTTGAAAAGTGTCAAGGATCTTAAAAGAGAGGGAACAAGAAAGTTCAACAGCTCTCCAAAAAACTAACAAAAGCCATATATTAGGCACCTAATTCTAGTTAGATCTGGGAGAGCTAATAAACAAGACTGTGGTGAGGACATCTCTCCCCCCCCCCCTCCACTCACCTATCTGTGTTTTTAATTCTTCCATCCTCAAATCCAAATACCTTCAAATCTAAAGTTACTGTTGTGTGAAACACAGCTCAGAACTGCCCAGAACATGTTCAGAGCTCCCATATGGAACACCACTTTTTTTTTCTTATTAACTTAGCAACTTTGCACCATAAGTGTTCTGGCAAGCTCACTTAAGGTCATGTTGCCCACATGGTCAGTTGAAATATTTGGTCTGGCAGTTCTCTGTCCAGAACTTAATCTACCCTGGGATGCTGCCATTTTCCCCACTGGGGAAAATTTCATATACCCACAACTGAATTTGTGTTTTCCTAATGGAACAAACAGTGGCTCTCAGGGGTCATTTCAGGACAGGAAAATGGCCTGGTGGGAAGGTTTAAGGCCCCTTTCCCCTCCGCCATGGTTCTAATTCCTAATCAGACAGCTGCCTGCCTGATGAAGAATAAAAAGGAATCCTGCTTTGTTTGTTTTTGTAACCCCACACTATCGGTCCGTGTACATCACTTCATATCACCATTGAATACTGGCTTCTAGCATTGCAAGTTTCACCCTTCCTCTGCATTCTTGCATATTCTTCTCCACTCACAATAGTTCTCTCACATGTCTCAAATTCACCATGCACTTTTTTGGAAGTAAGCCTCATTGAATAGATCTGAGTTGGATTCTGAGTTGACCTGCTTAAGACTGCTGTCTCAGTTTTCTCTCTATTCTGTCAGTGATGGTGCTTTCATTGGTGTAAGAGGAAGGAGTAGCCTGAGAGTTGTTACAAGCACATTCATTCAAATGATTAACCGTGTCCTTGTGATGCAGGGGTGATAGAGACTGTATCCTATGTGCTGTTGTTTTATAATTATTATGAAGGAGTTAGATGTGCTGTAATTGCCCCAGTCTTGGCTATGGCATCAGACTGTGCATCTGAACAGCTTGTTGCCCTTCTTTTTGTTGGGTAGGAGAGACATATCATTGTAGTCATGAAAACCAGATCATGAATGTGGATATAATTCTTTTAATCAAACATGTCCAATTCCTGTTTTAAGGAAAGTATTACTGAAAGGCCTATTTAATGTGTAACAAAGGAAGAGTGGTATTTACTAAAAAAAAATGCTGAAGAAACAGAAATCTTGATTGCTCCAGACTTTATGAACAATTTATTATGGTGACCCAAAGAAAGCATTTGGCTGCATCTTCACATCACTGGATATTGTGTTTTGTTGTACCATAACAACCATTCACAACTGGATTGTCTTGCCCACAAAGGAAAATCCAGCTGTGAAGTATTGTGATGGTGGAATGAACTGCAATACCTAATTATCTTTGAATACCAGCTATGTTAAGTTAAAATTCACAACTGTCGCTTCTGGTAGCAAATGTCGTAATCTTAGGCTGCAGTCCTAAGGGCACTTGCCTCAGTGTCAGCCCTAATGAACAACATTTCCCAAGCTGAACAGTATCCCGATATCCAAAAGAAATAGAAGAGTTACCACATTTCATTGCTATTCTGTTGCCTTCTGTCTTTCAAAAGAACCTAAAGCTTTATGGGAAGCCTTACCTGTAACTGAGAAGGTTTTCTTGCCAGGCACCAGATGTGGCTGTCGTGTGCCTGATTGTCTGCACTTATTCAGAGCACACAACAAAAACATTTTGTTTACATTTTTCTTTAACCGCACGTTATATAGTTGCATCCTATTAAAGTCTTGCATCGTATTAAATTACTATACTGATTAATAATTGTGAAACACAAGCCAGCAGAACAGAGTGATCATGAACAATAAGAGGCTGATGTATATGACTTGATAGAAATGATAAAATAGAGATCAAATACCCAACACAAATACATAATTGGTTTGCCATGTGCAGTAGTTTCCATGCTCCTGTGTTTTCCTTTAAAAATGTAAATATTTGCTTTTAATTAGGGCTCTGGACATGAATTAGATGGAACAAAGTTAATTATCTAAAGCATTAGTAGATTCATTGGTGGAGGCAAATTTTAATAATAGTCTGAATACTAAGAGCATTTTTCAAAATAACTTGAAACTATTTTGGCTCCGGTGTGTTACAGCAGTGGAGAATAAAAAAAGAAACATATAGGTTGATTAAACTGCAGATTTCCTTCCACATTCCTGAAATGAAGATGCCATGCACATTAAATAAACACTGGGTTTATTTAATAACAGCTGTTTATTATGCCCTAGGGAGGGAAGGTAGCATAGCCCAATCTCGTCAGGCCTCAGAAGCTAAATGGGGCTGGTCATTGCAAGGGAATCAACCAAGGAAGACTCTGGAAAGGAAGGCAATGGTAAACCAGCTCTGCTTCTCACTTGCCTTGAAATTCTCTTGTTGGGGTTGCTATAAGTCAGTTGCAACTTGACATCACTTCCATACATAAATTATTCCTAACCTACAACTCTTTACCAGGGTTACTCTATCTGTTTGGCTGCCCAAAGGGAGTCGGCATTATGGGTAATCCTATCCTGAGATTATCCTATAAAAGTTAATTCTGGCATTCTGCCTGTCTTTTCCTGCAGCACATCAAGTGCCATGCCAACAGGACTAAGCATCCATTGTCCTCTCACCATTCTGGACAGCATTAGAATTTACCCAGTGAATGCTCAGCATCATGGATACCCTTTCACCAACCCTCCTGGACTGGTCAGCCAGGAAATGCTAATTTAGGCAACCACCCTGTTATATGCTTCAGGCTATGTGCTAGATTCCTTACCTGAAGCAAATAACCTGCAGTATCTCTGCACACCCAGTTATGGTCATCAGACCTATGTCTCGGCCTTCCTTTTTTTAAAAAAAAAATTATAATAATACACATTGCAAAACACACACACACACACACACACACACACACACAAAGATCCTGCTGTTGGCTAATCTGACAAGCCCCCCCCCAATTCCCCCATAGTGTCAAAGCAATGAGATAATCCCAGTATCTCACTCGACAGTGGGTAGGAGATGCTCAAACGGCAAGGGCCTGCTCCTGAGAAGTAGACCATGTTTAAATGTGCATTGTATGAGTCCTCTTGATTGGTCTGGCAGCTAAAGCTCTTGATCACATCACTTCTCCAACCTTTCCAGTAAAGGAAGAGAGACACAGAAATTATTCCCACTCAATACAAAAACAGAAACCGAACTTTCCAATAGCTGTCCTGGCTCCATGATATTTTCCTTTCCCAACTTTAAGTATTCAGAAAGAATGGGAAGGCAGGTTTGATTTCATTGTTCTTTGTAGTCTTACAGTGCAGTCCTAAACAGAGGTACAGACTTCTATTGAAGTCAGCAGGCTTAGAAGTGTAACTCTGATAACTCTGCTTAGGATTGCACTGTTAGTAAACATTTTAAAATAGTTTTAAATGTAATTGGTTTGTATATTGCTGATGTTAACTTTTTCTTGTTCATTTCTTATTTTTTATGAAGTAATGTACAAATTTATTAAAATAGCTTACCATCGTTGGAGAAGAACCACTTAAAATGGAGGAAGACCCCAAACTTTGCTGAACTGATTGGTTGAATAAATTTCATCACATGACATGTCCTTCAGTATCTCAAAATGCCATCTTTATTGTGATTTCAGAACCATATAAATAGCGACATATTTAATAAAATCAGCAGTGAACTGGTCAAAATCAAGGGCATGCCATAGACTTTCCAATTTCCTGGGGGGGCGGGGCTGGGGCTGGGCCAGAGACATTACAGGACATTGTCTCTGGGAGAAGCTCAGCACGACCTGGAAAAGTTTTTTTGGGGGGGCCTCCAGCTCCCCAGCCCCCCTGAAGTTGATGCCTATGGTCAAAACAGAAATGGGAGATTCATCAGAACATATGAATCTCCCATCCTGTGTGACCATGAAATAGAAAGAGGCCTGAAAAATATTGAGAAATTGGAAATTTGGATATTTGGAAAACAACACACCCACAAATGAGGATTCATATGTACATACTGTGCATACTATTACATAGGTCTCATTCTGTATGAGTTATGACATAAAGAAGCAATAATAGACTACATTAACTCTTTAGCAAAGATGGAAGGCTATAAGTAGAGCTGTAAGTAGAGCTGGGTGCCTTGGATGGAGCCAACAGGTTCCTCTGTTGGCCCTCACCCTTTGTCTGCCCAACCATTAGTTCCAGGCCTGTATTCAAGTTGGAGCTTTCCCTGTTCCTTACCTGCCTGCATCAGGGTTTCCCCTCCCCATTGGTAGCAGACAGAAGCAACATAGACAGCAGACATCAGCATGAGTGTTAACTTTAGGACTGACCCCTGGAAAAATATTTTCTCCACCCAATGGCCTTCTCTAAGGTAAAAATTGAAAGGTGATTCTACACATAATCATTTCATCTTGGATTGAATCCTAATTCACATTTTTCTCAGTTGTGTTGCTGGAATCTGGAACCCCAATGACTGACCTGTTTCTTTGCTAGCCTATATAATTAATTATCAGATCCATATAGCCCTGTTATTTTGTATTTTCTGGTTTTCACTTATCTTTTTGCACCTAGGACTTGGGAGAAAGCGCATGAGGGGAGCCTTCATCCCCCTTGCCAGAAGGTAGACTTCCATTTGGCATCCTGCCTGGAAACTTGCAAACTCAATTAAAAGCACATATGGCCCCATAACAAGGAAGAATTTCTCTTTGCCAGCCGTCATTCCTCTTTTGGCACTCTCAAACTGTAATGGTGCGGTACAGCTCTTTTTCTGCTGAAATTATTATTATTATTATTTTGCTTCTGCTCTGCCAGTAGAATCAGTTCAGCATATTGTTTCCTGTGCCATAAAATAATGCAGGGCCCGTTGCCAAAAGGGAACATCCATGTGAACTCCATGGGGTGGGTTGTGTGTTTTTTTTTAAATATGAGTGAGTTTTTGTTCAGCAAGACAGGTACAGAGATACTTACTCTTAATGAGCAGTACTGGTAGAATTAATAAATCTTTTCAATACTCCCTGAAGCAGTTGCTCTCTTTTTGAAATAATGAGCATATGGTTTCATCATATTTCATTGATTTGATTCCCTTTAGCTAAAGAAGGATTTCAGCAGAATGCAAACAACGTAGCAGAATTTCTGCATAGTTTTCCTATCCCTTTATCCACTCCCCCCTCCCCAGATTAACCAGAAAGCTGGCTACAGCATGAGAGGGAGAGTCAGTGTTTGGAGACCTTCTTGGGAGATGTAGTGGCAGCCTTGGAAAGTTAATAGTGAAAGGATCGAGGAATCCATCTGCCTTTACACTATCAGAGATGCACATAGAGGAATCGGACTAGTGCCATTAAAAATCAGCATGGAACACCAGACCTGAAGATCATTTCAACTGGTATAGTAAAGGGGAGACCTGAGACTGTAGATCTTGACTTGGTTTTCAGTCTGCTTGTGGCTCCTGGAATGTGCAGCTGCTTGTATTGGAAAAAAAAGATTCATTCTTCTCCTTGTCTGAGTGGTTTAGAAGAATATGGAATATTGCTTTAATGCCTAAATTTACTTGTTACAGAAATGCAGGGATTACAGCCAAAACTGATAGATTTTTTTGGAGAGATATTCTTTATTCATAACACACTGAAATAATACACTCCAGGATAACATTCAACCATTGGTCTTTTTGTCAGCGTTGCAATTAAGAGGTGAGTATATTTTAAAATGTGGAGGGAAGCTAAGCAGGACTGGTACTTGCAAGGAAGACCACCAAGGAAGAATCTGCAGAGGAAGACGATGGCAAATGACCTTTGCTTCTTACTTGCCTTGAAAGCCGCTTGCTGAGGTTACCATAAGTTGGCTGTGACTTGATGGCACTTTGCACACACACACATATTTTAAATTTTTAAAATATTTATAAGACCATAACAGAAACCAATGCTGGATCAGGCCAATGGCCCATCCAGTCCAACACTCTGTCATACAGTGACCAAAAATACCAGGTGCCATCAGGAGGTTCAAAAGTGGGGCCAGGACACTAGAAACCCTCCCACTGTTGCCCCCCCCCCCAAGCACCAAGAATACAATGCATCACTTGCCCCAAACTGAGAGTTCCTGTCTATACTTTGTGGCTAATAGCTACTGATGGATCTGCTCCATATGTTTATCTAATTCCCTCTTGAAGCTGTCCATGCTTGTAGCCACCGGCACCTCCTGTGGCAGTGAATTCCATGTGTTAATCACTCTTTAGGTGAAGAAGTACTTCCTTTTATCTGTTCTAACCTGACTGCTCAGCAATTTCATCGAGTGCCCACGAGTTCTTGTATTGTGAGAAAGGGAGAAAAGTACTTGTTTCTCTACCTGCTCTATCCCATGCATAATCTTATAAACCTCAATCATGTCACCCCTCAGCCATCGTTTCTCCAAGCTAAAGAGCCCCAAGCACTTCAACCTTTCTTCATAGGGAAAGTGTTCCAACCCTTTTATCATTCTAGTTGCCCTTTTCTGCACTTTTTCCAATGCTATAATATCTTTTTTAAGGTGTGGCGACCAGAACTGTACACAGAACTCCAAATGAGGTTGCACCATCGATTTATACAGGGGCATTATGAAACTGGCTGATTTGTTTTCAATTCCCTTCCTAATAACCCCCAGCATAGTGTTGGCGTTTTTCATTGCAGTCGCACACTGTCTCAACATTTTCATTGAGTTATCTACTACGACTCCAAGATCTCTCTCTTGGTCGGTCTCCGCCAGTTCGGACCCCGTCAGTGTGTATTTATAGTTAGGATTTTTGGCTTCAATGTGTTTTAATTTCTATAGGCCACCTGGGAGGGGGAGGGTGTTACAGATAGTGGTGTGTGCATGAGAGAGAGTGCCAGATTTTATACTGTCCTATTGCTGTCCTCAACCAAATGCCTTGGCGGAACATCTGTGCCTTGCATGCCCTGCAGAAAGGTAGTAAATCCCACAGGGCATCGATATTTTGCAGCAGAGAGTTCCACCAGGCAGGGGCAAGAGCCAAAAACGCCCCGGCCCTAGTTGAAGAAATCCAGATCTCTCTTGGGCCGGTGACCACAGAAAGTTATTACCAGAGTGTAACGCTCTTCCAGGGGCATACTGCTGGTTTCATTGCCTTCTCTCAGTAATCCAGGAGGGTGTCACCAGGGAACAAGTCAGGATTAAACCAGGGTTAAGCCAAGATATTTGCTTTCAGATATCAGACAAAATTACAACAAAATGCAGTCCTAAGGACACTGGTCTAACCATTGGCCGTGGACAGACTGGCAATCTGCCCCGCTCTGCCTCCGCTTCTAAAGCGGAGGCAGAGAGGGCGTACAGATTGCCGCATCTGTCCCCCGTGGGCGGCCCGCGCGTACCTGCCTGCGGGGCGCTCTCCATGCACGGCAGCTGGAGACCTCTTGGAAGTGGTCTCCGGCCGCCTGCGCGCGCGTCCCTTCCGCTTCCTGGCAGTCTGGACGCGTCACAGAGCGGGGCCGGAAGTGTGAACGGCTGTCCCGGCCCTGCCTCGCCGGAACAGCTGTGCGCCGGTTGCCGCTGCACTGGAGGCTCCAGGGACCGCTGGAAGAAGAGTGGACGCGCCGGTCCACCTCCTTACCGGTGAGGTCCCGCAGCACTGGAGCCAGTGCGAACGGGCAGCCACGGGACGGGTTAGTCCCGGGGCTTTTTCGCCCGCTCGCACTGCGCTCCCTTTTGCCAGTCTGTCTTCAGCCATAGTTAGTCTAAGTAAACCATAGTTTCATGTCATGCCCATTTTAAGCTGCTTTGGCCAGGCCCTTTTCCCAGAGTAGTGTTGAAGTTTCTTAAATAAATAAGAGTCTTTTCAAACAGCTTACTGACCAGCTAAAAGGCCTTCTACTTACAACTGCTTTCCACCTGAAACAATGTCATCTCACCTCAGCAAACCTACTTCTTATAAAAGGAGCTAATCACTTTCCAACCCTGAAAATATGTCAGAAATTTGAAATGTAATGCAACCCTAAGTATCAATATTTATTCCAACATGCCAAGATTTCCCCCCAGAGGTTGCAGTAGACAGCAGTGTTTTTCTCACCATTTCTGACATTCAAATGCCACAGAGACAGATGAATGCCGCACCTTTGCCTTTGTGACATAATCCATACATTATTAATTTTTGTTGTTGTACTAACGCTGGGAGACAGATGCCATTCTGAACTGAAAACCTCTGCTTTGACATGAGGAGAAACGGTCCCTGAACTACCAAGCCTGCTAATTAATGCTGAATAATTGAATAAAGAATGGTAATTACTGAGTTCTCCCCAGCTCATTTTCTGTCTGTAACCTAGTAAACAGCAAATAGTGTTATATAGCTGGCAAGGCAAGAAAATTAATAAGAAGAAGCAGAGGATATGAAATGCGGCAAAGAAGAAAGTACCAACATTCTTTTTGGTTTCTTGGTGAAAAATACATGAAAAACTTTTTTCTCCCTCAGTCTTGAGCAACAAACAAGGAAACATATTCTGGGAGGTTACTGAGTGGAGATCAAATTAGAGCCAGTGAGATATAATGGTTATAGTACCAGACTAGGTCTGGAAGACCAGGGTTCAAATTCCAATTCTGCCATAAAACAGACCTTGGGTGCATCATTCTTCAGCAGCCTAACCTTGCCCTGTTTTACAAATATGTAGGAGAAATGCACAGATCCACATTAATCCCAACAAAATGTTAGGGGAAGGTCTGACCCAGGAACTGGGATATCCCCTATTTTGGATGGGTTTGCACTCTCATCCAGCAGGTTCACAGCTTGGGTATGCCACTGGACATCCTGTTGGAAAAACAGGAGGCATTCGTGGCCAAGGATGCCTTTCATCAGCTTCAGACTGTGAGCCAGATGCGGCCCTTCCTGGGCAGGAAAGATCTTGCCATTGTAGTGCATGCCCTGGTAACATCTCGATTAGATGACTGCAATACATTCTACATGGGACTGCCCTTGAAGATTCTACAGAAACTACAATTGGTACAGAATGCCCAAAGCAGGGCCAGAACCCCAAAGCCATCTCTCATTTGCAGCTGCTGAGAGGCAGTCAGTTTGGGCGCCAACAACTCTTGTCTGTTTTTGAGCTACAATGCAGCAGAACATTTTCTCATGCACTACTAACTTAAACAGTCTCCAGTGGTTGGAAGGGGACAATTCTCATTGGTAGACACATTACCAGTGGTGCCCACACTGACTGCCTCTCAGCAGCTGCAAATGAGAGATGGCTTTGGGGTTAAGGAGTTCTTTAAACTTGATGTTCTTTAGGATGGCTTTGAGGTTCAGCATAGAGGAACAAATGTCTCTTAGCTGATCTGGAAATGTTTTAATCTGTTTCTGATCTGCCTGCTGCCAGCACAGCTCCCAGCAGTACAAGATGGGGGAGCCAGCCACAGTTGGTGCATGCTGTAATCCTGGTAGTGCAAGGGCTTAATTAAGATTAGACGTGGCAGAAAAAGAGAGGTCCTCAGACAAAGATCATCTTTTGAGGCTGCAAATGGAAAGGCCAACATTTTTTCTAAGATTTCAAGGTGTCCCTGAACAGAAAGGTGAGAATCTCAAGCAACTGCTAAGTGAAGCATTGGCTCCAATGACAGATTTACAGGCTGATTTACTACAAAGCAATAAGGATATGGTTTATAGGACCTATTCTGAATTTCTGAAGGAAAAGAACCTGCTAGGAGAGATTTTGGTGAGATTCTCTAAGAAATCTAGCAGAGATGTGGTGCTCAAGGCCACCAACAGGACATCTCTGAAAATCAAAGATGAAGAAATCAAAGTTATAAAATACATTCCATATGAAATCAGGAAGAAGAGGAAACCCTACAAAAGTTTCTGCAAGCAAGATCTACCATGTACAGATGGATTACACCTGAAGGCTTGACTTTCAGTTACAAAGATAAGAAGCAAAAGATTGACTGTTGCAAAGGCAAATAAATTTTTGGAACAACATCTGGAAAGAAGAGAGAAAACATCCACAGAGGAAGAACTGGAACAACAAGAAAGCATGTATGGACTGGAAAGTACTGACTCTTCAGCGAGTAACAAGTCTGAGGGAGAAGACTCTGATGCAGAAAAAGGAGCAGCAGCTCCAAAACCCCCAAAAGTCAAATAAGACTTTGTTAAAAGAAGCAAAAAGAAAGAAGAAAGAAGAATCATTGTTATTTTGAAAGTTTGATTTTTGGCTATGTATTCACTTGTCTTAAACATAGTTGTTTACTTAACTTAAATGTTTAGGGTTGGTAGCTAACAGTAAGCTAATGATGTCTTGATATAGTAACTATTTTCTTGAAAATAACTGAAGCAATATTATTTTACATATGGTAACTACTTGGTCTCTGTATACTTTAGGGGTAGTTTAGTGTTTTTTTAGTTTAGTGTTTTTTGTAGTCTTGTAGAAAATTAAAAAAAAAAATCAAAAAAAGGAAACAGATTAACAAAGCCAGAATGATACCCAGAGAAAACCTGTTGCAAGACAGACCAAGAAGAGACAATAACAGAACACAAGTAGTGGTCACATACAGCTCTCAACTCAAAACAGTTCAACACATCATCAGTGACTTACAACCTCTACTGGATAATGACAGTTCTCTTTCACAAGTACTAGAGGCAAACCTTTTCTTGCACCCAGACAGCCCCCCAATCTCAAACAACTTCTCACCCACAGTAATGCAACATCTAATTTGAACATGGACATTAGTACCAAAGCTTGCAATAGACCCAGATGCCAACTTTGCTGCCACATACACCTAGGCTGAGGTCAGACTGGCAATCTAAAGCGGAGGCAAAGCGGAGGGAACTGGAGCGGGGGGAAAAACCCACGGAGCTGGCCGTTCACACTGGCCAGAGCAATGCGGATCAGCGGCGATATGGAGCGTTCAGACTGCCACAGAGCGTTCAGACTGCCGCGTAGCCAGCGCGCGCGGCTTGTGCTTGCCACTGCTTTTTTTTGTTTGTTTTCCGTTTTTTGCCGGTGCGTTCACACTTCCTCCGGATGCCTCCCGCTTCTTCCAGTTCACACTGTTTGGAAGCGGGAGGCATGCAGAGGAAGGCCCCTGAACACCGGGAAAAACCGGTGTCCTGTTAAAGCGGAAGGAAAGCAACTGGGAGACGGGTAAGTACGCAACGGAGCCGAGGGACAGATGCGCATGTCTGAACGTGCTCCTTTCCTCCGTTTGCGAAGTGTGCCTGCCCCGCTTTAGATTGCCAGTCTGTCCTCAGCCCTAGACAATCACTGGACCTAACAACATCAGCTATGCCATCTCAGGCTCATTCACTTGCTCATCTTCTGACACTGTATATGCCATTAAATGCCAACAATGCCCTTCAGTTCTCTACATAGGACCAACAAGTCAAACCCCACACCAAAGGATACACAAATCTGACATCAAGAATCACAAAACTGAGTAACCTGAAGGAGAACACTTCAACTTTCCAGGACATTCAATGGGTGACCTCAAAGTAGCAAAGGAATTTCAGGAACAGATTAGGAGAAATAGCTGAATTACAAGTTTTTACAAGTTTTTACAAGTTTTTACAAGTTTTACACTCAGAACAACCCCTCCCAGGATTTAACAGGGATATTTGTTTCTTATCTCAGTACATATACTAAACTCATCCAGTCCTTACATGTGTATTCTCACCACAAAGGACTATACATCCTCTTTATTTTAGCACATTTCTTATTTAGAATAGTAGATTGGATGGTGATTGTAATGTAATGCAATGGATATTAGAATGTATGTCATTTGGAATGGTAGATTGAAATGTAGTTCTCTGGTCTGGTGACAGAGAAGACATAACACTGCACCTCAAAGAACAGGATGGTTAGTTATCTCCATGCTTGAGAGGAGATGGATGGAGCATAACAACAACATAAGTCTCAGTTAATTACTCTTAGCATCCCTTTTATCGCCCTCCTTGTATCTGTTCTGCAAGTTTACTTGCGGATAGAATCCAGGCACTTTCTCCTATCGGCCTGAAATCTGGAAAGAGGGCTTCTTGAGCAAAGGTTTCAGTCACTGAGAATTTCATTGCCATTGGTTATTTGAAGTATGTGAGGAGACATCCAGATTTTTTCCCCTTTGAAACTAGTGGGAGAACCTATTGCACTGACTTTCTAATATGACTAACTTTAATTCTAATATTAGAATTAAAATACAACAGTTTTTAAAAATAACATGTAAGTGTACTCCAGATCATTTTTTCCCCCTTTCACCTTCATGCTTGTACATATCACCAGTACACAAACCAAATACACTGTATCTTCCCTGCCACATGCCAAAGGTAGAGGATAAATGGATACAGGTCTTTGATTCTTCAGTATCTCTGTTTTTCTCTCTCTTGAATTGTGTACCTTTTTAATCATTGCACTGACCTAGTTTCAGTGATCTCAAGAATCATTATACCAGTAGTAACAGCCATAGATTGTGCTTCTAGCATTATTGCAGACAATCAAACATATTGTTGTACTGTAATGTTAGATCCTGTTGCTTCATCTTATATGTTTGAATCTATTGTTTACTCCTCCTAGCGGAATACTGATGGTGCAAAGCCCTAGAAATTCAATTTACTGTTTTCCTGACACGTCAATTTGATACATCTGCTATGTCAATTTTAAAAGACATCTGCAATGGTACACACTAGAACTATACATGGGGAGGGGAAAGGCAAAAACAAAAAATAAAATGTGTATAAAGAGCCTCTAGGGACAACTTTCTGCTTTGCATGTCCTTTAGTTTTGGCCCTGCAGGGCTCCTGTATGCAAGTGTGTGGCTGAGCAAGGCTGACTGAAAGAAGGCCCAGCCAGAGTGAGAATTGGTTAGAGAGCTAAATAAAAAAATAAATAAAAGTTGAGGCAAAGTTGACATGTCCTGTTGTTCATGATACTACAATCTGGAAGTCAAGTTCTGTCTCATGTGCATGGGCTCTTAGAGGAAAATTTGTAGTTAGCTGTTTTTCTTCTTCCAGAAATGTTCTGTAGTATATGAGAAGAGGTCATTTTTCCTGAGACTATTTGCTCATCTTTATCAGTGGGAACTTCTACACAGCCCCATTGAAATCAAATTGGTATTTGTCATTCAGGCTAGGACATGATAGATTAGCAATGGTTTGTGCAAAACAGCCCAAGCATTTGTACATTTATGCAGGTATGGATTCCACTGTTCCCAATATATCTCCTCCCAAGTCAAGGATACCAAGATGACAGCTCTAGTCTAGTAATATATCTGCATGCATCTTTTTGCCAGAAATCAGGTGTACTAAGCCCACACATCTGATGCCCAATAATTGCTTGTGTTGTTTCTCACACTACCCTCAAAGCAACCTTTTAAGTATTGAGCAGGAGGCGATGAATTCAAACAAACAGGCTTTTATTCAGTGACATTGTTCAGCTCAAAAGACAGCTCTATGAAAGCAGCACTTTCATTTATACTGTTCCAACACATAACTTTCAACAATGTAACTATATACAAGCAATACTATTGGACCCAAGCAGGGCTCAGTGATTGGGTATCTAGATTGGCTTCAGGACCAATGGGAGTCTTTATTAATCAGCCAATAGGAATTGGAGCTTTAGGATATCAGAGCCCTTTTCAAGCTATTACTGCTTCATATTCTAAACAAACACAACACAACCTATTGAAATGGAACTAATCAATGCATACTATATCTTAACTTTCTTTTTCCAGGATTTCTTGTTTGCCAGCTCTGGGTTGGAAAATTCCTTGAGATTTGCAGGTAAAGCCTGGGGAAGATGGGATCTGGGGGAGGGACCACAGCAGGTTATAATTCCATAGAGTCCAGTGCAGCCATTTCCTCCAGAGAAACTGTTATCTGAAGAAGAGGTGCAGTTCCAGGAGATGTCCAGGTACCACCTGGAGCTTGGTTACCCTAACTTTCAATCTTTCCTAAAGTACTGAGTTTGGAAGTTCACATACAGAAAAGCTTTAGAAATGATAGCTGACATACAGTAATTCAGTAACAAAAAGCCTTCCAAAGAGCTCGAGTGAGGATGTTTCCACATTGGCTCAGAATGTTGTGGGCAGGAATGCATAATTACTGGCCTTACATACCTGGATGAGTGGCAGTTTGCAGCTTCTTGGAAAATAACATGACACAGTTGTGATTTCTCTCTTTCTTTTAAAAAAACGGAACATAGTAGATAAATGAAAGTTGATGCAAACCTCAATCATATGCCAGCAAATCTTCACTTTAGAGTGAGTTTGTTTGCCCCAAGAGACCATCATTCCACTCTGGAGGCTGTCATTCCAGGCCCAGGGCAGGTTTCTCTAAATCCATTCCACATTTTTATTTCCTGTAATGTATTTCAGTGGATCCTATGCAAATCATTTGGTATTCCTAAATCCCATCATATCCAATGGGCCTTTAGGCATCTCCCATTGTTCCCAATGGGCATACTTTTAATTTGTTTTAGTACAACCTGCCCCAGCTCTCTACTCATCCAGCCATAGAAAACCAAAAGGGATCTCCCCCCTCCCGCCCCAAGGAGAGAGGGAAAGAGAACTGCATCGTTGTGGCTTGTCTCGAACTGTCATTCTCCTCCCAGTCATTCTTCCTGTCATTCTACTCCCAGAGATGATCATTCCAGTCTGGAGGCTGTCATTCCAGGTCCAGTGCAGGTTTCTTGTAATCAATTTGTCATTTTTATTGGAACTTTTGTGTGCTGTAACATTTCAATTGAGTCTATGCAAGTCAATTGATGTTCCTGGCTCCCATTATATTTAATGGGCCTTTGGGCCTCTCCCATTGTTCTCAATAGGCATTCATTTTAGTACATCCCCATAATGGCAGTATGACAGAAAGGGATGGGGGCATGCAAAAGAAGCCACTTTTACTTTGTGAAAAGCAACAAATAGTCCATAACAAGGAAGGATGGCAAATACAGAGTTTTCAGTGGAAAGATAAGAAACTTTTGTTGTCAGCCAGTCTTTGAAAAAGCAAAAAAAAGCAGATAGGATTTAAAAAAAAAAAACACTGTAGACATCCAGAGCTCTCCTGTATCGCCACAATTTTAGGAGTCAGTGGAGAGGTCTGTCCTGAGATACATCTACTTTGGAGGTCACTAAAATTGAGTGTCTGAGGCTGTGGTCAGAAGACAGTCTTGACACAGTCTGGCCACACCTTTAATTTCTCTGAAACTATTTGTTCCAGAGAGTTTTGACCAGACACACCATCTTAATCCAGTCTCATCCCATGGTCGACCAATCAGATTCCTGCTGCATGGTCATGAGAGAGCAGGCGGGCAGGCAGCTTCTTTTTTTAAAAAGTTTACTTTGTGCATGCACAGAACCGCTTATTCACCAGGGGCAGATATGCAGTTACACGCATATCACTAACTGTGGGGAAAAGATGGTGGTCAGGGAGCAGAAGCCGCAGACCTCCTAAATGTCTTGAGTGTGCAACAGAGAGATCAGATGGCTGGAAATGGGCAGTGAGAACAACTGGATCCTTAAATACCAGACTTCTCTGGTGTCAGGAAAGTTGGCAGTAACGACTGGCAGATGTTGCTGTCTGAACATGCATGTTAAATTTGGTAGAGAGAAGAAATGCTATCAAATCAAACAGCCCGTCTGATCACACCCTTAGTCTAATTCACTTGAAACTTTGAGGGGGGGGTCTTTAGGTTAGAGGGAGGAGTATATTCTGCGCCAGTTTGTTACCATTATCTTTATAAACAGCTGCCCTGGAGACCCTCATATCCCTTCCCCATTTAAATTAATGGTCCTTAACTCTGAAACAGCATGGATTTGAATCTCAAAATAATAATGCTGTACCCTGGAACAATCATAGTAAGAATTGCCCGTACCCAAGCTTGGGTCTGCAGCTATAATGAAGTTTTTCTCGATGCACATCCCTAGTGGGGATTAAGACTGCCTAACTATTACAACTCCTCAGCTCTTTAGTCTTCCATCGTCAAGGGTTTTTTTTCTTTTTTGGTAGTGAGTGGTTCTGGAATTTAACTCTGCCTGATCATTCTGCCTCTCCAGTCTTGTAGCACTTATCTTAGATTTGGAGATAGATGAGGACAAGAGCTTGGCAGTAGCTACTTATCAGTCAGCAAAAAGCATTTTATACATGGTCAGAGACACAGAAAGTTACACCAAGATGTCTTGCCATTAATGATTTAGCCAGATACCAGGCTAAGTAAAACTGGGCGTTGAAGTTTCTGCTCTTGCTCCCCTCCCATGGCTGCACCTGTTCATGAGGCAATTTCCCCCCCTTCAAACAGAGGAGGAAGCCCTCAAACAGTACAGATCTCTCTTCAGTTTCCCACCCAGACATTAAAGGTGAAACAAACAAACAATGATGAACAATAAATCTGAGGATGAATTTGGTCAGGGAGGGGCTAAATGACTCAGTTCTCACCTTCTTGCAGTGTCCCCTCCTTTATTCTTTCCCAGACAATCCATCCATAACCAAGGCTAGAACCTTTTTTTAATGAAAGCATGGTGGGGCCATGGTATATTTCTGCAGGGGCCCATTGGTCCCATTTACCCTCTGCAACTATAGGCCTGAGTGGTCAGGTGTTGGGCTTACAGGTTTTATTAAGATCCTTTTACCTTTTTCCCATTAGTGAATGATGTATTCTGTGGAATGCACAGTGAAAACAAAGTATATAGAGAGCTGCTATTATGACATTGCTATTGCTTAAGAACTATCAGTGCAGCCAGAAACAGACTACTGTATTCTGTTATTCATAAAGGCACATGGATAGAATTATATTAGACACGGGAGTTCTTCCCTTGTCTACAGTAGTCTATATAACTCCTAGGAGGTTATATTTTAATAAGGCACCATCATAATACTGAAAGTGCAGAGATCAGTCCCCAGCAAACCAGTCAAACGCATGCTGAACTTGAATCCAAATTAGTATTTCTTAAAAGGTCTCCTTGCTTCTCTTCTACAAGCTCCTCTCCATTTAACTCATGCCCCGCAATTCTCTTGGATGCCATTCCCCCTTCTCTCATTCGAGTTCCTTTTCTCCTTTGAAGCACTGTAGGCTCAGGTACAAAGGAGTGAGCATTCCATTGAATGCTATAATTGCCTGCTTGAAATGACTGGGTAGAACAGTACTCTTATTTTTTTCCCCCAGAAAGAAATGGCACGGACAAAAAATTCCGAGCAGAGGCAAGAAAAACATAAGAACCATGGAGCCAGTCAAAGAGCAGCCATCACAAGCAGAGCATTGGATGAATAGGTCTGCACATGCTCAAAGAGACTCTCTTCCTTTACACGTCGAACTGCAAAGAAGTTGTGGACCTAAGACTCTGTGAGTGCTGGCTTCAAGCCTCTCGTGACAAGTAATTGTAGAAATTTGAATGGAGTGGGGAGACTCCAGAGACAATGTTCAATAACTATGGAGCTCCATCAGCATTCCGTTTTAGATGGAAACAAATGAATTGCATTTCCCTCTGTACTTCTCTTTATGGCAGGCCATTCCCAGTGGTGATCCTTGATTAGTAACATAATTAAGAGATTTTGAAGCTTAGAGGAGATTGGCAGAGCCTGTAGCTGCATTTCTTTAATCTCAGTCTTATAGCCATCTACTAAGTCATTTTTGTTTACTTTGAGAATCTCATCAGTAGGTGTCTTAAACAGGTTTTGCTGATGTAAAGCCCTTTGTCTAATATTTGCTAGCTAGACACATTCCATTTACTGAAACCAGCATTTACTAATCCAGCAAAAGTATGACCATTTTTGCAACAGAGAAACAGTGGGAAGAATCTCCCTAGAAACCTGTAAAAATTGAAATAGCCTGGTTTTCTTCTTTTAATGGCAACATAATTCAAGTGTATACAAGGACTAGTTTTGCAAGAGTCAGCAGTTTGGGTACTTGGTGTGACATGTAGATGAAGTCCATGGTGGCTAAGAAAAGAAAAAACGATGAAAGGAGACCTCAATTTTTTTCTCTCTCCTTCTTGATAGCCTTTATAATATTGCAAAAAGATAGAGAAGGAGAGCAGGATTCTGGTGTGAATTGTGTCCTCATCTGAACATTGTACTTGAAATAGTAGCATGGAGATGCCCAGTTGGAAATGAAATATTGGCATGTGAAGAAATATGAAAGTGAGAAATTCCAAATACTGAATACTAGGAATAAAGCCAGTTGTGGAAATAAATACCACAGGCTCTAGAAAGAGGCTCTGGGAGACTGCCAAGGCCTTGGGTACTCAGCGTCAATTAGCTGTGGCAACCTCAGTAGGGTATAATGACACAGAGTCCACCATTTTCTCCAGGGGAACTGATCTCTGCTACCTGAAAAGCAGTTGTAATTCTGAGTGATCTCCTGCCCTCACCTGGAGATTAGCAACAGTGGTTCCCCAAGAGGGATTAGCTGGTTTGGAGGGCAGAGTCTATGGCATTGTACCTGTTTGAGGCCCTACCCCTACTCAAATGTCACCCTCGCCAGGCTCCGCCCCTCAAATATCCAGGAATTCCCCACCTGGAGTTGGCAACCCTATCTCCTTCCCAGCCAAGCATCAACCTACCTTAATTTCCCCTCATTCTTCGGCTTTCCATCCCCCCCACACCTGCAGCCTCTACCATGCTCTGAAGCCCTGACTGCCATGTCACATTGGCTATCATGAGGGGGCATCTCAGCAGGGTATAATGACACAGAGTCCACCATTTTATCCAGGGGAACTGATCAATGCCATCTGGAGAGCAGTTGTAATTCTGAGTGAACTCCAGCCCTCACCTGGAGATTGGCAACTGTGGTTCCCCAAGAGGGAATAGCTGGTTTGGAGGGCAGAGTCTATGGCATTGTACCTGTCTGAGGCCCCACCCCTCCTCAAACCTCACCCTCGCCAGGCGCTATCCTTCAAATCTCCAGGAATTCCCCACCTGGAGTTGGCAACCCTATCTCCTTCCCAGCCAAGCATTAACCTACCTTAATTTTCCCTCGCTCTTCAGCTTTCCATCTCCCCCCAACCTGCAGCCTCTACCATGCTCTGAGGCTCTGACTGCAATGTCACATTGGCTGTCATGGGGGGGGGGCATCTCAGCAGGGTATAAGGACACAGAGTCCGCCATTTTATCCAGGGGAACTGAATGCCATCAGGAGAGCAGTTGTAATTCTGAGTGATCTCCAGCCCTCACCTGGAGATTGGCAATAGTGGTTCCCCAAGAGGGAATAGCTGGTTTGGAGGGCATTGAAGCCCGGACTGCCATGTCACCCTCTTTTCCCGCACTTTTTGGCCTTGGGGCAGCTGCGAACTGTGGGCAAGCAGATGAGGAAGCCCCATTCAACCCAGTGAGTGATAACACCTGCAGGCCCCTCTCTGGAACTACAGCTCAATTGAAACTTATGGGGAAACATTTTACCACAGACAGCAGCCATCTTACAAACACAGGTAACTGCCATTTCGTTACACCTACCAGCAGCCACTGAGGTAGCAGTTAGTCCCACACAGGTGGGAAGCAGGAGAAGCATCTTCATCAAGAGAGAAAGCCATCTGTCAGAAATTCTGAGAGGGTACAGTGGCTGAATAGTGGGTGGGAAGAGAAGCTGACCCAGCACCCAGCCAGTGGCATGCAAGTACTCAGAGCCAGTGGATAGGGACAGTTTCTGAGTGACACATCAGGGAGCCAACTGATTTTGGAGCACGTGGAATGTTCAGGAGAGTCCATGGTGAAAACAGAATTATATATAACTGGAGGATTCACTGACATTATTTTTAAGTTCAAACAACCTTTGAACTATGAAACAATTTAAGAAAATGTTTAGGTCTCTCGTGTCTGGTACTTTTGGAGTCATACCATCCTTCCCTTCCAATGAAGCAGGTCCAGTAAAAAAGAATCTGCTGCAGCAAGCTCTCCTGTAACTGAGCCCACATGGTAGAGTGGCTAAACGGTCAGACTAGGATCTGGGAAACCTGGGTTTGACTCTCCTCTGGCATAGACACTTCCTAGGTGACTTTGAGCTAGTCACTGTCTTTCCAAGCCTAGTCTATCTCCCAGGGTTGTTGTTCGTGAAGATGAACTAGAGCTGGAGAGAATAATGTTACAATCAGCTTCTTTCGCTGGGCAGAAAAGTAGGGTATCTCTCCTTATATATAATTGAGTAGTGGGGTGGCACTTTCTGAACATTCCACACACTCCTAAATCAGTTGGCTCCAGGATGTGTCACTCAGAAGCTGTCCCTCTCCACTGGCTACGTTGCCTGAGTCTCGCCTCCAACATTCTAAACAGTTTGCTGTTCCTCTCCCAACCATAGCCAGTCAGAACACAGAGGTCGTTTGCATATGCAGCCTGATTGGCCTTTTCTTCTAACACTCTAAACAGTTTGCTGTTGCTGTTGGGAGTCATTGAATGTGTCCTGAGGTAAAATACATATCCCAATCTTCCCTTTAATGGTCACTAGAATTGCCAGTCTCTCTGTGGAGCCTGGAGATCTCCCAAAAATCACCGTGTTCCCCAACCACAGCACGTCATTTCCCCTACAGAAAATTTCCTAGCTATTACAATTGATCTCCAGATGACCAAGATCAGTTCTCCTGGAGACAATGGCTGCTTTGGGCAGTGGACTCTATGGCATTATATCCTGCTGAAGTCCCTCTGAACCCCAAACCCTGCCCTCCCCTGGTTCTACCCCTCAAATCTACAGGTATTTCCCAACCCAGAGTTGGCAACCCTGTAACTGGCTATGGAACCGCTTTCCAGACCCTTAGAACCCAGAAGACATGGCATAGGAGGAGGTGCTTTTCTACCTTAGCTGCCACTGCATAACCCCAAATCAACATAAGTCAGGGGTGGAGAAAACCATACCTGTTACCATGAGGCTATCCTCTCATATTACCCACTTGGGACAGCAAAATGACTTGAGACAGCCCTGCCTTATAGCTAAGCAGAAGGAAATAAACATGGCTCGCCTCCCTCTATTTTCCCTTTCTCTCTGCCGCCCCACCAGCAACAGCCAGGACACTCATTTGGAGCTTCCTTCTAGAGCCCATTGTATTTCTTCCCACAACGGGCCTTACTCCTAGTAAAATAAATAAATGTATATGAAAATGCTGCATTCCAGGAGTAAGAAAGGTTTAATCTACATAATGAAATTTTTAAAAGCTCTTTGACTTCCTAAGAGCAGCTCATCATCAAAAATTAGACTGTGATCTTAATGTAGTTTGCCATTGTTCTTCTTACAACATTCCAGCATGGTAGGTCAGTATCACTCTAATGTCACCTAGGCAAATGGCAGCAGTATAATCGAGTTAAAATTAAGCACTATTAATTCCCATTGATTTAGCTGAAAAGTGTATATGTATACACACATAGAGAATGTATATCTAGTCTCCCTGTTCCATATAAACTACTTGAGAGAGTTAAGCATATGTCAGTTTCTTTCATTTCAGCTTTAGAAGTACAAATGTTGGTGTTTCAATGATAGCCTTTGAGAATGGTGGTATGCATTTCTTAGTAAGCTCCCAAGAATCACAACCACCGTTTTGCAGGAAAATAATAGGTAAAGGCTCAAAAATTCAGATTTAATTAGATTGTTTTATTTAAATGCAAATGACTAGCTCTACTACATGTTTGATCATCTCCCACTTTAGGAATTTGGATATAGGAATGGATTCTGAGGCGGGGGGGGACCATGGTGCCACCTTTTGCACCTAGTTCCTATTCAGTGACTCTTATGACTTCTTAAGATAGTTTCCATAATGAGAAAGGCTTCAAATTGTTTTGTTTCATCATTATCTCTTATATGCTAAATATTATTCTATTATTAAAAGATTCTTTGCAACTCTTATGAATCTTTACAGCGTCAAAATATGGGCCAAGAACAGTGATTATGGGGAGGAAGGTGAATTCCCGTCTGTAGCTTTTATACTTGTCTGCTGTACCTGTTTTTCTTTTCAAGCAAGGTTATGATGGATTAAACAAGACACAGCAGAGGATTAGTATGATAAGAATATCATTTCAGATAGTTTGGAGAGATAAGGACTGTTCCTTCCTCTGTTAAAAGATAAATATTTTACATACTACACATTAAGCAAATCTAGAATAAAGTTACAACAACCTGGCCCACATATAAAATAGTGTGTTCCCCCTCCAACACTTCAGATAAATCTTAGTTGTTGTTAGTAGGACAGAGATCATTGCAGATCCTTAGGTTGCAAGTCTCAAAGCCCTTAGCCAAAATGAAGCAATGAGGACAAGCCAATAGTGAATAGTTAAGCTATTTTCACCATATATGCTGAAACAGTGTTTTCTTGGGGGAAAACATCTGCCTCATTTGTGCATTTTATGGACTTTTCTCATCTTGACTTTGTGGCTTCTCTTTCAGTTGGCATGCAGTCCATTACCACTTTGGCTTATCCCAGGGTGCCCAAGCTTGTGGAATCTGTGGGTAATTTTGTAATTTGAGGATGGATTTTGGGTTTCACCAGAAAATGGCTGTCAAGGGAGTCAATCATGAAATGGCTGCCATGGGATGCTTGGGCAATTCACACACACACATGCACAAATGGAAAGTAATGAGGTAAGCATTCTCCTGTGATGCAACCGCTATCTCTGAATGGTATTCTAGTAAACACAATGATGATGCCTGCTGGTTCTTCTGAAGCACCTTCTTCACTTTGGCTGAGGACAAGATATTTGGTCCAAGAAGTACACGGGTGGCAGAAAACCCATTGTGGGTACCATGTTTTTTTTTTTGGTTTTTTAAAAAAAATTAATAAGAAAAAAGCAATAACAGAAACAGGTAAACCAACAAGCACGGCAAATACAGGCATAACTGTATGCGATATTTCAAGGACAGGAACATTCCTATAAAAGAACACCACAATGAGAGTTGCAGCTCCACTTATCTAAGAATATCTTATTGGTTTCTAAACTCGCAAAAGGAACTATATTACCCATATATAAAGGTTTTGAATTTGGTATCCATCACATGTTCCCAATCAAACTGGTCAAAGTTTACATTCGGGTACCATATTGGCTACAGGTGTCACAGTGGAGATTACTGGTTCAACACTTTGTGTTTTGTGAGCAATCTACACAATGCTTGTGGGGGAAAATTTGTTCCTTACTTGATGATGGGCACTTCATGAGCCAAAGCAGACATGAGCTTGGGCAATCTGTGCTCAGATCTGATCGGCACATTTAAAAGGTTAATAGCTGTTCCACAAGCACTCAGTTTGGTTTGGGGGGATGCCATGAGGGGCCAAGAAATGTTTAGTTCTTCCATCCCTGCATCTTTCCACAAATAAAATCCAATCACCAACACATAGTATAATTAGGCCTGGACACAATTGGGACGCAGGTTGTTTTTTGCCTCTCCACAGCATTATGGCATCTTCTCCATCTTTCCTGTGATCATTTTCAAACCTGCTTATCTGTCATGTATTGGGAAATATTGTAGCAAAGCTGAGATGGCTGCCATGTGGATTAGAAAGTCTCCATTTCCTGGTTATTCTGAGTCCCAGTCACATCAATGCCATCTTCCCTGTTCCAGCCTCCTGCTGCAGCCACTTCCCTAGCCACCATAGGAGGATTTGTGTTTTGTTTTTACATGGCTATTGACACATTGTTGTATTGTTGTAATGATGTGTCTATCAGATTCTCTGAATTCAGATTCTCTGAATTCCTAAACAGAGTTATGCTTTTCTAAGTCAGTTGAAGTCAATGGGCTTAGAAGGGTGTACCTTCGCTGAGGACTGCACTATTAATGTCTTTTCCACTTCCCTCTTCTTTTATCCCACTCCCCTCTTCTTTTATCCCACTCCCCTTTCCCTTGTGTCTCTATCAGGAACATTGCCAGTTTTGCCAGAAACATGTCTGACAGTCAAACTTACCATGTTCAAAGGCGTCAATCAGGTGCAAGCTGATCACCCAGTCTTTTTGGTTTGTGCTCAATAGACAAAAAAGCCTGCTGAACTGGTTTGCATTGCTTTTTTGCAAACCTACACATGCATAAAGACAACTGCCAATTCAAACTGATCAGCAGCCATTAGCATCATTAAGGACTATTCAGGCAAACACTGAAGGGTAGGATTTTATTGCAACACAGCATTTGTTGGGGATTGATATTGAGTGATCTAATTGTCTATTTAAAAAAAAATTGTCTCCTAAGCAGGGCAGTTATGCAGCAAGGATTCTGTGTGGGTGTTCATGCACGCATGTGTGATAGAACTCTATTGGCCTGTGTGAGAACTTGCATTCACAAAAAGCCAGTGATGCTGCAGTGCACAGTTAGGAAGGAATACAGTGAAGGTATGCAGTGGAGCAGCCTGTAGAACACTGATGAACAGATCGATGAACAATTGAACTGATCATCAAAAAATCAGGTCCCCGTTCACACCTGGTGAACAGGATGCAAGCCAAATCAAGGGGTGTTCAAGCATCCCTAGTTTGTATTTAGATAGCAGATATGCGGGTGGGATTTCCTTCTTTAATATGGACAGCTAAGGTGGTAGACCAGGGAAGTCCATGCTTAAATTCCCAGTCTGCCATGAACCTTACTTAGTGACCTTGGGCCAGTCACTCTCTGTCTCAGCTAAACCTGCCTAACAGGGTGTTTGTGGGGATGAAATTGGGTGGGAGGGGTGTTGAACACCATCCTGATCTTCTTTGCAGGAATGCTGAGATACAAGGGTGGTATTTTACAGTAGCTTGGGGTTTTAAAATGAATATATGAAGCTGCCTTGCTCTGCGTTGAACTACTGATCCATCTAACTCTGCACTGCTAGCCATTTTCTAGGATCTCAGCCTTTCCAGCACTTCCCACCTGCGGTCTTTTAACTAGAGATGCCACAGGACCGAACTGTAGGTCACTAGGTTTAACACGATGTATAAATGAATATTTATTTTCTTTTGCCACAGTTAAAGGATGCAAAATAATAGAATTATAGCACCCCCTATGGTTATAGTCTAGCACAGAATGATTTAAAAGAGCAAAACACACTTTCTCTGCATGCTGCCATAAGGATTTTACTTAGAGTGCTCGTTTCAAAATGGACATGGAATCAATTTCTTTGTAGAAATGAATGTAAATCCTACATGAAGTTCATAACTTGAAACAACTCCAACTCCAGATGTCCATGTGCTTTCCAAGCATTCCTAGTTAAGACATGGAGTACTTTAATGTCAGTTCCATTACACTTGCCTTCTGTGTAACACAAGCAGTCTTCTTTAAAGGTGATGGGCACTGATTTTGCATGGCTTCTTGAAATGCCCCCATAGAATTGACCCAGGAGGGATGCCAGCCCTCTCCCATGATGCTGATGGCTGGTACATTGTGCCACCCCCAGCCAGTGCTTTGGTGGTTTGGCTGGAGAACAGGAACTTTGGTTTTGTACCCTGCTGATGGCATTTCCAGAAGCATTAGGCTGCATGCTGCAAATTATGCAAGCTAGAACAGAAGGTCGAAATTCAGGCAGAGGTAAATGGACAGAGAGGGTGTTGCACATCTGTCAAACCTGGCAAATCTATTTATTTTGGAGACCAGTGACAAATATTACGACTCATCTCCTGCCTTGCTTAGGATTGCTCCTTCACTTAAAACGGGGACTGAAGGCAGTTGAGGGGGGCAGGCATTGCTCACTGTCTGCTTTCATACAAGGATCCTTGGGATTCCAACCCCTTTTCTAACCAGCTAGATAGGTTTGGAGGTTCCTGATGATACTGTAGAATTAAAAAGTGTGCAAATGTTTCTGGCGCCTATTTCTCCAGCTTGGACTCCAGGTGTGTATTCTGGTTCTCCTGTGGTGGAGACAAGAGACTGGAAGCTGAATCAACATAAAGTGAGATTTTGATCATGAAATTTCAAATGTTTCTGTAACGGAGGGTCTTCATTGTTACCTTCAAAGGCTTCATGGCCTCATTTTTCCATTCTGCTATCCTAATAAGCTTTAGTTATCTATTTGTAAAATGGAGGTAACAATGCCACACAGTGTTGGTTACCTGGAGAAAACGTGCATGTCAGACAATACAACAAGGACATTTGTATGGCACATTTTTTAAAAAAACCAAAGAGTAATTTAAACAAGGTGCAGCAATGTGACAGTTGTGATATACATAACTGTTCCCATTGATTTTGGGCACTTCTAATATATGTTGAAATGAAGCCACATTTGTCTCAGGCATACTTTATTTCTGTAGTGAATGAAGAGAACTTTCTTTTTGTCTGTCCTGAAGTGACTGATGACCAGTTTCACCCAGAAGCTTGTATTATTGAACAGTGAGAAGCAGTTCTCTCAGTGTACTTTCTTATGATATCCCATCTTCTCAAACTGTATGACTAAACTTCTGGGGTAGAAGAAGAATGCTTTCTTTAGCAGATGGTGGCTCATTTGGCACTGACTAGGCCTGACATGAGAGAAGGAAGACGATTTCTTTCCCATTACTCAAGATATCCCTCAGGTACTAAGTAAGACGTTTGATTTTGTAGGCCCCAGAGAGATTATGATTATATTGGACAGCATCCAAGGGAGGATTCATAGACCATTTTAGGTGTTCACATGCACATAAACTTCAACTACAACGACTCAAGCTGTAAAAGAACTGGACTCAGGTGGAGCAACAAAGCTGGCAACATATGCTTGATCTGAAAAACAACAGGCACCTGCAGCTCTTGAGACCAGCTGTTGTTGCCACTCAGATACAGAACTTGGTTCAGAAAAGAACAGGGGTCTAATTGAGAGTACGTGACTTCCATAATACCAAATCCTCACTGAGAATTGCATTGTACTGCAGTGGTGAAAGTGAAGACTGAGAGGGGGGAGGCAATGTGGAACATATATAAGAGCAACGGATAAACATTTATCTGTACATTTTGTTACTATATTGTGTACAAAATAGAAGGGACCTTCAAATAAGACATATTTAATATTACCTTTAATTCATACAAAAAATAAATGACTGAAGTTTGTAGACCCTGACAGTGTGATTCTAAGCAGTGTTACATCAGTCTGACTTCACTGAAGTTGATTAGTTTAGAAAGATATAACTGCTTAAGATGGGACTGTTAATGTCTGAAATATTAAGACTCTTGTGCTTTAATTCTATCAAATGGATGCCATATATTGGAATGTCATTTATAAGTATGTCAGTGCAATACTATAGAAAAACAACCATAAGAATGGTGAGTTGAATCCGAAAGACCATAATCAGAGTTTCATTCATGTAACAGATATT
Organism: Lepidodactylus listeri; assembly: GCA_029233225.1. Lineage (NCBI taxonomy): Eukaryota > Metazoa > Chordata > Lepidosauria > Squamata > Gekkonidae > Lepidodactylus > Lepidodactylus listeri. The sequence goes on from JARCFY010000008.1 coordinate 69,865,753, forward strand.
CAGCATCATGGTTTCTGTGCAGTCCCACATGGGAATGCATGACTGCAGGCCAGCCACTTCTTTAAAGAAGTTTCTAGGCTCTAGGAGTGCTCCCCTCTCCTCTGTCTGCAGAGATCCTCTTGCCTGCCCAAACAGTCACGTGACAGAGAAGGGTGAGCATTCCTCCCTCAGTTCTCTTCTTGTCTCTTATGAGGAAAGGACATGCTTCCTAGAACTGCTTCGTGGGGCCTCACAAGTGAATGCAACTGAGGTTTCCACAGGAAAAATTACTTTCCTCAAAAGCCAGAAGGATGGCTGTTTTCAAAAAATGTGAGGACTGTCGTGCAAAACTGGCCCAAAATGATGATCATAGGGCATGTCTTCTATGTTTGGGAGAAGGCTACAATATGGCTTCTTGCCTAGCCTGCCACCGTCTTACCCTTGAACCCGGGAGGGCAGGGTTGTGAGACTTAAAGCTGTCTTGTGTGAGAAAGCCCTGGGTGCCCCAGACACCCATGGGGAAAAATGGGCCCAGACGGAGAAAGGAGCGAGCACACACAACCCAGCACCGCCATATAAGCAGAGGTGTTTCCCAAGACATATCCAGAGATATCGTCAACCGAGGCCCTATTTTGCTCCAGATTATAGATATCAGACCCCTTTGCCCCACCAGCAGAGCTATAGGCCTCCTTATACTCAGCAATCCCAGTTCAAGAGGAAGGCCAGATGAAAGGGAATGAACCCCTCTCAGTCCCCTAAAAACCAACACTCTAGGTGCCTCTACTGCCTGCCTAGGTTCAGATAAATTGTTTTTGGAAAGGTTATCAAGGTTCTTTTACAGTTGGTGCCAAGTTATTGATGACTGGTGGGTAGTATCCATAATAAAAAGAGGTTACTTTTTGGAGTTCAGGTCACTGCCTCTGCTTTAGTCCTCACTGATCCCTTCCTGCAGTCCCTCACCTTTCTTGACACAGGAAGTCTCTTCCTTCATATTTAAAGGGGCCATTAAAAAACCTCACCCCTGGGAGAGCCTCGAAAGCTTTTCTCTCTAGATATTTTATGATTGATTTAAAAAGGGGGCAAAAAGAGGCCCATCATAGACCTGAGATCCCTGAATAAGCACTTGCCTATTTCAAAATTCAGAATGTTATCCATTCATGAGGTGATGTCCCTGACAGGGATTAATGTTTGGTTTGCAATGTTAGATTTGAAGGATCCCTACTTTCATATTTTGATTCACGAGGCCTGCAGAAAATATGTAAGATAGGGCTGCCAAGTCCTCCGGTAGGGCGGGGGAAACACCGATTTTTAAAGCTTACCCCCGCTTTTTCAAAACTGGCCACCGGGGGAGGCAATGGCTGCCAGCAGGAGCTGAGCAATATCACTGAATAAAAGCCTATTGTTTGAATTCATCGCCTCCCGCTCAATACTTAAAAAGTTGTTTTCTGTTGCCCCAGAAGGTCAGACCAGAACCAATGGGTTGAAATTAAATCAAAAGAGTTTTCGGCTAAACGTTAGGAAGAACTCCCTGACAGAGCTGTTCCTCAGTGGAACAGGCTTCCTTGGGAGGTGGTGGGCTCTCTTTCTTTGGAGGTTTTTAAACAGAGGCTAGATGGTCATCTGTTAGCAATGCTGATTGTGTGAACTTAGGCCGAGGACAGACTGGCAATCTGCCCCATGAGAGCTCCACTTGGGAAGCGGGGGAAGGGAGCCCGTTCAGACATCCACAGCTGTCCCTCGGTTCCCTTCTGCACTTATGCGCTTTGAAGGCAGTTTCCTTTCACTGTAGAAGGACACCAGGAGAAACCGGTGTCCAGGGGCTGTCTTCCGCATGCCTCCCGCTTTCAGGCAGTGTGGACCGGAAGAAGTGGGAGGCAGCCAGAGGTGGCAGTGTGAACGCGCTGGCACAGATATTTGCGCATGAGTGCATTTGCGTATATATCGACAGCTGTCCATGCCTCCTATCCTATGGTGTACCATACATGCGCACGTACGCCGCCAGCAAAACACTGCCGCGCGAGCTACAGAGCAGGCTCGCAGCAGTCTGAATGCTTTGTAACGGCATCCTTGCGCAATACACTGGCCAGTATGAATGGCCAGCCCCGGGCAGGGGTCATTTCATAGAAAAAGAGGGGCAGGAGCTCATTAGCATAACCCATTTGCATAAGTCATTTGCATATGCCATACCCCCTAACATACCGAACGTGTGTCAGAAGGCAACACCCACCCCTCAGGCTCCACTCCACAGGTGAGTGAAACTGACCTGCTTTTCCTCCATTCCCTTCCTCATCCAATACTTTGTGCAATAAAAATAAGTGTAAAGAACACACCCTCATTCTCTTCCTGCTCCCTTGAAACCACCAGGTTTCAAGTAGACTTGAGATACCCAGGACATGTGTACCACCCATCCTTTTCCCTTCCCCTCTACACAACAAGACACCCTGTGAGGTAGGTGGGACTGAGAGAGGTCTTTTGAGAACTGCTCATGAGAGAACAGCTCTGAGAGAACTTGTGACTGGCCCAAAGTCACACCAGCAGCTGCATGTGGAGGAGTGGGGAATCAAACCCGGTTCTCCCAGATTAAAGTCCAACTCCTGACCACTACACCAAACTGATGGGGTGAAAGCTGCTGAAGGGTTGGTGAAATTTCTCCAGTACTTATGTGCCATGTGCCCAGATAAAAAATGGTATACTTAGAAAATTTATATGCTACCTTGAGCAAGTCTCTGTAAAAGCAGCACACAGTCATAAAAGGAACAATGAAAAAATTATCAATATTAAAACAAAACATTAAAAACAATAAAGACCCTAGCAGGACTTTCCCCGGGGCGCTGCACCTCTGCACTGCTCGGAGAAGCCGAGGAGGGGGCGGGGCTTGGTCATGTGCCCGCCCCCTGGGCTCCTCACTCCCGGAGCTGCACTCCTGTGCGCTCCTGCTCCAACGGACCCCTGGCCCCGGGGAATTTCCCCCCCGCAGCTTTTGCCTCTGGATTCCTCCCACTCCAGATTGCCAGTCTGTCCTCAGCCTTAAGCAGATCATGAGAGGGAGGGCAGGAAGGGTTGCATCAGTGCTTAGTTCTTGTGGCCCTTTCTTACATGCCCAGGGAAATGCTGAGAGCCAGTTTGGTGTAGTAGTTAAGTGTGTAAACTCTAATCTGGGAGAACCGGGTTTGATTCCCCACTCCTCCACTTGTAGCTGCTGGATGACTCTGGGCAAGCCATACTTCTGTCATAGCTGTTCTGAAAGAGCAGTTCTTGAAAGAGCTCTCTCAGTCCCACCTACCTCACAGGGTGTCTGTTGTGGAGAGGGGAAGAAAAAGGAGTTTGTAAGCTGCTCTGAGTGAAGGGTGGGGTATAAATCCAATCTCCTCTTCCTCTTCTTCTCTCAGCCTAACCTACTTTATAGAAATTGTGTGTGTGTGTGTGTATAAACCTCTTTAAGTTCTGTTAGAGCTGTTCTTGAAAGAGCAGTTCTCAAAAGAACTCTCTCAGCCCCACCTACCTCACAAGGTGTCTGTTGTGGGGAGGGGAAGGGAAAGGAGTTTGTAAGCCGCTCTGAGACTCTGAGTGAAGGGTGAGGAATAAATCCAATCTCCTCTGCCTCCTCCTCCTGATCACCACTTTGGGTTCAGGAAGCATTTTTCTCCAGGCCAGTTTGGCTAGGGATCCTGGAGGTTTTCTGTCATCTTCTGGGCATGGAACAGGGGTCACTGGATGTGTGTGTGTGGGGAGGGAGTATTTGTGAATTTCCTGCATTGTGCAAGGGGTTGGACTCGATGATCCTGGAGATCCAACTCTATGATTCTATATGTCAATCAATTAGTTAAAAGCCTAGGTTAAAAAATGGTTTGGCCTTGTTCCTAATGGGAAGTAGGGAAGGCACTAGGGAAGGCACCAAGGAAAGGGCATTCCACAGGTAAGGTGCCACCACCAAAAAAAACCCTACCTCTTGTCACCACCCCCCTCTCCCCTGCAGGTAGTGGCATAGAGAGCAGGACTTGTGAGCAGGATGTTATCTGGCAGGCTGGAGGAAAACTTCAAAAAACATAAAAAAACAATAAAAAGAAGACCTATAACAGTTACCATAAAGAATTCTTCTCAGATAAAAATTAGTTGTATGCTCAGAGAAGGTGGTATGGGGTTTTTCATTCTGGCTGGTTGATTTATTCTTCATTATAGCTCTTTCCAGGAAACTTTGTCCCCTAGGGAAAAGATCCTTCTTGACAAATGCTTGATAGACAGTAGTAAAATACGCAGTTTCATGTGAACTGTATCTGACTGTCCAATTAACATTGTCAAAGTATACATTTAATGGTCTGACAAAATATTTTTAGACTCAGTTCTGCCTTTTTAAGTCATTAAATCTGACACTTGATTGAAAAATCTCTCGGATGAGGAGAAGAGAAAGTTGTTTCCTTCTCAAATTGGTTTGCTTGTATATTAGGACTTGTAAAAATTGAAAGCACTTATGGTTATACTTTTCATTACCACAATAAAGTATATATTTTGCAGGGTCTGCTATTCTTGGTTTAGCAGTCTAAACAGAGCTGACATCTCCAGTGTAATAGTGCTGATAAAATGATGTTCTAAAATTTAAATTACAAAGCACATAATTTACAAAGCCACCAAAACATTTTTAAATAATCACTTGGCATAGATAGCAAATAAAAGAAAAATTGATTGATCACTCTTGGGTTTTGTTTTGTTTTTTCCAAATTCAGGTGTTGGCATGCCATGACAGAGTTCAGAGACCACAGGCAGAATGTACAGATCTGTTGTGCAAATGAAGCCCCTTGCTAGTAGTGGAATGATCCAGGATGGGGTGGGGGTTACACAAACTGAATGGGTTCTGTGGCAGGATAATCTCAGTGGAATTCAGCCAAAATCTATTTGTCCATCTGTCCACACACAACTTTGCATATACATGCTTCTTGAACAGTTAGATTCGAGTCCAGTAGCACCATAGACGTCAACAAGATTTTCAGGGTATAACCTTTCACGAGTCAAAGCTCCCCTTTGTTTGAGGAGGATGAAATGAGTTTTGACTCTCAGAATTTTATACCATGAAAATCTTGTTGGTCTCCAAGGTGCTACTGGACTTGAATCTAACTGTTCTACTCCAGACCAACATGGCTACCCTTTGAAACATGCTTCTTGGAGGTACTTTCAAATACTACCAAGTCAGCAAAATAGATAATCGTAGTTTAGATTTCTATACTAATTTATTTTGTTGACATGTCAAAACATTTGCTTGTTGCAACACCAAAGGTATGTTTATGTGATATACAGACACCAACCAAAGAGTCTTTGTTAGGCAAGGCATGTGTGTCTTTGGGCATCCTTAAGCTATGGCAGAGCAGCTTTGCTTTTTGGCAGTGTTAGAAAAAGCTTGTATTTATGTTTGTCAGGGAATGCCAGATCTCAGGTAGCTTCTTGAGGGTTTTGCTGACACCTACCACCTGGGCATGGATAGCTGGAGCTGAGACACACCTCACAGCAACATAGCAACCATAATACAATTTGCCAAGCTCGGTGGGGGGACAGTAATATTTTAATGCAGGAGTGATTTGTATTTGGAAAATGGAACAAAATGACACTGGCTTGAGAATGCAATAGTGGTTGGGTTTAAAAGGCCATAAAATATGCTATATCCATGGATTGCCCTGTGGTTTCTGTTTTGTAATCTGTTATATATTAATAGTGAACACAATTCAGATAATATTTCATTTAGAGATTTATATCCCACTTTCCCCCTCAATGGGGACCCAAAGCAGCCTACAGCATAACTCTCCCTGTGAAGTAGCCTGGCTGAGACAGAGGGTGACATGCTGTGTTATGTATCATTCATAAACAAAAAAAAATTAAGGTCACCAAGTGAGCTTCTTTAGCGAAGTGGGAAATCAAATACAGGTTTTCAGATCTTAGTCCAGCACAACATGTGGAAAATGTAGATGAGGTTGAAACAATTAGTGGAAATCCATCTACTGATATATGAGAAGACTATAAAGTTACAGGAGCATGGGGGTGAATAGGACAGAAAAAGCAAAATAACAAGTAATGGGGAGAAATTATGGATGTACCTGTGGCAGTGCCAAATATGCCACATTATGGAACAAACAAGTAGTCTTCTTTGTACCTGCTTGCTACACTGAAAAGATATATTATCCTATAGTCCAATACTATGTCAACTTTCTCTCTGAAACCTAAATAGATTATGTCCACTGCTTCATCCCTATCTTATTCTCTCCTTTGGCTTCTGATAAGACAAAGATTTATATTCTTATTCTCTTCAGTCAGGTACATCAATCTCAGTCAAGTTGCCTGTCTCAGTTATGAACCTCCATATATCAGAACTGGGGTAAATGTAATGTTGATAAATGTGAAGAGTACTTTATGGACATACAGATCCAACATATTCCATCATTCTTGATATTTGACATCTTATCAAGTGACAGATATCCCCCCCCCCAATCCAACCCAACAGTCATAATTCAAATTGAATTAGAAATGCAATCACACCCTTTCCCCAAGAAATTCCTTGCTTTCCTGTCACCAGGTGTGGTGCAAATTAAATTAAATTAATTCAATAGTTTCTCCCCATTGTAATTTCAAGTCATTAGAAGAACTAGTCGCAGTGTTTTCTTTGAATTCCATGGAAATCTCATAAAACAAGATAGTTAATGACTCTACAACACACACACGTCTTAAATTTAGGAGGAAAGAAAGTGTTGCAAGTTATTGCAGTATCACTTTAGGCTAGCATCTGTACTGCCACCTAGCTGAGAAACTAGCGCATGTCATGAAAACAGCATTTTTAAATAATGACACTCAACAACATTCATAAATTGAGGGTAAATCACTCCAATACTAAAAAAAATGTTCACTTTTCCTCCAGTGTTTGAAAATAGATTGCAAATGCTGTGTCCATGTGTATCCCCTATCCCTGTAACCTTAGAAGAAATTATTTGTAGTTTTGGACTTTCGTGTTTTAAATATGCAGATGGCACCCAGCTCTATGTAGCTCTATCTAAATCCCCTGATGGTGCAGTAGAAGTCTTGATCCTCTGCCTCCCTGCTGTGGTCAAATGAATGAAAAAGTAAATGAAACCGAGCCCAGATGAGACAGAAGTCATGCTGGTTGGAAAGGTGGAGATCTTGGAGGACACTGTGCTTCTCACTTTTGATGGGGTTCAGTTGATCCTTGCTGACTTGGTTAAGAGTCTAGGAATAAACTGGATCCAGCATTGCTGCTGGAGAAGCAAATTAATGCTGCTGCAAAAAATCCTTCCAACTCAGTCTGGCCCCCTATCTTGACATAGCTAATCTGGCCAACTGGATCCACCTAAGGGTAACATTGAGACTACATTAATGTAAAGCATTCCACATAGGTCACTCCTCAAAGACAACTCAAAGACCCCAGTTGGTGCAGAAAGCCACAGCTTGATTATTGTCAAGAACTAGGTAGAGCATGCATATTACTCCCATTCTGCAGTCACTCTGTTGGATGTCCATAAGCAGGGGTGTCGAGTTTTGAAATCCCGGGGGGGGGGGGACTCTTGCGTGTGCTCGTGCTTTGCACATGCACATGCCAGGACCATGTCGCCACCTCCTCCTCTCCCCCCACCTGGCCACTCCTGCCTCTGTCCCTCCCTCCGTCCAGCTGGGCACGTTGCCGGAGTGACGCTCTGGCAATCGCCCTGAAACTCTATGGTACCACCCAGCTGGATGGAGGGAGGGATGGAGGCAGGAGTGGCCAGGCGGGTGGGGAGAGGTGGCGGCAGCGGGCGGGCTGAGGAAGGGCCCGGGGAGGCATGGCAGTGAGGCATGGTGGCGAGGCGCTCTGTTTTGCCGGGGTGCTCAGATCCCCATAGTTGACGCCTATGTCCATAAGTTACTAGGCTCAGTTTAAGGAACTGACTGTCACATACAAAGCCTTTATGGCCTTGGTCCCTCATAGCTCCCTTGTTGTATACTGCCTATTCAAGAGGCTATTGGGACTCAGTAGGCCTCAGAGCAAGCAGGAGAGTAGGAGGGACTCAGTGCTTCTCTTCTCAGTCTCCCTGCTAGCAGCCCACAGGACTGCAGGGCCTAGAGCTCTAGAAACAGCTAAATTAGGTATTGTTATTCCTTATTCCAACAGCCAAGTTACCTGCCCTGCAGATACTGCTGATACAGAGGTTGCCAGGTCTCCTCATTCCTCTGGTGGGGTAATTTGGGGGGGCATTCTGGGGGTGGATCGGGATGTCATGCTACATCCCTGACATGATGACATCACCCGGAAGTGACATCATCACATTGGGGACATCACACAGGAGATGTTCTAGTATTTGGACAAATCTCTATGGGGGTTTTGCCCTCAAAACCATAGAGTTCCAAATACTGGAACGTACCCACACAATGTCCCTGTTTAGGGAAGGGTTTTTCCCCACCTGCTGGCTCATCTGTGGTGGACAGAAGCCCGCAAAACCGGGGGATTCCCTGCCCAGAGCTGGGTGCTGGCAACCCTAAATGGAACTGGGTGTCTGTTGTCTGCTCCATGACACAAAACCCTATGCTCCACCATAGCAGCTTTGCTCAACTGAGCGGGGCCTTCTGCAGGTGCCACCCTGCAAATGGGCAAAATCAGCAACCACCTGTGCCTGTGATTTCCCTTGTGTGGCCCCCTCCTTATGGAAAGCCTGATGAGGTCAGAAAGACTCTCACTTTCCTGGCATTCTGCAAACTATGCAAAATAGGATTTTTCAGAAAGGCATTTTTACATGGGAAATAGGGGTGTGCTTTAAGGGAATGGTTCAGAAAGATACTTTGGTAAAATAATAGGGACCATAGGGTATACTACTCTGTACTCTGTCACTGTAAGTATACTCCAACTATGTAATTTCTGCATTGTTTAACATATTGTGTTTAATGCTTATGCTCTGTTTCAGCGCTGTTTCCAATTTTTGTTTGGTTTTAAGTTTTTGCCATCCAAATCCAATTGTATTGTTTACTGGATAAATAAATCTATTAGCCTTGTTGCATGTCTAAAAAAACAGTAGGATTTTGGCAGGGGGGACAGGGGGGAGATGTGAAGAAGAGTTTGCTGGCTAGCTGGCAGCAGCTGCATAGCACCTGTGCTAAGACTGTTCTCTTCTTTTTGCATGCATTAAAAGCCTTGGTGGGAGCAGAAGTGCAAGCCCTTAGAAGCCAGCTGAAGGCTTTTAGCCCAGAGCTCACAGCTTTTGGGGTTATGTTAGGCAGCAGTAGCCATCAAGAGCAGCTCAGGATGTATAATTTTGATTGTGTTATTGGCCTGTATTGTTTGTTTTAAAAGAATAGCATTTGTTATTTTTTCAGGTATCTTTGAATCTTGAAAGCTTTTTGGTCTTTAAGGTGCTACTGGACTTGCAGGCTGACATATTCATAATGGACAGCTGACCAGACTACACTCCAGACATTTTGGCTGGGGCTTTGGAGGCTGTGGCTGGATGGTTAAGACAGAGCTGGTTGAAGTTAAATCCATCAAAGACGGAAGTTCTATGCCTGGACCAGGGGAGGGGGGAATTAGAGCAGGAATACAACTTCCACCTCTTGACAGGGTGCTGTTAACACCAGCCCCGATGGTGAAGAATCTGGGTGTGACACTGGATGCCTCATTATCCATGGAAACCCAAGTCATGAATGTTGCCAGGTTGGCATTTTCCCATCTTCCCCAGATCAGGCAACTGGTTCCCTACTCCCCACCCTGACCTAGCCAGGGTGATCCCTGCAATGGTCACCTCTGGGTTGGATTACTGGAACTTGCTGTATGCTGATCCAGAAACTCGTGCTGGTCCAGAATGCAGTGGTGTGTGTTCTGACAGGAACACCATTAAGAACACACATCCATCCAGTGCTCCATCAGCTGTACCGGCTTCCAGTTGAATGCTGGGTCAAGTTCAAGGTTTTGGTTCTGACCTTCAAAGCTTTCTGCAGTCTGGGACCAGCATACCTCCAGGACCATCTTTCCTGTTACATCCCCAGGAGAGCATTACACTCCACAGATCTACTGGTGATCCCAGGCCCCAAAGATGCCTGCCTAACCTCAACCAGAGCCTTCTCAGTTCTGGCACCAGCCTAGTGGAACACTCTCCCAAGAGAGATCCAGGCCCTGCAGGACCTAATGCAGTTCCACAGGGTCTGTAAAACAGAGATGTTCCACCAGGCCTATGGCTGAGACAGTGGAGACTGATCAACTAGCCTCCCCTTTCTGCACTGCTTGTATATCTGGCTATGAACAAATCATACCATTGTCCATCTGCCCATCAGTACCAACTGTTCTTTCCCTGCCTACACATTCATGAGTACTCAGAGAAATCAAGGGATGCCATCGGTTATTATTGCTGCTATTTATAGATGTTATTTATGGTCATTTGTACTGATTTTATTGTTGTACAGATTTAAACTGTTAATGTATGGATGGAAATTAGATGCATACATCATGTTGTAGGATAGATGCCCAATAAATAAATAAATATGGGATATTGCAAGTTGACCACAAACATTTTGTGCCTGAACTTTCTTACATGGGCTTCCTCATAACTGTGTCCCCTCCTTTCATCTTCCAGATATCTGCTTTCTTTATGACTTATAAAAGAAGTGTTTCAGTTCTGATGAGGGTGGTGATGGAGGTGGTGGTGGACATAAATCACTTGCCTCTCTGTTCTGGCCTTGCTCATTCAGCCCAGTTGATTTGTTGCTTGTTCCTGGGAGGGTTTGGGTCTGATTGTAAATACTTATGTGCTTGGGCATTCTTGCATGGCTTTCCACCCAATGCTCTTACAAAAGACATTCTTTCCTTGTATGACAGAGAAGATATCACTGTGTGAGAATCTGTCCTGTTGTTTCTGTCCTGCAGGGTTGGGAAGCGGCTGGAAGATCGGTGGCTTGTCTTTCCAGTTCCAGCCTGGCTCTTTTTGCTTCCCTGCCTGAGTCTAAAGCCAAACACGTTTGTTTGTGTTAATTGGATGGATCACATTGATATGTTATCACACCTCTGCTTGGGAACTGTAGTTCGATCCAGTCAGTGCTGATCATGCAGCAATGTCAATAATGCTGCAAACCACAGAGGGACAAGAGCTATACAAGCACTCTAACGTAGTTGACTTTTAATGATGCATGACCTGCCTAATGATAACTGTAGGCAAACATTATCTGAGTAAGCCAGTAAATTGTCAGCCTGCATCAACATTGGCTACTTAGCAATCCACCATGCTGAATGGTTCCTCAGTGCAGACTAGTGATGCGTGTCTGGATATTTTCAGGCCCAATATATATCCAAAAAATAGACCCTATTCAGTATTTTCTGGATATATTCTTGTGTGTTCCCATTGCTTCAGGGTCCCCCCCCCCAGTGTGTTTTGCCCTCTCTAGTAGTCCCAAAGGGAGCAAAAAGCATGTGGAAAAGGGGGGAGGGACCCAAAGCAATAGGGACAAAAATGAGAACGCGGAAGAGCCCTAAGAAACTATTGTTTGGTGAGAGCCATGGGGTTTGGAAAGGGTCTGCTCATGACACTGACTGTCATGAAAGCAGAACTCACATGCTTTTCACCACCACCCCTCCAGGCAACTCTGAGGAAGGAGAGAACCAGCAGTTGCCTGTGCTACTGATTCAAATGGTGTGGGTGTTGGTACAGCAGCAGAAGCTTAAACCCATCTCAGGATTATGTTTAGACAAAGTAATGTCAGTTTAAGAAGCCTGATACGATAAAACAGACCTTATTGTTCTTACATAAAGGACATTTAAAAATTATAAATATGAAAACTTCAGTTTTCCATACGTACAAAGACGGGGGGGGGGGGAAATGATGTCATTAAAATATGTCCATTTCTTCTGGTATGCTTGTTTGCATTGCATAATGCTTTCTAATTAAAATACATCCATCATTTCTTCATTGTTATATATGAAAACTTTTTTCTAATTTAGAACTTAACATGTTACAGGACCCTAAACTTCAATTTAACTAGCTTATCACTAAATCCAGTTCTGGCTCCATCCCTCTACTCAGTGTCATCATAGAATGTATACATGCTTTCCCTTCCAAAAATAATCAAAAGGAAACAAGGGGGTATTACAATAAGAGTGATGGTGGACTCTAACTATAATAGGCCCAGGGCAATGGAGGCACTAGGCTGCGCCTCCCAGCCACCGATCAGCTGGCCAGTGGGGGGACTTACCAGTAGAATGAGGAAGGCCCAGGCCAAGTTGCCGGCATCACACATCATCATGTCAGCGACTTCTGAGCCATGCTCTGGTATTTGGGCAAAAACGCTATGGTAGAAGGTGGTTTTACCATAAGATTTTTGCCTTAATACCAGAGCATTGCTGGCAGTTGCTGGCATGATGATGTCACTTCTGGTGTGATGCTGGCGACATGGCCTGGGCCTTTCTCTTTCTCTTCTCCCATATATATATATGGGTTAAAAGTTATAACAAGGAACCACAGAATATCAACATTGTCAAGTAGGTGTTTACTGGTCTCATAACAATGCAGTTCCCAACACCTGTTCCTATATATACTGAAATACAGATTTTGAGACTCCATTTCATTAGAGTTTGATTGTTCCAGGTCAATATCTAAGATATTGGAGATCTTCTTTTACATGAAATAATAGATCAAATCCATCTTTAGTAAAATTCCATTAGGGAAGATGGATGATTTTGTCTCATGCAGTTAACGTAATAGTTGTGAAATATGCTCCGTTTCTCTAAATTTGTTCTTCAAGAACCTTATCCAAATCCCATTAAAGTCAATATGATAGTTTCCATTGATTGTAATAGGACTTGAATCAAGATCTCTGATCATCTTGGATATTGCTTGAGAGATGCCATAAAACCACGTGTGATTATGTCAAACAGGTATTTTTTTTCAAAAATCACAAGTCCTCCCCTAGAATTATGATCCTGGCTCAAAATAATTGCAGTTTTTTCTTATACCTCTTGCTTTGGTTATTTCTTTGTTGAGAAATAATGGTATAGATGTTCTTTAAAAGTTTACATATTTTTTTGTAGGAGCTATAAAAACCATCCCTCTGGATCAGACTTTCACAGTGAGTAGAACTCATTTTTACTGCATACACACTGCTTTTTGGCGTTGCTGATTTAAATGCGATTACTTACAAGCTATTTTTTTCCATTGTCACTGAGATTGCCATGTAAAACAATGTTGTGTGACTTCCATGGACTTACTTGATTGTGTTGGTGACATCATCAATAACAAGAAACAGATTAACTTATGGAACTCAATGCCACTGGCTGTATTAATTGCTACTGTTTTAGGTGTTGTTTTTTTTAAAAAAAGATTGGACAAATTAATTAAGAATAGTTCCTTCACTTATTATAGCCATGATTGCTAAATGGAACCTCCATGTGCAGAGCAGTATACCACTGCATAACAATTAAAACAAAGGCAGGGGCAGCTTTAGCCTTAATGTTTTGCATGAAGTCCTTCTGGGACCTCTGGTTAGTAACTGGTTACTGGAAGAGATGGACCTTGGTTCTAAACCTTACATATATCTCCCATGCCTGTGCCACTTTTGATATTGTTTCATATGTTTCTTTTTTTAAAAAATGTCTTCACTGTACCACATGCAACCCCTTGCAATGTGTATATAAAGGTGAACTAGAGCAATCTACCTTCTGTCCAATGCACCCTCTAAGCTGTGGAGTCTTGTGAGCAAAAATTCTACTTTGTGAGCTACTGGCATTAAAGTTGTGAGCAAGTGATTTGGCTACTGCATAAATTACTTTGCTCTGGAGCCATCCTTCCTGAGCTAAGACAAAAATCTGTGAGCCAGAGGCCAAAAAACTGTGAGCTAACTCACACTAATTCAGCTTAGAGGGAACACTGCTTCTGTCATGTATCATTGTCTCACTTACTTGTGCATTCTTCCTTTTCCCACTCCGTAGCAAATACTGTCCTCCTCTTTCAGCAGCTGAAAAGGTTTCCCCCCTTCCAGGCTACAATGCTACCAATGGCAATCCCCTCCCATTATCTTTGTATGGATCTCTTGCTGTTGTTGAATGAGTGTGGCTACCATAAGCAAAGTGCTAAGGGAGGACATTGCTTCCATTGCTCTAAAAATAGATTGGGGGGGATGGTACAAGTACCTAATTTTTACTTTTTGCATGCTTGTTTAGTCTCATAGGAGCATTTCAACTACATGTGATTTTGAAGTGCAGAATTTAATATTTTTGTATGCATTGGGGACTCTGGTGAGCTTTATTACTCTTTTTGAAGTTTATTGTTGATCTTTCATTTCCCATCCTGTTTCCTTGACATATTTACAATTACAAGATCTAATCAGAACACTGATTGCTACAGGTCAACAACAATATCATTAATTTAAAGTCCATGGAGTCTAAATGACATGTAAATATTGCGGTGGAAAACAAACTCTTTGGCGTGACCCACACCCACAAGTAAGTAACAATTAAGTGCTATGTTCTATTACTACTAGTTAATCTAAAAAAAATACCCCATTCAATTAAAATGCACATTGTGTCCAATTTAACAGTGGAGACCAGTGAGAATTCCAGGCGGAGAAAATAATAGAAAACCATTAAGTAACTTAAGCAACTGTAAAAAAATATTTTACAAAATTCATCAGTGAAAGTATTCACTTGTCTTCTCAGAGTGTTGCCCTGAACAAACCATTACATAGAGTATGTTATAGGGCAGTGTTAATTATATTGGCAAGTGGACCAATTATGGTAATGTATGTACAGCAGTACAAGATTAGAAAATGTAGGAGGCAGGATTAGGGTACCAGCAGGAATGTCAGAGAAAGATATGTGGGCCAGGGTAATGGACAGCACAGAGGCTAGGCCAGCCAGCCAGCCATGAGAACACAGTAGATCTGATGCAGATCAGAGGGCTTGTATCGAGGTATTACACAGCAGGCGTCTTCTATGATTAACAGTGCCATCCTAAACAGAGTTGCAACCTTTTAAGCCCACTGGCTTCAATAGACTTGGAAGGGTGAAGCTCTGCTTCGGATGGCACTGTTAATGACCTTGGATTTCCCAATGCATAAAAGCAACAATTACTTTCTTTGTATTCCTTGATGTACCTGAGCGTCTCATGACATAGCATGTATTTTCTCCTTGGACAACAGAGAACAAGAACTAACTGTAATGGAAATGCTGCTTGACAGAATGATTTGCTTACCCATAAAATCAAAATGATTTGCTTGCCCGCTTCTGGACTGTTCAGTTGCCTCCAGCTTCCTGTCCACCCCAGCCTAAAGCCAAGAAAAGGAAGTGGAATAAGTTTCAGCACCAGTCTCTTTTAATTCATTTCAGACTGCTCTGTTTGAATAACTTTTGGGTTGTCATAGGAGCCTATCAATATTACTGGTTATGGCTTACAGGGCCAGCATGGCGGAATGAAGTAAAAAATCAGTTCCCATATTTTCTCAGAATGGCTTGGTTCTTGCTTAGAATGTCAGAGCTGATGCTTCTTCTTTCTGAGCCTTCATGGGCTGTGAAATCAGCAGGTCTAAAAAGCATTCTCAGCACCACTGGCTCAGTACAGCTGAGACAAGTCATCTGTCTTCAGACAAACCTTGAAGGCTCACTTCTGCATTCAGCAGACAGAACGGAGTGACTACAAACCCCTTTGTGATTGTGCTATTAATGTCAACTCTGTCTCTGTTTTCAAATCCTTTCAAATACATAGTTCTGTCCCAGATGACAGAGCATTGGTCCACAAGAGAACACTTTAGTATTTTTTTAACCTACTTGCATAATGAATTAAACTGATATTGTGGTGCTGTTAGGAGGCACTGAATGGAAATAACCAACTAGGTGGGTAGCTTTGCCTCCATAGAGGAACAGAGGCTTCAAGATACCTGAGAAGATCACATGACAAGGCTGAAATGAATGGGAAAGGACAAAAAGAACTTGTTGTCTTCTAGTTGGGGGGGGGAGGGGGGCAGATACATATCTAGTATTTATCCAGGAGAACTCTCCTTAGGAAATGGCCTGTAAGTCCTGATGTCCAGGAGAAAAATATATATGAAAACCTTTGCTGAAAAAATATATTGAGGGTTTGGGGGGTCTGCTGAAGGTTTTGTTGAAAAAAGCTGCAGAATTTAAGTCTATTTCAACTCATCAAACTGTGAACATTCTTATAGCTTTGCTTCTTTTGCTGGAGAATCTGAAGCACTGGTAGCAAAAGGAGCTGAGTGAAGCAGCCAGGAGCTCAGAAAGATGCTGGGGCAATTAATTGAAGTATCCAGAATTGATGAGTGCTGTCAAGGGCCCACTATGAAGAAAGCTACCAAGGGAGCTTAATAAAGTGATTTGAAGAGATCAGGGATATTGCAAGATCTAAGAGAAATCGCCGGGAGCACTGGAAAACAATGGGAGAGCATGTGGAAGAGCAGAACGGAACTGCTGTGCTCAATTATGCATTCAGGAGTGATTAGGGTGCCAGAAGGATAACATAAACAGAGTAAATATCCCTCAATACTCACTAGTGAGGAAGGCAACTTGAACTCATGAAGATAAATCATAGAAGGCACAGGAAGGAGGTGTGGATCATACATTTTTACAGTTACTAAATATTTTTAAAGGGGGGCACCAATTCAATTTTGTTTTTGTTACAAAATAATTTGTCATTTTCAATGTTTGTCTTTAAAAGAGATATTTTTAACATTTGATTGATGATATCCAAGAGAGTAAAGCTTACATATGCAGCTGTGTATAGCATAATCAATGTACATGGAGTTCTACTGAGTTCCATAAGCAAACCCCCCCCCCAAAAAACCCACTGAGCTTTGCCTACAGGGAGCTGTCGATACATTGTAGGCAAGGGTTGAAAGACAGTGTATAATGCAAATCATAATGCAGGAGTTTGCAAATTGTCCTAGTGAGCAAAATACTAAAAGAACCACTGTGGCATAACATAGATCCAGTGTCTTGTGGTGTAGTGGTTAGGAACTGGGAGAGCAATGCTTAAACCTTCACTCTGCCATAAAGCTCCCTGAATAATCTTGGACCAGCTACTACTCTCAGCCTAAGTATCTTACATAGTTGTTGTGAGGTCAGAATTGTGGAGGGGGAATAATCAAGGTGGACAGATTCAATGATGACAAAAAAATAATAATAATAAGCACATGGACTGTTAACCCTAAATGTCATTAGATTACCAAGGGCTGACAACTGTTTAACCCATTCCATTGCACTGTATATAAAACAATAGGAAAGGCAGAAGAATCTTGAACAGTATGGAAAGAGAGGAAATGATTGCAGTTGTGGAAACTCACTTTCTTTAGATAGATATTATCCTACAAAATTTGTGGGGTCTATCTAGCAGTAGCCATATTGAGGAATAACCGGGTAAGTTTAAAATCTGAACCAGTGTGATACAGTCCTTAGAGCACAGGATTGGGATCAGGGAGACTTGGTTTCAAATCTCTACTTGGTTCGCCAGGAACTTTAGTGAGTGACCTTGAGCCAATCACTCTTTCTTAGATAAACAACCTGACATCACAGGTTGTTTTGAAGAGATAACATAGTTGGAGAGATCCACATATACCACCCTTAGGTCTTCTGAAGAAGGCAGGGGGAAATGTAAGACAGATAAAAGATTGTTTTAATAAACTTCTCTTACCATACACATTGTGGCCCCACAATAATTAATATGCTACTTCTGGTCCCTGTCAGCAGCTAGACTACAGGTAATACGTGTATATCTGAGGAATACAGAATGTTTCAAATGCTTTCCAGTCGTATTTCCTCATAACTAATCAAAGTCCTGCTTTCTAGTTACTGTTCTCTCAGAACAGTATTAGCTACAATTTAGGCTCTTCAGCAATTTCAGTGCTCCACTCTATCATCCTTGACAGAAATTGAAGGGCTACAGAATATGTGTGTGTGCGTGTGAGATGCTACAAATGAGAATCTCTTACTAGTCTTATTACATGAAAGGCAAGCTGGTAGGGTTTTTTCCTCCACTGAAAGGATTGGTCAGATATTGATATGATTAGACAATAGGGATGGCCATCCAGATATAAATCAAAATATAACCTAAATCATGCTTATTTCAAATAAATATAGTGAATCCAATTGCAATAATCATCAGTATTCAAAAATTATTTTAAAAAAATGAACTGGCAGCTATTCTAGTGCCCCAGTCTTTGCTTTCAGTTTCCTAGGCAGTAGGAAAGGATTGACTGAACAGATATGTGCCGGCTAAGGATGTCATCCACACAAAGCAACTTGTCAGTGTCCCTGTGGAATAGGATCATCCTGATGTATATTTTTGGGCACAGAATTTTCACTGGATAATGACAGGCCCTTAAGGTTTCCATGACTATCTTCATTGTCTGGGTTTGTATCAGCTAGACAAGGGCAAAGCTTGCAACATCTGTAAGGCAGGAAAGGAAGGGATAGACAAAGGGCTCCAGCTTTGATCCCCTGCCATCTCAGTGAAAATCTTGCCATGGAAAGCCAATATAGTATAGTAGTTAATGGCTTAGATCCTAGACTTCCCCACCCCACCCCATGCTTCTCTTTGGACTTTGGAGGTGGTCCTCTGCTATGATGCTCATTTCTCCTGGTACTAGACCCTTCCTCTTATGCTAGACCAATGTCTTTAAAGTGCCTAGCATGAAAGGAATGTGCCGTGCCATGGAGAAGAACCTCCACAACCACCAGAAAGAAGAGCATGTATTAAATCCATACTGTTTTGTGAAATCACTGATGACTTTTAGCCAGCCTGTCTCAGCCTAACCTGTCTCACGGATTTGCTGTTGTGACTATGAAAGATAGCCGTGTAAGCCTGAAGAGGACGGAGAGAATAAAAACACATAGACAGGGATAAACATGGTGCTTGCTATGCAGATGGGTGGGACAGAATTAGAGGCCCAAGATTTGTTTCCCTAGAATAGGCAGCTTGCCATTTTTGCATATCGAGGGAGCATAGGTGTAAACTACGGGGGGGCTCGAGGGCTCGAGCCACCCCCAAAATTTCCCGGGGGGGGGGCTCAGCCACCCCCGGGAAAATGGAGCGTCCAGGCCAGCTGGCTGGCTGGCTGCCGCCGCCACCACCGCCGCCTCTCCCCCTGCTCCGTTCCTCCCTCCATCCGTCCAGGAACCAGCTGGGCAAATGCCCAGCATGCTGGACGGAGGAACGGAGGCAGGAGCAGGTGGGGGGAGGCGGCAGGGATATCGAACTTGTGCCAACAGGCACGGGCTGCTGCCTTGTTTGCCCACCCGCCGGCTGCTGCCACTGGCACCTCCCCCCCCAGGACTGACCTGGCACGCTGGGCAGTTGCCCAGCTGGCCCCATGGAGGCAGGAGTGGCCAGGCTAGGCCAGTCTGGGGGGGTGGCGGGGATATGGTTCCAGCGCAAAGCGCGCAAAGTGCGCGCGCTCAAGAGCCCCCGCCCCCCCGATTTTAAAAGTCGACGCCTCTGGGAGGGAGGGTATAAACCCAGGCTTTGTCACTTTCCCCATCACTGGCAGTGGGACTGTTCCACAAGGAATTACAAAGGACACTACTTTGATTATACTATCTGGCATGCATGCAAGATTGAGGAAACTGGGAAAGGAATGGGGGAAGGGGGACAGGCAGCTCCCCATTCACAGGGGTACTCTTTGTATACAAAGATGTAGTGAGTGAACAACAGGAGCTATAATTCATTGCAATACTTGAAGCATTTTTATTCTAACTAGATTTCAGTACTAGAAATTAGTTGTGCTGAGAGAATGTTTAAGCAGTGAGATAAGGTGAGGGAGCATACCAGTTAATCTACCCTTGGCATGCAGTCCATTCTTATTTAAAAATAGTAGTACACAAGCTTTACGATTCTGAGAGGGGGGAAAGCGAGCTCATATATCAGTGAAACTTCTCTGCCCACTGTGCAAATGAGACATTTAATTGCTTCTAAAATGGGAACCTTTTCTCTTATCTCTATACAATTGGACAGAGAGAATCCCTTGGGAGAAGGGTAACACTCTAAGTACTTCATCCACATTGGGTGGAAAACAAACAGTAACCACTGGGATATATTTTATAGATGCTAACAAAAGTCCAGCTTCAGCCCCTTATGCCGTTGCCTACCATCCTCTTCCAAAAAGGGAAGACATCAAGGGTTTGATTGGACTGGGCTCCCAGGCCAATCAGGGCTCAGGGGCAAGCAGGACATAGAGGCCTGCCCCTCCCTTCCCACGGCACTTGCCATTTGGAGCATCGACAAATCTGGTTACAAGGATCACATAATAAGTGATATGGAGAGCCTGCTGGTAGTCAGAGTAGACAATACTGACCTTGATAGACCAATGCTCTGGCTCAGCGTAAGGCAGATTTATTTTTGTGACTCTCCGCAGTATTTTTAGAGGGGAAATAGTTGTAATAACTATAATTAAAAACAGAAATAAAGTAGTAAAGAGCAACGAGGCTGAAAATGACTGGAAAACAATTTATTTGGGTGTCGATATTTCAGCCTCCAAAAGTCAAAACTAAATATTGTTTAGAGTAGTAAAAGAAGAGGAAAAGGAAAGGAATATATTTTCCATAACCAAAGGCAGCAATTAATCTCAATAAATTGGACCTGAAAACTTGAATAGTGTCCTCTTCTTTCTTTCTTTCTTTCTTTCTTTCTTTCTTTCTTTCTTTCTTTCTTTCTTTCTTTCTTTCTGGGCTGCCTTTTTTGAGTCTTTCAACATATAACACATTCCTTTGTGTGTTAATTGGCTTTATTATAATTAGCATTTGAAAATTTCTAATTTTCTCTCTCATCTGCAAAATGTCACTCATTTTCTCCTGTATCACATCCTGTAATTAAATTTCCATGGTATCTAATTTTACTTGTTTATCTTCTCTCAAATGTTGCCTCTTTACCAAAAGTATTGAAGAGTTCTATGTTGTCAAAAACCGCATCATTTTAAACTTAGTAGTAAGTAAAAGAAAGACTGTGATTGTAATCAGGATTTTCTAGAAATGGCAGGTACCACAAATTAACATAGATGATTATTTTATGTTGCTATCCAAGAACCAAAGTAAAGAGATGTGTGAACAGGTTTTGACAGTTCAATTTTTTAAAATTATTTTTTTTTTTTTAGTGAAAAGCAACCTTGCAATGTGGTGGTGCTGGTGATGGTAGGGAAAAAGCTGTTTAGCCCTGTGGAGACAGAAGAATGCAGGATACCTTGATTAATACTCAGTGAGTCCCTGATCATAGAGAAAACTTTTATTTCCTGGGAACGAAGCAATAAAGTCCTCAGAGTTTATTGAGACAAATAGGCAGTATAGCAATGACTATTTGCCCATCTGCCAGGAAGAGACAAGACAGATACCTATTTGGATATCCTGAAGGTGTCCAGTATGCTACTGGGGAAGAGCAGAGGGCAAGTACAAGTAACCCCAGAAAGAGTGAAGAGGCTGGGTCAAAGCCGAAATGATGCCCAGCTGTGGGTGTGTCTGATGGTGAAAGGAAAGTCCGATGCGGCAAAGATTAGCCTGTCTTGACTGGGAGGGTGGGATAAAAATTAAATAATAATAAAATAATAATAATCATGAATGTTCTATGTAGCTTGACCCACTGGTTGGTGTATTTTCCATTTTGATTTTTTGAAGTCCTTTCAGTTCTTAAGTGGCAAGTTCTGTAGCTTAGCTAAAAGCACTGGAAGCAAATTATATTTTTGTCTCAAAGTTCTCGGTGTAATGCTTGAGACTTTCCTCAGTCTGTGGTTGATCACATGTTGGTAACTTGATCGTTGTTTCACTATAGTCCATTGCAAAAACTCAATACATGTCACTTTGAACAAAGTAGCATATAACATTTCTTTAGAGAAATGAAAGATTTTAATCTTTACCCAGTGATATAGTTGGACTGTAAAATTTTCTCTCTCTTCAGTTATATCAATCTTGAGAACAAAGGTAATGCCACTTGACTGACAACAATGTTCAGTTTGCCTTTGCTGGGATCCAAAGATCCAAATGTTGCTTGGGCTTGTCTCAAAGGTTTGTGCTAGCCTTGTTTGACCATTTTCTTTGAACTACTGTCTCTTCCTACCATGCCATATCACCAGCTTTCTTTTTTAATTCCTTTGATTTCCAAAGCAACTCACCATGCTCCAGTTTAAAGGAAACAAGCCCAGGGGCCCCTTGAGTTTACAGACCTGCTTACAAGATTCTTTGCATTCTTGCTCGCGGCTAAAAGACAATACTATAAGGCACTGTTGCATGTTGCACAGTAGTTAGAGTTATTCTGTTAGTTTCAGAGGATAGCCATGTTGGTCTGCAGTAGGACAGCTAGATTTGAGTCCAGACCAACAAGATTTTGGGGGTATGAGTTTTTGAGTCTCAGATCTGACAAAGTGAGCTTTGACTCTTAAAAGTGAATACCTCAAAAATCTTGTTGGTCTCTAAGGTGCTACTGGGCTTGAATGTAGATATTTTATTGTCAGTGAATCCAATGTCAGTGAATGCCCTTGGTGCACACATCAGCCCTTTTCAGATATTCAAACAAGGAAGAATGAACATGCATTGGGGAACAGGATTATAGTGGTATGTTCTATGCTCAACCTACACATGTTTGTTGGAATGTACATATGGAGTCTATGTATTTATGTATATGCACATAGGGCTTTCTTTATGTAATCAAGAACTTTTGTTTATTTGTTTTCATATGCACACATACCTATACATGTATAGGCTTTGTATCAAGAGTCTCCAGATTTGTTGAACCTGTGTGGGGACATTAGGAATTTCAAAAAGGGTAGTGGGCACCACCACAATGGCAAATTGTTGGGAAGCTCCAAGCCAAAAGTCCTCCTAAAAGGGAGGCAGTTGCTTCCAAGTTGGTCTAGATGCAAAGGGGATACCTTCTGGTCTTTTATCAAGCATTTCTTGCATTGAGAAGGCAAAGAAAAGTTGAGATTAGTTCTTCACTTTGGGAAGAGACACTGTTTTATTTCGATTTCCAAGACAGGGTAAGTTTTGTTCTCTTTATGGCTGTAAGGAAAGGTTACCAAACCCGGGGGTATATGAATGCCTGTGTCTGTGGTCATGCTAAGGATGCATGGTGTTGATGCTCCAGCACCAGTGTGAGATCAGTGCTTTGCTAGTCAGTCATATAGTAATGAATAATACAAAGCTGTTTCTTGTTCCATCTAAGACCATTTGGGTTTTATCCCAAGAAGCAAACAAGTGTCAACAGGTGCCACATCATTGCTCTATACTTCCATTCAATTGTGTTAGAAATTACCAGTCAGCTTTTCTTTTCTCCTAGAAGTAGATGCATGTATTTTGAAATATGCACAGACAGTTGTGCTGGGATGTGTCAAGATCATCAGCACGGGACTGATGGTGCAAAAACTCTACATAAAGGATAGATCTCTGGTGCATGGTGGTAGCAAAGTACTTAGAACAATCATGCACGAGTAAACATCCATTCTTTCGAAGGACCACACTATTAGGCAGTTCAGTGCAAACTAGCTTACAGTTCTTTATATTGACAGCTCATTTTTATGGAAAACATGTATTTTTGTCTACATACAAGGCTGTCTGTATTAAGCATGAAACTGTTAAGTGGAGTAGACAGTTTGCTTTAGGTTTTATTATCAGTTTTTGTACTCTTGAATGAGCTCTAATAAAAAATGTAAGCCAGGCATTCTTGGCTGAGAAAAAGAAGACAAAGAAGTAAAGATGCATCCAAGTATAATACAAGCAGCCACCTGTACCACCTACATTTTCAAATATCCAGGTTTATTAGGAATAGTGGGATAACAAAACTTACCATGGTTTTAGATGCTGAACAAATAAGCCAGTATAGAAGTCTATTTATTTGTTTAAAATATCTTATACCAATATCTTAGATTTAAAGATTATTGAGACAGCTTCCAAAAATTAACAATACAAAACAATAAAACAAAACAAAAACGTTTGGTGGAAGCAGTAATAAAAGTAGCAGCATTCTAGAGAATCTAAAGATCAGTGCAATAAAACTAGCGGTAGTAAGCATAAAAGCAACAGTGGAGCTGCTCTGTTACCCACCCCAACAGCCTCTTAAAACAGAAAAAGAGAGAAAGGCCTTTGTTTGGTATATAAAGCTACCATCAGATGATTAGCTGTGTGATGGCAGTACAAAGGAGTAATTGAAGTACCATCACACAGAGATTTTGGGGGCACATGGAAGAGTACCCCTGAGGAAGATCTGAATTGATAGGCAGGTTTGCATTGGAGCAGGCTGTTGCTTCTTTCTAGCTAACGGAGCCAATTTCTTGGATCTTCTGATCTATCAACATTTGTGGGGATAGTGATATCATAATTCACACCATGTGCTAAAAGAATCATGTAAAATGTTCCAGTTCTAAACCACATGCCCCTACTTAATGTATTTCATTTTAAAAGATGGCTCCCATTGCAACAAAGAAGTAATTATTAAACATATCTCCATAATCCATTTCACTTTTATCTCAGAAGTGTATTACCAGGGAATGTGACAAAGCTGCTTCTACTCTTCCAGGGTTTCCCAGGAAAAAAAATGTTTTGAATTTGCAATAGGCCTAGCATAGTTTTCTAAAACTTTCCTTCTGTGGCAGACTGATGAGAAGGCATTGGTTGTTTATGTGGAAAAGCTGTTCCTGGGGATTCTGAATCATTTCATTGGAGACGTATTTTGGGGCAGAAAATAAATCACAGAATGCAAATGTTTATTATTATGTATGTGCTTTATTAATTATTCAAGATGCTTAGAGCTTGGGTAAGTGTTTGATGAATTGGAATACATACATATAAATGACCAGATTTTTTTTTCTTGAGCAGTAGATTCAGTAGCAGACAGCAGGCAGATCTAGCACTTCATTGCCTGTTCTTCAGAAAGGAGTCTTTATCTCTCGTTGTGTTATGTGTATGGTAGGATGCCCCTTGCAAAGCACACAAATTTACTCTGAGATTGAAAATATGCATACTCTGGGGATGAAATTATAAATATTTGTAACAGTAAAAGTGATTTTGTGTTAGGAGTGGAAGTTATATGCAGTATGCAGATACAGGCAAGGATAATGCCCAGTCTCATTTTGTAGCAGGAGCTCCTTTGCATATTAGGCCACACACCCCTAATGTAGCCAATCCTCCAAGAGCTTACAGAGCTCTTCTTACAGGGGCTACTGTAAGCTCTTAAAGGATTGGCTACATCAGGGGTGTGGCCTAATATGCAGAGGAGCTCCTGCTACAAAATGAGCCCTGGGTAATGCTGAAATAAAAAATTACATAATTCAGTACCCTTTGGTATTTTTAAAGAGGGAGAGTTGATTTTTACTACATCACTGTGGATTTTTTTGAAGAGTTTGGAAATTCACGAGAAAGCATGAAATACATTTCCTTCAGATTAGTTACTTTATAGAAGCTTGTTAAAGTCTTAGAAGCCTAAGAAACAGAAGGCATAAACAGAGCTATTGATGGCTGCTACAGCCCCTGTCAATCATAATGATGACTTCCCTTTTTTATATATAGTTTTTATTGAAGAATTTAACAGAATTACAAAGTATTCATAATCAATGTCTCTAGGTGGAGTACAGAAGTAAATTAGAGAGAACATTGGTGCCAAAGTACGTCAAAGCTGAAAACACTAAAAAACTATATAACATAGTGCAAAACATCTCATATGGTGGCAATAACACAATAAAAACGTAACCTTACAGGCAAATACTATGCCAGTGTTTTGGAGACACCTATAGACATTAGTTTAAAACTTAGTCAAATAAGGTCTCAGGATGAAGCTTCAAAAGTAGAACATTGATCTCTATAAAGGGTTTGCAGGAATTATATTGGATTCTACCATATAGGTAATGAGGGGATACCAGTATGCTATAATTTTTTTCTGCAAATTTGCTGGAGAAAAGATTGAGTGTGTTGTGATATTTTAGAAATAATGAAATGATCCAAAAATTCGGTTTTGCCAGGACTGGATCATGGGTGGGGACTTGTCTAGCCAGGCTGCAGTAATGGTATTTCTAGCTATAGCTAGCAAAGTATGAATTAGGGTATTCTTACCCTTATTACCATGTGGATCTGACCAAGTGTTTAAGAATAGTGTTTCTGGTAGAAAAAGCAACGTATATTTGTAATCAAGGAGATTTGGTGAGATTTTTGAGACCAAAATGATTGTATATGCCAGCACCTCCACTAGCAGTGGAAAAAGTCGGCTTTATGTCCACAGTTCTTTTTGCACAGGGGATCCACATCCTCTCTGAAATGGTGAAGGGTTGCAGGTGGTATGTACCATCTCATGAGGAGTTTGATGGTCTGGAAGCGTATATTAAAAATTGATGAGGAGAGATTGGGAGAGGTCCATATGCATTCCCAGTCGTCTTCTGTCAGTTGGTTTTCACAGTCCTGTTGCCATAGACGTTGGTATTTTAATGGTTTGTCATCGTCTAACACATTCATAAGTTTGTATATTTTGGACAATAAGCCTAGGGACGAGGAGTCCAATGTCTTTAAGAGTTGTTCAAATCCCATCTGTGGTCTTTTAAATGTTTCAAGAAGTTGAGGCAATTCTATCATATGCTTCAGTTGTAGGTACTGGAACCAGGGGTCATTTTGTAAAAAAAAGAGGAGCTCATTAGCATTATTTATTTATTTATTTATTTTACATTTTTACCCCACCCTCCCCAGAAGTGGGCTCAGGACAGCTTACAATGTGGCACACAGTGCCAAGTCAGGATAAAACCATTAAAAACAATTTAAAACAACATAATAATAATATAACCCATTAGCATAACTTATTTGCATATGCCACACCCCCTGACATCACCGGAAGTGTGTCAGATGGCAACATCCACCACTCAGGCTCCACCCCAAAAATCTCCAGGTACTTCCCAACTCAGAGCTGGGAAGTATTTCCCGACTCAGAGCCAGCTTTACACTTTGACTAAAGACACCTTAGGTTTCCTTTGCTCTTGCAGGGAAGCTACCCTACAACAAGCATGAAAATACAGATCATTAGCATGCTTTTTTCCACAGTGCATCACCATATGTGCCCACTCCTAGGCTTGTTACTCCCGGAATGGCGTTCCTGTGAGGTCCTGCTAAAAATGACTCCTGACTAGAACCACATTATTTTTTGTCTTACTTTTACTTTCAATTGTACTTTCTCTAGGAATTTTTTGTTATGGAGCTGGTTAGCGATTTGTGTGATTCCTGCATCTCACCATGGGTAAAATAGAGTGTTGTCACATCCAGGTCCAAACCAGTTTTTAGGAGGACTGAATGGAGATGGGGGTGGGGGCTAACCTATCTTTGTATTTGTACCAGATCTTGAGAGCAGTTGTCAGGTATCTGTTTTCTTGTTCATTTAGAAATTTGGCCAAAGACAGATTCCAGAAGGCATCTGATAAAGTGTGAGGAAGTAGATAGTGGCTTTCAATTTGCACCCATTCAAGTTGAGGTGAGGAAAGACCACATAGCAACGCAGCCACGTTGGAAGCCTTGTAGTAACTACTGAGACTGGGTAGGTCCATACCACCCTTTCTGGAAGTCCTTCGCAGTGTGTTGAAATTGATTTTGGGTTTCTTATATGCCCATAGAAATTGATTTATACTTTTTTGCCACTGTTTAAGAGCTTGCTTAGAGATTGCTATTGGGAGTTTTTGAAACAGGAAGAGGTATTTTGGAGGAATAAAACTCTTTATAAGAGTAAACCTGTCTTGCCAATTAGGGCCTAGGAATTCCAGTGTAACATTTGTGCTTTAGTTTCTGTGTATATCTGTTTGAAGATTTGGTTGTGTAGTTTGGAGAAGTCCATCAGGATGTTAATGCCCAGATGGCACCAAGATGTTGAGGTCCAGTTGAAGGAGAATCCTGACTTCAGCTGTTTTCTCGTGGAATGTTCTAGTGTGAGAGGATATATTTCTGACTTAAGTTGGCTAAACTTAAGTCCAGATATTTGTGTAAAGTTTGAGGTGATGTACTGCACATTGCAGATGACGAGGAGCAGATCATTAAGATACAGTGTGAGGTCATCAGCAAAGAGTCTGACCTTGTGTGCTTGAGGTCCTATGGTGATGCCTTTAGTGGTAGGGTTCTTCCACATCTCCTCAGCTAAGGGCTCAATGGCTAAAACGAATAGCAGTAGAGATAGGGGGCAACCTTGTCTTGTTCCCGAAGTAAGTGATTTTTTTGGGAGAGACTTCCATTGGCTCTTATTTGTGCCATTGGGTCTTGGTAGATTGCTTGAATAGCATTCTGAAAATTGGTCCCAAAGCCATTGCGCTTAGCACAGCTTAGCCACAGCTTAGCCTCCAAGTTGGAGAAAATCTCCTTTATTATCATTATCATTTATCAAATTTATATCCCTCTTCCTCTCCCCTGAACAGGACTCAGGGTGGCTAACAGCATATAAAATACACCCAATAAAAACAATAGGGAAGAAACAATAAATAAACTCTTAAAATATAAAATGATTAAAAGTTTATCCCCTTTAAAATATGTCCACTATCAAGCAGGGTAGGATAAGTGGATGGTGAACACACAGCTGAAGTATACCAGCTGCCTGGTGGATCACAGTCACCCAAAGGCTGCCCCCAAAAGAGCAGCCTTGCATGACCTGCAGAACCTAGAGAGGTCTTGCAAGGCACACACTTCTTCAGGCAACTGGTACCACAGGATGGTGACCACTACTGAGAAGGCACTCACTCTTGCTGACACAAGGCAGACAGTTCATGGACCGGGGACTTTCAATAAATGTCAAGATGAAGATAGGAGAAAATGTGGAAGATCATGCCAGGAGAGGGTCTGCAGCCACCTTAGATGAAAAGAAGGCTTCACACTTGAGCCCAAAGAAAATGCCTATTCCTTTATGAACACACCCAGCTGCTACAATCATATTCCAAGGCTCTGCTTTGGGTGCCCCCCATCTGAGATTAGGTGGGGTGGCAACCCAGGAAACAGCCTTCTCGGTTGTAGCACCAAAACTCTGGAATAAAGATGGTGGTTCAATGGGGTTCATGGTTTGTTTGATTAAATGAACAATGAATTTACACAAACTTTGTTCCCTAAACTAGTTCATGGTTTGTTCATATAAAGTACTAGGTTCTTGATGCCATGGATGAGTGAGACAGCTTAGTGATCAGCTCTTAGGTTTATTGGGTTACTGCAAGCATGGCTTAACCGGCCAAAAGGCCAACTATATACACCCCTGGACCCACTCCTGGTCCCACCTATAGCCCTATTGGGGGGTTTGAATTTCCTGCCTAGATCTTGTTGGCGGGTTCCACGGATCCTAGGATCCTTGGCCCCATTGTCCTAGGTGCCAAGCTCAGGTCAGTTATTGCTGGCACCATGCAGTGGTCAGTGGACACAACAGCAGTTCATGAGTTCGGGAGGTGGTAGAACACCCCCCCCCAAGTGAGCCCAAAGGCATTCAAATGCTGTCAGAGCACACCACCAACCTGTACCCCCATTCAAGTGAACTCTGAAGGGATTTAAATGGCTTTGGAGCTTACGTCTGGGTCAGGCCTCCCAACTGGAAGTGAGCCCCAAAGGCATTTAAATGCCTTCGGAGCTCACTTCCTAGTCAGGTCGGCCAGACTGAGCTCTGAGAGTGAGCTCTGAAGGCCTTCATAGGCCTTCGGAGCTCACTCTCAGAGCTCAGTTGAGTCAGGCAGCCTGATTTGACTGAGCTCCCAGAGTGAGCTCTCAGGGCTTTTATAGGTCTTCAGAGCCCACTTCGAGGTGGGACCTGCCCATATAAGGCCTATAAAAGCCTTCAGAGCCCACTCTGGGAGCTCAGTTGAGTCAGGCTGCCTGAATGGACTGAGCTCCCAGAGTGAGCCCCAAAGCTCATTCTCAGAGCTCAGTTGGGCTGGCCTGACCTGGAGGTGGGATTTGAAGGCATATAAATACCTTCAGAGCTCACTTCTGGTCAGGCAGCCCAACCCTGAAGTAAGCTCCAAAGGCATTTAAATGCCTTCAGAGCCCACCTCCAGGTTAGGCCATGGGCTGGTGGTGGGATCTGACAGCACTTAAATGCCTTTGGGGTTCACTTCCAAGTGGACCACCAGACCTGCAAGTAAGTTCTGAAGGTATTTAAATGCTTTTGGAGCCCAAAAACGTGTCTCCCATAAACCTCACAAACATGGGTGGATCATGGGAGACACATTCTCCCTAACCCCTGGTTTGCAAACCACAAAGCAGCCTGGTTTGTGTTTGAACCAATGTTCGTTTGGGGGTTCATGCCCATCCCTATTCTGGAACTTTTCCCCCAGAGAGACTTGTGTGTCCCCATTTACTGCTGTCTTCCACCAGCAGGTGAAAACTTTTCTGTTTGTTTCTGGCATTCCCTCAGTGATCCCACCTTTCTGCCATATGTCTTAATTGTTATTTTATGTGTGTATATTTTATTGTACTGTATGTGCATTTTAACTTGGTTTTGTTTTAATGATAGGTTTTTGTTTTCGAAGATGTGTTTTTATTATGTATGTTCTTAATATGTTAGCCACTTTAGTGGTCTTGATCAGGGCAGAAAAGAGGGGTATAAATTTTCTAACAATGTCAACAACAATAATTATAATTACAACTTACGTCACTTATGAAGTGGTAGTGCAGGTATAGGATTCACCCCACTATGCTTGAATTTTTTTAACACTTATACATTTCTCATTATCATATGAATATCCTTTGGTTGTTCAACCAGGGGGGTAGCTGGTGTTAGAAAGTATCCTTGAACTAGATGGGAGATACTCCTCTTCAAGGAAGTACCATGGCCCAGTGTTACAACACAAATTTTATCTGTTGAAGACCCCAGGTTCAATCTCCAGCCAAAGTATCCCAGGCGGCTACTGAGAAAACAAATGCTAGCCAGAGAAGATAATTCTTTGTTTATTTATTTATACTTATTTATAATTCATATTTATATCCCGCCTTGCCAGGCAAGCTGGCTCAAGGTGGCTAACACAGTGTTAGCTGGACCAGTGGTTTAACATAATATAAGGCCATTTCATATGTCCATAAATGCAGCCAGAAAGCTGGAGAAAGAAAACTTGTGCTTACAGGTTTTTAGGTAATGGTAATTTTAGGCAGATATTGTAAGTCAGGTTTTTTGAAACTCTTTGAAAGAATGCATGAGAGAAAATGACTGCTTCCCAATAGAACGTTTTCATTAGATTTGTTACCTGACACCTTTGGAAAAGACTACAAGACAGAGAATGAGAGAAAGAAAAGCTAACTTTTGGACTGAGAGTCAAAGAATCATTTTAAAAAAACAAAAATCAAAGCTCCCTTTCTTCTGTTCAAGGCATAGTGAAAATAAAATAGCTAAAGGCAGGGGAGAAATGGCAGGGGAAGGGCCCCATAAGAGCATTTTGAAGTTATTTCCTTGAATGTCTTGTGGTTTGCAAGAGCAGCTACTAGGAGACTAAATTAACCCCCACACGCACACATACACATACCCATGTGAAGTTCATTTTCTTTTTCTTAACATTTGTAGACTTGCTAAGTTTTCCCAAGGTATGCCTTCAGATGGGATTACTCGGGCTTTTGTAACATCAACTACTCATAATTTACCAATAAAAGCAAGTATGTAGTCATCTGCAGTCACCAAGATAAATATAAATAAAATTATCTAAAGGCTTTTACAGTTGGGTTACAAAGTGCTTATATAAAAAAAGTTATCATGGCACTTGCTTATATGGATTTGGCAATGTGTAAACAGCTGCACATTTACTTAAAAATATACCTGACACCTCCAATAACTAAAAGGATTTGGGGATTGTTCCAGATTAGATACATGAGCATGATATTTTTATACACTTCATACATCTAGATGTCAGCAAATTCTTTATCGCAAAGGGTTCCAGAACAGGAAAATCTAGACTAACGTACAGGGATGGGCACAAACTGGAAAAATGTTGTTCGTGTCGGTTTATGGTTTGTGCCCGAACCACGAACTGAACTTTGTGTTAGTCATGGTTTGTGGCCCTGCAAACCTCATTGAAAGGGACTGCAGTCCCTTTCAATGGGGTTTGCAGAAAGCCCAAAAAACAGTTGAATGTTTTCACTCAGCTGTTTCCCTTTCTTGAGCAGTCCCTTTAAAGGGACTGCACAAGAAAGTCTGAAAAACAGCTGAGCTATTTTTGCAGGCTTTTGTAGGGAACAGAAAGCAGGGGTTTAAAATGACTCAGAGTCCCTTTAAACCCCTTCTTTTGGCTCTATCCACAAACCACCATGAACTGCTTTAAAAGTTTGTGGAAGTTCATAAGGGTTGACTTGTCACAAACTTCAGTTTATGAATTATGGACAGGGCTTCATGGGTTTTTTGCTCCATGAATATTGATGCTGTTATGTTTAGCAATAAGTTGAATTTCAATAGGAATCATAGTGGTAACAAATATACATTAACAAAGATACCCATTGTGTAACCTGACTGCTTTTTGGTGGGGAGCTCAGAAAAAGAAAACAATTTGACTTTTAGAATTTGCAAGAACCAACAGCCTCTTCAGACCTTGTGGATCTTCATGTTCCTATGTATTCCATGTGTATCAAGAAGGGCAAGAAGAAATTAACATAAACAGATTTGTCCCACTTAAGAAACACACAGGAGAACTGTCTTTTCCAGTCCTTCCCTACAGCTCTACCATTTATTTTGGCAGTTGCTTTAAACACTGTATGAAATGTTATGATAAACAGAGAAATGCATTAAAATAGATTTTCAAAGAATGCAAAAATAAATAGCACACTGATTGTGTAAACAGGTGGAACTCTGGATATTTTTAAAGAGTGAATTCACACATATGTTCACCACACAGTAACTGCAAACAATATTCAGTAATGAATTTGCATTTGCTACCATTCAAACTCCACAGCAGAATTGTAGGATCTCTTCCCATCACCTCAGACATAATTCCTTCCAATGAATGCAGCTCACACATTCATCTGCAAGTCTAATTATAATGCTCCTGGTCCAAGACACAATTTGTAAGAAAATTAGAAAATGTTGACATGTTGGAAACAAATGGTCCTCAGCAATTGGCAACTCCACATGCTGGTACAGGGGAGCATGAGTGAAGCCCTGCCTGCCAAAACCTGCCGGGCCACATTATAAAACATATAGTGTGGGCCACTCCATCCCTACGGTCATACAGACACCCTCATGCTGCAAGGCCAAATATTCCAACATGTCCTGGTGGGCAAACACACTAAAGATGTTGCTTAACAATCAGACCTACAGAGAAGCCCTAGTTGCAGGGTTGGCATTAGCATATCCTCAGGTGGGGCAGCTGCTGGAGCCCAGAGCTTATGGCAGGGCTTTCTGCAGCCAACCCCAACAACATGCCATTTCCCCACCGGCTCACTTGTGAGTGCTTCTCCATCCATGTGTCCAGTGCCATCAGGGAAAGGGCTGTGGGCAGTGCAGATGGCTGTGAGCATGGGCAGCAGGAAGACTTCTGAGCAGGACAGGGTAGAAAGTGAGAAATCTGGATAAGTGGGAGGGAAAGAGGCCCCAGGGAATTCTCTGCTGAATGCCCCACAAAACCTGGAACTAGCCCTGCCAAGTTGAAAATATGTGCTTCAAGTTAGAATGAAGGCATACATTAAGATGATGTGAGAAACAAATGCATTGTAAGAAATAAGTAAGCTTAAAGCATATAGTCACATCTATGTGCTAGCTTCCAAGTCTTAGGATATAGTATGAAGGCTCATGGTTATATAACGTTTGCTGAAAGTGGATCCTGTCTATATATTTACTTCATTTATAACCCACCTTTGTCCTCAGTGGAGACCCAAACAGACTTATATTATTCTCCTCTTCTCCATTTTATCCATGTTTGGTCAGTGTCTAGGTAGGAGAGCACCTGGGGTCTCTATGCGTACAACCTTGAGGACAATGATAGAAGAATAATGGCATAGACCATTCCTTCCTTCCTTCCTTCCTTCCTTCCTTCCTTCCTTAATTTAAACTAAGGATTTACATTCCCTCCCACTATCAGATTCCCAGACCAGAAACAATGTAAAATCTAAAATTATTGATACAATGATTTCAAACAAGTCAGTAGCCATAAAATCAGTGGAACAGAGTAGAATAATGCTTTCTTTCAAGGTAGCAAATTCTTTTCAATATTTTTAATGTATAGAATAACTGTTTATATTAAATGGGAAATGTCCATTGTCATGGTCCCTTGAAAAATAAGGGGTGGTCAATGAATGGGTCTTTGACAAAGTGTTCCAGTTTCCTGTTTGTTGCTCACCTATCTTCAACTGAGATACACACACACACAAAGGCAAATTCCATTCTAGGGATCATCTTGAAAGAAATTAAAACTGCCATTTAAAAAAGGCAATTATATCTCTGGTGTGGACATGTTTGGAATACTATAAATTGCTTGGTAGTGCATATCAAAAAGGTTAGTGAAGAAGCGTAGAAAAGGGCAAGATGATAATGGGTCTGGAGCACGTGTACCATATGAAGCAAGGCTAAAGCTGCTGGGGCTTTTTTTAATGTGACTTAAAGGGTGACATGATAGAGATCTATAAAATTATATGTGGGTTTGAGGAAGTGAATAGAAATATACTTCCTTTCCCATAATACTAAAGCTTGGAGTCACCCTATGAATCTAATTGGCCATGGATGCAAGACAGACAACTGGATGTCCTACAATGTGTAGCTCACTTGGGGAGTGGTGGTCACTAGTTTAGATGAATTTTAAAAGGTAGGAGTTGGATGGGTTTATGGAGGTTATTAACTATGATAGAAAATAACACTCTGGGTTTACTAAACCTCTGAATCCCAGAGCCAGGAGGCAACATCAGGGGAAGGTCTTGGCCTCTATGTCCTATTGTTGGCCCTCCAGAGGAGACAGGATGCTGGACTAGATGGTCCATTGGTCTGATCCAGCAGGGTTCTTCTTATGGGATCAGAAGCAGAATTTCTCTTACTGTCAGCAGCCGAAAAGCAGAATGTAGGTGAGAGTTGCTGCCTGTGGGCCTTGTTTGTGGGCTTGCCACAGCTGGAAACAGGATGCTGGAATGATACTGCCATCCTAAAGTCAAATTAAACTCTTCTAAATCATTTGAATTCAATGGTCTTCGATTGGTGTAACTCTGTTTAGGACTGTGTTGTAGATGAACCACTGGTCTGATCTAGCATGGCTACTGTACCTCCATGCATGATCACACACAGAACTGAAAGAATTTTGAAATCTCATTCTGACCAAGCTGTCAATCTTTGAGTTGCAAATGACAACAATAATAACCCTAGTTAATGCACATCTGGCATTATGAGAACAATCCTAATGATGTCTACTTAGAATCCTACTCAGGTTTGTTCAGTGATGCTTATTCCTAAAACAGTGTTTTGAGGATTTACTAGGAAGCCTCTGAATTGCCTCTTCTGTCCCTATAAGAACATATCCTACTTCTTGATATTTCTGTGCTTGCTCCTTGTTGACATTAATTTCAAATTCTAGGCCTGTTCTCAGGTTTATTTATTTTGTATTTATTTTTCGTACTAGTACCCCACCCTCCCTGCAAGTGGGCTCAGGGCGGTTTACATTGTGGCACACAGTGTCAAGTCAGCACAAAACATTTAAAAACATTAAAAGGTTCAACAACAAATCACAAATTTACAATTAAAGTGCTCTTTTAGGTTCCTTACCACCTTCTGCTCCTGATTATAGGAAGATTCAGTTGATAATTTTACCACCAGGATATGATTTTTGGCAACCACCTTGAGATATTGATCTATGTGAAACTCAGGTATGTGAATCTGTTTTGGGTTAGTTTCAATAAGGCAAGACCATACTGCTTGCTGTATAATCTCAGCCTCAAGTGGATTCATTTGTTTAATTGCAGGTAATTGGAAATATGCCCTTGGTTACCATCAGTGTTCTGGACACTTTCTTAGATTCGTCTTTTTAAAACTCCTGTCACAATAACTTTATAGATGTTTTCAGTGTTGAATGGCATTTTATTTTCCCAGCCCTGACACATCAATTAGTTCAGTGATCCTCTCTTACTTACCAGGGGAGATGCTTCGGGCACCTGACAGTTAAATGGAGATGTTTTGGAATCTTTCATTAAGCTGGTAGAGGTCATACAGTCTTTGTGTTTCATTGATAATTGCCCTATCGTGTTTATCACATCATTTCTTCTCTACAATAGTTGTTCCTCACCTGACTATAACAATGGGCTGTCTATTCTACTGCTAAGAGAAATGTCTTAGGCATACTTCAGTGGTTCAGACATTATGTCTGCAAACTTTTCAACCATCTGCTTTCTCATGGTGTGGGGGGTACCTCTTGGCTAAATGTCAGAAAAACAAAGCCTCCTTTACACAGTCATCACAAGAGTTTCTTCAGCCTCAGTTGCTTTTTAAGCTACCATCTTGTATATTCAGTGCATATACACATGTATTTTAATCAAGGATTGTCCTTAATATCTGCAAAATTGTCATCTGTGTTGTGTTTTTGTAATCATGCCTTTTATTCCTTTCCACCATTCCTTTTCTTTATTCTGTATTCCCTTAAAAAGTTAAAATAAAAATTATATATAAA
Organism: Lepidodactylus listeri; assembly: GCA_029233225.1. Lineage (NCBI taxonomy): Eukaryota > Metazoa > Chordata > Lepidosauria > Squamata > Gekkonidae > Lepidodactylus > Lepidodactylus listeri. The sequence continues at coordinate 69,902,254 of JARCFY010000008.1, forward strand.
GAAGATTTTCTTCAGCCTCTGATATATTCGCATATCAAGGGATGAATTTAGATATTAAAGAGAAGCTTGAATTACATTTCGTTTATCCCGGGATATGTGGCTGAGTTGTTTCTCCATCATTTACAGGTGCTAGAATGCAGAAACCGAACCGTTAATAATTATCCAGGACATTCAATAACTTTGAATTCCTCAGTGGCGTAGTGTTAAAATAACTGCCTACTGCTGAAACAACTGCTGAATTCTTGACTATATAAACAAGTCTGCTTCAAGATACGTTATGCCCACAATGAGGTTCTTATGTCTGGGCAGTAGACCACCCAACTTCTGGCCGGTGGACAGTTGCCCCCATTACAATCCAGTACACAGTGCAGCATTTTATTTTCCATCATAAGTGTAAATGTAAATTCCATGTTTATGGAAGAAAGTAAATGGAATTTGGACTCAACCTGCTCCCAAACTCTGGTGACTCCATGTTGTGGGCAAAGAGGCAGGATTTGTCCCCTTCAAATGGGTTCCCAAACTACCACAGGGTTTAAACTGTGGAGGAAAAGTAGGGACCTTTAATTAAATCTATGAGCTCCATCTCTTGACCCCCACCAGGAGAGAGCCAGTTTGGTGTAGTGGTTAAATGTGCGGGTTTGATTCCCTACGCCTGAGAGGACAGGGTTTGATTCCCTACGCCTGAGAGAACCGGGTTTGATTCCCTACTCTTCCACTTGCAGCTGCTGGACGACCTTGGGCAAACCATAGTTCTGTCAGAGCTGTTCCCTCGAGGACAGCTTTGGAAAGAGCTCTCTCAGCCCCACCTACCTCACAGGGTGTCTGTTGTGGGGAGGGGAAGGGAAAGGAGTTTGTAAGCCACTCTAAGACTCCAAGTTAAAGGCAGAGTATAAATCAAATCTCTTCTTCTTCTTCTTTGTACCCCTCCTAAAGGTTTCACAAAAAGTAGGAAGTGGAATACAGAAGGACCTTCCTTCACTGCCTAATTCTAGCACTGAATTACAGTCTACTTATTTTATCCTATAGACTTTAATAAGGATTACCAAGAACTAAGTCAACACCACAAAGCCTAATTCTTAGTTTTTATGTATGTGTGTGTGTGTGTGTGTGTGTGTGTGTGTGTATTCAAAAGTAGACAATACCTTGTAGTAACTAAGCTTACAAAGCAGTGGTAGTATCTGGAAGCTTAGACATTTTTGTTTATCTCTTCCAGTTATACCAACGTCTTGTTGTTTAAATCACAAGTATCTTGGATGTTGCCCCCCCCCCCGGTTTAATATACTAATCAAAACCTAAACCCACAGCAGCACCATTTCTTTTAGCCTTGGTTAGAATACATGGCCAGTGTTCTTACTGCTTTTCTGAGCCTTAGGGATGGTAATGTATAAAACTCAGGCTTTCATAATTGTCTGAATATAGCTGGGATTCATTTTCTCACAGTATAATTTATATACTGTGTCAACCTCTCACCATTGCTGCTTTCTCCAACCATGGCAGTGGCAATATGTCAAGCAGCACATAAAGCTTCGGTGGGAACCTGCTTGTGTTGGAGGCGTCAAAGGAAAAAAAACAACGGAGAAGTGCATTGTTTACCAAAAAAGGTACCCATATTGTTTCCCATCACAGGTTTGCCTTTGTGATCAACTGCTAGGTTGCTTTTGCTTGAGCAAAACTTTTTGAGAAGTTAATGCATTTTGTTAAAATATTTGCACTATAAATGCAACCAAGTCACCTTGGTAACCCTATCTTACACTAAATTCCTCTGTTGATGAAGGTTTCCATGTCTGTATATGACATACTATAATAAAAATAAAACTTGAGACCTTTACACAGGAGGGCCTGAAGCCTTGTCAATAACACTGTGATATTTACTGTAATACGTTTATCGTGTTGAACAACTTCTAACTCATCTTCTCACCAATCCTAAGGTGATTTGCCATAATTTAACGAGAAGCCAGCACATCTATCAAAATGCAAAGTTTATAGTCTAGGGTTACAAACCTCCAGGAATTAAAACTGATCTCCAGACTACAGAGATCATTTCCCCGGAGGAATTGGCAACTTGGGAGGGCAGACTCCATGGCATCAAATCCCTGCTGAGCATCCTGCCACCCCAAAATACTGCCCTCCCCAGACACTGTCCCCAAATCTGCAGGAATTCCCCATGTCAGATGTGGCATCCCTACGTCTGACAATTAGGGTGCCAGGCCTGGGAGCAAAATGAGGGTGGACATTTCAGAATCAGCACTGGCAGTGGCAGTTTTTAGCACAGAGATCTGGGAAACTCCTACAGTTTTGTATGGCAGCACTTCCTGTTCCAAAACCAGAAGCAATGTCATGGCATTACCAGTGTCTATTGTTTGTCTCCTATTTAGCTCCTGATGCTTCATGGAGTGGCAGTCAGAACATAGATCTCTGGGCTGCCCTTATCACTGATAACACTAAAGAGGCTTATCAGGCTTTAAAAGAATGGCAAATATCAAAATAGCTTATCCTGCCGGCAGTGTACTGGCACTCCCAACTTACTATGATTGGAAGAACTGGAATTCAGCCTCTCAGCATGGGCAGCTTTACTTTGCAGGCTCAGCAGGATAAGAAGTGATGCAGCAAAAGGAAACCCATAGAGACAAAGCCTTTGGTGAAAACATAGCCACAGCTTCTATTGAATACAGCTGACTGAGCATTGGCACAAAATGGAGATGGATCCACCACTGGCCAACCCGTCTTCCACCCGATAGCCACACCCTCAGCCCACCTACTGGAGGATACAGCTGTGAAGTGGCAAGACCCAGGATCCATGTGGGTGCCAGCCATTGCATGGTTTCCTTGCCACCCGGTGGTGGAAGCCAGCCAGCAGCCCCCAACTGGGCATGTGGCTGGGTAGCTCCACCCCCAAACCCCCTTAAGGGAGTCTCCAAACCTCCAAAAGATCTGCCTCAATGCCCAAAACTGCCACAGAGCAGGGCGACCCCATGCCTGGCTCTTGCCAATGCTCCTACACCTGCTGCCAGCTCAAAAAATCTTGAATACTGTGTAGCCAGATGTCCACAGGCCAGAGAGTCACTCCAGCAGCTCAGGAGTAGGCACAAATGGTGGTGGCGGCAAGCCCCGCCCCCAGCTCCCCGCCCCCCCAGCTCCTTCTTACTAGAGTTGCGCTGCAGCAGTGGCATAATCTTTCCATTGTATTCTATGGGCAAAAGATTGCACTGCCACTGTGGCATGACTCCGGAGTATGTTGTGCAAAAAAAAAAAAAATCAGCCCGATGTGGCTGTGGGGAACTGGAGCAAGCCAAGGGAGGGGGGGGGCAGTTTAAACCACCTCCCATTCCCTCCAGCAGCCGGCTTGCTTGGGCTCTCTGAAGCTGCAGGGAACTGGAACAAGCTAAGGGAAGGGGGCGGTTTAAACCTCCTCTGTTTCCCTCCAGCAGCCGGCCACTGCTGTGCAACTCCTGAGAGAAGGGGTTTAAACTTTAAACCCCTTCTCTCTTCACTTCCTCACCCCCCGCCTTGGCAGGCCAGCTAGGAAAGCAAGGGGGGGGGGAATCTTCAGAAGCCTCCCTTTCCTTTCCCTTCCCTAGCTGGCCTGCCAAGGAGGGTGGGCGCAGGGGGGAAGCGAAGCGAGAAGGGGTTTAAACTTAAAACCCCTTCTCTCTAGAGTCGTGCCAGTAGCAGCGATCTTTCCATTGTATTCTATGGAGTCATAGAATGCAATGGAAAGATCATGCTGCTACTGCAGAGTGACTCTTGAGAGAAGGGGTTTAAACTTTAAACCCCTGATCTCTTTGCTTCCCCCCCACACCTTGGCAGACTGGCTAGGGAAGCAAAAAAGGGGGGATCTTCAAAAGCGTCCCTTTCCCTTCTCTAGCTGGCTTGCCAAGGCAGGCTGGTGGTGGTGGGGCGGGGGGGGGGGGGGAAGCTAAGAGAGAAGGGGTTTAAAGTTTAAACCTCTTCTCTCAAGAGTCGTGATCTTTCCATGTCTGCCTCCCTGCCCACTGGAGAAGGGGAGGGGAGGTGGGCAGACATGCTCTCTTCCCCTGAACCTCTCCGCTTTTGCAGAGAAACTCAGGGGGGGGGGGAATTTAAATGCCTGGGTTCCCTGCCTGATCTTCTTTAGGTGTCCTACAGCTGCAGGGCACATGGAGAAGATCGGGCAGGGAATGCAGGCATGTCTGCCTCCCTGTCCTCTGACACACTTCCGGTGGTGACAGGGAGTGTGGCATATGCAAATAAGTTATGCTAATGACTAGTTATGCTAATGAGCTCCTGCACCTCTTTTTTTACAAAATGAGCCCTGCAGATGTCCATGCCCAACTCCAACAGGCACACCCCAACCACCCTGAAGAAGGCAGCCTGTCTGAATGTAATGTCCAGGTGTGTGATAACCTGCCTCCCAAAGATTCCACAACCTGTGATATAGCCTTGCAGACTTTCTGTCTGGCTAAGTCCACTTTATCTGAGGAGACTGACCCACACCATTCATGATGCTCTAAGAGTCCTGACCATAGCAGCTTTGTACCAGGGAGTCTGGAATGCAATCTCAAGGTCAGCAGCCATGGTTCATGTCTGTATGACCCCTTTCTGAGTGGGGAGATGATTCTTGCTGAGGTGAATGTCAATGGTGTCCAGTGGGCGCCCAATAGAAATACCCAGTCCAATGTGGTAGGGAGGAGGGCGAGCCATAGCATCCTTCTATGTCCCATCCAGATGACATGTAGATGGTAGCCGAGGGCCAGGATGCTGTTCCCAACTGGAAGAAGCCATGTATGTGCCAGCCCAGAATATGATGCTGTGCCCAACAATCCAAACGATTCTCTTTGAACCTACAGGGGCTGAAGAAGGATACATTAGAGAAAATATAAATCAGGAATGATGGCATATGTAAACCTTGTACACTGAGGGTGCCAGCAGCCAACTGCTCAGATCTGATCTAAGGGGAGACACAACTCAGAAGCCATTATGGCAGCCCTGAAAAGAGTACTAACCAAAGTCCCCTGGGGGGAAGACTTGAGCAGTGATGAATGTACACATGACCCTGGTAAACTGAAAATGAGACAAGCATGAATAGTCCTTATGCACAAAGAGAGTACCTGAGGTGGCTGGCTGAGCTGAAAGGTGGTCGGATGAATAGATAAGGACTATTCATTGCACTGTGCAGGGCAAGGCTGACCAACAGGAGCAGAACAGAGAAGGATCCAAGACCCTCAACCCTGCTGGTCTGTCTTGGAGGTATGCAGCAAAATATGCAATTCTGAGACCCACAAGGAAATGTCCTTAAGGGCTAAAGCCTGTCTGTTGTTATTGTAATGTTGCCAGCAGCTCACTGCTACAAAAGGCCCCAAATAAAGCCAAGGTAAAAGCTACCCAGAAAAAGGGGTGGCCTCAAAATTGGAAAAAAACATGAAAAAGCTGCTATAATGGACCTCCTTCAGTTCCCCTCAGTTACTGAGTTACCTTACAGTAACGTGTATATTTTCTCTATTGATACAAACTCTAAACTGTCCCACCCTTTGTTTAGATATTGGTTTAGGCTTTAGACCCAGTACAGAAACTTGAGGGAAAGACAAGAGCTGTCCTGTTTTATAAACCCTTATTAAGATGACACTTGAGGCAGCTTAACTTTCAAAAACAGAATAAAGATTTTATTAAACAGGCAGGGAACATTTGTATAATGGGGGTAGTCAAGGTTTTGAGATTGCTGAGGTAAACACTTTCTAATATATACAGAATTCTTAGAACATTCAAGAGAATGTATTTGTAATTTTGTTTCAGAGTTTTCTAGTTCTTTCTTTAGAGGTACATTGTTTAGTATATTTCAGCAGTAATACAGTTCTTCTTAATGTTTCTTCTGGAGGACAGTTTTTGCTTAAAGTTTCTAGATTTCTCCCTTCAGAGTTCTAAGTTTCCCTTTAGATATTACAGCTTTTCACTAACTCTTGAGGTGTCTAAGCTTCTCTTTATCACAGACCAGCGTTCTCTTCCCAACCCCTTTCAGTGGCAAGAAGTTATTCTCCTTATCTCTAAGAAGCAATAACTCCTTTTACTATTTGGCTTGTATGGGAGTTCTTCTGCCCAGATCTTCTGCGAAATCCTCCAGTGTCTGTATAAGGCTATTCTGTAGCTTTCCTAAGAATCTAAATTCTCCCTCAGAACAATGGGATTTCTCTTTTTCTCTTTGTAAAAGTACTTTCCTATCGCCTGTCAGAAAACACTTGCTCCCAAATGTCTTTTCCCTCAGAAGCCAAACCCTTAGGCTACTGATCCAGATGTTAGATTTCAGACTTAAGACCAAAAGTGTCTCAAAAGGTGAATGAATCCCCTTCAGATCAGCTGTTGTATTTCCTCTCTCAGCTGATGTTGGCCAATCAGAGAGCAAGTAGAGCAGTCAATCACATAAGCTCTTCACTCCAGAGAAGATTAACTCATAAACTGCCTGACTCTCTGACACAAGTAATATTTTTTTTTTAAAAACCCCTGCTTTTCTGTGCAATCCATCACAGCTTCCAAATGAATCTGCATTGAATAGACAAGGTGATAGGCTTGCAAGCACCAGGGTCCAGGGGAGATGACTTCCTCCAGCCCTTAATGGCATGCTGAGTGAGAAAGGAGTCACAGGGGTTGTGGAACCCTAGGATCTTTCTGTAAAAGAAAATAGCTAACCAATAAATGCCCATGGTCTTGGGAGCAATCATGCATTCTTTAAGATGGACTAGATACTGCAGAAACCAAGGTCTTGGGGTCATGCCACAGATCAGACAGCCACAAAGATGCTGCAAAGGACAGAAAAGCTGAAATGGCACACTTGTAGACATGGCGAGTAGAGCGGCCAAGAGACCTATAGACTCCCTGAATGATTAACTGTTGCCAAGCATCCAGAAGTCCTCCAGGAAGTGGTCCAGATGCTGGTCCATGTTGGGGGCCAGACCCCAAAACCTCTCCTTCTTGAATCAAGACAAGGCATTCTCAGTGTTATTACTGGTGCTTGCAATGTACTACCTGAGAAAGAAATGTTAGACACCAGGCAGGTTAAGACAAACCTGTGCACTAACTGCATAACCTGCTCAAGATAACTAGTGGTTAATTACTTTGACCACCGCTTGTCACACCAAAAGAGGATACACTTGTCTCTGAATATGTCCTGCCACATGCAAACAGCTGCAAGGATTTGGGGGGAGGACCTCCAGAAATATGAGGTCCCTAAGAATCCCTGAACTAGCCTCGTGCCAGGGCCAGTACCAAACTCCAGGCTGCCTTGCAGCGTTGGTGTGGACCTTCAAAGTGTCCTGCAGTGCGAAAGGTGCCCGCCAAATAGAAACCTCATTGAAATGAACCAGAAAACTCAGACAGACCCACAGTTCTTCCCACATACCATGGGTGACCCTAATGTGGGGGGGAACCCCCATGGTGGCATGAGCCAGCCACACACAAAAGGCCCACCCAGGGGAGACCATTTTGCATGCAAAATTAAGGTGGCCCAACAGTGACTGCACATCTTTTTAAAATGCATTTTTTTTTACTGCCTATGACCCTAGAGAGCAGGGCCCTGAGGGGGGCTAGACCCTTGGTCTTGTCCTGGTCAAGCAGAACCCACACTTCAGCCAGAAGGGCCTGAAATGCGGTTGGGTGGTCTGTGCAGGCCAATGTGCCAGTGGGGCCCACAGATAAGAAATTATCTAAGTAATGAATGATGTGTGAGGAGCCTGTTTGATCTTTGACCACCCACTCCAGGAAGGTGCTGAAAATTTTGAATGCAGCACAGGTGATGGAGGAACCCTTGTCAATGTACCAGCTATCACAGAATTTGAAACCCCAGCAGACAGAAATCATCTGGATAAACAGGCAACAGGCATGTCAGATCTGGCCCTTATAACAAATGAGTTCGACACCTCTGAGTTAAAGTGTACCTGCAGCTAGCATCCTGAGATCACATGCTGCAGAGGGTCTCCGCCTACCATGTGGAGACCAACAATGCTGCACAGCACCCCGGAGCATGAGAAAAAATGGGGGGGGGGGGGGTTTTCGGGGAATGCTACACTAAGTTGCAGTCTGGATGGCTCCTGTTACAAATCTAAGGGGTTAACACTGAAAGCCAGATGACACTCAGCTAGGCAGAATGCCTGATGTCCCAATGCACTGCCCAGTATGCAACAAACACCTGGTGAGTAACTGGCAAAGTCAATGGCCAGTTATCTTTATCTTTAATGTGATTAGTGATTGCTAATTAAATGCCCCCTCCCCCCCAAAAAAATTCCTGGCTACAGAGCTGAGGTGGACTAGCTGATGTTTAGGCTCATGCTGGTGTATAGCACTCCAGTAGTTCCTGTCTTTCAGATCTATGCCTCAAATGAGATGCTTAAAAAATCTACAGCTGTATCTCCCAAGCATTGTTAAAATGTAAGCACAGTTGCACAGGGACACATGAATTAAGGACATATGAGGAGAAGAAAAGATGGCCTGAAATTCCTCCTTCTATGTGGTTTCAGTAGTCAAAAATGGACCCTTGCTGTAATTAACCCTAAAAGGGGAAAGCAGAGTTAAGTGAGAATTTTGACACATGCAGTTTTTCTCATCTACTGTTTAAAGCGAGGGAGTTCTGTCTTTTTATTGTGTTTGAGCATGTGAGTTCACTGAAGGTTATGGAGATGCAGAACTAGCAATCCTAGAACACAGGTATCAGAAAATGAAGCAACAATCCTAAACACTCTTATTAGGGAATGAGACCCATTCATCTCAAGAGGACTTAGTTTCTAGTGTACATTCTTAGAATTGCATTTGAAGTGTGCAATATTGATTAGCTCTAGGTTGGGTCTATCTGTACTAGTATTTAAGGAAATTCTGTTATAATTTCTTAAATTTTGCATGACATTTAAATATGCAGATTGGCTAGTTATGAATATCACATAGGTAAAATGCCTGTCTCATACCAAAGCACTATATAAAAAGTATCCTTTTATTACAGATATGTATTTTCCCTCTTTTTTCCCTTTCTTTTTTCTTTGTTCTTATTTTTTATCTGTTTTGTTTTCTTTCAATAAAAACTTTAAATCTTTCAACAAAAACTTTAAATTGTGTAAAAACATAAATAGAAAGTATCATTTCCATCCTTTGTTCTACACATTGCCTATTCTTGCCTGATTAAGTGCTTAATGTTGTGATTAGCACCTGTCAGTGCTAAGCACTTCATTAGCCTTGACAGAACTAAATGGTTGATCAGCACTTTCATTGTTAAAAAGGGTTTTGAATGCATTTAGGTGATTAGCAGTGTAAAACAGTATTTTAACACTAGATAGGCTGCCCTTGACAAAAGGCTGCACAAAATAACATGGTTACACAAAAAGAGTTGTAAGTAGCTGCAGTTAGGGCAGGGATATATTCAGGGTGGGGCCAGCGTGTGCCCCAGCCTACCGGAGACACTGGGTTACCCCACAGAAGATTTTTTTCAGAAGATATACGTTTAATTTGGGACATGAAAGCATCCATTAAAGAAAAGTACTCTTTAAAAAAGAAAAATTGAATATAGAAAAATTAATGTTGGCTAATGCCCATTAAACAGGCTTTGTTCAAGTTTCAGTCCTGATCGTTCCCTTCATCTGTACCCCGCCAAGATTCTACTTGTTAAAGGGTAGACTTATCAAGATCAGTATCTCCTGTATATTGTCTTGAAAAAAGAAATCTTCTGAAATTCCCCTCCCTGCCTCTTTGTATGAGGTCTGTCACTACAAAAATGACGGAAAGCCATTCTTGCTAGTCCTTCTTCCTGCCCTCACCTTTGACATTCTTTTCTGAAAGGCCCACCACTCCTCAGAAGTGACTTTCAGGGGGCACAGAGGTTTCTGGGAAGGGGAAGCTGATAGAAATCCCCTGCATGAACTTGCCTATTAGATCCAACCCTAATAGTGATTGAACGTGGATTGTAAATCTTCCATTGATTTGGCTACATTGTACTGATTTCATGTAAGGAAAACTTTACTGAAGAGTCAAAAAGTCTTCCTCCCAGTCAATTTTATTAATATGATCAAAGATCAGAATATCAATCAGGAAATAGATCAACATGTGTGTTAATATATAACTTATACATTAATTACATGTCTAAACCTACCTAGGCATTTGTTAAATTCTTGGTGGCTCCATCGATTCCCTGGAACTCCTCAAAGTACTTCAGGCATTCCACCCAGGCCTCCCATTGCTCGGGGTGAGTGGAGTCAAACTTTGGAAGTAGTCCTGGAGTGGCAGCCATGGTCCCAGTTGCAGTGTGATGCATGTGGCATTGGAGCTTGGTGCATGGTGTGGTACAGATGGGCACTAGGTTTGCTCAACAGGATCCCACCTTCATCACCATTGTTAAATACTGGGTTCCATGGATGGTCAGACCCCAAGCCTAGTGATCAGCTCAGCTTTATTAGTGATTCAGCAAGAACAAAGAAAAGATGCAGGGCAATGAACCTGTTTAAATAGCTTGCAACTCCACCCTCTTCCCAAACAACTACTAATGATACGCTATTGCCAGAGCCATGAATTCCTTATTGGCCACCTCCAGAGTTTGGTGGGCTATTATTCTAGAGCTCCAAGCTCAGCCAGACTCTGGTAGAAACAGTCCTGGAAAGTTCCCACCCCAATACATAACAGCGTTATATACAAATATATATATTAACTAGGAATAAAGCCCATTGTAGAAATAAATACAACGGGCTCCAAAAAGAGGCTCTGGGAGAGTGCTCCAGCCATGGGCACTCAGTGTCAATTTGCTGTGGCAACCTCAGCAGGGTATAATGACACAGAGTCCACCATTTTTTCCAGGGGAAGATCTCTGCCATCTGAAGAGCAGCTTTAATTCAGCATGATCTCCATTCCTCCCCTGGAGATTGGCAGCAATTGTTCCCCGTGAGGAAACGGGTGGTTTGAAGGGTGGAGTCAATGTCACTAAACCTGTCTGAGGTCTCACCCCTGCTGAAACCTCACCCTCTCCAGGGTCCACCCCTCAAATCTCCAGGAATGTCCCCACCTGGAGTTGGCAATCCTATCTCCCAGCCAACCGTCAATGTATCATTATCTGCCCCCTGGGTTCAGCTTTCTATCTCCTCCCCCTCCCCGCTAGAGAGCAGTTGTAATTCTGAGTGATCTCCAGCCCCCACCTGGAGATTGGCAACAATGGTTCCCCATGAGGGACTCGCTGGCTTGGAGGGTGGAGTCTATGGCATTGTACCTGTCTGAGGTCCCACTCCTCCTCAAACCTCACTGTCTCCAGGCTCCATCTCTCAAGTCTTCAGGAATTTTCCACCTGGAATTGGCAACCCTATCTCCCTCCCAGCCAATCATCAACCTCACTCTTCAAGTTTCCATTTCCCCCCTGCAGCCTCCATCGTGCTCTGAAGCCCTGACTGCTATGTCACATTGGCTGGGTCCATCTCAGCAGAGTATGAGGACATAGAGTCCACCATTTTCCAGTTTGGTGTAGTGGTTAAGTGCGCGGACTCTAATCTGGGAGAACCGGATTTGATTCCCCACTCCTCCACTTGCACCTGGCTGGATGACCTTGGGCAAGCCATAGCTCTGGACCAGCTGTTCCCTCAAGGACAGCTTGGGAAAGAGCTCTCTCAGCCCCACCTACCTCACAGGGTGTCTGTTGTGGGGAGGGGAAGGTAAAAGGAGTTTGTAAGCCGCTCTGAGACTCTTAAGTGAGTGAAGGGCGGGATATAAATCCAATCTCTTCTTCTCTTCTTCTTCTTTCTCCAGGGGAACTGATATCTGCCATCTGGAGAGCACTTGCAATTCTGAGTGGTTTCCAGCCCTCACCTGGAGATTGGCAACCGTACTTCCCCTGGTGGAAAAGTAGTCTTTCTCTGCTATAGGGACTGAAGCAGCTGACATAATTCTTTTCTCCCCCTTTTTGACTTGCACAATAACCCTGTGAGGTAGGTTAGGCTTAAAGTCTGTGACTGGCCCAAAATCACCCACTCAGCGAGAACCTGGATCTAGCAGATCCTGCTCTGAAGCACTGACTGCTACGCCTAGGGTAGCCTACCTCCAGGTGGAGCCTGAAGATCGCCAGGTATTACAATTGAACTCCAGACAACAGATCTTCCCCCCTCCCTTGGAGAAAATGTCTGCTTTGGAGGGTGGCCTCTGGCATTCTGTTCAGCTGGCCCCAATGAGTTTTCTCCCAAAGATCATCATAGGTGTGGAAAGGGGCTTTCAGAGAAGCAAGCTTGGTTGCCTAGCAACGGGCACTGAGGAGAAAGTTGTCAGCTCTGATGATGGAATAGGGTTCCCAACCTCCAGGTGGGGCCTGGGGATCTCCCACTTTTACAATGGATCTCCAGCTGACAGAGATCAGCTCCCCTGGAGAAAATGGCTGCTTTGGAGGGTGGACTCTAAGGCATTATACCATGCTGAGGCCACTCCCCTCCCCAAACCCCACCGTCTCCTGGATCCATCCCCAAAGTCTCCAGGGATTTTCCAACCCAGATCTGGCAATCCTGTGATGGAAATACCTGAAGATTTGGGGGGTAGATCCTGTGGAGGGCAGCATTTTTTGGGGGGGGGGGATAGAAGGACTCAGCAAGCTGTAATACCATAAGGTCTACCCTCCAAAGCAGCCAGTTTCTCCTGGGGAACTGATCTCTGTCATCTGGAGATCAATTGTAACAGTGGAAGATCTCCAGGTCCCACCTGGAGATCGGCAACCCTAGGGGGAAAGTCAGGGGGTTGAGGAGAGTGGTTTGATGGTCGCTGGCCCACCTCATTAGCCAGCCAGCCGTGGTAGAGCTAAGCAGGAGAGAGGGCCTAAGGAATTTCACACAGCCAATATGTTCCGTTTCAGGAACTCTTCAGTAACAGTTTCTGTCAGGCATTTTACACAGAACCTTATTAGTACTGGTTCCCTGATTGAACGTATTGGCCCTTTCACACAGAAACGTGCCTTTCCCGTTGGGGAAGCGTTCCTGAGCCGGTTTACCTTGAAACCTCCTCCCAAGCATTCTTCAGTGCTTATACCGGTCCTGAAGCGCTACAGGGAGCTGTGTAAAATGCCCCCCTGTTTCTGACAGTTTATTCTGACAGTTTATTCTGGGCATGCTGGCAGCGTGCGGGGGAGGGGGTTATGCTGTTAGACCATTGTCTTTTCACTGACAGAAGCAGGCCACTGAGGGGAAAGTTAGACCCACCTGGCAGTGGGCGGAGGAGAAGAGTGAACCCAGCACCCAGTCGGTCCTTCCCCTTCGTTGGCTCCCTCCAGACTGAGGCCGGGACGCTGGCCGGTGGCTCTGTGGGCAGGACTGAGGCAAAGCAGGGAGAGAATGCAGTCAGTGGCCAGGGTCCCCCTTTTGAGTGGCAGTCCGTCCAGCCTAATGATTTTGGCGCCCCATGGAATCTTGCCCCTTGGAATCTTAAAACGGCTTTATATAATAGGAAAGATAGTTAAAGTTCTTAAAATACATTTAAAATTGCTTGAAGGAAGCTGTGATCTTCTGTCTGATTAGACTGGCCTGGGTGCAAAAACTTGCTACCTTGGTGGTAATTTCATTGGAGAAATCAGCTAAAAGAAGACTGGGGTAAAATTGGTTGACTGGAGACCAGGATCAAGATCACAAGTCTCATAAAAGAAAACTGCATTTAATAGAGATGCTGCCAAAGGACAGTAAACTCGTGATTTGTGTCTCTACTTGAGTTTTGAGAACCAGAAGCATCCTCGAGTTTAAGCACTATTTATAAATTGCTTTTTAGTAGCTAGTTAGTCTTTTTTCCTTGCTTATATCTAGTTTCAACAATGGGCCCGGGGGGGGGGGGGGACTGGGATTTAGATACCCCTGTGCTTAGACAAGAGACTCTCTTTCTATATAGATAATTAAATCATTAGAGAATTTATTAGGACGGGAAGAAGAAAAAATTGATTATAGTGGAATAGGATCAATTAATTGATCAGACCTTTCTTCCTGGATATCAGACCTTTCTTCCTCTCATGCTTCAGCAGTTTCTTCTTGTAGCCTGAAAAAGCTTTGATGAGGTTAGGTTTTATTTCTGGGTGTTCTCAGAGCTGCTGGACTTGGAGGTACTCAAACCATACTAGTTTGATTTGATGTTTTGCTCAGGAATTCTTGATTGTGTTATATGTTGTTTGTGTTGTAGTATGTTAATTTTCTCAAATAAAAGTGGTACAAATACTACTGGCATTAACATTTTGACCACAAAAGCTCTGGAATGTGCTGCCACCATTTTTAACATCATTATGAGAGAGGACACCAAAGAGAATGATGTTCAGAAAAGGTATACATGCTTATACATTAAAAAGGCAAAAACGAAATAGGGATTTTCTCACTGAAACAGCAGAGATAAGAAGTTTGACACCAGTAGATCCTGCCATTCAAATATTCAGTGTTCATTTCCTTGGATCTGTCTGCAGATTCATCTGTGAAAACAGATTAAACTTTCCCCTCCCAAGAGTTATCCTTTCTATGAAGCTCTACAATTAAGCATATACATTGTGATACACACCATTTATGCCAGTGTAGTCTTGCTAAAATCAATGGGACTGTTCCAGACTAAATTGGGCTTGAAAAATCGCACTAGGCAGTAAAAATATTCTTTACTGCAATGGAAGGAGTTAATTGTCGGACAGTTCAGAGGATGATTAATATCCCCAGAAAGAAGCAGCTGGGCTAGTTTCACGAGCACATATTAATTAAGGTAGTGAGATGGTGTAGTGACACTTTTCTTTGATAGAGGCCAAAGGCTACTTTGTATTCTGACAGAAATAGCCACCTTATACTTTATCTGCAATATAATAAACTTCCCTTGTTATATCATTGCCTCCTGAAACCATTGTCATAATCCCAATGTAGAAGGAAATAACATCATAAATAGATTTGGAACTCAATGGCATTCTGCTCCACAGGGTTTTATGGCTTTTTGAGAGTTTTATCAAAGCTAACAAGGAAAATCAGAAAAGGGGGATTCAATAAAAGAAGTCAGTAATGAGAGGCACTATGAAAACTGGAGCAGTATTGTTTCAGTTTCCAGCCTAATAAATCATATTAATTAAAAGAGAGATGTTCAATCTTCTGTTAGTATCAAGCCTACATTTTTCTAGTACAACAACCTTTAGAACGAAGGGAAGATAAATTGAGAAGCCAGGCTAGAAAAAGTAAGTGAGGAAAAGAATAGGGCAAATCCTAATCACACAGGGTTACTAACAATTCCATAAATCATCTTATCTAGTCTGACCTCAGTGGCATCACCTGCAGAAATATCAGCCTGATCTGCATTCACTTTCCTTTGCCTCAAATGGAAGAGCAAGGATGAGTTGGGTGAAAAAGAATTCATTATCCTTCCCACATGGGTATCTGAGAAGTACTTACAAAGCGCTTAGAGGATATTGCACCTTTCTGTCCCTCTTTCCTCAGAATTGCTTTTTCCTTTGTTCCACTACACAGATCTTGAGATGTTTTGCAAAAGGTCCTACTCAGTGTGAAGCATAACATCTGCTCCTCTATGATGCTTTTCCAGTGATCACGAATGAATGTCAGTGATCTCTGCTGAGGCTTTATTCATCATGGGTAACCAACAGATGTTTTGAAACTTTGCAGAAGTTTTTTTTTTTTAATTCACAATAACCAATCTATAAACCAATCTACAAACCAATCAGGGATGTGGAATGGTAAAGCATAGGTCAATCTTGTCAGATCTCAGAAGCTAAGCAAGCGCAGTACTTGGATGGGATACCACCAAGAAAGACTTTGCAGAGGAAGGCAGTGGCAAACCACCTCTTCTTAATCACTTGCCTTGAAAACCCTATGGGGTCACTATGTTGGCTGTTACGTGACAGCATTTTACACCTATAAACTTCTCAACTTGCACTACACACTTCTTACTAAACCACATTCCTAACCAATGTTTAAGCTGTGGAGTCTTGTGAGCAAAAAAAGCTACTGACATTAAAGTTGTGAGCAAACAATTTGACTACTGCATAAATTAGTTTGCTCTGGAGCCATCTTTTCTGAGCTAAGACAAAAAAGTGTGAGCTGGAGGCCAAAAAACCTGAGCTAACTCACATTAAATCAGCTTAGAGGAAACACTGTTTCTAACCCCAACCATGAAATCATAATGCAAGAATAAAAAAAGAGAAAAAGGAAATTTTATCCCCAAAAGATAGAATTCTAAATTATATTAATACAATCATAATTAAATTATTATATCCTCATATACTTCTAGATATTGTTTCAGTTTTTAAAACACCCATCCATTTTTAAAGATCTTGCCTCAAAATAAAATGGTCAAGAATGAGCAATTGACATTTTCTCATGCAAATTGCTACAGTTAAAAAAACATTAAGGGTAAGGATTGCTTTTGTATGAGGAGAAAATTCCAGCTCTATAGATTACACAAAAAATTGTGGTCACTAGAGGAATATTAAAACATAAAATGATGCATTGGTTCAAACAACAGAATGAAGGAGAAAATGATTGTTACATCACATCATACTTGACTTAGAAAACACTGGGTGAATCATCAAAGCCCAAATATAGGGGTCGTGTGTGTATGTGTTTTAAGTAGTTTTTTTAAATAGGTAGTCTTACTAACATGTTTTTAATAAAACCCTCAACTGCAATGACCAAACTTTAACTTTTCTTGTCCTTTGTATACCCCGTTTCTTGTATTTTAATAAGGTACTGCAACGGAAATAGTACAAGAGGGGCCTTCTCCTTCTGCAATAGAACCTGAACAGCATATGTGGAATTAAAGGGAGAAACAGCAGGGCTGGGTCACAGTTAATGAATTTCTCAGCTCCTAGAAGTCCTTGGTTCTGAATAAATTCATCTGAATTTAACACTGTGCCTCTGGGAATGAATGTTTTTGCTTCCTCCTCATAAGCTAAACAGGTTGAAAAAAGAAAAAAAGCAACCTTGGAAGAATTATCATTTTAAGCGCAGAGATCCTACCTACCTAACATATGTTCACCTTGGACAATCATCTCATATCTTCCTCCACTTTTGTCTGAATCGAGTTCAGACTGTATGCTATTAGTTCTTCAGTATTCTCTATTATATTTAAAAACAAATATCTGACAATATCAGTTACCCAAGTGGACCATGTTATAGGAGCGACCAGGGCTCATTTCGTAGCAGGAGCTCCTTTGCATATTAGGCCACACACCTCTGATGTAGCCAATCTTCCAAGAGCTTACAGAGCTCTACTTACAGGGGCTACTGTAAGCTCTTGGAGGATTGGCTATATCAGGGGTGTGTGGCCTAATATGCAAAGGAGCTCCTGCTACGGAATGAGCCCTGGCTAATTCTAATCTTAGCAGTTGATCAATATTAGTGCCCAACAGCACTTATTTTGTTCTATTAATTTTACATCCTGGGACATCACCAAATCCTCCCCAAAAAATTATCCAAGCTTTTCATAGATTTCTGATATTCTTGAAACACAAATTAGATATCATCTGCTTAAAGTAGAGCTTTGGTTTCCTCATTCTGTCCTTTTATTTTTAAAGATAGATCTTACCTAACTTTTTGTGCTACATACCTTCTATAGACATTATAGATGTTATGTAAAAGCAGACTAATCAGGCATCCCCTTCTGACTCCTTGACTTAACTTTACCTGTGGAAACAAATATCCATTGACCAACACTAATGCTTTAGGGGATAAGTAGAAAGACACCAGGCACTTTGGAAATTAGATCCTATTCCAAGCTTATTCAGTGCTGCCCATAAGAATGGCAAGTTGACCTTGCTGAAGGCTCTGGAGCATTCTTGGGTTCCCAGAACTTTAAACATCACCTTTTATTAGTTCTGTTTGAGCAATCATTAGGTTCTTGACTTGGAAGAAAATAGACCAGCTGGAAATTTATTCTGTGCATTTGCAGAATTTCTGTTGATATTCCAATCTGTAGAAGGACATCACAGAGAAATGGGTGAGATTTGTTATGCATCAGAACATTATGAGAATGCAAACCATACTATGAATTTCAGCAATATCATTACTTTTGATAACATGAGACTAGTAAGTAGGCTTTTACATTCATCTGGGACCTGTCTTTATATTTTTGGTACTTTGTCATCTGAAAAAAATTGTTTGTAAATCCATGTAGCATTTTAGGGACACATATTAAATTCTGACACTGCTAGCTACTCTGCCTGAATACAAAGGAGATGGGTCTACCAGCAGGCAGCCATCAATTTTAAAACTTGGATCTCAAAACAACATTACAGCATAGTTTTCCACTGGACTGCCTTTTGAAAATTCACTTTCAATTGCCACAGACTGATATTGTATGCCAAAATGAAACTGTACTGTTGTAATACTGTGAACTCTGTATTTCATATTTTTTGTAGCCCTGGAAAAAGTGCAGAAAAGGGAAAAATAAAATGATCAAGGAGTTAGATTATCCTATCTACAAGGAAAGGTTAAAGAGCTTAATTCCTATGGAGAGGTATATGCTCTTTTTGCCTTAAGAAACAAAGTTCGTCATATTGGACAGAGGAATGCAACCCTGTTAATTCTCTTGGACCTCTTGACAGCTTTTGATATCCTCCATCATGGTATCCTTTGGATTGCCTTTCAGGACTCGGACTGAGAGGCACTGGGCCACAGTGATTCTGATCCTACCTTGAAGGGAGGGGTCATTTCATAGAAAAAAGAGGTGCAGGAGCTCATTAGCATAACTCATTGGCATAATTTATTTGCATATGCTACACCACCTGACATCACTGGAAGTATGGCAGAAGGCAAGAAAAAAAGGAGAGAGAGAGAGAGAGAGAGAGAGAGAGAGAGAAAGAAAGAAAGAAAGAAAGAAAGAAAGAAAGAAAGAAAGAAAGAAAGAAAGAAAGAAAGAAAGCAGAGAGGGGACAGGTACTAATCCAAGCCTCAGAAATACCACTATTCTGGGAGGATAGGTTCAGTGGTGGCTGAAGCCTTCAGAAGGCTGGTTGGAGGAACAAGGACCTTTCCAGGGGATGGGACGGGGTCATTTTGCTGCAGCCATGACACAAGCAGGCATTCCCCCACGGGGGAGGGGGGCTGGCACCAACTTCTGGAGCTGAGCTCCCCCCGAGCTCCTGCTTGAAATGACCCCTGCTTGAAGGTAGGTTTCAGAGCATGGAGCTGGGGGACTTCTGCTTGGTCCCTTGGCCTCTTGCCTACTGGGTTCCCCAAGGTTCCATCTTTTCAACAACTGTGTAAAGCTGCTGAGAGAATCTGACATTCAAGCAGAGTTGCAAGCAATATACAGATAACACTCAGTTCTATCTTGTGCTACCAGCAGATCCCAAGGAGGTTGTAGAAACTGTGAGCATGTGCCTGGAGACAGTTTTGGAATGGATGAGAGCTAGTATGCTGAAACTGAATCTCAGCAAAATGGGGGTGGGGGGAAGGTCTGACCCAGGCAATAGGTTATCCTTGGTTCTTCCCTAAAGGAGCAGGTTTGAAGCTTGGGGAAGCTCCTGTACCCGGGCCTCCTGTTAGATAAATGGGTGGCAGCAGTAGCTAGCAGTGCTTTTCATTAGCTTTGGCTGGTGAGGCAGCTGCAGTTTTTCCTGGGTGGAAAAGAACATACCACTGTGCTGTACACCCTGTAGAGCTACCAACCTCCAGGTCTGGATGGGGGTTCCCCCACTTCTGGGGGCTTCAATCTTTTACCGACCAGCTGGCCAGTGGGGGAAGCTCCATCCACCCCAAGCCCCACCCACAACCACCACCTCCCTCCCCTCCTGAAGAGATTTAAAGGGCTACATCTGATAGGCCTGCTGCCAATCACCTGGAGGGCCCTTTAAACCTTTCAGCGGGGAGGGAAAGGGGCTGTTGCTGGCCACACCTATCCTCACAAAAAAACCCTTTAAAAAGTCTTTTTGTGAGTGGGGTGGGGGCTGTGTCTGATTCACTGCCTGGGATTCAGGCCTGCGTGCCACCATCCCGCTCACTGCCAGAACAACAAGGGGAACTGGCAACCTTAATGCCCTAATAACATCTAGATTAGATTACTGCAATGTACTCTGTGCATGGCTCCCCTTGAAGACTTTTGGAAGTTACAGTTGGCATGGAATGCTGAGGCCAGAGTGCTGACTGGAGTGGATCTCAGGGACCATATCACTCCAATCTTGTTCTATCTACACTGACTTGCAATTTGCTTCCGGGCTCAATTCAGAATGCTAGTATTGACCTTTAGAGCCCTGTATGGCCTGGGTCCAACACACCTTAGGGACTGCCTTCTCCCATATGAACCTACCCGTCCACTCATAATTGGAGGCCTTGCTTTGGTTGCTCCCAACACCTGAGTGGGTGGGAACCTGAAAAAGTGATTTCTTGGTTGCGGCACCAGAACTTTGGAACACGATTCCCAAGGAGATTAGTCTGTCTCCCTCTATTAATGTCTTCCACCAGTAGATGAAGAATTGTTTTGTTTTGTTTGGCATACCCCCAGTACTGGTTCCTGAACCTCTTCCCTAATTATGGTGTGGTTTGTTTATGTGTTTTTATTAAATTGCTTTATAATTTTAAATATTTTTAATTGATCAAATGTTTTAATGTTTTTATGTTTGTTGCCTTATGGACCCTGATAAGGTGGAAAGGTGGCATAACTTTTTAAAAAATAAAATAAAAAATAAAGATTTCCCCCCCTTAACTTTTTGTATAACATGGCAGCTTTCAGTATAGCAAACTGTATTGTAAACATACTTTTTATGATAAGTCAGTTATCAATACAAATGCTGTCCAACTTGTCACAAGAATGGAGTTCCCAACTCTGGGAGGGAAATTTCCTGGAGATCTTGGTGTGGAGCCTGGGGAGGATGGGTTTTGGGAGGGAAGACTTCAGTGTGTATATAACACCATAGAGTCCACCTTCTGAAATGCCATTTTCTCCAGGGGAACTGATCTATGTGGTTGGGAGGCCAGTTGTAATTCCAGGGCTCTGAGTCACCCTGACTCTCCGCTCATGCTAAGCAGAGGGGCTTAGCTACTTGGTGCCTTGGCTGAGGACTCATACTCTCCTGACTGAACTCCTCTCCCTTGCTGTGGCTTGGGTGTTAGTGGAATCAGGGCTCTGAACCACCCCGTCTCTCTGCTCATGCTGAGCACTCTTTGCACTCATGCTGAGCAGAGGGACTTAGCTATGGGGTGCCTCAGCTGAGGACCTACATTTATACACTCCTGATTGTGAACACCCTCTGTGCCATGAGGGTAAGAGTGCAAAGAGTACTCATCATGGGAGGAAGAAGTCCTGACAGTGCCACCCAGAACAGCTACATGGAGGGCCCAGGACATCGGCAAGATGACTGCTGTGGATGGCTAACCCTTCTCCCTTGTAGAGGACATAGCCTTTTGCTGGCTGCTGCAACACCTGGTTCCCTGGAACTCGGTCTCCTCACAGGGGACCATGAGCCGGTGAGTTTTATCCACCATGCACCACTCCACAGTGGTGAAGCTACCAAGCTATCATGAGGTTGCTTTCAGAGCCATGAGGATCCCCTGAAGAACAGAAATCTTCCCCTCATCACTACCCCCTAGTTCCTTCTTGTATTGCCTAATCCCCTGACCTCATGCCAATTTACCAAATCACCAGTACTGGATTCCCTCAAACTTTTCATTTTCATTCCCAATCCATTTTGTTTCCTCCCCCCTCCTACCCTATGCATTTCTCCATTTCCCTCGCCTGTCTCCTCACTGTTCAGTCATTCCGTTTCCCCCTTCCTTCTATTTTATTTGTTTTATATTTTCCACAGCTTTTAAAAAAGTGACATCTAGGCATGTGTAGACATTGCAGATTATTTTTCTAAGGGTTTGAGCCTCCTGATTTTTTAAGAATCTGGAAACCTGGCTATTTTTTGATGCCCACGGGAGCCCACTCGTCACTATTAGATCTATGACTGCTGTATTATAAAGTATTCTTTTCCTTTACCATAGTCAAGAAGCACTCAAAACCGTTTCACTGCCAAGCAACCCAGGTGACTGCTTGGGATGCCTCAAGCCCCTCGGGGCACTGACACACCACTGGGACTGTAGCAGGAGACTATTCCATTAAATATAACAACAGCAAAGTATAGAGGTCCAAAAAAGTGCAGGGCATTTGATAAAGTACAAGGCAAGAGGTCCCTGCCCTGGTGAGTTTAAAGCATCACATCTGACAACAGAGAGAAAACAAAGGGAGGGGAGAAAGGAGGATGGGGAATAATCAAAAGATATAGCACACAATCAACACAGCAATGGGGAAGCAGTAAGAACTTGGAGTGTAGCAGCCGCCTTCTAAAAAGTGCCCTGTCAAAAATAATACATCTGCATGGTTAGCAAGTGAACAAATCAAAACTCCCCAGTTAGTCACACAGCAGAAAGGGAACAGACTGTGCATTATTCTGCATTATTTTTCAGCCCTAACATTTTAAGATTAACAGCTCTGTGTGCTATTCCAATCATGTGGCATTATTCTGAACTGCTACTTACTACCTAATATGATAAGAAGAGGGTTTGGGGTTTGTTTGTTTTTTTGCATCTTCTTAAGCCAAACTGAGAAGCAAGATAATCGGGGGGGGGCGGGGAGTGAGGCGATTTGCTCTGGAGTAATTTGACCCGCAGGTGCGTGATCACACAGTTCTGCAAAGCTGTGGGCACAGCCCACCAGTGCGTGACCAGATGCAATCGCTGGTGAGTTGGGGGGTTGCCTTTTTTCCCCAATGCACTTAAACAGGGGATTGATGAATCACATCTCCACCCTGAGGGCTTCCTATGGCAGTATATGATGATGCACATACTGAGAAGGGGGAAAAAACAACGACATGTTGTTGGGACAGCCTGATTAGACTATCCCTGATGCCATAAGTGCGCATTGGAGCTATCACACTGGGAAAGTTCATCTTTGGCCTGTAGCAAACCTGTTTGATACTGGACTTTCCCTAGTATCTTTTAACTCCGCTTCTTTGGTGGAGAGAAATGGGTTGTCAACAGGTGTGGGACGCTTGCCAGATGTTCTGGTGTGATCGCGCCCTTAAAATCCACATGGCATTCGTGCCTATCGCGCAGCTAATTCTGTGTGCGATCGGGGTCTCAATTACCTAAAAGGGAACAAAATGTTCAAACAAATCAATAACTATTTGACTGTGCCCTCTATCTATCTAAATAAGTATCAGTGCTGCCACACTGTCCTTCTGAAGAGACACTCAAAAATCAAAATTGTAAGTTAAAATGGGTGTGGGAAATATGGAAGGTGTGGGGCTAGTGCTATTCCAGTGCTGCATTGGTGATTAGCATATCTTGCTAAATCATCAGCTCCTTTAGTATTTTATCTGCCTTGAAACTTGATGTGCACTTGTTTTGAATCTTGTGTGACTTTAAAACAAGAGTATATTTCACAAGATATACAATACTGGATACTGTCACACTCCAGAGATGTAAAGTGTTTTGAAGTGCAACGGGGAGTTCCTGGGATCCAGACAGCCACTTGTTTTCCTGGAGAATAGAGTCATTAAATGCACCCAGAAGTCCGTGAGAGCAGAGATGCATTTCCACATCATTTGCTCTTCCTCTCAGGAAAGGCAAGAGGGACAGCAGTTGTAAAACGTGATCTGGGTATTGAGATGTGTGGGATTTGCACCCCAGGTTGACAGGGAGATTGGGATTCACCTACCCACATGGAGCAGAGTTCCCTGAATTTGGATTGAGTAAGAGGCTTCCTGCCAAAAGGGGCAAGAAGGGTTAAAAGTGTTGGAGAAATGAGCATGTAATGCAAGGCCTGAGAAATTCAGTCATTATAGGGTTAACTATGCAACTTGTTTGTTTACCTATGTTAGCCTGGAAGTGATACCTGGCAGCTGGCCAATTATCTGTAAACCCGGGAAAACTGAAGGTGTACTGTCTTGCTAATTGGTCAATGATATCAGGTGTTTCCTTTCAGGGGTCAAGAAGAAGGAGAGATCCTCCATTACAATCTCTCACTCTCTATCAGCATGTCTTAGTGTGAAGACGGAGCACAATGCAGCTCCTTAGAAAGCATGTTTTGTTTATTTGTAGCTAATCCCGTTTACCTTTTCCCTTTAGTAATAAACTTCTTTTAAACCAAAAGAAGCAATCTCTTCTTTCCAGAAAAGCAAGATTCATTACTCTGATTTTTCTGATTATTGGACAAAAGTCCTAACAAAAAGATGGGTAACACCCATTCATCTTTGTTCAAATGCTGGAAGTCAGATTCCCCTGCATAGAGCAGGTAAGGGTCAGGATGTACATTTGTTCCACAGACATCCAGGGGGAATGTTGGAGGTAAATCTTCTGTATGGTAAAGTTTAGCTTACTGTTATAATTTTCCTGTTATTTAGTTAGATCTGTAACCGAGTGGGCTTGATAGTATTTTCCCTGCCTTGTGCTCTAGCTTAAATTGTAGCAATAAAGTTTTTCTGTTTAAGATTCAAAACCCTCTTCACATTCCTTATTCACTTGCTCACACTTAAATATGCATGCACTGGAGAAGGGATGAAGTAATTACGAAACTCTTCCCCTTTGCACATTCTCAGAGGCTGACCTTACTTGTGCTCTCCAGGTCACTGGTAACACGGGAGACTGGATTTTAAACTTGGGGCAGTGGCATAAAGAAGAGGAATATGCTTTATGTGCACACAAACATGCAACACATATGTAAGCACACATAGACCCAGGGCAGTTTTATGACAGACACAACCACTTGTCTCTGTTCACTATAGGGTTGCCAAGTCCAGGTTGGAAAATACCTGGGGACTTTGGGGGTGGAGCCAGGAGAAGGTGGGGTTTGGGGAGAGGAGGGGCCTCAGCATGGTACAATGCCATAGAGTCCACCCTTCGAAGCAGCAATTTTCTCCAGGGGAGCTGATCTCTGATAGCTGGAGATCAGTTGTAAAAGCAGGAGATCCCCAGGCCCCACCTGGAGGCTAGCAACCCTAGTTCACTATGGTAAAAAGCAAGGAAGATAAACACATTCAGAACAGCAACTATCCATGTGTTTTAAACTCTTGACCATTTTTACAATGGGAAAGGACCTATAGGCAATTAAAAAGCTGCCCAAGACCTAAAGACAACAACAACTATTTACAACAACTATTTCTAAGGAGCAAGGAAATAACCTTCAAGCTTGACCATAACAATTCCAAATATCTTACACACAGCTTTGCTACATATTGTCAATTTTTCTTGTTTTCAAACAGCAGGAATAATCTGCTTCAGTTGCGGGCCTAATCTTCTGGATTGCTTAGCTTCACTGAACATCAAGCAATATTCTGCAATGGTAAGCGTGGAAGCCATCAGCAATAATTACCCAGATCTGAGTACTCTGATTACTTCCTTATTTCCCTCAAGTGAGACCAAAGGTTGAGTGTTGCATAATAACTTGGTTCAATCTTCTTTAATTGGAACCTATTTAAGAACTGTGAGTCATCCAGATCATCAGATGACAAATATGGGGATCTTTGCAAAATTTGGATAGACGTTTCTTTGAACTGAATGAGACAGGTATATCTTGATGTTAGAATAATCTCAAAGCTTAGAACCTGCTTTGTTGTAGTTACATTGTTAACTCTTGTATCCAAACTGAACAAGTTACAGATTTAATCCTCATTATGAACCATCTTTTACAATCCATACTTCTTCTCCACAGTGTAAAGCCAAGAGGTGTGGCAATTCAGGTAATATAGAGAAGATGTAAGTCTATCAGAACTGTTCAGAGCCCTGTTAAGGATGTGTACATGAAGGAACCAAGATCACATCTGCAGTCCCTTGGACATTCACATATACAAACAGACATCTTCAGGGAGCTCTATGTTTTGTTGGTTTTGGCTGCGATCACACACACTAAACAATCCACTTTCAATCCACTTTCAATGCACTTTCCAACTGGATTTTGCCAGTTCACACAGTAAAAATCCACTTGGGAAGTGCATTGAAAGTGGATTGGAAATGGATTATTTAGCGTGTGTGACCGCAGCCTTTGTGTACATGATACAGAATGCTGGCTGAGGACAGACTGGCAATCTGAAGCGGAGGCAAAGCGGAGGGAACTAGAGCAGGGGGAAAAACCCACGGAGCTGGCCGTTCACACTGGCCAGAGCAATGCGGATCAGCGGCGATACGGAGCATTCAGACTGCCACGGAGAGTTCAGACTGCCGCATAGCCAGCGCGCGCGGCTCGCGCGTGCTGCTGCACTTTTTTTTGTTTTCCTTTGATGTTTATCGCATATGCGCATATGCGCATATGCACACATGCGCATATGCGCATATGCGCAAAACTTTTTGCCGGTGCGTTCACACTTCCTCCGGATGCCTCCCGCTTCTTCCAGTTCACACTGTTTGGAAGCGGGAGGCATGCGGAGGAAGGCCCCTGAACACCGGGAAAAACCGGTGTCCAGGTAAAGCGGAAGGAAAGCGGCTGGGAGACGGGTAAGTATGCAAGGGAGCTGATGGGCAGATGCGCATGTCTGAACGTGCTCCTTTCCTCCGTTTGCGAAGCGTGCCTGCCCCGCTTCAGATTGCCAGTCTGTCCTCGGCCGCTGTTAAGACCGGCAGACTCTAATCTGGAGAACTGGGTTTGATTACCCACCCCTCCACATGCAGCCAGCTGGGTGACCTTGGGTCAGTCACAGTTCTCTCAGCCCTGTTATCTCAAGAGCAGTTCTCTCAGAGCTGTCTCAGCCCCACCTACCTCTCAGGAAGTCTGTTGCGGGGAGAAGAAGGGAAGGAGATTGTAAGCAGCTCTGAGACCCTGAGTCAAGGGTGGGGTATAAATCCAACTCTTCTTCTATACAATGCCTCCATGCATAAACTTGCACACAGTGCACATGGAGACAAATTTGTACAATATATTTTGTCTGTACACATGTAGAGTGTGCTGTCAATGGCTGAACAAAATGCCACAAGGATGTATGTGATGTCATAGAGCGAAACCATTATCTACCCGAACTATAATACTTTTCCAATTCCTAACAGTAATGTTATTTCCTAACAGTCTTCTAGGAAAACTTTAAAAAAATGTTTAGTAGCCTGGTATAAGTGCCAGACTTTCCCCTCCTTAGAGCATGTATGTGGAAAACTCTTCATGAATGTGTAAATATCTAATATATCTTTGTTTTTCCTGGTTGCTTCAGCCAGTCATGCTGTGAAAACAATGAACTTAATAAATGTAATTTAGGTTAAAAGGACAGAAAAATGCTTGGTAAGAAATTACAGTGGAAGGATAGCCTTGTAAAATCCCATTCTGTGAAACTACAAAATCTATTGATATTTTAAACTACACAGCAATGTACTGAGTCTTTCCTCACAAATTGCTGTTTCGAGATATAGATCAAACTGCAGACAATTGGACTGCTGTTAAAGTACAATAATGTGAAGTTAAAAAGAGATGGTATTCACTGTGCAGGTAGTATCTTCACTGTGCCAGTAGTACAAACCCAATTTGTTTCATAAGCATTTGTTATGCCATGCTTGTGGGGTGAGGTATATGGGAATGAAATTTCTGACGTTTGCTTTTAGTGCCTGAAGAAGCCTCAGAGACTTGGATACTGTTCAGCCATGTAAATTTATCACCCTTCCAAACATTAAAAGTCTGTTTTAGATTTTCCTTACATAAAAGGTGCTCTGCTGGATCAGACCAGTGCTCCATCCAGGAACAAATCGATTGTCCTAGCAGGCCAACAAGCAGGTCACAGATGCCAAGGCTCCCCACCCATCCATTGGTTGAGATAGCCCACGGAGGGCCTTCTAAGGTGGCTTACCTTCTGGAGTTAGTTAGGTGAGAGGTCTTTTCCAGTGGTGGTGTCCTGGTTGTGAAACTCCATTCCCAGACACATTTACTCATCCTACATCACTATACTGTATCATAATTAATTAAAATATTTATACCTTGCCTTTTTATGAAGTTAGAGTATCAGTTAGAGTATCAGACAGGGAACTCAGAGACCCAGGTTCAAATCCCCACTCTGCCATAAAAGTCTGCTGGATGACCTTGGGCCAGTTATGCAATCTCTCAACCGAACCTACCTCGCAGGGTTGTTGTGAAAATAAAATGGAGAAGCGGAGAATGCTGTAAGCGACTTCGAGTCACCATTGGGGAGAAAATGGGGTATAAATTAAGTAAACAAAATAATAAAATAATTGAGCCACTAGTAATACAAGTAATATTTGAGTTTGCAGAGTCATATCTGTTGCCATCCTTTAACCATTAAGATGTTTTGATTGCTAATACAAAGAAAGGAAAAGGTGTCAGTAAATACAGATAATTTAAGAAAAAAAAAACAGTGGAACACATTTTTTTTAACTTTTCTTAACTGTTAGCAATCTGCTGAGCTGGCTCTTGAAGATTTTAGAAACTTGAAGATTTTAGAAACTAAGGGCTAAACTACGTATTAGGTTTTTTAGTCAGTTGCTTTGGGGTTCCTTGGACCCAACATACTTTCCCTGCAGTCTCACAACAATTGCAGGGAAAGGTATTTTCCTGCCTTCCTCTTCACAGCACTTTCCCATGCCAAAATAGCCCCAGCAGGAAGTTATTTTCATAATTTTAGAGCCATATGCATTCAAAATATTCCTCGTGCAGCTCCAAAGTTATGCAAGTAACTCCCTGTTGGGGCTGTTTTGGCTCTGGAAAATGTCACGAAAGGGAAGGCAGGAACTGCTCCTCTCCTCATGCTACAGTTCCAAATAGAATTGGACTTCTGTGAATTTTAAAAATGCCTTTCACTACAGCTGCTGTGTCAGGCCTGGGGAACCCCAACCCAATACATCAAAAAACACAGACCAATTTCCCACAAGCAGCTGTGGCGCCATTGCTCTTCCATTTGTCCCGGTTGCATTGGTCAGTTTCATACTATTCACTGCATGGCCACATTTTGACCTGCAGCTCCTCCTGATTTCCCCCACGTCTTCTCGATCTCAAAAAACAAGGATCAAGAAGACGCGGGGGAAATCGAGTGGAGATGCAGGTAAAAATGTGGCCGCACAGCCAATAGTGTGAAATTGACCAATGCAACTGGGGCAAACAGAAGAGCAACGGCAGCACAGCTGCTTGTTGAAAATCAGTTGCAATGTGTAGTTTCGCCCTAAAAATCATCATTACAATTGAATGGAAGGCATGCTAGATGGTATTTTTACCAGAGGGATGGTTTCAAATTTACCCCCAGTCATACAGCTACAACTTTTTTTTTAAGAAGACAGTTTTGGAGGTGGAATTGTTCTTCAGAGCTTTTGGCTAGTCAGGACCTATAGACTGTTCTTAGTGCCATTTAACTGAAGCAGGAAGTTAATGTTCAAATGGCTTTTTCCAGGTGGCATATTAATTACTAAAGGCTATTGATGAGTGGCACTTTCTCCAGGGCTGCAGTCACGCACACTAAATAATCCACTTTCAATCCACTTTCAGTGCACTTTCCAACTAGATTTTTGCTGTGTGAAATGGCAAAATCCAGTTGGAAAGTGGATTGAAAGTGGAATGAAAGTGAATTATTTAGCATGTGTAACTGCAGCACAGGTTTAAATCAAATCAAGGTGCAGTATAGTATTATCTATTATGTTACATTTGCTCTGCTCCTGTACAAGATATGACAGTTCTTCATATATGCCATGCATGGTATCTGTAAAAGCATTCAAATTATGAATAACTAGGAATAAGGCCCATTGTGGAAATAAATACAACAGGCTCTAGAAAGAGGCTCTGGGAGAGTGCCCCGGCCTTGGGTGCTCAGTGTCAATTTGCTGTGGCGACCTCAGCAGGGTATAATGACACAGAGTCCACCATTTTCTCCAGGGGAAGATCTCTACCATCTGAAAAGCAGTTGTAATTCAGCATGATCCCCATCCCTCCCCTGGAGATTGGCAACAATGGTTCCCCATGAGGGAACAGGTGGTTTGAAGGGAGGAGTCTATGGCATTGAACTTGTCTGAGGTCCCACCCCTGCTGAAACCTCATCCTCTTCAGTGTCCACCCCTCAAATCCCCAGGAATTTCCCAACCTGGAGATGGCAACCCTATCTCCCAGCCAACTGTCAATGTATCGTTATCTGCCCCCTGACTTCAGCTTTCTATCTCCTCCCCCCTCCCCCCTAGAGTAATTCTGAGTGATCACCAGTCCCCACCTGGAGATTGGCAACAATGGTTCCCCATGAGGGACTTGCTAGCTTGGAGGGTGGAGTCTATGGCATTGTACCTGTCTGAGGTCCCACTCCTCCTCAAACCTCACCATCTCCAGGCTCCATCCCTCAAATCTCCAGGAATTTTCCACCTGGAGTTGGCAGCCCTATCTCCTTCCCAGCCAACATCAACCTCACTCTTCAACTTTCCATCTCCCCACCACCACAGCCTCCACTGTGCTCTGAAGCCCTGACTGCTATGTCACATTGGCTGTCATAAGGGGTCCATCTCAGCAGGATATAAGGACATAGAGTCCACCATTTTCTCCAGGGGAATTGATCTCTGCCATCTGGAGAGCACTTGTAATGAGTGATCTCCAGCCCTTGCCTGGAGATTGACAACCATACTTCCCTTGGTGGAAAAGTAGTCTTTCTCTGCAATGGGGACCGAAGCAGCTGACATCATTCTCCTCTCCCCCTTTTGACTTGCACAACAACCCTGTGAGGTAGGTTAGACTTAAAGTCTGTGAATGGCCCCAAATTACCCACTCAGCAGGAACTTGGGTCTAGCAGATCCTGCCCTGAAGCGCTTACTGCTACACCTAGGGTACCCAACCTCCAGGTGGAGCCTGAAGATCACCAGGTATCACAATTGAACTCCAGACAACAGATTCCCCCCCCCCCCCGGGAGATAATGACTGCTTTGGAGGGTGGCCTCTATGGCATTCTGTTCAGCTGGCCCCAATGAGTTTTCTCCCAGAGCCCAACATAGGTGTGGAAAGGGGCTTTCAGAGAAGCAAGCTCTGTTGCCTAGCAACGGGCACTGTGGGGACCGTATTAGTGCCAGTTCCCTAACGGAACATATTGGCCCTTTCACACAGAAACGTGCCTCTCCTGTTGGGGAAGCGTTCCTGAGCCGGTTTACCTTGAAACCTCCTCCCAAGTATTCTTCTGTTCTTTGTACCAGTCCTGAAGTGCTATGGGGTGCTGTGTGAAATGCCCCCTGTTTCTGACAGTTTATTCTGACAGTTTATTCTGGGCATGCTGGCAGTGTGTGGGGGAGGGAGGTTATGGTGAAAGTCCATTGTTTTTTCATTGACAGAAGCAGGCCACTGAGGGGACAGTTAGACCCACCTGGCAGTGGGAGGAAGAGAAGAGTAGATCCTTCCCCTTCGCTGGCTCCCTCCAGACTGAGGCCGGGACGCTGGCCGGTGGCTCTGTGGGCGGGACTGAGGCATAGTAGGGAGAGAATGCAGCCAGTGGCCAGGGTCCCCCTTTTGAGTGGCAGTCCATCCAGCCTACTGATTTTGGCACCCCGTGGAATCTTGCCCCTTATAATCTTAAAACGGCTTTATATAATAGGAAAGATAATCACCATGCGAGAACATTCACTCTAGAGTGGTTTCATCATGTCAGTAATCATGCAAGTCTGGTCATC
Source organism: Lepidodactylus listeri (assembly GCA_029233225.1). NCBI lineage: Eukaryota > Metazoa > Chordata > Lepidosauria > Squamata > Gekkonidae > Lepidodactylus > Lepidodactylus listeri. The sequence continues at coordinate 69,933,753 of JARCFY010000008.1, forward strand.
TTATGCCATCTACAGTGGAAATACTATCTGCTGCTAGTAGACATCATGAAGATTGACTCTATATCAGTGTGGTCCAGTAGATAAAGTGTTGAAGTTAGAAAGGAAGTCCTGCCTATGCCATAGATTTATAATGCGACCTTGGTGCCACACAGCCTAAATTCCCTTTTGGTAACATAGGAATAATATCAACTACATAAACTTGATGAGAAGGAGCAAGCATGGTCATAGTACTGTGAAGCACTTGAAAATTACAATGCCAGGATATGCTTAAAACTATATATATAAAATAGACTGATAACTGAGCAATATATCTAGGAATAATTCCTACTATCTTTGAAATGAAAAGAAATGCTATTATATCCTTTTTCAAGACAAGAGATGCATTTCACCAACTTCAGTAACTCTGTGTCCTAAGGGAAGGATTTCTTTCAACTTGTTCTTACTGATTATGTGTATAGCAATGAAATATATAACATTCCACTATTCAAATGAGGCTTGATAGGTTTATGAAAAAAGAACATTAAACCCTCATTTCAATCATATTGCCCCATTTGAATTTGGATATTAAAATCCATGTTTCATGTGCAGCTCTATCCCACATGTGATTACTTGAAAGTAAGTCCTTACTCCCATAGAAATATAAATAGGATTGAAACTCTTTATGTAGTACCGCCTCAGAGACCAGAGCTCCAGTCTATGGCTCTCAGTTGCTCTGTACGCTAACCACATTAGTAACCCCAGAAAGTCACTGGAAAGCGTATCACATCACTATGACCCATTATGCCCTGAGAATCTGCACACTGCTTGATACATTTTCAGATGTCTGCCTTTGCTTTTCCAAACTGTAGTTACCTTGGACTAAATATGTTGTACAGTGGTGGCCCCTTTTGAAAGGGTGTGGGATACACCCTACCATTTCTCAGTGATGCTATCTTAGATTGGACTTTCTTGAGCTTCTCACCAGTTGCCAAGTTGTTGCAGCATAGGGCCTTGTGCTTTTCACAGTCCCGCTTCCCCGAATATCCATGTGTTCTCAGCTAGGACATTGACTGGGGATAGTGTTATTTAGGGTTGCCAAGTTCAGGTTGGAAAATACCTGGGGACTTTGGGGGTAGAGCCAGGAGAAGGTGGGGTTTGGGGAGGGGAAGGGCCTCAGCATGGTACAATGTCATAGAGTCTACCCTTCAAAGCAGCCATTTTCTCCAGGGGAGCTGATCTCTGTCTGCTGGAGATCAGTTGTAAAAGCAGGAGATCCCCAGGCCCCATCTGGAGGCTGGCAACCCTAGAGTTATTGTAAGGATAAAAGGGGGAAGGGAGAATCAGGTATGCTGCCCTTAGCTCTTTTGAGGAAAGGTGGCATAAAAACGTTCCAGATGGGTAAGTGTTTTAGAAGACACGTGCTTGCACAAATAGATTTAGAGAATGATTCTAAAGAGTGCCACTCAGATCCTACTCAGGTCTATTAAATGGGGATTACTCTCAGGCAAGTAGTTTTGGGATTGCAGTCAGGGCTCATTTCGTAGCAGGAGCTCCTCTGCATATTAGGCCACACCCCCTCCAATGTAGCCAATCTTGCCTAATATGCAAAGGAGCTCCTGCTACAATATGAACCCTGATTGCAGTTAATCATTTTTATAATAAAAACTGAGGATTGTTTACATAGTTAATATCATTACAATATAGTTGATATCTATTCAGATAGAGGGCATTTTTAATGAGAATGATGGATATGTGGTGAAAATCAATAGAAATTTTTGGAAGGTTCCCAAAATGGAGCCAAAGCCCCTCATCCTAGCTGAATTGTCTCTACCAAGATATACAGGCCCTATGCGCATGAACTGTCTGCAAGCGGACTCACCATGTAGGGGAAGGATAACAGGAATGAGCGTTTTGGCCCCACCCTCCACTTCCACATGATCAGCATGATCATCTGCATGGTGGGACCACATGGAGGAAGTGCCCGTGTGTATCCCCCCTTCTCATGATCAGCAACACTGCTTTCCAAATGTTGCTGATGAACACTTTCTCTATGTACTTGCATCATGCAGAACACTTAATGATTGTACTGAGGTGTACTGAGGCCAGGGTGTTTGTGCCCTTTCTTACTCCCCACATATTGAGTCAACGCTTACACATTCATGTAAGCCTTTAGCAAATGTAGCATGTGTGTGCTCCATTTCTGTGCAATCAAGTATTATAAATTGATTAAAATTTGATTAATTCGACTGATTGAAATTATTAAAAATTAACAAAGAAAAAAACAGTAGCATATGCATTAAAAATAGATACGAGATTTCTTCTTTGTTGCTGCTTAAACAGACATCATGCTTTAAGTTCACAGTGTCATAAGAAATTTCTTTTCTCTAGCATTTGAGATCTTTGGCTTGATCCTGGCATGTTAGCCCAACGGTGGGCATCGATGTTGGTTCAGAAACAAACAAGATATAGGAAATTATATTGGCTTTTTCTGTTCTGAAGGAAGTCGAACTTCACAAGGTCAGAGTACAGAGCAAGATCATATTGCCATAAGTGAAATAAAGTGAAGTGAGACCTCTGAAGAGTGACTTTTTATTTTTCTTCTGGAGATGAGTTCCATCTCTCAAGCAAGTCTTTAACCCCAGGGCACTGTCTTATACTTGCTTGTAAAGAGCATTGTACACAACTGGTGATATATAAATAACAAAACTAATAATACTGTGCAAAGGAGATATTTTCTGCCTATTAACGTTTTTTTCTGAAGAATGGTAACATAAAATGGAGTTAGAATTCCAAAACCTTAAAAAGATCTGCAAGGCAAATGTTGCCCTAGCTCATGTATCTCAAGAGCACAGCTGAATATTTTGTGTGACAAAGAAATTCTCAAATCTATGTCAAGGAAATAAAATGGTATGCTCATAATAAATCATGCAGACATGTCTACACTGACTCGATTTGCACGAAGTATTCCAGCTACCACATCATAGGTTTTCATATTTTAGAATATCTTACTATAGAGCCAGTGCAACAGAAAGAAATCAGCTGGCAATAGAGGAAAGGGCAGCTGCTTTAGTTGCAGAAGATTTGACACACTAACTCTGCAATCCTAAACACACTTCCTAATATATATTGAGCTCAGTAGTACTTTTCCCCAAGTAAACATGCTTAAGATTGCACTCTACAATTTTCCCATTCTGATTTTATCTTTTGGGGGCTTCTTCCAAGACCTCCAACTGTTTAGATCATAGTAGACTAATAAAGTTGTAATGATCTGTTGCCATAATCTACTAGTTCCTCTCCACTTCATTTTTGTTTTGTTTTTAAAAGCTGAGTACCCCCGGAGCCACTACAAGCACCTTTGGAATTCTCTCACAGGGTAGTGAGTACAACCACAAAATGGTTGCCACAGGGAGGTGGAGCTAACCACAAAATTGTTGATGCAGGAGGCAGTGCCAAACACACAAAGGAAGTCCAAGTGCAAGGGAGAACAGGTTAATTTTAAAATACACTGGAAAAATGGAGTGAGAGAGAATAAAACCAACACTGTGGTGGCAGCTGATGCTGAAACAGCATGATTTTAATCCGCACAGCCAATCAGATCTCCAGTGGCCAATCAGAAGCTCTGCAAGAGCCCCATGTGGCCCCACCCACTTTCTAAAAACATTTGGTGAGTACCAGGAAGGGTGTTGGCAAGCACCATGGTGCCCCCGAGTGCCACACTGGGGTCTCCTCCTTTTATCAATGATTTTTTTTTTAAAGTTGGGAATTCTGAGGAGCTAGTAGATTGTGACACTGGATTTATTGCGCTATTGAGATCTAGCAATACCCATTTTATATTTTATTAGAAAGCCTGGAAAAGTCCTGCAATTGAATGGGGGCAGAAACATATTTGAACAATTGCCAGCAGCATAGTATTATTGTGTAGCCAGGGGTGGAGCGAAACTCAAGCAGGCTCTGTATGAATGTTCATATGTGGAAGTCAATTGCACTGTACTCTACTGTTTGGCAGGAATGTAGCAAAACAAACTGCCAAACAGGCACAAATAGCTCAACAAACAGATGAACAATCCAACATTAAAAAAAAAAACTGGCTTCCTATCTTATCTGGTTCTTATCTGGTAAACCGGACATAAGCCAAAATGGCGAGTGTTTGAGCAAGCATCCCTAATTGCATCACTAGCTGAGGATCTACAGGCTTATGAATTTTCACGTATCGTGTCCACCACCACACATTATGTCTTTTGAATTCTATTTTCCCCCATCTGAGAGCCCATGAGCCCACTGGGGACAGTGATCCACTTAATGTATGATTAATTATTGTGCCCACATGGAACCCTTGGCCTATAAATCTGAACAGACAAACAAATAAATAAGCAGGCCGACCATCCAGCTGGCCTGTAATACCACAATTATAGAACACCAGAAGTCTTGCAGGGGATTTTGTTTACATGGTGATCTGTTTAAAAATAGCATTTTGAATAAAAGATAACCTGAAGGATAGATAAGAACAGCAAGGATGTCCAAATAATATCTTATATTGCAGAGATAAAGTAGAAACTGATTAGAATTAGGTATGATAAATAATCTGCATGATTGTGTTCATTAGTACATCTAACCCAAGACATTGCAGAAAATAACTGCTAATTATTTATGATAAGAGCTCAAAAGGTTCTTCCTCTCAGTATCTGGTCAGAAATAAAGAAAGTAGCTGTCTGCACAGAATAAATGGGCAATGAATACATGTATTAAGTGAAAACGGGTTCAAAATAACTATAGCAGTGGTTCACAAATGGTAATATCTGGAAGCAATATGAGATCTATTCCCTGGCACAATGCTATATTTTCCTTTATATAAGATACCAACCAAAAGTAATGTTCTGTGACTATCATTTATATGATGCCTTTAATTAATTAATTAATTAATGAGATTTATAAAGTGCTCAGTCCCTGAGTACTCAGGGCTCTGAACGATGAACAACAGTGATAAAACTTCATACTAAAACAATTCCAACAATGTAAATAAACTAATTAAAAATATTTCGCATTATTCAGATGGCATTAATACATTAAATTCCAAACTGTGTTTCTTCCTCATAGAGGGGGTGGGGTGGGAGTATAGTTGGAAAAAGGGTGAGGAGGAGGGAGTGCCAGCCAGGATAGTACTCGCCACTGTCCTCAACCAAAAGCCTGGTGGAACATCTCTCCCTTGCATGCCCTGTGGAACTTCATAAGGTCTCACAGGGCATGGATGTCATTTGGCAGAGAGTTATACCAGACAGGAGCCAAAGCTGAAAAAGCCCTGGCCCTGGTCAAAGACAGCTGGATGTCTTTTGGGCTGGGGGGATTACCAGTAAATTGTTGTCAGCAGAGCATTAACACTCTTCGGGGGACATACTGGAGGACGCAGTTCCTGAGGTATCCTGGTCCCAGACCAATTAAAGCCTTGATGGTCAGTACCAAAACCTTGAACCTGACCCAGTACTCCACTGGAAGCCAGTGCAGCTGACGCAGCACAGGTTGAATATGTGATGTCAGTGGTGATCCCATAAGGAACCGCACCACTGTGTTCTGGATCATTTGGAGTTTCTGGATTAGTCTCAGGGGCAGGCCAGTGTAAAGCAAGTAATAGTAATCCAGTCTGGAGGTGACCATTATGTGGATTACTGTGGCTAGGTCAGGGCAAGACAGGAAAGTGGCCAGCTTAGATGGGAAAATGCCAGCTTGGAGATGCTTGTGATCTGGGCCTCCATAGATAAGAAGGTATCTAGGACCATGCCCAAACTTTTTATGGTATGTGCAGGTGTCAACAGCACACCATCAAAGGTGGGAAGTTGGTGCTCCAGTCATGACTCCCCCCAGCCACAGAACCTTCATCTTGGTTGGATTCAGTCTCAGTCAGCTCTTCTTCAACCATCCCACCACAGCCTCCAGACCCTCAGTCACATTTTATGGGGTGGTGTTCGGGCATCCACCCATTAACAGATATAGCTGTCATTAACATACTCATGACACCCCAACCTGAAACTCTGCACTAGCTCGGCAAGAGGGTGCATATAGATGCTAAATAACATGAGGGAGAGGTTTGTCCCTTGAAGGACTCCACAAGTTAAGGGGTACATAGTTGACACCTTCTCCCCAGCACTACCCTCTGTCTCCAACCAAGAAGAAATGAAGTGAGTCACTTTAAGGCTACCCCACAAATTCCCACATTGGGGAGGAGGTTGGTCAAAAGGTTGTAGTCGACCATGTCGAACATTGCTGTGAGATCAAGTAACACCAGCAGTGCCAACCCGCCTTGATCCAGCTGTCTGCAGAGATCATCCATAAGGGCTACCAGCACCGTCTCCATACCATGGCCTGGCCAAAAACCGAACTGAAAGGGTCCAGTGCCGACGTGTCATCCAGAAAACTCTGGAGCTGCTCAGCTACCACTCTCTCAGTTACCTTTCCCAGAAATGACAAACCCGAAAATGGGCAGTAATTAGAAGGATCTGTAGGACCCAAGGATGTTTTTTTTAAAGAGTGTTACAGTAGTTGTTAAATTTGCTAAGCTGTATGAATTCTTTGTACACCATTCAAATAAAATAACAGTTCAAATTTCAAAATTCAATTGAAATATAACATCTTAACTTAAAATGTGTTTGCTTTTTGTCTTTTCTTTTTTAAAAAATGTGAAGCAAAGAAGTAAAATGGCCAGTGTGGCATAGTTCATGAGACCTGGTTCAAATCCTCACTCTGCTATGAAACTCACTTTGTGAACTCAGGCCAGTCACTGTACCAACTACACATAGGATCATTATGAGGGTACATTGAAGAAGGGTGAACTTTGTGCTCTAAGCTCCTCGGAGAAAGAATTTGATAAACATACAACAGATAAAATTAGTACAAATTCATTTACAAAGTAAGTACTGATCCCACTGGTTCCTGCTGAATCAGACCAAGGGGCAGAGCTGTCCAGCATTCTTTTCCCCACAACTGCCAACCAGATGTGCCCAAAAGGCTAAAAAGCAACCAGTATTCAAAGAGACAAGGGGTAGACCTGCAAGGACTCAAAGGAGAGGGGAATCCCATCAGCCAGCTTCCTCACTTCTTCCTTGCCCTTTTAATGCTCCTGTCCCCCTTTTGTTGCCACCACCACCGTCCCCATCATTGCCACATCCTCCATCTCCTCCCGCTTCTGCCACCACCTCTTCCTCACTACTTGTCTCATCCCTTCCCCTTACACCATCGCTGCCACTTTCTTGCTTTTTCCCCCAGTCCTCTTGCTGCCATTTTCTCCTCTTTCCTCATCCACTTCTTACTCTCCTTATTTTCTTGTTGCACTGTTTTTTTAATGTCTTATTGTATGGGGTTACTAGGCAACTACATAATGCAGTCAACAGGGTTTTTGTTTGTTTGAAATTGTGCTGTGTGCACAGATACACACATTACTTTTCTGCTTTGTAAAGGGTTAACCACCCCCTTTTTAAGAATTGATTTTTCTGCATCTCCCCTTTCTGCACCTGGCCCCATTGTGCAATTTCTTTGGATCACACTCTGGGACCAAGTTCAGAATTACATATACGATACTGTATGTACTGTAAGCTCAAAGTAAGTAAGATACTTACTGCTACTGCATGTGAACTTTAAAACACTGAAAAGTACAGCTACCCAGGAGATATTCTGTACCTTCTCCTTAAAATGTATTTGTTTTCTATTAAGGCCATGTTTAAATTCCACTCTTTATGCTCACTTGCTCATCCTTTGTTGCATCTTCGATTCATCTCCTTAAGACAAAATTGGGGCTTTGTTTTGTTTTTCAGTTTCATTCATGAATGTGGTAATAAAAGTTTTGCTTTAGAGGGTAATTCTTTGGCTGCATTTGTGCACTGTCATGTTTTCAGAATCATGTCCCTAGAGCCATTAGCAGATTGCCTAACGGAAATTGAATACACTGTTCCCTGGTACAAGACAGATCAGGAACAGCAGCTCACTCTATCACTGCTCCTTTGACCCTGAAGGGATAAAGAACATCCAAAACATATTTATCAGTAGCCCAAACCTTAATAGCCGAAGGCACAGAAGAAACAAATTTAGTGACTGAGATACTGACATTTTCCTTTCTCCTTAGCCAAAAGTGCCACATTTTTTCAGCCACCAAAAGTGTCCATCTAGTATAATAATGCTGTATTTGTTATCTGATGGATGGGAATGAGTTTGACTAAAGGGAATAAAGCCAAGGGTCTGTGATAAAAGAATGTCAACATTTTTAAATGCATGTGGATGTTTTCTCACTTGTTAGGAGATGGTTCCCCAAAACCTCTGCTCAGGTGCTTATAAAGGCTTGGACAGGGCTGCTGACTAGAGTTGCTAACTACCATGTGGGGGGTGGTGGTCTCCTGGAATTGCAGTTGATCTCCAGACAGTATAGCTCACCTGAATAAAATGGCTGGTTCATCTCTATGGCATTATATACCACTGAGGTCTCTTCCCTTTCCAAACCTCACCCTCTTTAACCTTCACCCCCAAATCTCCAGGAATTTCCCAACTCAGAGTTGGCAAACATATGAGCCGATCCCTCTCAGCTGATTGAGAAGACAAAGGTGTGTGTGTGATTTGATTTGATTTATATACTGTCCTCCCTGTAAACGGGCTCAGAGCACTTTACATCAATTAGCATAATACTGTTAGAACAATGTTAAAATGACAGTTTAAACAGGATAAAATCATAAAATGCCATGTGAAGACAAATAGATCAGCTGTCAATTCAGATTATTTAAAATACAATGGTGGGTGCCTCAATGTCTATTCAGATTCAGGCCACTGGTGGGAGATTAGAGGGGGTCACCACCTCACTCCCACTGGTGGGAGATTAGAGGGTCACCACCTCAACCAACAGCCCAGTGGAAAAGCTCCGTCTTGAAGGCCCTGAGGAACTGCAGAAAGTCCCGCAGGGCCCTGTGTGTGAATAAATTGCAGATTGGGTTTGGAAAGAGGAAGAGAGAGAGAGCAAACAACCAGTTGGCTGAAACACCTTGGGAGTTCAAGATCTGTTTCTCTGGGGATCTGATATGGGGTAGCAGATCACTTGCTCTGCAGATAACCCTCTTTGCCTTCACCTGTGACCTGCTAGTATTTTTACAAAAAAATTAAAAGTATCATAAGATTCCAGTACTGTCTCTACAAAGGGAACCAATCCAGGTAATGCTGCTTCTGGAATTTCTCCCCAGTCAGAAAAATGGGCAGTGCTCAACAATGTGCACATTCCCATTTTCAGTTTTAACCCCTTTTTTCTCGTTGCTATCCTGACTTTGCATAAAGTGATGTGCGAACAGCATTTACATCAGTTTATGAACCATATGTGAATTGCTGTTTCTGTTTCAAATCATGCTACTTTTTCTGGTGCCAAAATTTTAAGGGGTTCCAACTTTTGCAATATGTCAAAAATCAGTATCTATTAAAAAATAGAAATTGTAAAGGAAGGGAACATGTGGGAAAGAAGGTGGGAAAAATCCAAAGGCAGCACTGTTAGAAGCACCACAGAGATTTCAAACATTACAGAGATTCAGAACTGAGTGGATACTTAAAAATGGGGAAAGGGGGGTTTCAGAAAAATGGCTCAGCCCTGCATTGCAAATTGGATGCAAATGGCTGTTTCTAAACTGGTAAAAAAAAAATGGCTTACACAGGCAATATGAAAGTTTCTCCAATGAATAGTAAGTTGGCTGACTGAAGGTGTTGAGGCTGTGCACTGAGTCATATTGTAGACTGCACCAGAACACAGAGTTCCAATAACTGGAATGAAATACCGTTATGCACAAGAGGAGCATTCAAAGCCTAAGAGGACAATTTTCTGGGGAAGCCAAAATCCCAAATGCACCTTGATTACATAGGAAGCTGTGTGGTGGAAGACAAGGGCTTGCATTAGTTCACCACATTTCAGCCCTACCTTGGCTGTTCTGTGTTTTACTGTTTACTCCATTAATTTTTATATTGTTTTTCACTTTTGTGCTAGCAATGCATCATGGCATTGCTCACCCTGATTTCTTATTATGGCCAAGAATCTCTGTAGTTTCTATCATATCTGACTGCATGTAATGTACTTCCTTAACGTCACCTATTGTTGTTTCACTGATGATTTAAAAATTATTTCTGTAAATTCAGATTTTTCATTTTTGCATCCTGTCTTAGCAGCTTATTGTTTTTCTTTGTCTTTTTATTTCTTTGTCCATAGAAAAGCAAATATTTCCTGATTTTAGAAAAAAGATCTGAACAAAAAATATTTAATTGAATGCTCTTTCCAAAACCTTTGCTACAGACCAAAAGGTCTTCTAATCAAAGCTGAGCTGAACAGAGGAGACCTGCTTCACTTAAAACTTACATAATGTGACTTCCAGTTTTGGTGACCTGAATGGTGGACACGTCCCTTCGGTGCTCTGAGGGACACTCTCTATGACCCGGTGGGAGGGAGGGGGCTTGGATGATTCTGCCCCACCTGGAGCCCTTGTAGGGGGCTCCAAGCCATGGAGTTTGAGGGGTGCCTCTCCCAAGGCTAACTGCCAAGGGATTGAGGCTCCTCTTTGCTCCAAAGGTCCCACTGCCAGAGGTCCAGCAATGGCACAAGGGACACATACCGGGGCAAGCAAGTAGCTGGTCGAGCAGTTTCCCTTATCCGAGTAGAATATCTTTGATGAAGCGTGACTTGTGATGAATCAGAAATGCAGATAAGCAGCAGGCAAACAGCCCCTTAAACAAAAGCACGGGGGGGGTGAGCCCACCCCATGAAAAAAGAAAACAGAAAGTTAACCGTTAACTAAGGGGACTGAAAGCAAAGCGCCTTTCGACCAAAGTAGAGTGAAACCAAATGAAAATTACCTGTCTTTGCAGGCCATAGAACTTTTTGAAACTTTTGCTAAAAAGTAAACACATATGGCTGGGAGAAAAATCGCCCCAAAAATGAAACCTCCTACAGGAAATGCAAAAGCAAAATGGACATGGTCTATAGAACCTATCCAGAATATATCAAGAAAAACAATCTACCTGGCGAAGTCTTTGTGAAATTCTCCAAAAGATACATCAGAGACCAGATACTCAAGGCTTCAAATGGGACTACTCTAAGAATCGAAGACAAGGAAATAAAAGTTTTAAAGGACAGTCCATTTGAGATTAGAAAGAGGAGGAGACAATACAAAAGCCTCATTGTATTTCTACAAAATAAAATCCACATCCTACAGGTGGCCTATACCAGAAGGCCTCACCTTCAAATACAAAGATAAGAGAACTAGAATAGACTCTGTTGCAAAAGTCAAAGCATTTTTGGAGCAACTACAGGAAACTGAGAAGACAGAAGGCCCAGCAAAGAACAACAATGCAACAGACCATAGCGACACGGGAAGCAAAAAACCCATCTGAATCCAATGGAGAAGAATCAGAAACTGAACTTGGGGTGGCTGCCCCCAAAACTCCCAAGATCAGACAAGGATATGATCTCAGAAATAAGAAAGACTAATTTTAAGCTAGATATTTCTATGTCTTGATCCTTAATAAATGAAACTGAACTCTTGGACACTTTCTTTGGTCAAAATACCTGCTTTCCTACAATATTAATACAGTATAAGGTTTGCATCATTGTATTTAGGCTAACATAATTGAAACAATAGCTTAAGCAGATGTTTACGTATATGACCACAGCTACTTGGGGTTTTAGTAGTTTTCTTTTCTTTCTCCCATAGATGTTAGTATCCCCTCCTTTTTGATTTCTGTAGTTTTTAGAATAAAAGCAATAAAAAACTTATTAAAAAAGAAAAGAAAACTTACATAATGCATGAGGCAGTTTCCCATTTAGTTTATCATTCCTGAACTCAAAAGGGGGAGACATATTCTCAGCTCAGACAGGTTTGATCCCCCCTAAAGCCACCCCCCTCGTACAGCGCCTTCTGTACTCTGCAGCAGCAGTCCCATCTCCTAAGACAATGGCAGCCACCCTCCTGCAGCACTAATCAATTACTGCATTGATGGTTCTCTTTTTCACATACAGTTCTGGTTACCACACCTTAAAAAAGACATAGCATTGGGAAAAGGGCAACTAAAATGATTAAGGGGATGGAACACTTTCACTATGAAGAAAGGTTAAAGAGGTTTGGTTTTTTGAGCTTGGAGAAATGATAGTTGAGAGGTGACATGATAAGAGGTTTACAATATTATGCATGGGACAAAGAAGGTAGAGAAAGAAGTACTTTTCTCCCCTTCTCACAGTATAAGAACTCGTGGGCACTCAATGAAATTGCTGAGCAGTAGGTTTAGAACAGATAAAAAGAAGTACTTCTTCACCCAAAGAGTAATTAACACATGAAATTCACTGCTGCAGGAAGTGGCGGTGGCTACAAGCATAGACAGCTTCAAGAGAGGATTAAATAAACATATGGAGCAGAAGTCCATCAGTGGCTATTGGCCACAAGGTACAGATGGAACACTATGTCTGGGGCAGTGATGCTCTGTTTTCTTGGTGCTTGGGGGCAACAGTAGGAGGGCTTCTGGAGTTCTGGCCCTGCTGGTGGACCTCCTGATGGCACCTGGTGTTTTTGGCCACTATGTGACTCCCCATCCACACGAGCGAGATAAGCCGGACGGGAATCGACACAAATTTGTGCCAGCGCAATTTCCACCGCTTTTGCAGGATCACACAGGTCCATGGACCTGTGAGGGTGAACCACTGCTGCGTGATCACATGCAGTTGCGGGTGAGTTTTTTTCCCCCCCGGCCATTTTCAGTGCGCTTATTCACTTCTACAAGGGATTGATGACTTGCTTCTCCACCCTCGGGGTTGTCCGATGATGCACATACCGGGATGGGGGGGAAGAACCAAAAAGCCCACTCCCCGACACCTCTTGTTTGCGCTGGCGTGATCACACAGGGAAAGGCCGGTTTCGGGCCATCACAAACCATTTGAGGCTGCCTTTTCACTGGTAGCTAAATAAGCCGATTCCCTGCCGGCTCAAAGCGGTTTGCTACAGTTTGACACCAGCTGCAGGACGCTTCCCAGATGTGCTTGTGTGATCGTGCCACTTTGAACCGGCGGGGAATCGTCCTTCTTGTGTCGCAAATGGATGTGTATGATCGTGCCCACAGAGTGTTGGACTGGATGGGACACTGGCCTGATTCAACATTGGCTTCTCTTATGTTTTTAAGTTCTTAAGTCACTGGCATTAGTGGAAGGTTTAACAAACATTTGCCCCCCAAAACCTCCTTTTTATTTATTTTATTTACAAGATTTTTATCCCATCCTTCTATTTAGAAAGCATTCTGGGTTGCTTACAGAAAGAATAGCATCAAATAAATAATGATTAATTTAAATAAAACAGTTGGCTGAGTCATATGCCTGTTTCTCTCCTTGCACAATTGCTGTTTCCCTCTGGATGAAATGTACAACTGCAGGCTCTTCCCAAGCCTTCGCTATTGTGCTTCCCAGCCCTCTAGACCAGCCTGCCCACGGGTATGAGAAGGGCACCTTCCCTGTCAGCCTTCGGGGAGGTTTGGAAGAGAGGCAGTGCTTTTCAGCCAGGCTTTTTATGAACTTCCTTGATATGTAGCTGCTCTCAACTTTTTGGCTAATGTAATCTTTGTGATTCTGAGGGCTACTGTGCTTATGTAATTTTAAAAATTAATTTTAACAATGTCACAATTTTTAGCAATGGACAGGCATGCTGTTTAGGTTTTCTTTGCTTCTTGTTTTAAGGAAGCTGCCTTTTTGCATGAAGTGAAGAGGTTTCCTTAACTCTCAAGACGAGCAGTCTTTCCCACTGTACAGGCTTACCTTGATGAACAAAGCCCTATTACAACACTCTTGAAGAGTAAAAGAAAATCATGTTTCTCTTGCCATCACCCTTCCAACAATGAATCACCACATTTGGCATGGCTGATCTAAGCAATTGGCTGCAAGATGACCAGGCATTTGTGGAGATGGAGCACAATTTTTCAATTGTTTTAAAGCAACAGAAAGCCTCCCCCCCACACACATGCTATGTCTTCAGAAATAGTTCATTGGCAATCTCATTTGTGCTGTCTTGGAAGCTTGACACCCCCCATCCACCCACAGAATTAGTCCCTGGAATCATAAAGGTAACATAGCATGGTTTGGCCTATATCTCTCTCCACTGCACAAATTACTTTAATGGACACATCACTTTATACTAAGCTTTCACCATCTGTTCTATTCTCTAATTAAATGCAAAAGAAACACAGTTCATAATTGCATTTGAATAGTAAAAGATAAGGGATTTGAATGCATGCTTAAGTTTATGCATCTGTTCTATAATTCTTGTCATCACAGGCTTATGCCCAGGGAGAACAGAAGGAGTGGGAACTGGCACTATAGTTAATTTCTCTGGCAGGCAAAAGTTATTGGCATAACAAGTTATGCTATTTATGGGTAAGAGAGCAGCAAACTAGAGGTAAGTAAACCATCTCAGAATATATGAGACAGGTCAATGAGCAGACGAGGTAAATAAAAGGTGGGGGAGTATGTAGAACTGCTGTCATGTACAGATATTTTACAATATTTCCACTTGACACTAAAAGGACTGTCTGGGGAGAAACCGGTATGCCTTATGAAGATGTGTAGTGATTTACTTTAGGAACAGGGCCTTCAAATAATCAGAGTCAATAGTGCTGATTGTAGCATTGAAGTCAAAGTCAAGTTTCCCACATGGAATTCACCCAAGCAGTACAGATGCTGATAGACACCATCTTGGAAGCTAAAGGACACAGCAGGAAATCTAGAATGGGTCACAACAGGCTGTTATAAAACTGATTGATATTTACAAGCTTTTAAATGCCACCCCACATGTCTATTCTTCTTGATTTAGGTGAAAGGAGCATTTAAGGACTGGTATTCTGCCAGGCAATGGAAATACAAACCACCATTAGTGATCTACATATAGTCCATTTCAAAAGTGCCAAGGCCAGGTGAGGCTAAGTGCTGCTCCTTGGTGGTGTGTCAGTTTAAAGTAAAGTGTACTGGCCTGTCTGAATCCATTTTTTAGCAGTCTGGGCTTTCTGATGGGTCTGTTCCTTGCTTCCAAGATGGAGTCTGCCTGAGTGTGCCCTGCTGGGTGAGTTCAGTGAGGAACACCAACCTCCTGAAAAACATTGGCAGCAAGCAATTGCCTAGAATCAGTGTAGCTCATGTTTTCCTGTTCTAGATTCAAACTTCTAAGTAGCTTTTTTATGACTTTGCAGGCAGTGCATTCCAAATTATTATTGTCCAGAGAGGAGAATAAAATTAAACACAACAAAAGTACACCTGTTTTCTCTGTGTAATCATGCTAACATCTCTTTTTTCTCAATCTTTTTTCCAACTTCCAGACTTATTAAATTCCACAGAAATAAGCAGTTAATTGAGCTAAATCTGTTTCTTGACTTGTATACCCACTGGGTTGTTGACTGTTACTCATAGGAGTTGGAAAGGAGCCCTGTTAACACTGCTACACCACAAATCTCGTTGTGTATAACCATTTTTAGAAATGCAGGTTTTGAATGTAAAGGCTTGGAACTATCTGGCAATTGTAACATCAGCTTCCATTGCCACTGTTGGAACATGAAATATGATTTGATGATATTCTAAAAGCAAAATAAACCCTGAAGCCAAAATTAAAGTAATACAGTAATTGAGATGGTTTGGTGTGAAAAGACTGATGAATCAGATCTACAGTGCTTGGTCATATAAGTGTAATATGACTACATCAAAAGCATGGCAGATTTAGGAATGGATGCCAGAATTTTTAGATCAGTATTCAGGAGAATACTGGAGAAGCTCTATACAATCAGTAAAAACAAGACCTGGAACTGACTGTGGCTCAGATCAAGAGCTCCTCATTGCAAAAGTCAGACATAAACTGAAAGACTTTGGAAAACCACTAGGCCATTCAGGTTTGACCTAGATCACATCCCTGATGAATATACAGTGGAGGTGAGAATAGATTTAGGGGACTAGATTTGATAGAGTGCCTGAAGAACTATGGATGGAGGTTTGTGACATTGTACGGGAGGCAGCAATCACTACCATCCCAAAGAAAAAGAAATGCAAGAAAGCAAAGTGGCTGTCTAATGAGGCTTTACAAATAGCAGAGGAAAGAAGGAAAGTGAAAGGCAAAGGTGAAAAGGAAAGATTTACCCAACTGAATGCAGATTTTCAGAGAACAGCAAGGAGAGAAGGAGGCTTTCCTGAATGAACAATGCAAAGTAATAGAAGAAAACAATAGAATGGGAAGGACTAGAGATCTCTTCAAGAAAATTGGAGAAATGAAGGGAACGTTCCATGCAAAGCTGGCCATGATAAAAGACAAAAACAGTAAGAACCTAACAGAAGCAGAAGAGATTAGGAAAGGATGACAAGAATACACAGAAGAACTATACAAGAGGGACCTCAATGTCCTTGACAACCACAACAGTGTAATCACTGACCTCGAGAAAGACATCCTGGAATGCGAAGTCAAATGGGCCTTAGAAAGCATTACTAACAACAAACCTAGTGAAGGTGATGGTATCCCAGCTGAGCTATTCAAAGTCTTAAAAGATGATGCTGTTAAAGTGCTGAACTCAATTTTCCAGCAAATTTGGAAAACACAACAGTGGCCACAGCATTGGAAAAGGTCAGTTTACATTCCAGTCCCAAAGAAGGGCAATGCCAAGGAATGTTCAAACCGTCGCACAATTGCGCTCATTTCACACGCTAGCAAGGTCGTGCTCAAGATCCTACAAGCTAGACTTCAGCAGTACGTGGATAGAGAACTGCCAGAAGTACAAGCTGGATTTCGAAGAGGTAGAGGAACTAGAGATTGCTGGATTATGGAGAAAGCAAGAGAGTATCAGAAAAACATCTACTTCTGCTTCATTGACTTTTTAAAGCCTTTGATTGTGTGGATCACAACAAATTATGGCAAGCCCTTAAAGAGATGGGAGTACCAGACCACCTCACATGTCTCTTGAGAAACCTGTATATGGTTCAAGAAGCGACAGTTAGAACCTGATATGGAACAACTGATTGGTTTAGCATAGGAAAAGGAGTACAACAAGGATGTATAGTGTCACCTTACTTATTTAATTTATATGCAGAGTACATTATGCAAAATGCCAGCCTGGATGAATCACAACCCTAAATTAAGATTGCCGGGAAAAACATCAATAACCTCAGATATGCAGACAATACCACTCTAATGGCAGAAGTGAAGAGGACCTCAAGAGCCTCTTGCTAACATTGAAAGAGGAAAATGCAAAAGTTGGCTTGAAACTCAACATCGAAAAAACTAAGATCATGGCATCCGGCCCCATCACTCCTTGGCAAATAGAAGGGGAAATCATGGGAGCAGTGACAGACTTCATATTCCTGGGATCCAAGATCACTGCAGACAGTGACTGCAGCCATGAAACTAAAAGACACCTGCTCCTTGGAAGAAAAGCAATGGCAAACCTAGACAGCACAACAAAACGTAAAGACATCAGCCTGCCAACAAAAGTCCGTATGGTCAAAGCAATGGTATTCCCAGTAGTAATGTTTGGCTGGACCATAAGGAAGGCTGGGCACCGAAGAATAGATGCTTTTGAATTATGATGTTGGAGAAGACTCTTGAGAGTCTCTTTGACTGCAAGGAGATCAAAACAGTCAATCCTAAATGTAATCAACCCTGACTGTTCCCTGGAAGGACAGATTCTGAAGCTGAAGCTCAAATACTTTGGCCACCAAATGAGAAGGGAACACTCACTAAAGAAGACCCTGAAAGATTGAAGGTCAAAGAAGAAGGGGACGGCAAAGGATGAGATGGTTAGACAGTGTTATTAATGCAACAATAACAATTAAGCAAACTCTGGAGCACGACAGAAGACAGGAGGGTCTGGCATGATGTGGTCTATGGGGTCACAAAGAGTCGGACTTGACTGTGTGACTGAATGACGATAACAATGGCAAAGTTTCAACCACCTCATTTTTATTTTTACAGTAATGTTATGGAGTTCAACATTTTTTTTCATTTTTTTAAAAAAAATGCTAAACTCCATAACATCACTGTATTCCTTACTTTCACTATGATCCTACAGATGTTTCTTGGGTGGGGGTCAAATTCACCCAATGAGTTCAGCCATTTTGTTTTCATTTGAAAGGCTCTTTTCTCATTGAGGTTGTTCCAGTGCAAATCTAGAGGTGATTCCACCTGGACAAAACTGCAAGCCAGTATTATCCCACATACAAAACTGTAGTTTTTACTTGTGGCAAGTAATTCAGATGGCCTACTCACCGAAGTCATGGTGACTAGCATTTGCTCTATGCAATATGAAAAGACACACCAAGGCAACAGAGAGAGAGAGAGAGAGAGAGAGAGGTTTGTCCACAGAAAAGCAGAGGTGTCAATTGGTCCTGAAAGAGACAATAAATGTTAGGATAAATATATTTTAGATTTTACTTTCCTGCAGACTTTGGTTCAGACTGATCCAGGGCAAACAGGTCAATCCCTATGCCAAAGGATAAATGGACTGAAATCTGACATCAAGAATCGCAAGAATCGCAGGACTGAGAAACCTGTAGGAGAACACTTTAACCTTCTGGGACATTCAGTGGGTGACCACTGTTTTATTGCAAAAGAACTGTTTTATTGCAAAGGAACTTCAGGAACAGACTGGAAAGGAAAATTGCTGAATTACAAGTTATTACAACATTTAGAACAACTCCCAGGATATTGGTTTCTTATCTCACTATATATGCAAAATTCATTCAGTCCTTACATCTGTATTCTCACCAAGAAGGGCTATACATACTCTTTATTTTTGTGCATTTCTTATTTGGAATAATAGATTAGAATAGTCAGGGCTATTTTGGGGCAGGAACACACAGGAACGGAGTTCCGGTTGGCTTTCGAGTTGGCCATGCCCACAGCCTCCCCCCCCCCCTCGGGTTCCCCAGGTGCCTCACAAGCTGTGGTGCGCCTGGGGAAGCCAAGCCGATCCAGGGAGGGAAGGCAATTTAAACTGCCTCACCTCCTCAGGTTCCCCAGGAGCCCCGCAGCTGCGGGGGCCCTGGGGAAGCTGATTTAGAAACTGCCTTCCTTCCCTCGGGTTCCCCATGCACCCTAGAAGCTGTGGGGCACTTGGGGAATCTGATCCTGGAAGGGAGCTGCAATGTCAGGGGTGTGGCCTAATATGCTAATGAGGTTCTGCTGTTGGGTGTGGCTTATTATGCTAATGAGTTCCTGCTGGGCTTTTTCTACAAAAAAAGTCCTGAGAATAGTGATTGTAATGTAATGCAATGAATATTAGAATAGTATATTGGAATGCATTTCTATGGTCTGGTAACAGAAGAAACATAACACTGCACTAAAAAGCACTTCACTTCAAAAAAAAAGATGCTGTTAGTTACCTCTGTGCTTGAGAGGAGACAGATGGAGCATAAAAACAAGATATCAGGCAATCATTCTTAGCACTCCACAATTAAAAACGACACATTTACACACCTATCTCCAGTTCTGACATATTTATTTGTTTCACTGGTTTTCCTCAGAATTAAATCCAAACAATGGTCACCTTATAAACTTAGCTTGTTATTCCTGTTTGCAGCTGTTAAAACATCTTCATTATGCTATATGCTGATTTGCTGTTTAACCTCTGCGATATATGCATGGACTGGTAAATTCCATTTCATTGTATCTGAGGAAGTTTGTGCGCACATGAAAGCTCATACCTTGAATAAAACTTTGTTAGTCTTAAAAGTGCCACTGGACTCAAATGTTGTTCTTTGGCTCGGACAGAATACCTAGCCAGTCCTGATTTTACCCAGTAGAGGGCATTAGTATACAGGTCTGACAGAATATTTTGTATGTGTTTGTGTGTGTGTGTGTGTGTGTGTTTTCTCTTTGAGGCTGTTCCAGTACAAATCCAGAGCTGATTCCACCTGGACAAAAATGTAAGTCAGTGTTATTCCAATGTCTAGCATTCATCATTTTGAACAAAAATTCATTCAAGAAGCCTATTACTAGCACAGCTGTTGTCTGAAATCATAATGCACTATTAGTCTCCCATTTGGGCTACCTTACATTTATTTGATGCACAAATTTCAGGAATTCATTATCAGGATGAAGCAAATGGAGAAGAACATGTACCATTAATGAATCACAGCAAATATGTATGTGAATGATAAATGCTGTTTTCTTTCGGTTTCCAGCTTCCAGAATATTGAATACTAAGAGGAATGCTCTAATAAATGTGAATTGCAACTGTAAGATGTCATTGCAACACAAACATGATGCTTTATAGTTAAACTTAGAATGTATTCAGAGATTAACTGAACTGTACAAGAGTGGCTGTTTCCTTCGTTACTTCTATAGGACAAAATTAGAAAGATGGATACCAAGTTCAAACTAACCTTAGCGCATCTGGTCATGTACTGAGCTACTCAAATATATAGAAGAGCTTAAAGCAAATCCTTTGGCTTGTAGTGTGTGTTCAGTAGGCACTGTCACATTATTGCCCTAATTAGATAATTAGCCAAGTCTTCCCAACCACATTTTAGCCCTTTTCTTGCAAAGACAGGCAGATAAAATTGGGCAACGTAATTAGAGTTGCCAACAGGCCAGGAATTCAACAACCTGGCTTACGCCTGTGACTTTGAGAAGTGGTTGGTATGCGGAAATCAGCCAAAGAAGCTCTTCATGGTTGAGTGTCATTATGGCCTATTAATTTATCAGTATCCAGCAACTACAAAAGGAACAGCTGCAGGGGAAGCTTCAACAGTTGGCAGTCCTGACCAGGTAGTGCATGGTGTGGGGAGGGAATAGTCTTTATTGGATTTTTTTAAAAATTGAACTGGAAATTTATTGGAGGAACAGGGACACCAACTACAGCAACATTTCCCAGATGGTGGGGTATTCATGTGCGAATAAGTTTGATTCCTACCTCTATGCAGGCAAGCATGTCCTTCGTTCGGTCCCTAATTCTCAAATAGTGGATGAGGTCTCAGTGTCCGTCTGTGAAAACCTTATAGTTGGGTAGCCAACTTGCCAGTGGAAATGGAAACAGCACAAAAGCAGGAGGCTAAATCGGATGGACCTTTTAGACCAAGGAAAGGGAAACCATGTCATTGTTGCTGAATCCCCATAGAAAAGGTTTGGGAACTACTAAATAAGCAAAGCTACCACAAGAGGGCAGTAAAGCTTATTAAATATTCTTGGCCTTGCTTCATTGTTACCTTTTTTCAAGAGGTGGGTTTGCCTGATGTCCCTATTTTAAAGGAAGCCACCAACAGAAAATAACCTTACACATTAATCGAGAACATCCCAGTTCCCATAGTTCTTCACAGAACAAACATCATGCTCCCTTTTTGTCACCTGCCCTGTATTTTAGTGCTCAATAAATGATGTTTAGTGATGGCTTGTTGTGATGCCTTTCTACTAATTTTAATTTATATCTGACTGATTTATTGTTTGATTTGCTCTGCATACAGAAGTTTCCATGTTTAGTCTCAAGCATCTCAAATGAAAAGGATCCCAGGTAGCTGATGCTGAAAAGGACTTTCACTGCCTGAGAACAGTGAAGCACACAATAGAGAATGGTGAGCTAGATGGACAAATAGTCTGACTTGATATAAGGCAGCTTCATAAATTCATGTGCATGATATGGATTAACTATGACTTAACACTTTTAAATTGCTTTGCCATATTTAACTCAAAATGATTATAGGGTGATTCCCTCTCCCTTACATCTTCATGATTCTGGAGCATGGAATTTGTGAGTAGGTCTTATGTTAGATTAGGAAATGTGGAATAGCGAGAGTATGTTCTTGGATATGGGTTGTGTGAGTCTTTTAGATAATAATCCACTTCACTGGTGTTACAGAAGGAACAGTCCTTTGAGTTTATATACTATTGCCCTAGTGTACCCCTTATCTGAGGATATCTAAATCCACTTGCACTAAGCAGATGTTCCTGCAAACTTGGGGGACCCTCTAGGTTTGTAGAAAAATCTGACATTAAAAACCGAAACAGTTGGGAGGTTTAAATTCTCCTCCAACTTTCGCTGTGCATGTGCAGGCAATGCACGTACCTTTGAAAGTCCTGGTGGCAACAGCTGCTGCAGGGGTGGTGACAGAGCCTGGGAGCTGCCACCATGCCCTCCTGGAGCTGCTGCTGGGCCTGCCTGGAGCTGGGCCAGGAGAGTTGCCGCAAGCAGTGTGTGTGTGGGGGGGAGTAGCAGGAGAGAGGCCTTGGGGGGAGGAAGGGAAGATTCTACTGGCCCATCCAGAGCAGCTCCAGGCAAACCTCCAAGAGTGCCGGGGGAGGGGGGGAGGCTTCACTGGCTCACCTGAAGCAGCTCTGGGTGAGCTTGCCAAGAGTGGTGGGGAGGGAAGGAAGTCTCAGTGGACCTGCCTGAAGCAGCTCCGGGTGTGCTACCAAGAATGGGGGGGGGGGGGGAGACTTGGCTGGCCTGCCGAGAGCAGCTCCAGAAGAGCCACCAAGAGTGAGGGGGGGAGGGGGGGAGAAGACTTGGCTGGCAGCTCAGAAAGACAGACTGATGAAGTCGGGCGCACAAAGAGAAAAAGAGAGAGTGTGATGGTGGGAAAGAGAGAATGACAGGCATAGGGAGAGTAAGAGAAAGGATAGAGAAAGAGGATAGAGAAAGAGTGAGAGACATAGAAGTAGGGGGAGAGTGGAGGAATCAAAGGTGGGGGAAATGCCCCCTCCCCACAGATTTCTTGTGGGTCTCCATTTGTTTGCATGTATTTTACAAGCTGAGAGCCACAGAAAGGTGATGATGGATTCACACTTTACACAGAACCAGCCACAGCCGGCATGCAAGAGGCTTTTAAGGCTGTTTTTACATCTGACTTTCCCGCTGGAATCATTCTAGTTCCAAAAAACCCTGCCCATACTTCTGTGCGGTGTGAAACCGTGCTGCCACTGAAATGTCCACATCTACTAATTGCCCTCCTGTGGTCAAGCTAGTATGCAACCGGCTTCATTCTGCTTTAAACAATTGCTGTTGATTAGTGCACTTAGACCCCCTGGAGTGAAATTTCACACCACTGTGAAATCAGCACAGGAAAAGACAGCAGTCAAACTACTTTAGAGGGGAGGTGTAAAATGGCCCTAAGTCTTGGACAAGGTCTCAAAGAATAATGCCTGTACATCCCACCCCCATCCCTTGATCAGAGGTGTGGGCTTCAAATTCACGTGCCTCTCACAGTGTGTGCGTGTGCCATCAGTTATAGATAAAGCAGTATAAATCATGCTTCCTTTGTGTTATTTGGTTGAACACATGAACTTACTCTTTAACTGAATCAGCTCATGATGGGTAAAACAACAGAAGGGTGTGGGCGATACTGAGCACTCTACACTTTCCCCAGTTTTTCCCAGAACGACCCATCAGCTTTTAAGATTTTTTTTCAAGGCTGCATCTCAGGGAACCATGGGCCTCAGCTTCAGACCTTCAGTAATATTTCTGGGTCCTCAAACTACCAGTTCCCTAACACTGTGAGAGATAAGGGAACGCCTCTAAATTATAAATTCTATCACTACAAGCAGTGTACAGCATGTGGAACTTAATATGGCCTTCCTCTAACTTGTCTGTACCTTCATCAATCAGCTTTTAATCATGTCTTTCAGCTTCAGAAGTTTCCTATCTGTGAACGAAAATATATATTTAAAAATATAGGATAATAAAACTCAATCACAGGGCAATGAGGATTGTGGGTCCAGGGCATGGGGTGGGGGTACAGGCAAGGAATGATACAACTACACCACAATAATTTTGAAGACATAAAAAGGTCACAGCTTTATTGAATACACCACAGGAGCACTGGCACAGCATGGGGACAGATCCTGAATTGGGCGACCCACCTGCCACCTGATTAATCCCACAGCCCAGCCCACCTGCTGGAGGTGCCATATAGAACCTTGGTCTGTAGACTTAGATGACATTTCTGGAGGTGCAACCAAGGAGTGGCAAACTCTGGGAACCATGTGGACACCAACTGCTATGTTTGGTGTAGTGGTTAAGTGCACGGACTCTAATCTGGGAGAACCGGGTTTGATTCCCCACTCCTCCACTTGTACCTGCTGGATGACCTTGGGCAAGCCATAGTTCTGGCACAGCTGTTCTTGAAAAACAGCAGTTTCTGTCAGAGCTCTCTCAGCCCCACCTACCTCACAGGGTGTCTGTTTTGGGGAGGGGAAGGGAAAGGAGATTGTAAGCCTCTCTGAGACTCCTTTGGGTAGTGAAGGGTAGGGTATAAATCCAATCTCTTCTTCTTCTATGTTCCCTTGCCACCTGTTCGTAAAAGCCCCTCTGACAGCCCCCGAGCTGGGCATGCTGCTGAACTGGCTGCACCCCAAGACCCCTTAAGGAAGTCTCCAGAATGCAGGATGTGGGCATGCAGGTTCTACCTCCCCAGCCAAAAAGATCCATCCCAATGCACAACTCCCCCCAAAAAACAGTGACAGAAAAATTAAGTATCAAACAAACAACAAGACACATAACAACTGAAATGAGGGAGAGAGGGTGGGAAAAATCATGAAGGATCTGAGATGAGGTCCCAGCAGCAGCAGACCTTTATAGGGGAAGGGCAAGCAGGATACAGCCCCAGGGCTGCCTGTGGCCCTCACCTGACATGAGCAAAGCATGCAGGAGAGCTGACCTTCTGCCACTGCTGGACCTTGCTCTTGTTCTGTTCCACGCAGTCCTCCAGACACAAACTGCATGGCTGCCTGACGCGCTCCTCAGCCCCAGAGCTCACAAAGGTGGCAACAGAGTAAGAACTGGCCATGGCATGTGACTAATGGAATGTGAATGAGCAGAGGTGGGGAGAGACATTAGATCTATTATGGGTGTGGCTTCATATTCATATTCTATTCCAGGATGACTGCTAGGATGAAGATATGCATTCTGAATGTTATGAAAATAGTTCAGTAACACAGTCTATGTCCTGAAGGCAAGCTCTAGTAGACCACTCTTATAATGTCTTAACCCTGCATTTAGAATGGTAATTCCAACAGGAGTCATACACAGCCATAAAGCAAGGATTGTCATTGCTGGAATAAGGCTTGGGAATTGCCAGCCTTGAATACTCTTGTCTTCTTCCTTCATGAATAGCTTAGAAATGAATTACTCCTGTTTTCATTGCTAACCATAGTTGACTCCAAGTCTCCATTCAGAAATAACATAAACCCATGGTTTATGTAATTGAACTAACTATGGTTAGTGTGATCCAGATTTATCACTGGAGAAGCAAGTTAATGCAGCTGCAAAAAACGGGCTTTCTACCAATTCATCCTAGCCTGTAAGATGTCCCCTTACTTTGAAATGGCTGACCTGGCCACCTGGACCCACAACACTGTAACATCAAGACCAGATTACTGTAATGCACTGTACATTGGTCCTCCCTCAAAATCAGTTTGGCCATTCCAACTGGTCCAGAATGTCATGGCTCGGCTATTAGCAGGAGCTAGACAGAGCAGATATAGGACCCCTATTCTGTAGACACTCCACTGGCTGCCCACCCATTACTGGGCTTAGTTTTAAGTATTGGCTGTCACATACAAAACCCTTCATGGCCTTGGCCTCTCTTATTTGCAGGACTGCCTCTCACACTCTGCTCCACCATGAAAACTTTACTCATGTCAGCAGGGGCATCTGCAGGTGCCAACCTGCAAATGAGCAAAATCAACAAATGCCCATATACCTGCTTTCTCCATTGTGGCTCCTGCCTTGTGGAATGGCCTGCCTGAGGAGTTCTGGATGGCTCCCACTCTCCTGGCTTTCCACAAACTATGCAAATCTGAACTATTCAAGAGGACTTTTCTGCCCAAGTAACAGGGTTGCTCTGTGCAAAATGGTTCACAGACTTAACAACTGGGACTGTGGTCTATTCTGCTGTGTACAGCTTACTGTAAGTAGGATCTTGTTATATAATTTCTGTATCCTGGTTTTAAAAACAAGAGTGCTAACAGTAGATTCTTACTTGATTCTGTGAGAAAGGAAAAGCATAAAACAAACAAACAAACAAAAAGTACTTGCCCTAAAAGGGATCAGTTTTTCAGCGATATGTGAGGGAGGAACGGATGCAATGAGATCGTTAGAGGATTCCCAAGACTTCTTGCTGTATTGATTATCGTTATAACTGAATTGTACCACTATGGTAAATGGCCTTTGGATCCATTAAGCATTCATTGTGCAAGTGATGAAGAAAGCAGCAAAGAAGTACACGTGGGAAGGGAATTATAATGAAAATGGAAGAGACAGATTTGTGAAATCTGGCTCAGGCAATGCGATCTACACAGACTTATCTCACCAACAGCACCTAGGACTCTGTACATTTAAATTATTTTGAACATATGATAATATTTGCTAGATCTGAATACTAGAAGACTGCATTACAGAAACTGCATAGGAAAGTTCCAGACAGTGAAATAGTTTTTTGTGGAAAGACTCCAGTTAACTCATAAACAATTTATAAACAGAAATATGTAGTCATGTTTGATTAAAGGTTTAAGCCCTTGTTTCCATTTGCCAGCAGAATATAATGTTTCACTGTTCCCGTAACCATGTTTTGAACTTTACTTGGGGACTATTCAAGAGTTGTAATATTTTAATCAACTCAAATTAAGCAGTTACATTCAAAACATCTTAGTGTTTGTTGTCTTGGAGTCTTTCAAAGCACCATTTTAACTTCAGAGTCATGATTTGTTTTTCTGTTAACAGACTAAAACCTACTGTAATTGTGATTGTTGCTAGACCAGTGGAGATTAATATGAAAAATTAATTGTGACTAACCAAGTTATGAACAAAGCAATGTTTTAGCAGTTGTTTTCCATTAGCTAGGCCAATAAGTTAGACTGTTACCAAGTGGCTTCTGCAAAAAAAAAAAATGTAAATGGAAAATCAGTTAAGACTATGGAATTTTCACTGCATCTTGAAGTCAGTGCTGCAGATCTGCGTACCTTGGAAAGTTTGATGTGTGTGTGTGTGTGTGTATTTTAGAATTTCTATCATCTACTTGGCTTAGAAACAAAGAGTTTTACTCCTGCCCACTATACTTGCAGTGCAATCCTAAACAGAGCAATACCTTCCATGGGCTTGGAAGTGTGTAAGTCTTCTTAGGGTTGCACTGTGATGGGAAACACAATGGTATCTTTCACATTTAATTCTTAGAGCCAGTTCTTGCAAGTTTATCATTTGATGAACATAAGAGGTATATGTGACTGGACCACCACTGATGTACCTAGTGTTGCCAGTGCTGGGTTGGGAAACTCCTGGAGATTTGGGAGTGAAGCTTGGGAAAGGTGGGGTTTCCGGAAGGGACAGACCTCAGAGCAGTATAATGCCATACAGCCCACCCTTCAAAACAGCCATTTTATCTGGGGTAAGTGATTTATGTAGTCTGGAGATCAGCTGTAATTCTGGGAGATATCCATCCCCCACCTGGATGTTGGCAACCCTAGATAAACCACCCTTGCAGTGAAAATTAATGATATTCCTTTGCAGCACCTCAAATGCAAGCTTTTTGGTGTCAGTTCACACATCCTTCTGCCAGTAATCGAGAAATTACGTGTCAATAGCATGTGTGAACCAAGCCTCAGTATCTTCTCTCAGGCTGTGGTCACACAGTCATTTTGATCGGGTTTCACCGCTGTTCCCTCTTGCATTTAAAACTGCTGATCAGACAGCCACATCCGTCTCCCACAATGAAGTGGGCTCAGTTGTGCAACCCTCCCCGTACCCTAGCAAGTTTTCTGACCTTGGGAAAATCAAGTACTTTCCTGGTATTTGCACTTTGAATCCACGATTTTGCCAATCTGGACAGCTATCTCTCGCAATTGCGATTCAGGTCATCTGACCTTTCTTTGCATGATGAGGTCCCCCCCCCCCCCCAGCTTTGGCCTTTGAGCACATGTGCAATCCTGCACTGAATAAATTCAACATTGAAACATTCAAGCACCCATCTATAGACTCCAGTGCTTGGTAGTACGTTGCCAGTTTACTTGTTGCGAGAGAAATTCGTGAGACATTACAGCGCCTTTTGGCTGGTGAGGGGGGGGGAAGGGGAAATTAACGAGACAGACCACTTTTTCCTTCACTTGCCTGAGACTTTCTTGTTCAGCCTGTGGCTGTTGTGCTGCTGCTGCCACTGCCGCCAATGTTTTTGAGGGCAACTTTGGGAAGTGGCTGCCAAGAGACAGCAAGACGAGGAAATGTTTTGGCCAGTCCCATCTCCCTGTCCCTCCCCTCGCAAGTAAGCGAGTGAAGGAGTGGCGGCCAGGCATGTTGCTTGCCAAGCCCGGCTTTCCTTTCCATGATAGCCAGCAGAGGGAAATGGGGCTTTGCTTGCGGTGCAGGGGATGGAGCTCACCAAGTGCTTCTTGGAGGAAATACTGACGCCTTTTGGACTGCGTCTGCTTCTTGAGGGAGAGGCTGGCTGGGTAGTTCCACCCACCAGCTGGGAAGAAGGAGGTTTGAATGAAAGACAAGATGAGCCTTAAGCACTATGCCACTCCATAAGGGAGACAGCAGTGATTCAGCCATGTGAGTATGCGTGTGAGTATGCGTGTGTGCAAAGCAATTTAAAAAAACAAAAAACAACTCACACTGCACCACGTGGCTATCTAGATGGTGCCCAGAGCCTCATCCCGCAATGCTTGTGGTTCAGGGAGGCATGTGTGATCATCCCAATAAGTTTGCCATGTGACCACAGACAGACAGACAAAGCAAACAGGGTAAGATCAATCTGCTGGCTTAAATAGTTTACTCAGTACACCAGAATCCTTTATCATCCCCAAAACAGTTACAAAGACTTTAATTTGCTCATCACCATTAACACACCCACAAATGTCTGAGGAAGGTAGAGCTGTGTTGTACATCCCTCCTTCCCCAGCTGGGAAGCCCAGTGTAAGTGAGCCAACAAAGCCCAAGAGTGTTTTGTCCCCTAGTTCTATTGAGCAAGTAGGTCTGATGTGTTAAGAGAAGACCTTTTCAAGGCTCATCGGTACACCCTGTGTTTCTTTTTATAATGTGTACTGTTAGCAAGGTATGGCATGTGTATGAAACAAATCCAGTAACCCATTCATTAGTCTTATTTCTCCAAGTGTAGAGCAGAGTAAGCAAAGCAGAACCTCTTGCAAGTAGGCAGTTTGTGTCCTGGCTCAAAAGTGTCTACTTGCCCCCAACAAAGACTGGCGGCACAGCAAGGGCTGGTGGGGATATGCCATTCTGCTTGCAGAATTCAAGGGAGGGAATGAGCATTTTAAATATCCATCCCAAGCATTTAATCCACTGGTTTGCCCTCACAACAGGCAACATCAGCAATGCCATATGTAATTCCATGGCAATAGAAATCATGGGGATGTTGTATGAGCATGCACAAGCAAAATTAGTGAGGGGGGGTTGCCCACATGAACATATGTGAACATTCAAATCTGATGGTAGAATTTATGCTGTAAAGTCTGTAGATAAAGCGGAAATAGCTTCACATATCTTCTCGAGCGATAATTAATCTTTGTGTTTTGAGATGAGTAATAAATATAAAGAAATTCTGTAAAAACTGAAGTATTTAAAATTTTCCCACTTAACGTTAATGGCTTAATGAATCACTTAAACAGTGTAGTGTTATGTATAAATGATACAAGGTAAAAGCAGTTTTAATTTTGCTTCAATAAATTCACATTAGACCTTCTCAAATGAATCTGTTTGAAAACCCTAGACTTGGTACTTTATATGTGGCAGCTGATGATAAAAAAAACAAAACAAAAGGTGTTGCCCTTTTTTGGGGGGGGGGAACCCTAATTCTCAACAACAAGAAGAGTTTATTTCAGTAGGTAACCAGCACAAATCAGTCAGAAACATAGTTGGATACCATACTTTAGGTACACAGCCATTAAACTAGAAATAATTAGAGAAAGACTTTGAAAATACAAATATTTTTTAAAGAACAAATGTTTTAGTCTTTCAAAAATTAAGACATTCAAAAGGCTCAAGGATTGGCTTATGTCACTCCTTGACGTGTTCTTGCGGATTAGCTGTGGTCAAGAATCTGGTGCAAGCAAGTGTAACATGAGGGTTGGAATCCAGCAAGAGCATATTACTTCATTCCAAATCCAGGAGACCTGAAAATCTCTCCAGTATAGGTTGGATGTACTTAGCATGTATTGCTTGATAGTACCCACAGTCTAACAAAATATGCTCAATTGTTTCCACTTTATCAGTGCCACAAGGGCAGACACACTCAGCCATTGGGACCTTTTTGTAATGGCCCTCTACAACCTCCCAATCCAAATTTATTAATTACAAGTACTCTATCAGATAAGAAGGGTAGATACCTATTCTTGAAAAGCTTTATCAAGAATCACCCAATAACCATTGGCAATATTTATGCAATATTTATGCTCCTAATCACCATCAAAATATTTTCTTTAAAAGATAACAAGAAAAATGCATACAATTTACTTCTGGAGATCTCATAGTAGGTAGAGATTTTAACTGCATTATGAATAGTGTATTAGATAGGTCTGAAAAAAAGTAGTACATGTACATTGCCCTGTATGTTTAAGAAGGCTCTTAAAATGTTTAATTTAATTGATATCTGGCAAAATTTGTATCCTAAGTAAGAGACTATACCTTCTTTTCATCATCACACAACTCTTGTTCATGTATAGATTTCTTCCTGGTTTCTTCTCCTCTAGTTGACAATATTGTACAGACTAAGACTGAGATGAGTATTTTTGCTGAACATATGCCTATTTCCCTTAACTTTGCCCCACAAAAGGGGGAAAAACAGCCACTGGAAGCTTGATAATGATTTGTTATCTAACCAAGAATTAAGAGAGAAGTTGAAATGCAAATCTATTTTGATGTAAATTTAGGTCAAGAGATTTTGCTTACTACTGTTAGGGAGGCAGGAAAAACCTTTTTAGGGGCTTAGCCATTACTACTTCAGCACCCATTAAAAGATTAAGATAAACAGAACACAGTAAATGTATCAATAAAATAAAAACATTAGAGGCAAAGCACAAGTTTGACCGAAGTACTGATATCTTTAGGAGTTCCAAGAAGCAAGATCCAAGTTGAAGGATCTCAATATAGATGGAATTCATAAAAATATGCAGTATACTAGGCAGCAATATTTTGAACACGGATAACGTTAAAGAGTACAGATATGGGGAGATACGTAAATCTTTGGTTCAGAAAAATCAGCAGTGATGACATATGTGATTTTGCAGAATACTGATGAACTTAATAGTGAGGTCCCAGAGTTCAAGTGTATTGTCTCTATGTAAGTGAAAAACCTCATGAGAACTCGCATTAGAAAAATCATTACAGACCACAGAGGACCCTGAGAGTTTCTTTTAACCTTTCTCCCCAGACCAACTCAAAAGGAAACCTTAAGGGAATATTCAGCAATGGGATTAAAATGAATTTTTTAAAAGAAAGTTTCTCTAAGGACTTTACTTCTATCCTTCTTCCATTCATTTTTCTCTTTCCACCTCTTTTTAAACAATTCATTCTGTTTGTTCTTTCCACCATGTATGAATAGCAAATAATGGGCTAATTTCAGACTGTCACAGCTGAGGTAGCCTGAGAGGACAGATAAACAAAGCCTGTGACTAAAGACAGCCAAACAAAGGTTTGGGGAGGGCTTATTGAGAGGATGAAAAACTCAGCCCTGTGAAGTGTTTTCACAGGTGCTGACTGTTGAATTTGAAGAGCTTCAGGGAAATAAGCATTTTCCCTCCCTGAAAGGAAGAGGTGGGCAATGGATGCTTGTTGGTTTTCAAATGGCCATTTCCTTTCAAACAGTTGCATCTAAGGAATGAAACAAAAAGGTGGATGGAAGCAGAGGGATATGCCACTGCTGCTGCCACGCAAATATGGAACTAGGAGAGATTTTTTTGAGTAGTTTGTTCCCAAAAGATTTCTGAGGAAAAATAATCTTGTTCTTGACTGATACTGTATATTTAACACAAGCAAGAAGGAAGCTATTGTGGTGCGTTTAATTTAAATACTAAACTAGAAAAATTCTCAGAATGAAATTTAAGATGCTAATAATTTTATTTGTTACTATATATGAAAAGCTATATTAGACCACACCAAAAAGAGACTGAAGATCTTGTTGGGTAGCCTTAATGAAATTCATGGTGGCACAATAACAGAGAAAACATGGCATAGGAAAGCAGGCCACTGCCCTAGGGGGCCACTGCCTAAAGTTACCACCCTCATGGTGGGGCCTGGATTCTTCCCCGAATTACAACTATGGTTGTCATCTTGACTTGGAGTTCTCCAGGAGTTACAACTGGTGTCAAGACAGCAGAGATCAGTTCCCCTGGAGGAAATAGCAGGTCTGGAGAGTTGGAGAGTGGACCCTATGGCATCACATCCCTGTTGAGCTCCTTCTTCTCTCTAAACTCTGCCCTTTCCAAGCTCTAATCCCAAATCTCACAGATTTTCCTAAACTGGAGTTGGCAACTAATTACAACTGAACTCCAGACTCTATGGCATTACACCCTGCTGAAGTCCCTCCCCTTCCCAAACCCCACCCTCTATAGGCTCCACACCCAAATTTCCAGGGATTTCCCTACTGAAAGATGATAGCTAGCTATCAGGGCAAAAAGTGGTTGCCATCCTACCCTCCTACCTTTTTCGATATGAGAGTTTTCCTGCCATCTGTTAATTTATATTTTCCATGAGCCTCTGAGCTGTACTTGCAGGAGAGCTACAGCTCTCACAGCATGTGTAAGCCATTTTGAGTCCCCAGGAAGAGAAAAAAGTGGAGTATAAATGAAATTAATTAATTAAAAACAAATTGATCCCACTTTTATGTTTTGTTTAGCCCTGCTTACAAATGGGTAGTACTGACCTTACATATAGGACAAAAATGTTTATTATTTTACATTTATCTCATTTCTCAGCCAAGTGGCTCATAGGAAGCAAGAGACAATGTAGATTCAGAGATAATTTTAAGCATGGGCCCTCCTGGGAAGCTGCCCCAGGATCTGTGCTCCCCCCCCCCCCCGTCCCTAAAGCCAGCTTCCCTGAAGCTGCCTGCACGGCATGAGGAGAAGGCACTTGGCAAGGAGGTGCCTGGCCAGCTGGCTCTTTCTCCCTCCTCGAGGGGTGGAGCCATAGTCGCCCCCTCCCAGTGATTCTGGAGGCCTATCCTTTGAATTCTGCCTAGGGCCCCAGAATCACTAAGACCACCACTGTATCAGTTACAATAAAATTCATTAAATACATTCCTTGGAGAGGACTATACTCCTTGGTTGCTTCTTGACCTCCTTTTGTTGTTCTCATTGGATTCAGTTGGAAATTGGAGAAAAGGAGGCTTTCAGCTGGAACTGGATAGGCATATTGAAGGTTTGCCTGAATGCTTCCTGTCCATGACAGCTGTAAGCCAGTAAGAGGTTTGTTTTCAGGGGAAGCTGGATTCAAGAATGATAGAGTTCTCTGTCTTGCAATCATTGTGTTGTAGAGTACTTTTTAAACTATTTTTGAGAGCTGAATTCACATCTCTCTATATAATATTTGAGTTTTCATGTCCCTCTTACCTCAACATCCCACACACACACACAGCCTTTGGTCCCCTGACCTGTCAGTCAGAAACTGTCCCTATCCACTGGCTGTGAGTACTCGTGTGCCTTTGTCTGGGTGCTGGGTCTGCTCCTCTTCCCCGCCCTCTCCTTCAGCCACTGTGCTCTGTCAGAATTTCTGGCAGATGGCTTTTGCTCTTGACGAAGACACTTCTCCTGCTTGCCTCCTGTACGGGACTAACAGTTCCCTCAGTGGCTGTTGGAAGGTGTAACAAAATGTCACTTACCTGTGTTTGTAAGATGGCTGCTGTCTGTGGAAAAATGTTCCCCCATAAGGTTCAATTGAGCTGTAGTTCCAGAGAGGGGCCTGCAGGGGTATCACTCACTGGGCTGAATGGGGCTTCCTCATCTGCTGGCTTACAGTTCCCAGCTGCCCCAAGGCCAAAAAGTGCAGGAAAAGAGGGACTCTCCCAAGGGGCGGGGCACCATTGATCTAGACTTCAGATGGCATTGATCAGTTCCCCTGGACAAAATGGTGGACACTGTGTCCTTATACCCTGCTGAGACACCCCCCCCGACAGCAAATGTAATGTGGCAGTCACGGCTTCAGAGCATGGTAGAGGCTGGAGGGGGGGGTTGAGATAGAAAGCTGAACAGTGAGGGGGATATAAAGGTATGTTGCTGATTGGCTGGGAAGGAGATATGGTTAACAATACCAGGTGAGGAATTACTGGAGATTTGAGGGAGGGAGCCTGGAGAGGGTGAGGTTTGAGGAGGGGTGGGGCCTCAGACAGGTACCCATAGACTCCACCCCCCCAACCAGCCATTCCCTCCTGGGGAACCACTGTTACCAATCTCCAGGTGAGGGGTGGAGATCACTCAGAATTACAACTGATCTCCAGGAGAAAGGTCAGAAGTCAGCTGCAGTAAGAGGGGCAGATAACGGTAGGTTGATTGTTAGCTGGGAAGAACATGGGGTTGCCAACTCCAGGTTGGAAAATTTCTAGGAATTTGAGGGGTGGAGCCTAGAGAGGGGTTTGAGTAGGGGTTGGTACAATGCCATAGACTCCACCCTCCAAACCAGCCATTTCCTCCTGGAAATTGTTGCCAATTTCCAGGTGAGGGCTGGAGGTCACTCAAAATTACAACTGCTCTTCAGATAGCAGAGATCAGTTCCTCTGGAGAAAATGGTGGACTCTGTGTCATTATACCCTGCTGAGGTTGCCACAGCAAATTGACGCTGAGTGCCCAAGGCTGGGGCACTCTCCCAGAGCCTTTTTCTAGAGCCTGTTGTATTTATTTCCACAACGGGCCTTATTCCTAGTTATATATAATCTTGAAATGAAATTCTGATGTTCATATAAGTGGGAATGTTAGCAACTTGTGGTTAATATGTTGATTTGCTGAGACAACCGAAATTGAACAAGCACACAGCTAAGCTATTATTACTGATGAAGGTAATATTTATTCATTACACTCTTTTTTCCACCATGTATTTTATAAACGTCAGCTTTCAGGCTTGGCACATCAAGATATAACATTCAGGTACCTGATATATTGGCAAAAAGTTGGTTGGTATCTCAGTGAACTCTTGTTTAGTGCAGTAAATCCTCAGAATGAGGGACAACTAATTTTGTCAGTCAGACATGGCATTTGGGGAGAAAGTATGATTTTCAAGGCTGGTTGATGAGTCTGGGGACTCATGAAAAATATCAGTGGAATGAAAGAACATACTAGCTTACAAATGGAACCAAAATGGAATGTGCCTAGACCATATTTGAGTATGACATGGTAATGCTAGGGAAAGTATTTAGCCCAAGCTAATAATGTCCCATTGCTGAATAATTATTTTTACCTGAAGCAACCAAATGTGATTTTTACCCAAATTCAGATTTGTATGTAAACTATGTTTGAAGACAGACAGTTGGAATACACTGAAACTTGTCATACATTTTCTGTTGGTCCAATTGCAGTCCTCATGTGATTAGGAGGAAAAGATTTATACTGGAGAAGGACTAGATGAAAAAGAATGCTTATCTCTTTTCCTTCAGTTACTTTTCTTCTAAATATTTCAGTTGCTTTTATCTCTATGGGAGCTAAATTATATGAGCTAAATGGGGTTAAATTATATGCATTAGCAGTTTAATTTGTGGTTTGCCCCTTTGATAATAAAGTAGAAAGCAAATAAGGTATATCTGTCCACAAACCAGTTTTTCTTTACTACATATATGCACAACCTTTCTTCCCAATGTTACACAAATAAATTCCTAAGCCAAAAGTCACAATGAGAAGGTAAGTTCCTTTGGTATTTATTGCAAGAAATACCTGGAAAACAGTTAGGCCAAATTAGCCTTTCAAAAATTGACTGATTTCTGAACCGTATCAGGAAGTTTTATACCCAGGATGACATACTTAGAGAGATAATGTGCAGATACCATAATTGGTCACAAAAGTACTGAGCATCATCTGAGCAACCCTTCATTCATTGGTCAGTTACAGAAAAAGGTGTGACTACATAATATCTTAAGTGTTTAACCTAACCTTAATAATAATAATCTAGGATTCTTCACATCCAAACAAAAGTTGCTGTTTTCTGATATGAAACTAAAAGCCCTTTTTGACCCACATACTGCAGAGTTTTACCCCAAACAACTAAAACCACGAACTCTATACCTCAAGCAACTACATTCATTGAAAAATAGCTAGATTTCATCCAGGAAAAAAATGTGAAAGGAAAGGGGAAAAAAAGTTGTTTCTTGCCAGCTAGCATCAGCTAGAAAGATACTCTAACCTACAAAGGAGAGGCCTTACTATTCAATAGGCCTTTACTAAATCCTAATAAAATCTGAATATAAAAATCCATAAGAAACCAGAAAAATAAAGGAATATGAATAATCTGAACTTTAAAAACCACTATATATTCTCATCCATGTTACACCAATGAGGACCTAAAGCACCTAAATCACTCTCCTCATCTCCATTTTATCTTCAAAACAACTTTGTGGGGTAGATTAAGTTGCAAGTGTATGACTGGACCAATGTCACCCAACAAGCTTCTGTGGTAAAGAGATTTGAACCTGGGTCTCCTAATTCCTAGTCCAACACTCTAACCACTACAAAAACGTGTACTTTTGTAGGAGAATATTTACCTTTAATGTATTTAATGATGCTCTATTAAGGCTCCATGATGTTCCATAGCACTCTCCTTCATGCATGTTTACTTTTGTGGTTTGTGCTTCTTCGAGAAATAAAATCATGTACAAGATATGGAATTTATGTTGGGGTGTGCATGAGTGAGCTTTAACAAGAACAGACAGTTATCATTCACACTGGGATACAAATACTGCTGGGCAATGAGATATCCATTTTGATATGAGAGAAATAATCTGTGCTTTGAATTTTTTAAAAGGTAAACAGGATGTCTAGTATTTGCTCAGCTCTGATTCTTTTTTCTTTGTGCATCTGTTGCTTGTCATTTTGCTTATTTTTTTTCCTGTAGGAAGAAGTGCACATTTGTGATCAGGAAATTACGTTCCAGGAGAGCATGGAAATATGTTAATGATGTATGGATCACATATTTTTGGATTAAAATGAGCATCATGATGGAGCCAGAGTAGATTAACAAGCCCATCTGCTGAAAAGCTTTCTACACTTTAAACCAAGCAAAAGTTTAATTAGGGTTAATGGGTACATTCCCAAGACATGAACTATTAAGCGTTCAGATATTTCTTCTTCTTCTTGTGGGCTCACAAAATCTCTCTTGCTACCATATTTTGTACAACATGGTGTAATTTCTTCATTATAGACTTGAAACAATACAGAATTTTTGGCAGCATTCATACTTCTTGTTTTGTGACCATAAACCAAAACAGTTGGTGTTGCTTTCCAAATTAATCTGTCAAGAGAGCTTATGGGAGATAGAACCAGAGATTCATTTGTTGGCAAAGTATTTGCACCATTTCCATCAGACATTAGTCATAAGATCTAATTAGCTCGTGCCTAATGGAGAATGTGAAATATTTGTCTCTGTTTTAGTGGTGATTATCACCTTCTTTTTAATGCTTCAAAAATAAAGGGTATTCAGATATTTTTAAACCTTCATGATTAAAAAAAAAAACACCTTAAAATATTATAAACATTTTTTGTATTTAGCCGCATTGAAGTGTAATAGCAGAAAAATTGCTGAGAGCTAAAAAGATAACAATCTTGTGAAGTAATACTAAATAACTAGAGATTATATAATGCAGTTTCACACTAGAGTATTTCACAAGGAGTAACTATTCTGCATATCTATAATTTAACTGCATGATAAAATGTTATAATATTATGGCACACAGTGCTTTCTGACCTACTCTCCTTGGGACCAGCTGCCTCAACTCAGTGGCAGAACATCTGCTTTGTAGGCAGATGGTCTCAGGTTCAATCCTATCATTTTTAGTTAAAAGGATCAGATAGTCAGTGATGTGAAAGACCTCTGCCTGAGACCCTGGAGTGCTGCTGCCAGTCAGAGTAGATAATACTGACGGTAATGGAACAATGCCATCTTCATGTGTTCACATGGATTACAGTCTGACAGAATGAAGTCAGGAAATCACTTAAACCGGTCTTCTGGCTGATAATGATCTCTATCCAATTTTTCCATAACTGAAGAGGTTTGAGAACTTATAATCCATTCTGAACCTATGAATATGTATGGCTGCAGCTAGTGCATCCTTTACTTGGGAAGTGGAGCTAGTCTATAACACTGGGTGCGTTCAGACGTGCAGATTCAAGCCCTCTCAAAATGCTTCGAGCTGGCTCAAATCTGCATGTTCAGACAGCCACAGCTGCCTCCCGTCCCCAGCCGTCACCTACTGCACCAAATACCATCTAAAAGCGTTGCATTTCAGAGACCAGGTCCTCTGGTGGTTTCTCCCATCCTCTTCTGGCTCCAGCTGCATTTCTCAATGGGTGTGAATGTGGAGCCGTCTCCAAGCCTCTGGCTTCCACTTTTTGCTCGCCATTTTTTTTTTTTTTTTGGCCTTCAGCGAGATTTGCTTGAGCGCTCATTTATACCAACATTTAAAGAACACATTTTTAAATGGCTGCTCGTTCTATCATTTACATAATTTAGTGGTCATGCTAAGGCTATTTTCGGGTGAAAATTTTAAAACGAAGTGTCATATTAAAGGGGCTGGCTGGCTTGAATTGGAAATAGCACCTAGGAATCACATGACCTGTGCTGGAACTCATTTCACAAATCTCCTCTGGGCATGCTTTGGGTGGGAAAGTGAAACTTGGCCATGATGGCTGCTGCTGCTAGAGGCATCTCCTGGCGCCAGACCGAGACCCTGGAGCTTTTAGCTCTGTGGGGGGAACAGCAGGTCCAGGAGGAACTGGGTTCATCCAGTAGGAACATGCATGTGTTCTCCAGAATCTGAGGGAATGGCGGCAAAGGGGTTCAAGAGGACAGCTGAGGAGTGCCGCAGAAAGGCAAAGGCTCTGCACCTGGCATACAAGAAAGCTGTTGCCAACAATGAAAGATCAGGAACCTCCCGGCAGACCTGCCCATACTTCGAGGATCTTCCAGGGCATAGCGAGTGTGACCGGGAGGAGGCTGTCACACAGCTTTGTGGAAAGAACAGCACCCAGGCCAACCCAGGAGTGCATCCCTCCCTCCCAAACAGAAGTCACAATGGATCTCATGCCCCTCTACCACCAGGAAGATCTGCCAAGTGGGGCAAGCAGCGCATGTGGTGAGTGTATACACATGGGTCCACATGCAATTGTGGGAGTTTTCCACCCCTAGGTCACAAAGGAACCCACCACACATTCTCCAGCCTTGTCCCTCTGTTGACTGAGGTAATCTCTCCCAGCAGCCACCTAGGGTTGCCAGCTGCAGGTTTAAAAATTCCAGCAAACTTTGACGTGGATCCCTGTAGAGTGTGAGGTTTGTGGAAGGAATAAAAACACAATTTTCCCAAGAGGCTGCCAGGTCCTCCCTGGCTGCTGGCAGGGGATACAGGTGTAGGGTTCCCAGATCCAGGTGGGGAAGCTCCTGGAGAATTGGAGAGTGAGCCTCAAGTTTCAACAGGGGAACTGATCTCTGTAGTCTGGAGATTAGCTGTGATACCAGGCGATCCCCAGGCCCACAATGGAGGCCGTCATCTCTTACTGGCTGGGGATTTGGCAGCCATTTTCTCCAGGGGAAACAATGTTTGTCATCTAGAGATTAGCTGTAATTTCAGGATATCTCCAGGCCCAACCTGGAGGGGGACAAGCCCATGTGGCAACCCTACAATGTAACAATTTCAATACTCAACATGGATTTCTGTCTCAGCATGACCCTCAGACAGTGTTCCCTCCAAGCTGAGTTAGTGTCAGCTAGTTCATGGTTTTGTAGCTGCCAGCTCAGACATGTTTGTCTTCGCTCATGAAGGGTTGGCCGCAGAGCAAACGCATTCATGCAGCGGCCAAATCACTAGCTCACAGCTTTAATTCCAGTGGCTCACAAAGTAGACTTTTGGCTCACAAGACTCCACAGCTTAGAGGGAGCATGCAGAGGTGTAAAAAAAAAGTTCAAGGGGCCACACTAGTTTGGCCAACGTCATGCCCAGCTGGGGATGGCACAGTGGCAGAGCATCTGCTTTGCATTCAGAGGAACCCATGTCATTTCAGGTCCAAAGTAACTGTTACAGTTGGCATGTGATTGTCAGAGGGCAGCCTCAGGTCTCCCAGGGAAATTTAATTCTAAAGCACCGCAGGGGCCTGAATCAGATGGGGACACTGGAACAGGTGCTCCGGCCTTCCATCTGACACCATTCTCCCAACACTACTGGTCCAAGTAGTGTCCACACTGCCAGTATTCTGGACTACTCTCATAATAACATGGTAGGGTAGGATTGCCAGGTCTCGGTTGGCAAATACCTGGAGACTTTGGGGGAGGGTCCGTGAGAGGGTGGGGTTTGGGGAGGGGACTGGCCTCAGTATGGCACCGTGCCAGAGTCCACCCTTCAAAGCAGCCATTTTTTCCAGGGGAGCTGATCTCTGTCAGCTGGAGATCAGTTGCAAAAGCGGGAGATCTCCAGGCCCCACCTGGAGGCTGGAAACCCTATGATAGGGGCATACCGGTAACCAGACCATGTAGCTATTCTCCATTTCAAAAACTGCATTCAGGCGGGTGGGGAATTTTAATATACCTCAACCTGA
Organism: Lepidodactylus listeri; assembly: GCA_029233225.1. Lineage (NCBI taxonomy): Eukaryota > Metazoa > Chordata > Lepidosauria > Squamata > Gekkonidae > Lepidodactylus > Lepidodactylus listeri. Next base: position 69,974,444 of record JARCFY010000008.1, read on the forward strand.
CAGTATGCCGTGATGCCCCTCAGAAATATCACCAGAATAGCCATCCTGACATGTCCAGGATTTGCCTCATCCTTCCTATTGCTCCAGCCACCTGTATCTCGGGAATGGCTGTGTGGTTGCCTGAAACACCACAGCATGCAGTTCAATTGACATCATGCTGCATTTTCTCTTAATTACAGAAGGGGACGTTGACATTCCACAGACTGAGCCAGAGGAGGTGGCCGAGGACGATTACAGCGGCGATAGGGAGGAGCTCTCACCACTGAAAGGCGGGTATGTTGAGACCAGGTCTCAGGGGAATGAATATTGCCATGGTTTATCTCTTTCTGTGATGCCTCACATAGCCCACCCCCTCCACCTCCCAAGTATTTGAACCTGCCAGCTCCCCCTGAGTGTTTACTGGCACATTTGCATTTACTTATCTGTGCACTTGTACATGATATAATGCATCAGGCAGCCATTAGTGTCTTTGGTGTAACACTGCATTCTCACCTGTGTACCACAGGCACTTCAACATCCAGCCAGCCAGAGGCAGGCGGGAGTCCGGCCGCCAAAAACCAAACAGGTAAGTCTGATACCCTGGACCCACAGGTGGTGTGGCATAGCAGGGCATGAGAGGGTGGTGAATGGAGACAATGGTCACAGCATGTCACCCGCTACCCGGCATATCTTTCCTGTTTTTTTCTCCCCACCACAGACTTTCCACCTGGGGTGAACATCAGCGAGCTGTCTCCTAGATCCCGGCTGGCATTCATCCGTGCGCGGACTAAATGCATGTCTGCAACCCAAAGAATTGGGGAGACCATGATGTGTCACTCTGAGAGGCACCGGCAGGCCCTTTTAGATGCTGCACATAGAGAGCATGATGAATTTATGGACCTAATGAGGGCATCCCTCGACCAGGAGATGCGTACAAGTGAGGCCCTGTGCGGTATCCTTCATGGCACACTAAACACTCTCACTGAACTTACAAGGTCAATGAGTGGGGACAGGGGCAGACCAGCTGCATGGGTGGCCTCTGCAGTGTCTGGCAGTTTAGGCTGCCCAGGCAACGAGGACGGAGACATGGGGACTGCCTTGAGACAGGGGATGGCAAATCATCCCGCCAGCGAAGTACCATCGATCCTCTCTCAGGGCACTCCCCTCGTTCGCCGTGGAAAGAGACTGAAGAAAACTAAACACCTCTACTCTCCACCAAAGTAGAGCAAATCACTGCAATGTATTTAATTGTATTCTACTGTTATTGTATATATGTTATTGTTTGATTGTGTTAATACTCATTACACAGTGTTTGCTAACTCTGAATCCAGGCTCATGAGCAGGGGTGCAAACTCCCTCCTGGACACCTGCTTGGAGTGGAAAGTTATTTCCAGGTTGGGAAACAACTTGTGATTTGGGGGATGTGGCGTGGGCAGGTCAGGGACCTCTTTGGGGTGCAATGCCATAGAGGTCACCCACCAAAGCATCCATTTTATCCAGGGGAACCGGTTCTCTATGTAGTCTGGTGACGAGCCATAATTATGGGGAATTCCCTGGTCCCACCTGTAGCCTGGCATCCCTACTTGTGAGGGATACGTTTTAGGTGCATCTTTCAGGATTCGAAGAGGCACTCACCACATTTGATGTTGGAAGCGAACCAAAAAGCCCAAAACCCCTATTATTCACCAAAGTAAGACCAGCAGACTGCTGTAAGGAAATATAACTTTATGAAAAAGTATTAAAAAAACAGTATAAGAATGACAAAGCACAACTTTTTTCAGACAAACACAGGAACACCAACAACAATAACAAAAAAACTACTACCCCTCCTCCCCAGGTCCCTCCCCAAGTCCCTCCCCCTCCTCCCCTGCTACCTCCCCCTCCTCCCTAGCTCCCTCCCTTGTCTTATCACTCTCTTCTTCCTCCTCCTCCTGTGCCTGGAGAGCCAGGTTGAGGTGCATGCTGTCCCACTCTCACCTCAACCTGAGCATGGCCCGTTCCAAGACAACGATCCGCTGGTGTTGAGTGTCCATTGCAAATAAAAGTAGGTGCTTAGAATCAACACCAAGTAGTGCCATAACCGAAGCAAAGCACACAATAGGTCTTTGATTCCTTCATTGCAGGGGTTGAATTGTGATTTTGGGGTTTGGTCTCCTAGGTCACTGACAGTTGCATCTGTTCAATAATAGCCTTGGTAATGTATTACTGTGTGCCTATGATTGTTCATACTTTCCTGATGCTTCTCACAGACCGGGGGAGGAGGGGATACTCATGGTTTCTGTTCGTCATCTCCTGGCTTGCCTGGACCTGCTGGAGGGTTGCCCTGATGCCCTCCAACAACAGGCACCGTGAGGAGGGGAGGGCTGTGCATGCTGTGCTAACCCGCTGGTTCCAGAGCCATCGGAGATGCTAACCTCCCCCGCCCCACACCTGAAGTTGGCAATACACAAGTTATGCATATTTTTGTACACAAATAAAAAATCTGTTTCACATCCTGTTGTGTTACTTGTTTTCTGTCAACCGTGAGGATTACATTCATTTGCCCAGACTTTTCACCACTGCTGCCTGAGTGGTTGTTTAGTCATTTGAATCACATTCTGCAAACCAACCATGTAGTGCTGACCTCTCTGTGTGAGCCTGAGAAGTCTAAACCCCACTCTTTCACTGCCTAAAGGCATCTCAAGGCTGCGTACAATCACCCTCCCTTCTTCTCTCCATAGCGCTCACCCAGCGAGGCAGGTTTGGACAGAGAGAGCTCTCTCGAGGACTACTGTGAGGCAGATCTGGGCAGTCTGAAAGGCCACACAGCGCTGCTCCTGAGGATTCATGATGCTCCCTCAGTGCAAGTGCCAGAAAAGAGTGGGGGAAAAGGTTTTATCTCAGGTGCATTGATTCAGTCATGTGACTGAAATCACGGTACCCTGCGGAACTATCAAAAGGAAGCAGTGATTTGGCTGAATGGTTCTGCGCATGCGTGAAAATAAGGTTTTTTAACCCCTACGTATGAGCATTTGTGCGCATGCGCAAGCAGCGAAATTTTTTTTAAAACCCCAACACATGCCCCTGTGCGTCGGTAGTGTAGACACCGGGGAGCCGCTTAATTGCGCTTCAAGGCGAGGTGAGTGTGATCGCGATTGTCTGGAACGAACTGTTTTGAGCCTGCTCCAGCCGGCTCCAGAACGCCCATCTGAACGCACCCACTATGTTGTTGGGGATCAGGCCTGGAAATATAAGTTTCCTGTCATGGAAGACAATCACTGTGATGAGGCCCTTCTCTTATCTTGTAGGGAATTGCCAGAACCCACCACTAAGGGCTCACTGTGAGCTTTGGTAACCTTTCTCTGCAACAGAAAGAAGAAAACTGCAGGTTTTTCTTACAGAACAATATTGGTATAGTAAATTTATTAAGCTTTTATGGGCTACTAGAACCATAGCATCAGCTTGTCTTTATTTATTTGGCAACTGTTGGTACTGTCACCATATGACAAGCTCAGTGATCCCACCACTCCCAGTGTTTCAAAGATGAACAAGCCTAAACCCTATCTATACCCATAGTAGTGGAATACCAGACTTACTACACTTACTCATTTTATATGTTAGAATATACATTTTGTCTGGAGCCAAGTATTTCATAAATACCTTTCTTCCAGTAGGGCATAGAGTATTTTACAATAGGTTCTAATGTACATATAACTTTAAAATTAGGGGCAATATAGCCTAGTCTAGACAATTACTCCTGGAGCTTGAAACATTTATGGGGCTTTTATTGCTGAAAGATCTTTTTGAGGAAAGAAATTATCATGTTTCATTTTTTTTCTTGCTACATCAGCAGCCATTTCTTGTTCAATGCAAAATCATAAACGATGGTAATTTATTCCATCAATCCCTCCCTCAATTTATTACGGACCCCTGGAGATCCTAAATTTGATGACTCTCCTCCTGCATTTTTGCCTAGAGCAAATTTCCTCCAAGGGTTGAGGACTCAAGTACCTCTGAGCTTGCTTGCAGCCAATGTCAATCAATAGCAACTTCCACATGAACAGACTTTTTTTTGTCTTTGCCTTCCCCTTTCCAAGCATCTCATGATGAAATTACCCACTAATAATAACAAATGAATCTCATGCTTTGTAGATATCAAAACAACAACAAAAAATCAATCCAGACAATATAAGTAAAAATGGTAAGGTTTATACAGTTAGCATATGATTTATCATTGTAGAATAGCCTGAAAAGAGTGATAATATTGAAGCTAAACTTCAAAGGTATAACTAGTACATCTGTATAAACCCTCAGTTCCAGATTTACTTCAAATGAAATGGATCATCATGATCTTTACCACTCTGGTTTTCAACCTGATTTTAGTACCAAAGTTACCATTATAGTGTCATCCTAAGCAAGTACACTCACTGGAAAATGTATTTAGGATTACACTGTCAAGCTGTGGTCACACACACTAAATAATCCACTTCCAATCCACTTTCAATGCACTTTCCAAATGGATTTTTACTGTGTGAACTGGCAAAATTCAATTCAAAAGTGCATTGAAAGTGGATTATTTAGTGTATGTGATCGCAGTCTTAGTTTCTTTAGTTGATTTTTGTGTGTGTGTGTATTCCCTGTCTCTCTCCCCAATGGGGACACAAAGCAGCTTACATTGTTCTCATATTTCTAATGGTTCTTATCCTTTTTGGACAGCAGGATCCAGAAGTTAGAGTTAGCATTCTGGTGTGCTTCCCATGGCCCTTAACCTATGGTGTTCCATTTTGTCTTCTATATTTAATACATACAGGAAACTTCTGGGTGAGGTCATTAGGAAATTCGGGCTACAGTATTATCTGTGTACTAATTTATTTGATTTCTCTTTTTCATCAATCCTAAGGTGCCAGTATGATGTAAATGTATATGTATCTAGGCAGTGTGAGTGAGAGGCTACTTCGGCATTCAAATATTTTAGAAAGATCAGGGTGACTGTTTTTGTTGATTTTAAGCCCAAAAGAGATTGCTCAGAACCAGGATTTTCTACAGGCTAAAATAAAATGGAGATACTAATTCAATCTATGTTGACATTACAAGATTAATTCTGATTTTCCTTCAAAGGGCTCACAGAAGCATACATAGTCCCCCCCCTTCATGTTATCCTCACAACAACCCTGTTTAATTTGTGTAGTTGTAGATTTGTGGAGTCATGTACAGTAATGTTCACCTTGCATCTTTCCTCTTATCAGGGGTCCTTTCCTAAAAAAAGAGGTGCAGGAGCTCATTAGTATAACTTATTTGCATATGCCACACCCCCTGATGTCACCGGAAGTGTCAAAAGGTCACACATCCCTGATGTCATGGGCAGTGTGTCAGAAGGCAAGAAGGGAGGGAGTGAGGGAGGGGGAAACAAGGAAGGAAGGAAAAGAACAGGAAGGAAGGTAGATAGGTAGGTGGGGGAGAGAGAGAGAAGAAAGAAAGAAAGAAAGAAAGAAAGAAAGAAAGAAAGAAAGAAAGAAAGAAAGAAAGAAAGAAAGAAAGAAAGAAAGGGAGGGGGAAAGAGAGGGAGGGAGGAAGGAGGGAGGAAGAAAGGAGGGAAGGAAGGAAGAAAGGAACAGTAAGGTAGGTAGGTAGTTGGGGGGAGAGAGAGAGAAGAAAGGAAGGAAGGAAGGAAGGAAGAAAGGAAGGAAGGGGGGAGAGAGGGAGGAAGGGAGGAAGGAAGGGAGGTAGGGAGGTGGGGGAGAGAGAGAGAAGAAAGAAAGAAAGAAAGAAAGAAAGAAAGAAAGAAAGAAAGAAAGAAAGAAAGAAAGAAAGAAAGAAAGAAAGGGAGGGGGAAAGAAAGAGAAGGAGGGAGGAAGGAGGGAGGAAGAAAGGAGGGAAGGAAGGAAGAAAGGAACAGTAAGGTAGGTAGGTAGTTGGGGGGAGAGAGAGAGAAGAAAGGAAGGAAGGAAGGGGGGAGAGAGGGAGGAAGGGAGGAAGGAAGGTAGGTAGGTAGATAGGGGGAGAGAGAGAAGAAAGGAAGGAAGGGGAAGGAAGAGGGAAAGGAAGGAACAGGAAGGTAGGAAGGTAGGTAGGTAGGTGGAGGGAGGGGGGCACTTCTCCCCTCACTGGGGCTGGTTTCCCTCCCACCCACCCCTTGATTGGGCCTGAGTGGCTTAACGCCACCAGGCCTGGGAAAGAACAAGGGGGGGGGGCGGGCGAGGGGCTTCTCCTGGGCTGGCGACGAACGCCGCCAGGCCCGGGAAAGAACAAGGGGGGGCGGGCGAGGGGCTTCTCCCGGGCTGGTGGCGCTTGCCGCCAGGCCCGGGAAAGATCAAGGGAGGGGGCGGGCAAGGGGATTCTCCCGGGCTGGCGGCGCTTGCCGCCAGGCCCAGGAAAGATCAAGGGGGGGGCGGGCAAGGGGATTCTCCCAGGCTGGCGGCAAACGCCGCCAGGCCCGGGAAAGCTTTGGGGGGGCGAAGGGCGCACCCGGGAAGGGTCTGCTGGGGGGGAGGGAAGGGTGAGCTGGGGGGGAGGGAAGGGGCTTCTCCTGGCCGGCGGCGCTTGCCGCGCGGCCAGGAATGGTCTGCTGGGGGGGTGGGAAGGAAGGGCCTTATCCCCAGGCCGGCGGCGGGGCTTTATCATGTGCCCGCCCCCCAGCTTCCCCTCTCCCGGAGCGGCGCTCCGGCGCGCCCCGGCCCCAACAGAGCCCTGCCTCTTATATATTTACAACAAAAGAAAGAAAGCAGGAAATTATGGTAATAAGCTGCTGGAATGTTAGGGCACAATAGCAATTACTGAATTTTCTTTTAAGACATCCAGTCGTGTGGCAAGGGGAAAATGACAAGAAAATGGTGGGTCACTGTGTGGATATAGCCACAAACAGTCTGATCATTCTCAGATAATATAACTGTTATAAATAAATGAGAACCAGTTCAGTAATGGTTAAGAGCACAGACTCTAATCTGGGAGAACTGGCTTTGATTCCGCACTCCTCCACATGCAGCTGCTGGTGTGACCTTGGGTCAGTTATAAATTCTTTCAGAGCTGTTCTCTCAAGGGCAGTTTTCAAAAGAGCTCTCTCAGCTCCACCTACCTCACAGGTGGAGAGAGAAAGGGAAAGGGATTGTAAGCCACTCTGAGACTCCTTCGGGTAGTGAAGGGTGGGGTATAAATCCAATCTCTTCTTCTTCAAAATGCTGCACTTAAATAAATCCTTCCATTCAGTGTTAAGTAGTCTATAGCAATATAAATCTATTCATACAAAACCTGTATACTCTGATGGAATTCTAAGCAGCTGGTTTGTAAACATCTGAGAAAAGTGTTAAAAGGCATCAGTAAGCATGACAGCAGAATATGAGATTTAGGACATCTCTCCCTAAAAGGCAGCTCTGCCTTCTTCATGCAGGCATTTGTTGGAGAAGGCAATGTCTGGTATATAAAGAAGAAGAGAAAAAGATCCTGCAAGGGGCAGCAAGAAGACAATTAGATAGGTTAGTAAAGTCAGCACCTTTTAAGTGTCATTCCTTGTCTTCAGATTGCTGCTCTTATGGCAATCCCCCCCCCCCATCTTCTTAGAAGTACCACACGCAATCTTACTCTCTCTCTCTCCGCTAGAAATATAGTTAGGGACCTATCTCTGTCTCTCCTCTTTCCTATCAAGTATATTAATTCCTAAATAATCCTTTATCTGCTCTTTAATCAAGTTGTGCGTGGTTGCTGTGTTAATTACTCTGCCAACAAGGGTCATGGTGGCTGACATTAAGCACATCTCTGGTTAAATGTAGGCTGAGGACAGACTGGCAATCTGGCGTGGGATGAATCCGGAGGCAAAAGTTGCGGGGGGGGGGGGAAATCCCCCGGGGCTGGCTGTCCACATTGGCCAGGGTATTGCGCAAGGATGCCGTTACAGAGCGTTCAAACTGCTGCAGAGTGGCCCCAGATGGGCCGGCCTCTGCAGCTCGTGATAGGGCTGTTTCAGGTATTTGCACATGTGCGCATGCGCTCATGTGCACATGAGCGCTCATGCGCAAGCTGGCAAAATGCCGCATTCGCACTGCCGCCTCCGCTTCCCTCCCACCTTCTTCCGGTTCACACTGCCTGGAAGCGGGAGGCAAGCGCAAGACGGCCTCCAGACACCGGTTTCTCCCAGTGTCCTTCTAAAGCGCAAGAAAACCGGCTTCAAAGTGGGTAAGTGTGGAAGGGAGCCGAGGGACAGCTGTGCATGTCTGAACAGGCTCCCTTCCCCGCTTCCCATGCAGACCTATCCCGGGGCAGATTGCCAGTCTGTCCTCAGCTGTAGAACAATCACCAGAGGTTCTTGGCATGAGCCGGTGAGAACAAAGGAACAAAGATAGTGACCTCCTGTGGTGCACAGCATGGTCACTTGAGAGATAGGTTCATGGAGAACAATTATCTAATTTGGAAAGAACAAATGAAGAGTCACCTTCTTGAAAGAGGATTATGGGATGTTATCCAGGATGCCTGGCCAGGAGATGATCCGACAAAGCAGAGAACCTGGGACTTCAACAATGAAAAGGCAAGAGGGGCCACAATCAAGGGTTTGACTGACAGAAATGTTTTTAAGAGTAATTCAGATGCCAACATCCAAAGCTCAATGAATTCTGACGTGTAACCACGTCCTCAAAAGTCCATCTCTAATTATATGACTTCTTTATTGTGTCATGGCTGTTTTGATTGATTACTTTATCTATAAATAATTGTGTAAATATTCTTCTAGGTCTTCTAGTTTCACTATACTTTGTCTTGGCTTTTTAATCCAATCTGCAGTCCCAACCAGGCCTGCCACTTGGTAGTATAAGTTTACAATTGGAACTGCTAACCCTCCTCTTTTTTCTCATCATGTAATATTTTAAACTTATTCTTTGTTTTCTGCTCTTCCAAATAAATTTATTTGTCTTTGCCAGTCCGTCAGTGTTTTTTCTTCTATGTATATAGGTAACATTTAGAATTAAAAAATAGTTTTGGTAATATATTCATTTTGATTGCTGATTTTTGACTTTTTCCCCATCTGGATATGTCTATTTGTATTGATTTCCATTTTTTTTTTTTTTTACAATTTTGTCCAGTCACATTTATCCCCAGATATTTAGTTGGATCAGTGGCTGCTGTGCATTCTGTACTCATAATATCTTCTTGTTCTTGTTGCGCTAAGAATTTCATTATCATTTTTGTATTCTTCCAGTTTATATATCCTGAAAAGGATCCAGATTCTTCAATTATACCATTACATGCCATAACAATTTTTGGGGATCCATGACTATTAAAACCATGTGATCTCCATAACTTTTCATTTTAAATTCTGCATCACCCATTTTTATTCCTTTGATCCTTGCATCATGTCTGATCTCTGTAGTTAAAATCTCTAAATAATCTAGTAGTTAAAATAATCTGTAGTTAAAATCTCTAAATCACTAAATAATAGAGGTGATAAAAGACAGTCCTGGTGTATTCCCTTTTTCATCAAAATTGCTTCTGTTAGTTTTCTGTTTATTAAAATATTTGCTTGTTGGTTCAAATATATACCTTGCATCAAGTTCAAGAATTCCAAGCTGCAGAAATGGAGTTACATTCTGATTTATGTGGATGACCTTATTTTATGTTATGAAGACACGGAGGACCGTGATGAAATAGTTCAACATCTGAATCAAAAAGTAGAAGTGAAAGAATTAGGAAACATCAACTACTATCTTGGAATACAAATAGAACAAGAGGAAGATAAAAGCTATCTTCTCAACCAAAAAATAGAAAATGCTAGAATTTCTGGACTACATGAATATGAAAGGAGCTAACTCAGCAAGCGCTCTTATGGAAATGAACTACCTGAACCAGCACGGAAGTAGTGAACTTCTGCCTGACAACAAACAATACAGAGAAGCATTTTGAAGACTGCTGTACATAAGCACATTGATGTGTCCAGAAATCACAGTAACTGTGGACATGTTATGCAGAAAGTTGGAATTTGCAAGCAAAAGGGACTGGAAAGTAGTCAAAAGACTTGCAAAGTACCTGCATGGCACTGCACATCTGAAACTAAAGTTACCAACAAGTGACAATCTCAAACTAGTGGGATACATGGATACAGACTGGGCAGGAAGTACTACAGGCACAGCAGAATGCAAGAAACTTTAGCTGTGTCCTCTACTGAAGCTGAGTATGTATCTACCGCAGAAGCATGCAGGCAACTGAAATGGATACTGCAATTAATGCAAAACTTTGGGATAGAGGAATCCAAGCCAGTACAACTCTTTGAAGACAACCAAGGGTACATAAAACTTGCACAGACAGAGAAGATCAACTCACATGGATGTGAAACATAACCTAGTATAAAACATGCAAGAAGGGCTTGTTGAGTTGGAATACTGTCCTACAGATGAAATGATTGAAGACATACTCACCAAACCACTTTCTTGAGAAAAGTTTGAAAGTCTACGTAAGAAGATAAATCTTGTGGATTTTGTACAGTACACCTTGAGAAGGGGTGTTAGAAATGGCAATGTCTAGTGTACAAAGAAGAGAAGAAGGGGACAGCAAGAAGACAGTTAGACAGGATAGTGGGGTCAGCACCTTCTCTGTTTTTAAGTGTAATTCCTTGTCTGTCTCCAAATTGCTACTCTTAGGGCAATTTCCCCCTTCTTCTTGAAAGTGCCACACTCAGTCTTACCCTCTTTCTAAGCTAGAGATGTACTTGGGAACCTATCTCTGTCTCTCCTCTTTTCTATCAAGCCTGTTAACTCCTAAATAAACCTTTATCTATTCTTTAATCAGGTTGTGCACCATTGCTGTGTTAATTACTCTACCAACAGCATTAACCACTTGCCTCTGATCCACCCACCCACCTGTTGAGGCAGACTGGGAATAGCCAGTCACCTCTTGGAGCCAAGCAGGAATGTTTGCATTTCCTACAATTGGCTATGTGGAGGATTTTTTAAAATTTATTTCATGCTTTGTGTGGCATTTGGGAAGCTGGCAAAATAGGCCTGACTGTTACACTGGTTAGGCCATAATTATAAATGGCAGAAAGAGGGTAAAGTTGTTCAATACAGGATGACTTGGCAAATGCCCTGAAACATCAGGATTAATGTATGTTCCCGAAACAGCTTGCCATTTGTTGTATGGTGGTATAGGTTGTTGTCTGTGTAGCACCTTAGACAATGGAAATGAGACTTAGAACAGTTAATATGCAAACTAGAATAAACAAGGCTTGCAAGAACACTGGCCCAATTTAGAGCAAAGATGGAGTTGGCAAAGATGCTGCTAGTCACTGGGCTTCCTTAGTTACAACTTGCCTTAAAAAATTTACAGGTACCGGGCTGGATCCAGATGGCTTTTTCACTTACCTAATTCTCCTCTTTACTGCAGCCTAGTCACACACATCTTGAATCCATGAAGGCCACATGATTCCCTATATAGCCTGTTTGCTGGTCAAAGGAGACCCCCTCACCAGTGAAGAAGTTGGTTGGATCCTGCTCAAAATTATAATAATACAGATCAACCAATCAATAAAATAGTCTATCCCAGATATGAATGTCTTGTGCTTTCCTTGGGGAGGCAGAGTGCTGGTCCAACATATGTGAAGTGTTTTGAACAGGGATACGCATGAACTGGGGAAAAATAGTTTGGTTCACTTTGTGGTTTCTGGCATGCCCACTTCATAAACCATGCACCATCACAAATTTTTAGCCGCCAATGAACTGGTTCCGCTTGTGAGGTTCGTGATGTGGTAGAACAGCCCCCTGGCATGCTAGAGAAACCAAACTTGCAAGGGATCTCTGGCTAACTCTCGTCTACCTGCCCTCCAAGTTCAGTGAGGATTGAATTTATGGGGTCTGAGTTACAGCCTCCCAAAGAAAGTGCCTCCAGAAAAGTGCTTTCTGGGAAATGACCAAGGTAGGTTCAGAAAGCTCAGGAGTGTATAGAATGGACCCTGTGGAAGCTAGAGACCTCAAACTGACAGGGATCTTTGTCTAACACTCTCTTCTGTGCCCTCCAAGTTACATGCAGATTGGACTTTGGGGGTCTGAGTTATGCCCCCCAAAATAAGATGCCCCCAGGAAAGTGCTTTGGAGGAAGTGACAGGCACAAGTTTGAAAGTGCATCAAACTACATCAACTACATGCATCACACACTCAGGGAACCTAATGATGTTTTCAAGGCTGGAGAACTCCAACCCCCCAGTTGCATTGAAGTTTGGTAAATATTTTGTTTGAGCAGAGACACTCTGTTTGGAAATGTATCCATTCATGAACTGCCACTAACTGCTTGGAAGTTCATGGAAAGTTTATGCTGGTAGACCTGCCACAAACTTCAGTTTGTAACCCATGAACTGCCCAAAATTCATCATGAACTTTGGTTCATGAGCCAGTTTGTGCCCATCCCTAGTTCTGAACTCCTGGAAGTGCTATACTAAGGCACATTATATTGCTGTTGTTACCACCACAACCCTTTGCCCAAAGTGTGACTTCCAGATTCCTGGCAGTTCCTCACCTCATTGCCTATTCTGTTGTTTTTATCATGTCTAAAATTACATTCAAGCTGTTGGAATCAAAGGTCTCATTTTTCTCTCACAATTCAAATTCGCCTTCATTGCTGTGTTGCTAATCACAAACTGTTTTGTTCAATTACATAGGGTTAAGCAAACATCAAATCTGTATTCAGAAATGCATTGACATTATGCAAATACCATATTTGCTGTGAGAGTTTGCAAAATGTTCCCTGCACAGTATGGATTGGATCGCTTCTGAAACAAGAAAGAGTGCCTACATTTTTCTTCAGAGATTTTCCCCTCATGGCTTCCCATGGCGTCTTGTTGCAAAACAAGATAACATGCTGTGACACAGCATGGGAGACAAGAAGATAATGCACCAAAAATGAGAAATAAAACTGCTTGGAAACTTGCTGTCCCAGTAAAGATAGTGTGCATTGACTGTGACAATATTGCCGTTGATCTTCCTCCAATTGTTCCAAGATTTCTATATAAAGAGTTCTATTCTTTTTTTTTTCTTGTTTTATCCTTCCATTTGTCATGATAGAACCATCCTGTATTAATGCCCTCTTACACATGACAAAATGGGTTCCTTATCATTTGATCATACAAATGAGACAGAAAAGCCTAATTAAGTTATCTTCTTTTTTCATTGCAAGCATTGAATTTTTCACAGATCTGCTCCAAATATTTTTTTCAGTTGTCATTGGTATGGCCTGTCTTTGAATGACTAGTGGCACACAATTCCAGTACTTTCCCCTAAAGACTTCACTGTTCTCAGAAACTTATGCTTGGCTGTTTTCTTTTGTCCTTAATTTGTTTATTATTATTCTACTCTATTTACATGAACTGTTAAACCTGGGTAGCCATGAAGGGCTGGCTACCAGTTTTGGTGGTCTCTTGGCAGCATGCCATTTTGTGAATCTCTAATTAGGTGTGCAGCTGCTGAAACAAATTCATGCACTGGACAGAGTTGCTCTTTGCTATTATCCTAATGCAATAGAGGACCTCTGGGTTTAATTGTGATGTTCACCCCAGAGGCCGGTGTGCAGAAACTCTGAGGCATTTTCACTTTTTCAGCTAGGAGGGGTTATTTATTCTTAAATAACAGAGTATTCTGAAAGTGTGCCCTGACCTGGATAGCCCAGGATAGCTCAGTCCTGACAGATCTCAGAAGCCAAGCAGGGTTGGCATTGACTAGTATTTGGAAGGGTGACCTCCAAGGAATACCAGGGTCATGACACAGAAGCAAGCAATGGCAAACCACTTCTGAAATGTCTCTTGCCTTAAAAACAAGTCTAGGTCACCACCTAGTGGTGCATAATGCTAAAGAGCTGGAATTTCTATCTGCCAGACAATTTTAGAATCTCCTGGCTATTCTACAAACAATGTCATGCTATTATTATTATTAATTTTTTCTGAAAGTGTAACAGCTAGACTCACTATCTTTTATGTTCGTCTGACAGAGGAGGAATCATGGTTCTGGGGAGTACTTGAAGAGGCCCAATCCTCTCAGGAGAGCCTAATCTTAATGCCACCTATGGAGAAGGAAATATCAGATGCTGTTGCTCAAGATGGGGCATGGGATGATAAGGGGGCCTTTCTGGAGCACTGGGCCTCAGTGACATCAATCTCTCATGTCAGAATTCAGTAAATTGTACTGCTACAGTGTCAACTTACTTTGAACAGTGTCTCAGCTTCAAGAAGCACAGGAACATCTACTACATATGCTAAGTTCTAAGATGCTCTTGAAAACTATACTTTCTAGAGTCTGTGGCAGTTGGGATACTATTGCTATTTCAGCAATCCAGATGTTGGCAGGGAAGAAGGGATACTTCAGAGTAGGACTGTCAGATTGCCTGCCATGGGGGTCACCCTGCAACCCCTGTGTACCAGGCCCCAAAAGTGAGGTAACTGGTGTCACACCATGCCATGAGGTTACTTCCAGGTATGCATCCAAAAGTGACATCACAGTATTGTGCAGGGCTATTTTTGGGCAGGAACACACGGGAATGGAATTCCGGTTGGCTCCTGAATTGGCCACACCCATCAGGAACTCATTAGCATAATAGACAACACCTAACAGCAGAAACTCATTAGGATTGGCTATATTAGCGGTATGTGGCCTAACATGCAAATTAATTCCTGCTACAAAAAAAGCCCAGGGTTTTGACAACAAACAAGGTAAACAGAATAAGAAGCAAAAGGTAGGTGTGGCTGGATGACCACGCTTCTGGTAACATGGAGGTGTGGCCTAATATGCTAATAAGCTGTGATGTCAGGGGTGTGGCCTAATATGCTAATGAATTTCTGTTGCTGAGTGTGGCATATTATGCTAATGAGTTCCTGCTGGGCTTTTTCTACAAAAAAGCCCTGGTATTGTGCAACACTCTCCACTCTCTCCCCCCCAGTATCCCTAAGGGTTACCAGAAGAGAGCTCCTGTGAATCCTATACCCCCATTCTCATTGCTGCCACCACATAGATTTTATGGGAAAGGAAAAAGCATTTCAGCATGGCTCAGGATATCATAAGGAGCAGGTAGGAGAGAAGCTTCTGGCCCTATTAAACACTTAAAAAAATATTACAGGCAGCCCAAATCCATTGTTTTGGCAAATCCCAATCTTCTAAACATTTATACTTCTTTTACTATGGGCTTGGAAAGATTGTTACTCTACTTTCTTTTTGAGGTTTTCTCCCTCCATGGCTTTCAACACAATCATTTCACTTATCTTCTTAAACTTAAGCTATTATAAAACATTACACTTTAATATCTTGAACTATCTATTCAGCTTACATCTAGTTTGTATGTCTAGACTACAAGCAAAGTAAATTACTATTCAGGTTGCACTTTATCTTGTTTCTTGGAAAAGTCCTCATGAGAAGCTTCCCTCCTTGAGGTTCGGGTTCACTGAACGAGTCTCTGCCGTCTTCCACAGTGCTTGCTCCCATGGGAGTGCTGTGGACTCTCCCATTAGGAGGGTTTTTTTTGGGGGGGGGGAATCTCTGGAAACCTAACATCACCACCATTCTTGAAACTCATTATATATTTTTGAGTCTGTCATTGAAATTAAGTTAATTTCTCCAGTCTTATTTCAAAGTCCTTTGTTGTGTCTCTTTGTTTCTTCCTGCTTTAGTTTTTCATTCCTGTTGAGCCTCTTGTATTTCTTCTCCAGACTTTGTATCATATGCTGTTAATGTTTTCCCTCAGAATGTTACTGCTAAGTGCCCAAGTGGGAGCCATCTGTATCTCTGTTTCATTTCATTTAGCCGTTGTGCTATTGGACGTAAATTGCATCTGGCATTCAGTATTTCAACTGGCAAGTCAGAAACACTTGGACTGTAGTGTCTATTAATTTCAAACCTCCATTTATCCTTGCCATATCCAATTTTTTTTTTAATATCCACAATTTCAGCAATTACATCCGGGATTAACACTGGTGATGTAGCACATGTCATGTTCAGCCTGTAGGCATTTACTACAACTGTTCCTGATAAGTGGAGGAGTTCTGATAGCCATTAATTTAAAGCTGCAGTTATCTCTTTGTTCATTTCAAAGTTGGGCGAGACCTCTCTAAATTTACGCTCTCTTACTTTGATTTCTAATAACATTATCTTTGATCTTGCTCATGTTTCAAATGCTATTAGTTCATTTTGTTCCTGGGCATTTGTTTTTGTTCCATCAAGAGCTGTATTTGCTGTACCATCAACTTCTTTAACTTTGTTTGTCAAATCATCTATTTTGTTAAATACAGGTGTTATTATTTCTTTGATTTCTGTATTTAAATCAGTTAGCATTTCTTGTATTTGCTTTTTTGTAATAGAGTTCTCTCTTTTCCTTTTCCTCACACGTACATCTTCAGCGTCTTCCAGCTCTATTTCTAGTGGGGGAGGAGGTGAGGAATCTCGCTCAGAAGATTCTGATTCCATTCTTGTGTCTTTAGAAGTTGTTTTTTGTTGTGCTTTTTTGTTTGCCCGTGCTCTTTTTGGTTTCCCCATATCTTGGGCTCAGTTTTGATGTTTTCCAGCAGTGAAGAGTTTATTTTTAATTAGTGTTCCAAGATAGTGGTGTGGAGGCTGCTCCAGGAGTGACCGAGTGCTTTGCTGGTTGCCACGCCCCCCATCACATTCCTGATGATGTCATTGAGATTGTGATGTGGCCCAAAGTTCACAATGAGCTTAGAATATAAAGATGTGTGTGTGAGTGAGTGAGAGAGAGAGAGAGAGAACCTGAACCCTAAATCTTTGTGAGAAAGATGGATTATCAATTAAGCAAATAAATATGCCCTCTAAATTGAACTGAATGTAATTCACTATTTTGTGATTTATCTATTACAATTAACTGGTCATACGTGATATGCTCCAAGAAACAAAACATCTAAGTTAAATCCAAAGTTTGTTTTCCATCAGGAGAAGATGGCAGCAATTTTAACTAACTCCCCTATCCCCTGCAGACCCACATACTCCCCCAAAAGTGTTTCTGTGGGTTCCTTGCCCCTCCCCCCAAGAACAGCAGTTCTTAAAGCTCAGTGAGCTGGAGCAGGAAGAGGGAAGGACTGAAAACCTTCACCACAACCCCTCCACTAGTGGAAGTGTCTTGTGCCCCCAGAAAACAGCTTTTGCACTCAATCCATAGTTTTGTAGTAATAGTGCCCCCCCCCAAAAGTATTAAAATGTCTTTAAGACACCCTGATTGGGTTAAAAGGCAGCATATAAACATTTTAAATAAATAAATATGGGTATAAAGAGTTAAAGCCCTTTTTGTCCCAAATAATACAAACAAAAAGCACCATTGTGAGGATTAGGTGTCTGTGTACCTTGAATTAAGCAATCTGTTCTCTGGAAGAAGGAACTGACCATCTGTGAATTCTGACCATGATGTGCTGCCATCATTCTTACTGGAGAGCATTCATTGTATATTCCTAACTGTAATACAAAACCTTGGGGGATTTGGCTTGGATAGGAATGATCACTCTTCTGCTCAGAGGCTCTCCAAGGAAATATCTGTTTATACTGTTGAGTTATGATTACAACAAAATCCTGAACTTGAACGAGTCATCCATGTACATTTACAGCACAATTCTAAGCAATGTTATGCCTTTCTACTTCTCCTGAAGTCACACAAAGGTTTTGCTCATCAGCTAGAAAGACCTTAAGTAACATAACCATCACATTTTATTTATTTACATATTTATACCCCATTTTTCTCCCCTGTGGGGACTCAAAACTACTATATCATTCTCTTCACCATTTTTCCTCACAACAGTTTTGAAGTAGGTTAGACTAGGAGACAACAACTGGCCCAAAGTCATAGGTGAGCTAACATTTCCTACATGCAATCAGTATGTGTTACTAGTTTTTCAAAAAATCTTAGCTCAGCACTAGTAGGGGTCTCAAATTATGTTATAAGCATCAGTCAGTTTATAATTTTTAGGATAAATATTACTAGCAATGTACTTTAAAATAATTATTCTCAGTGATGGAAAAATATGAGTACTCTGCATCACTTTAACTTTTGTAATTTAACAAGGGGAAAAATTATTTCTGAGCAATTCCTTTTTAATTTATTTTCCCATGCACAGAGGGTTTTTTTTAAAAGGATGGTACTCTATAAGCCTGTGCTTGTTATTCAAAAATGGTCTGGCAAGCAGTCAGTAATCAAATCACAGACTGTGACTCATTTGGGAAGTATTCATAGCAAGTATTAATCTGGCTTTTGAGGAGTCAGAATTTGAAGTTCCAGCTGTTTGACTGAAAATTTAGGTCATGTTGTGCCGGTGTGTGCCTTGGCTGGATCACACAGCCTTTACAAAGTACTTTAGGCTCTGTCAGAAACACATTTCATTTTGTCACAAAACAAAGGTATTGTACAAAGTTACAATTTTCATTAAAAAGAAATCTCATGTAGACGCCTGAAATAAGATTCCTGCAAGTTTGTATGAACAGAACATGGCTTGCCTGAACATTTATGAAAACCAAGGATAAAAGGCTGCAAACAGGGATAAATTAAAATGTGATTAAGAACCCACAAAGACGTTCATTATTTGTCACCATCTTACAGAGCAATTCGGGTGGGGGGATCAGAATAGGGAGCCGACTGACCCCTACACAGGCATACCTTAGATTTTTGTCAGTGTACAGGATGTTTATGCCAGCACATGGCATGAGCAACAGTGCATTGCACACTTACACTGGTGCAGCTACACTGCAGCCACACACTGGCAGAGTAATAGCATGAACCCCTGTGTCGGCAGAAATGTGGGCATGCCAGGGGGCACGTCACCAGCCAGTTGGCTCCCAAAGCAGTTTCAGTGTGGGAACACCCTCCAGAACAGACACAAAACTGTGCTAGCAAAAATGCCAGCACAGCCCATTGGCAGCCATGGTAATTCCCAGTTCATCCCCCGCCATACCAGCTGTGGCCACATCCTTGGGAACCCAAGTAGCTCAAATTACCAATCAAATGTGCAACCAATCAGCACACACCCCATGCTAGCCCCGCCCTTTCCTGGCACCTGATCACGGCTTGCCCCTCCCTACAAATGGTTCCAGGAGGTCACCCCCCAACTCCAGAGATAGGGTGCACAGCACAGAATATTGTCTGACAGCTTCCTGCTGTGCAGACTTAGAGCTAGCGCACACACACCTCAGTGGTGGGCAAAACACAGAGAAGGCACCTAGTACTGCTGGGTGAGAACTTGGGGGAAATATACCACCTGGAGATCAAAATCCACACTCTGGCTGAGCTCTCCCAGATTTCAGGCCCCACAGGTACAGCAGCTCATTTGCCAGAATCCTAAGGGACAGCCACACAGGAACAGGTAGGTAAGGCACCCCTTCCCCAACCCCCCCCCCCCCGCCCCCTGGCTAACAGCAGTGACACTGAAGCACACTTGACAAGGTGTCTCCCACTCCTGAACCCAGCAGCTAGGGGGGCAGGACCACTCCCCCAGATACACATGGACCCCGTGCATCAGGCAGTTCATTGTGTCAGGGGCTGCCTGAGGCAGCTGCTAGGTTAGGGGGCACAAGGCAGTGCACAAGGCTGCATGCCACACCAGTTGGCAACACTCCTCCTGCACAAAATGCTCCAGTGGATGGGAAGTCTCTCTGACCTTAGTGCCAAGTGATTCCACCTGATGGCCTAAACCTTACCTTACAGGTGCAGAATGACCTGACGTTGCTGACAAAGTGCATCTTCAGATTCTAACATGTTGAATGGTCTGGATTCTGCCACTCGGTATCCCCCTTGTGGCATCGAAGTGCCAGATGGAGCATCCATGATGGCCAAATGCCTGGCGTTGTCGGCTGCTCTATCATGTATTTCCCTCTATGCAGGTGCTGATCCAACAGGGACAGCTGTCACTCCATCCATGGAGGTGAAACCCCACCATGTGCCCTCATCTGCAGCAGAAGCCAGCCCTTGGGAGCATGTAGACACATCCAGGCTCCAGGCTTTTCCCACACCTATTGGGGAGGTGTCCCTGGCCCAAAAGGACCTAGTGGGATTCCGCACATCAACACTGAAAGCCCAGCCTTACCACTCTGTTGTCCCAGGTTCCCTCCAATAAAGCTCATCCATTGTCTGGGTCTCAGGTGTTGGTGCCTATTGAAGACTGTGGGAGGTAGGGATGTGTATAGGGGTGCAGTGCAAGCCAATCCTTGCAGATACAACCAGGGGTCCATTGGGGCCAGAGCTCAGGATTGGCCAGTAGGGCAGCCATGGGCTGAATCAGATTCTCTAATCTGATTCAGCTCGCCGCCGAATTGCTGCCGAAATTTGGCAGCAACTTTAAAAGCCACTGGAGGGGAGGGGGTTTGAGGGAGAGGCTCTAAACTTGCAGGATAGCTGCTTGGGCCTCTCCTCGAAATGCCCACCAAGTTTCAAGAAGATTGGACCAGGGGGTCCAATTCTACAGGCCCCCAAACAGGTTGCCCCCATTCCCTCCATTGTTCTGTATGGTAGGAAAAAAGTTAACATTTTCCCCTCCATAGAGAACAATGGAGGGGATGGGACAATCTGTTTGGGGGCCCATAGAATTGGATCCCGTGGTCCAATCTTCTTGAACTTTAGTGGGTATTTCGAGGAGAGGCCCCAGCAGCTACCCTGCAAGTTTGGAGCCTCTCCCTCAAGCCCCCTTTCCTCCAGCCCCTCATATACCCTATGAGTTTTTGCCATTGATTTCAATAGCCCATAGGATATAATGGGGCTGAAACTGACATTCCCTTTCTGACACACTTCTGGTGATGTCAGGGGGCGTGGCATATGCTAATGAGTTATGCTAATGAGTTATGCTAATGAGCTCCTGCACCTCTTTTTCTACGAAAGGACCCCTGGATACAACAGTGGCAGGGGGCACTTCCTGACAATAATGGGCCACAGCAGCAGACACAGATGGGTGGGAGAGAAAGGCTACATGACAAGCCACTGTCCCCCCACCTAAAAGCACAGATTGCACACCCCAAAACTGCAAGGCTACTGCAATAACCTTCTAGGATTAGTCGGCGGTGCCCTGAGGGGAGATATCCTGCCGTGGCAGTGATCACGAACTCAAATGCCATAGGTGCTCCCTCATGGATCAGCCCCAGCCAGGGGGCAGCATGGACTAATCACCCATCCAGGAACCCTTGTGCAAACAGCACTGCTGCAATAAGGGTCTGCCACTTCAGTGAGGCTTGGCGAGTAGCATTCTGGACTGCTGAGCAGAGATGGTCAGGTTCAGAGGACAATCCCCTATGGAGGCCTGATTGGTCCAACTGGATTCCTGTTTCCCAGGGGATAATTGTGTGTGCAAATGAAGTGCTCAGACATCACATAGCAGTGGCTACCAGGCACCCTCAGCTGCGAACAACAAAACTGAAGGGTGCCACGATGGATATGTGCGTCAGCCTTTCTGATGGCTCCCCTGAATGATGGCTCCCATGAGGGAAAATGCCATCGCTATGTGTGCCAAGCCATGTCCCAGTGATCCACAACCATTTGGGGGTCCTCTGCTCACAGAGCTAGGAGCACCTACCCTTCACAAGGTGGGTGCATGGGCTCTGCACCATGGAGGGAACAGTCATGTGTATGGATGTGTGGTTCCTTTCATAACCCCTCTTGCTTGCAGAAGTCACAGCCTGAGCAATTGCTGACTTGTGCAACTGGTACATTCCTAAACAATCTCAAATAGTGGACATTCCTATAATTACACACCCTGACCCCGAGGAGGTGTACGGCAACGGCAGTGTCAATGGTCCTGCAGATGCCTGGCATCCTGGGATCCTCAGCCACGGTGCCTCAGGAGGAGGGGATGCAGAGGGCAGATTCAATGTCATCAGGTGCCAGCAGCCTTGCCCTGGGGGATGGAGGGGGGCAGGGGTGGGGCAGGTGCCCCAGGGCCAGATGTTGCAGCTTCAGGTGGCCCAGAGGAGGGAGGGAATCCTGGCTCTTTGCCTATTCTCCTTGGGGGTCACAATCAAGCAGGAATGGCTGGAGAGCCATCACATGTGACAGGAAGCCTTTTCCAGGTGGTAGCAATGGAAGGAGGGGCTGGCAGCATCTGTAATGGCAGCTGCTGGGTACCTAGAGTGGCTTCTTGCTGTAGCAACGGATGTGGGTGAGGAACAGGGGCACATTGAGAGGCTGCTGGGGGACCTCTCAGAGTCTCTCTGCCCCCAGCACCCCTGCACCTCCTCCTGCTGCACCTCCTGCTCCAGTGGGGATGGCATGCAACTTGGCATGGGGACACCTTTGACTGGCCACTGTGGCTGGCAGTAAGTGTGGCACACCCTCACATCCACGTCCTTATCTGTTGTCACCCTCTGGGTCCCTGTGTACTCTGTATGCAGGGCGCAACTGTGGGGTACCCATGGGGTGACAGGTGATGCCCCCCACTGACAGGTGGCCAAGGCTTGTAGTAGGAGTTGGTCTCTTTAAGAATGTGTGTGTGGAAGAGGAGGAGCATCATTCTTGTTCTTGTTCAGGAGCACCCCTCTCCATCTCCTGTCAATGATAGACTCTTGGCTTGTTCTCCTCCACTCTTGACTCCCATTGGTTCTGCCTGCCCTGTCTATCATGCTGCCTCCGCATCGCAACAATGCTGGAATGGAACGCTGCAGCGAAACCGCCATGGATACCACCATGGCAGCAGCCAGCAACACTGTTGGGACACCTTTTTTCCCATTCGGCCACCGCATAACTATCCCCCTTAAGGAGGCAGCTGGCGGCGCTGCAGCTCTGCTGCTGTCAGCTGTCGCAGCACAGGTGCAACACAGGATTGCTCTGTTAGTAAACTACAGGGCTATTTTTGGGCAGGAATCCACAGGAACGGAGTTCCAGCTGGCTTCTGAGTTGGCCACACCTACAGCCTCCCTCCCCCCCTCAGGTTCACCAGGCACCTCGCAAGCAGTGGGGCACCTGGGGAAGCCAAGCTGAACCAGGGAGGGTAGGCAGTTTAAACTGCCTCTCCTCCTTGGGTTCCCCAGGCACCCTGCAAGGCACGGGGCACCTGGGGAAGCCAATCCTGGGAGGGAGCTGTGCTGTCAGGGTGTGTGGCCTAATATGCTAATAAATTTCTATTGTTGGGTGTGGCCTATTATGCTAATGAGTTCCTGCTGAGCTTTTTCTACAAAAAAAGCCCTGGTTAACTATATTTAGCAATATCCTGGCTTTTCTTACTAACAAATATGAAATGGCTTGTCTGAGGTTTTTCAAAGTAACACTCTGGTTTTTATGTCAGGTCACCAAAGTCTTTGCTTTCTCTTAGGCAAGCTTTCTTTGCCAAAGTTTTCAGTTTTGTAGGCATTATTTTGTAGGTGGTTCATTTTCATGTTCCACTTTTGTCGATTGTTCATGGAATTTCATCACTCAGTCTGACTGGAGCTCTGTATATTGTTATTTGAAGAATGGAAACATCTAAGATTAGTAGATACAATAGTTAGGGCCATTTTTCCTACCCCCTTTAACTGATAGTCTTGATAGTGTTTTGAAGTTCTTGTTAAATAAACTGACAGGCTAGAAAGAGAAGTGGCATTTCTAAAGGTGGTGACTTTAACTGCATGTATGTGAATTGGGAGCATCACCTTTAAAATTTATTTACATAAGCATTGAGCTTTTATACTTCCCTATGTCTGTCATACATTGGGTCCTATTGGTAATCCCACCTCCTCTATCATTTTGGACTATCTGCTCTGACTGTTATTTTCAATTGATACAGAGTTCATGATAATATTATAGTTCTCCATATTATAAACTAGCCTGATACCCGTTCTTCGCTATGGTATTTAAGTTCCATAAATCCAGTTATAATGCTGATGATGTGAAGTTTGAAATGTAAGCTTTGATGTAGGAATTCTAATGGAGAAGACTGTAGTGTAAAAAATGAAGTAAGACATATGTACTTTTTTTCCTCCACTGAAGGACCTCTCTGTAGACCACATTGGTGGTTCTGCCCTCAGGTGCTAGGATCACCAGGCTGCTTGGTGAGCTCACTCTGGAGCAGGCAACATAGAACTGTCCATTTAAGAAGCAGTTGTCTGTTGTCAACTCCTGCCACCTTCCACGAAAGTGATGGCCTCTCTACTTGTGTTCCTGGATTGTTTTGCTGTAAGCATCCCACCTCCTTTCCTACACTTGACAGGCAGCTGCCTGTCCAGTGTAGGAGGGGAGGGGAGGAGTATTAAAAGCCACTGTGGATGAAGGACTGGCAGGATCACTAAGGCATTACTGCTGGGGCAGGCTCCCTTGTGGCTTTAAGTACCTGACTGACAGCTGCCTGTTAGGTGTCAGAGGTGGTGGGAGTGTGTTGGATGTCTATTTCTGTGTTGTCAAGGGCTCTGAAGCATCATCAAAGGCTGGGACCTAATGTAGCAAGCTACCATGGCCTGTGTTGCTGAGGCAGAACATTTTTCTTTTGTAGAAGCAATAAGGACAATATCAACTCTTGCAATTGGTAGGCCCCTGGACTGGATGGGCCTGATATGAAACAGAACCTGGCCTTTTGCCCTTGTCCAATCAACAGAACAATGCCACCTTCCTGCTTCACCTCTGGTCCCAGCTTCATGAGCTCTAGCTCTTCACCCCAGAACCAACTGAACTCCACCAAAGAATACATCTGCTAGAGGTAGATTTCAGTACAGCAGCTAATGACACAGCCCCAATATTTTGGCAGTATTAATCAATGAACTACACATGCAAAGTGTATCAAAATGTCCAAAGCCATTTTTTAAAATATGAATCTGCACTTGCATTTACATTTACACATTTACTCAGATTGCACAAACTTCATCTAACTACATTTCATTCAAATGAAAAAAGGGTAGCTATCATAACCCCACTAGACAAGAATTGTGTCTTGCCCAGGACCACACATTGAGTCAATGGAAAAGACAGGATCATTCCTTGATTTTGGAACAATCCACCAGAGACAGCCAGCCTGTCTATAGCACTTACCTGGCATTTTGCTTCATGGATCTATGACTGTGAAAAAATATATTCTGCAAACACTTGTGATATGGTTCCAAGGGGAAATTGTTGTCTTGCCCCATATGCCAACATCTACAGACTTGTTAAAGACATTTTAAAAAAAATACAATCCTGAGCCATGAAGGAGATTTTCACCAAGTTAAAAAAGTATAGGTCATTTTCCATCACTTAACAAGAAAATCAGGAAGATGTAACAGTGCCCCATATTAAGTATAATGTAGTGCTCTGTTTTCTTCATTGTAGATAAAGCAGATCTTTGTGATAGAGCTGTTAGTTGCTTTATTTTTTAAATTTCCTTTATCTATATATGTGTCCGTGGTTTCAAAATATCATACAATGCTTAGGAGCACACCAAGTCTAATAGACTCAGAAGTGTGCAAGTTCTCCTTAGCATTCCCAGATTTCTGCTGTGGCCAGAACATGGCAGATCTAGTTTGCATAGAGCCTAAGGCAGAATGGGGAACAATTGGCATAATGTGCCAACACTACAGAGGTCAAAGTCCGGCTACTGCACCAGCACTAATCAGTCTTCTTCTTAGAAATATGCACAGGCATTTAATTCATTTCTGACCACATTTTAGGTTTTTTAAACCCTTTTTAAAATTATCAAATGCCAGATTTCAGGAAGGTAAGAGAAAACATCCCTTTGGTAAATAAAATTCTCTCTTGAACAGCACAGAAAATTGGCTTGTGATTTTTTCCCTTTATTGGGCTTTTCAAGAGGTATATGGTAGAAGTCTGCTTTTAAACAAAAATGGAGTTCAAAAGTCCCCAACACCTTTTTTGGGCCATATGCTGTCAATTTTATTCAGTGATTTCAACATTAGATCTTGCTATGTTTCAGTACTGGAGAGAAAAATGCTGAACACAATCAACTAAGCACAGCAGTCTACAATGAAGAAGGGACAGCAACTCTTGGCCATGCCCGCACTCTGTTTCCACTCCTCATATACCTCTTGACTTCTCAACATGGGACGGGATACAGATATGCATACACAAGGAGTACTCTGTTAGGCTCCGAGAAAAGGTTTTCCCCTCCCCCTTCCCAGCCACTGGGACCTATATCCATGCATCCAGTGGCTGTTTTATCAATTTTAAAGTAGCCTCAGAGAATATTCAACATCACTGATCTCTCACACTTAATGGGTCTCAGATTCCCCCCCCCCCCATTTTTACATTGCAAATCCCTTGCACCTCATGTGTTTTGGTGCCAATGCTGTGCTTTGTGAGAGTTACCGCTTTATGACAAGACTGAAGTTGGTTCCTGATTCCCAGTTCCTTATTCACTCCTTATTTGCAACTTATTCATGAATTCAACCAAAAAACACTGAGGAGAGTTTGAAAGCTCTGAACCCCAAAATAAGGTCTGGACCACCACACACCATACACTCCCAGGTTCACAAAGTTCTCCCCTTCAAGAGGATATATCCTGTTCCCTGTTCCAGTTCTTGTTCCCGCTGCTCCAAAATAGGGTGCCCCTAGGACAATCACACAGGCAGACACTTGGGCCATGATTCACCCAAAAACACTCCACCCCAAATGACATACCTCCACACTCTGGAGACTATCCCCTGCAAGATATGCAGTGGTGCCCAGTCCAAATGTATTTGATGTGGAAGGATTTGCCTCTTTCCCTCAACTTAGTCTATAGAATGGCTGCCTGCCTGCCTTCCAGAGCATAAGAACTTCACAGGACAAACTTTGGAAGTCTTTTACTCTAGATAAATGTGAAGACTTCTGGTACAATCATGGTAAAGACAGCTGATGGAAACATATCCTTAAGAGTTCTCCCTTCCAAAGTGTGCAATTATTCCAAATAGAGACATCTAACACATTATTTTAGTTTTAGCTTTGCAATCAACTTTCATGAGAAGTTAATGCTGGAAGTATGCCCGGTAACATCACATAGAAGCAAAGCTGGTTATTGCACAAGCAAAGACCTGTATTTCAACAGCAGGACATGTAATGGCTTGGCAGCTGATACAGCTTAGCTTGTTATGGTGCTGAGAGAAAGCAGCCTTAGAAATGTCCCTGAAAAATTAAACATTCTTTCTGCGGATAGCATTTGAATAAGTCTTTGAAAGAGGACATCATAATACTTTGGATGTGGGAGACCCTTTTCAAAAATATAATTCCAACAGATGTGAATTTGCAAGGACAGTCAGAAGTATAACTTGCACAATGGATTGTTCTCTTCAAAAAGTGCACGCTCCAGGCAGTTGGAAATTCAGGCTGCCTTCCAAAACCCTGTCTAAACACACATTACCTTCACACACACACACACAAAAGAGATTTTGCAAAGCCAGACATTCTTTCTCACCATTCATCTCAGATAGAGGTAGCAGCATCTGCTAGCCCAGGAACTACACACAGAAACATTGAGAAGTCTGTTCTTTCCTTCCCTGCTCCTCAAAGCTCATTCATACACACAAATGCAGCCACAGCCAAATTTTCAGAGAGGTTATAACTTTTGTAAGATGCAGAATCAAAAACTGATGTGACCTATATAGAAAGAACTTCTCTGATTTCCTAATTAAAGCAAGCTGTAGCTGCATGCCTGGCTAACAGCCACCAAAGAAATTATCAATAAATCTTCTGGCTGTCCTCAAGGAATGTGGAAAGAAGGTGATGAGGAAGAGGAGAGAAGTGAGGAAGAACAGAATGGGAATGGCCTGTTGTGTCCACACTCCTCGCAGAGGGTCTGAGTTTCCTTCCAACACACAAGCAAAATGTCTGAAATGGTTGTATGCTTTGCAAGGCGGAGAATGTGCCGCCCAAATGTTTTAACAGCTGAGGTTTCTTTTTTTTTAAAGAACTTGTTTGCCTAAGGATCTAATTTCTTTCTGAAAGGGTGGGCTCAATGCAGGCCAAGAAGCTAGCAGGGAATATTTATTCTGAGAAACCCAGGGATGTTTTCCCTCTTCTTAACTGATCCGTTCTTCTTAAGATGGGGAACAAAAAGTACTCCACATGCCAAACAGAACCAAACTCCAAATAGGTGTTAATTTGGAGGGGGAAAAATGTATCAAAATTAAGGCAAAGAAGACAGGCACATTTCATATGTGATCACTTGAATTTTTGATAATTTCTCTAAGGCAGTCACAACTCTTGGAATAAAGAAGTTGCCTATGCATTGGGGAGGGGTGAAACCTCATGACTTCCTAGCTTGTTGTGTAACAGCCAAGATTTTGAACTGTGTTCTGAAGTTTCTCATTCTTCATGCGTGAAATACAAGACTTCAATAGAGGAATATACCACAGCACATTCCTACCACTTGGCTTCTATATATTCTCTTTCAGGATCCTATTGCTAACACAATAGAACTGTTACACTGGTCCAGCTTGTTGGAACCAGATGACAGGTCCATCTAGTTTTGTGTCTAACATGACCCACAAATCCCTAGGAACTTCACAAAGTAGAATGGACATTACCATCTCCTGAGGTTTGCCTACAATATCTGTTATTCAGAGTTAAATTTCTTTTGATGCTTGAGGTTCTATTCTTATCTTTATGGCTAAAATAAATATGACGTGCTTTTGTCATATGGGGAGATTGTTTTAGAGAACACACTGAGAGAAGTGTTATGAGAAGGAGCTGGGGACAATGACAGAAAAGTAGGGTTGAAACAGGAAAGGATTGCTTGGTGGGAGGATTTTCTAAGCAGGCATGTGGTAGGGGGGCAAATTTAGATCATATGTTGCTTGATCCACACTTTAAGTGTCATCTGTGAAGTTCAAGTTCAACTGTGTGATGGCAGAGAGCAGTTTGAGATACAACTAAGCATAGTTTGATGAGTCAACTTCAATTCTAAAATTTCTTTTGCTGTTGAAAAATACAGTATTCACTCAAATGTAAAACTTGGCTTTTTCACAGGTATGCTATCGAAAAAGGAGAGGCAGTCATCTCACAGTTCCATCCAAGTTACAGTTATGTAAAGGGCTGAGTAAAGTGTCTAATTGTTGGCACTATAACTTACAAGATGTATCTCTATAACATATGCTCTGGGCCTGTCCAGTTCATTGGTCTTTTGGGAAGGAAGTAATGACTCATACCAATTTTTATTAGAATATTCACTGATCTTTGAGGATGATTATGTACTTTTAAACTGTTTGCCTTTCTCCTGGAAGCTAGATGATGGTAAATGAAAATGGACCCTCTGTGCTCTTACTGTTAATGAAAAACTTATATTACAACATTGGAAAGATGAATGCCCATTTCCAGTAATCCAGTGAACTGAGGACCTCATAACTTATCAACATTTGAACATATTGCACATAGAAAACAATTGTTCTGGATGCATTTTTAGATATTTGGAAAGTTGCTTATCTGTAGACTTGCTGCCATTGTTATATTTTGTTATATTTTTATTTCTCTTTGGGGTAATTAAAAAATAATTTTTTTAAAAAAAAACCCATTACAGTTATGTCTAATAATATTTTTATATGTGCACAACACTTTTAAGGGGGTCATTATTCTTTTACGTAAATGGGGTACTTTAAGGTGCCATGAGATTCCTGTTCATGGAGAAACCCTAAATGTATTTTAGGCCAATTCAAGATGGACATGGATATCTATCCACAATGATGCTCAGTATTTTCTTCTTCCAAGGGCTTAGTCCTAGGAAGCATTCACAATGAATATTAAAAATGCCTTTAACATGGAATTGGCTGCTTGCATATATTGATGTTTGCAAGATACAGAGAAAGATGTCTCTTCTTTAAAAAATAAAGATATTTTCTAGTCAAAATAGTTCCTTCAAAACAGTTCCTTCCTTCAAAAGTAGGACGATACAGTGGTTAGGAAAACTGTTGCATTTATTTTGCAGAGCTAAGCAGATCTGATTTTTCCATCCATGTTTCAGTAGCCCTCAGTCTTGACTACTTACTAGAACATGTTCTTGTTTAAAGACAACCAGGATATTTCATCTGGTCCAAAAACTCTACATCTGATATCGGGCAATGTGACTGCATTCAGCCAGGCTTGTAGGAGCTATACTAGTTTCAATCTGCTTCTGAGTTCAATTCAAATATCTGGTATTAACCTTTAAAATCTCTTTATGGTCCACTTCCACAAACCTAAAAGAAAGGAAGGATATAAGTCTTGTAAATCAACTGGTTAACTAAAAAAAAAACACAGCACTATTCCCTTGGGACATCATTGTGTAATGAAGCCACAAGCATGATTAGGTGGTAATAGGAGGCCCTAAAAATAGGAGTTTGTCCACATGTCTTATAGTGTATTTCTGTGCAGTCACTCCATTCTAAGCTCAGTGAAGTCAATGGGTAATTCTACATTGGATTTTATGTAATTCTACACGGGATTGCATTGTTAATGTTCTAAAAGAGGCCTGATTTTAGGGCCATCTTTCTGGCCGGTTACCAATAATTTGTCACAATGGCTACTCAGATGTTGTTACTCTGTGGAGTGTTGTTGCCCTAGTGTTGTGAAGAACATCTGATTTTGACAACAGGCCATTATCATTTGTAGCCACAATCATTCTCTATGAATCAGGATTAATACATTCCCAAGAAGCAAAACTGCACAAAGCTGGGAATACTACAATTATGTGGTTGAAAGGCTGATGTGTATGGGAGACAATTTTATTTTTATATATTTAAAATATTTATATCCACACTAACTTCCTGAGGTAGCTAACAATATCAAATAACCATGTAACAACAAGTAGACATGAACATAATAATAGACAAGTAAGAACACAATAATAGACAAGAACATAATAAAAGGAAGGAAGTATACACAAAATAAACTGTTTTAAGTTCATTAATGTTAAAGTCTGCTAAGGACTGCACTATAGCATGTTCTTAAAAGTCTGTTCAATCAGCAGCAGAAACAGATGAAAATGAAGAATGGGCAGCATAAACTGACAAAACATCACAAGACCAATAAAAGAGGTTTAGCAAAACAAATCAAAAAATAATTTAACTGTCAGATAACATAGAACACAAGAAAAACCTGGATTTGGCACAAGGCTAATGGCTGTAATAGGAAATTCCAGGGCTCATTTCATAGCAGGAGCTCCTTTGCATATTAGGCCACACACCCCTAATGTAGCCAATCCTCCAAGAGCTTACAGAGCTCTTCTTAGAGGGGCTACTATAAGCTCTTGGAGGATTGGCTACATCAGGGGTGTATGGCCTAATATGCTAAGGAGCTCCTGCTATGAAATGAGCCCTGGGAAATTCCAGAATAGAGGACTCATGTAATAGAGCTCTTCTGGCTGTTCACCCACCACACTTGAGAAGGTAGAACATTCTGGAGTGTGCCCTCAAAGGTGAAGAGTAGCACCCTGCCTGTTTGCAGACTCAAGATATTAACACAGGAAACTGCCACATCTCTACATCTCCTGAGGGAGTCATGCGTCTTACTCTGCTGACCATGGAAGCCTATTGCTTGTTTTTTCAAATACATCTATAATTCCAGCCTTGATGATCTTGCACTCTGTATATTTCAGCTTTGTTTCTATAAAAAAAGCTATCCAATTTCAGATGAACATAACATCCCCAACAGCCGTTATTATATCAGCATTGGGCTTGTAGAATGGGTAGTGAAGTGGCAAAAAAGTACTGCTTATACCTGGTCAATGACAAGAGAATTCCACCCTGAGGAAATGCTGTGCCTACAGTTCATTTGTTTGAACTGTGTTCAGGGACAAAAGAAAGCGCCTTTTACTTAAAATGGTAAGAGGAAGAGTAATGAGCTAAAACTAAAAACATTCAGGTTATATGTGAGAGAACATTTCTCCACAGCTACAGCAATTTGGCATTGGAAATAACTACCAAGGGAAGTAGTCAAGCCATTGTCAGTTAAACTGTTCTATTCAGGATTAGATTGGATACAGCTCCACTGAGAACAATGAAGAAAAACATTGTGCATGGTGCATAAGGCTTAACTGGGAGACCTCTAAGTGCTCCCATTCATTTTTAATTCTTTCCATATAGGCTACATTATTTCAAATGATGCTATTATTAGAGATGTAAATTTAGAAACAGACTACATACTGTCTGGAATTCAAGAATTAAATTAACTGTTATCACCCATTTTATATAACCATACACTTATATAGATTGTCTACGTCTTTTACTGTGATATTGTTAAGGCATTGGTCTAAACAAATAAATTCAGCCAATAATGATGATTCATGTAATTCATAAAACATTTTTAAAAATTAATAACAATTATCCCATTTACCACAAACTTAGACTCATTATTAAATCAGCTGCAAACCATTTATACAGCTGGAGTTTTGCCAGCAGAGTTCTTAAACTGCCTTCTTTTGTCCAGCTGCAAAAGTAAAAAATTCCATTCTGCCAATTTTGTCTTCTTTTCTCTCCCCCCCCCCTTCAACCATGACTCTACCTGCCTTTCTGCAATTAAGTTTGTTGGATTTTTTTTTTTGCTTTATTGTGATCTACAGTTAGGTGTAAAATAAACTTGCAGGTTAAAAACCACACTAAATTAAAAGCCCTATTTTTAAAAAAAAAAATCAGTAAGCACATTCAAAACTAACCATTTTTTGCCATGGCTTTAGTTGGAAAATAGTCTGATACCCAGTGAAGAAATACAGTAGCCTGATCAGAGAAAAGCTTAAAATATACAACCATTTTCTGGCATTGTTACATACATTAGTCAGGAAGTAGAATATGGCATAGAGTACTGAAGCAGGGTTTGACCTGGGAATCATCACTCTGTACCGGGGTTAGGGTGAGGATTAGTAAGCAGGAACAAACAACTGTGCCTCTTAGCCAGAGGCGTTATAGCAACTTCCCAGCACTGGGCTCAGTGCTCACAACTGTTTGTTCCTCACATCTAATTCCACAGCTCCCACTACTGCAGACATATCGCCTAACACACCTAAAAATGCCAGGTGCAATTTTTCTCCTAAGATTTTTCAAGATGGTAGTTGGTAACTCAACCTTGTATGGAATTCCATAGAGTTGATGCTCAAAAAGCCACATCTGTCTCTAATCATTATTCAGATATCAGTGCCACCAGAATCACTAGAAGAAAACCTGAAGATGGAATTTGGGATCTATGGGTTAGGATCACCAATAAATTGTTCTCAGCAGAGCGTAATACTCTTTGGGGGATGTACCAGACTACCACACTGCACAGTCTTTCAGTAAGTGGGTAAGGTTGCCAGATGTGCATGGTGAACTGGTACATTTGAACAATTTGGAGCATAAAGCAGCATCTACTCACTGGCATTTAAAGTGACCACCATATTGTGGCATATATCGTTTTCATACCTACTGGAATAGAAAGTCACTCTTGAGTTCCATTGTACTTATTAAAGGCACCTGGGATCTATTATGTGCCTGGAACTATGCACAAGTCCATGTACCCACACACTTTGGGCAGAGATAATTGACCAGTCATTCCATTTAGTGAATACTGTCAAATATTAATTCTGCTGTATTAAAACTAGACTTGATATGTTTGGTGATTAGTGGCAATACAAATAATTCAGAGCTTCTTATCTCACTTAGGAATGTACAACTTCATTTGCTTGCTTTGTGAAAAGTATCCTGTTACAAACCCACTATATACGAGAGCCAGGGTACCAGAGATCTACATTCCTGGAAACAATGCCTGTGAACAGTTTAATTATTTTGTTCTTCTTTAAACCTCCTTGCCAAGAACCTTACTGGATTAAGTATTCAACACCAAGAGATTAAAGAGGAATATCCCGGTAGCTACCACTGAACACGTTGCCACATAATCATGGGGATTATCTTTTCCAGGAAGTAGATCAAAGCTTGTTTTCTTGCGGGTATCAGATAATAAAGGCCAAAGCTAAACTGAGCTCTCATCACTTTTGCATCTATCCTCTAGCTAGTAGAACAAGACTAAATAGGAATGCTCACAACAATAAAGCCAGAAGAAAATGCTTCTTTCCTACACAACAGCTGTAATAATAGGAACACCAAGAGCAATTTAAGGTTACTAGAAAGATGGCAGGTAATAAGAAATCTTTAAGGAAGCATAAAGAAAAGCAATTAATAGATTACAGACCTCTTTGAAAGGAAGAATGAATGAACAATCAGTCACAAAGATCACACCATTTGTCCACAGCCTTTGATAAGATATATACAAGTTGCAGATAGTCTGTTTGCATGATCAATGGTTGTTTGTAATGAGGCTTTTCAAAGACATTGCTAGACATGGCACAGAGTAAAAAGTTTAATTCTGAAAAATACAACACTCAAGAATTGTGCTGATTAATATCCCCCTCCCACCTGTACCTGAAAGACTGGCAGGGCTCCAGGGCTGTTGCTGATCTCAAAGTCACTGTTCACCTACAAAAGAACTTGAAGGGAGAATCCAGGGTGAAATTGCTGAATTAGAATTTATTAATAAATTCAAGACTATTTCCCCTCCAGGTCTTCCCCTCCAGGGACTTTGGATTTCTCACTCACTACAGGTGATACTTTCCATCCCTTAGTGTTGTTAATTAGTTTGGCATTTTGTATTGTAGCAGGTTATCTTATTTCATCCTAGATATTATGTTAATATATATCTAACAACAGTAAATAGTAGCCTTCACCTACTCTAAGTGAACTGATTTCTCTCTTGATTGGATCTTGTCTTGAATCGACCTCTCTAGGCACCATCTCTCCTCCTCTGGCCTTTCTGTTGTGCATATAAATAGATCAGGCTGAGGGATGTACAATTCATGTATCTGATGAACTATCTCTGACTCTCAAAAGCTCACGCTGGGAAGAATTATGTCAGCCTGCAAGGTGCTGCTAAACTCCTTTTTTATTTTGCTAAAATTTTGCATATGGTCCCAGAGGACACTTTTTACTACAGGAAAACAAGCAGTAATGAATGAATACCCTTTTACTGTTCAGCTGTAAGAAAGGCCAAGTTTGTGAAGCTTTTTGCTGACCAAAATTCGATTTCAAAAACTGGGACAGGTCACATAAGCATCAAGGATTTGACACCTAAATACTGTCAAGTAGTCTCTCAAGTACACCTCCGGGGAAGACAATGGAAATCCCACCCATGCTTGACAATGTTGGCATATACAGGGTCTACAGTGCACCTACTTGGAGAAGATCATAAGAACAGCCTATGGAGACAGCTGAATAATAATAATAATAATAATAATATACTTTATTGTCATTGTACATAGTACAATGAAATTAAAAAGTGCCATCATTCAGTGACTCACAACATATAATCATGCGCACTCACACAGACATTCACGACTGCTTCTCCCTTGTGATTTACATAGCAACCAAACCACTGTTTCCCCCAGATTTCGATCTCATACAGCATTCAGGGCAATAATAGCTCTCGAGTAAAAACTGTTTTTTAGTCTATTTGTCCTTGTTTTGATTGTCCTATATCTTCTGCCCGAAGGCAGCAGTTCAAACAAGGAATATGCAGGATGTGACAAATCCTGTAGGATGTTCTTCACTTTTTTCAGACATTGAAGGACTGCTAATTAGCATCGCTAGATTAGGGACTTCCCACAGTTTCAAGTTATGTCCTTCCTGTCTCCCGATTGGCTCTTTGGAAACTTCCTGCTCCAACTGAGCCCTCCCCCTTCATCCCTGTCTCTCACAGCAGTTAGTCAGTTAGTTAAGCCTCTCTCCCTCTCTCTGTTCTATCAAGAGTATTTCTTGAGTTATTTTCTTTAAACAGTTGGTGCTCAGTTCCTCTGCATGTTTAAACTCTGCCAACAAATAAAAGGCAGAGTTAATAAATAAATAAAATTGATGGTACATTTAAGAGACACTTCCCCACAGTCTGATACCTCTAGTTCATCCAGTCCAAAAGACTTTTGCAATCCACACTTGGTGCCTGCACCCCACTCATAGCTCTGTATGCAACCCCAAAAGTGCCAAACCCTCGTGATCCTGGGGAACAGTTTAGAACTTTGGGGACGGAGAATCTGCATACAGTCCCACTTTCTGATTAGTTAAAGACAAGCTCTGTACTTATGGCTGGAAGGATCTCAGGTGGAGAATTTGATAATCATGACTGAATGTGGCTTATTGACAATATTTGTGTACCGCGCACTGCTAGTTTTGTAGACAAAGTGTTCTGCATCTTTGGCACTTTGGTTATCCAGAACACCTGCACTTATACTTTTCAGGAGAACATGGTATTGCTGGAAAACTTTCCAGCATGATTGTTCTGCTTTGCCAGACAGGAGGTGATATCAGTGCCAATAAGAGCTAGAATGGTTTCTGACAAATCTTGTTGAAATGGTACTGCACCACAGTGGTGCAGACTGGGATATACTGGGATATACAGACTGGGATATATTCCCTTTTTGACTCCTCACACTGAGGCTGAGGTTTGAGCACAAATCTTGT
The DNA here is from genome assembly GCA_029233225.1 of Lepidodactylus listeri. Classification (NCBI taxonomy): domain Eukaryota; kingdom Metazoa; phylum Chordata; class Lepidosauria; order Squamata; family Gekkonidae; genus Lepidodactylus; species Lepidodactylus listeri. The sequence continues at coordinate 70,010,695 of JARCFY010000008.1, forward strand.
GTAAATGAATATCTGCTGCTGGGACAGAAATGTTGCAAAATCTACTTTGCTTTCCGCATCTGCCAGAAAATCATCCCTTTCAAATGCTATAGGAACACCTCTATTCTCTGGCTGTCCATGTAGCTTAGTACTATCTGTCAAATACTACATCAATTTGTTTGAAAAGTACTTCACCATTTTGAAAAAGTTTCACTGACTGCATAAGCTAGGCCAGGGACGACATCCATTAAGCACAGTAGGCACAGTGCTTAGGGCTCACAATACTTTTAGGGACCACAAAAATGTTTAAATTTCTTTTAAAATCAGAAAATAAAAATGAACTTTTAGGTTTGAAGAAAATGTTTTAATTGTTTTCTCACATCAGGAAAAAAAAAAGAAATGTTGAGGGCCCATGAAAATTTATTAAATTTTGCCTGAAACAGAATAAATCAAATGTTGAAGTATTTAAAGCTATATCAAAAATAATTTTTGATATTGATATTCTTATGAGGGGTACAAAGGCAAAAGTCCCTAGAGCCCATTAGGACTCCAGATGTCTTAGGTGCCTGGGCCTTCCCAATAGAATTAACCAATACTGTTCAATGGTTTTAAAATGTCCCTTCTAGATCTGTGGCCTGGAGGTCGAGTAGTGAAATTCGAGGTTAGTTTCTCACTGAGATTTGCTCTTGACCCTATAGGGCTGCCAGCCTCCAGGTGGGACCTGAGGATCTTCTGGAATTACAGTTCATCTTCAAGCTACAGAAATCAGTTCCCCTGGACAAAATGACAGCTTTGGAGGGTGGTCTCTGTGGCATTGTACCCCACTGTCATGTCAGGCTCCATCCCCAAATCTCCAGGGGTTTCCCAACGTGGATCTGACAACTCTGACCCTAAGCAAAGGCTCCCATTGATTTCTTCTGAGACCATTGGTGCTGGCAAAATTTCCCATTGTAAGACATTAGAAAGGTGTATCAAAACAGTCAGAAATGTCAGATCTCACATTATCAGTGCCTAAATGTTTAAGGCTCATTTCAAACAATAACAAAATTTGTTAGAGACTTGTTCTTATGGCTAGGGCTTTGTATTCAATATTTCCCTCATTATATGCTAAGAATCTCATCTCAATTAACATATGCTCGTTTTCAGCTTTCTGTTGAGTTTCCCAAGAGATCTTTTTGCATTTTCTTTGTAATTAGGTCTTTTCTTGCAATATTTTGCAAGCATTGGACCACTATACTGGAAAAAAAGATTGAAACTATATAAAAATGCCAAAAGGTTGTCTTTAACCTTTCTGAGTCTGCAGGCACATTTGACATTTTGAGAGGAGCTATTGAGCACCATCCCAAAATGGCTGCCACAGGAGACAAAGCTGAATGGAATACCTCCTTCCTCAGACCTCCAGGAAAGCCTGAAGGAAAAAAAAACCCACACACTGACTAAGGAAACCCCTGGTTCTTACCAGTCCTCCTGATCCTCCAGCAGAAAATCCTTTCATTTGAAGGACAGCAAATAACAAGACCTGCCCTGTCCACCCACTTTCTGAAAAGCCTGACAGGCACCATTAGAAGTACTGGTGAGTGCCATGGCACCCACAGGCACTACATTGGGGAACCCTGATCTAGGGTGTTTTGTCTTTGCATTTGATTCGCTGGGCACCAACACATCATCCAATTCTAGGCCTCAGATTAATTTTATTTCATTTGCAAGATGAGACCTCAGCTTGTAGGAAAGAGTCCTTCAGCTCAGAGCTGATGGCCTCTGCAATACCAGTGATACCACCTTCTTTCTTCTATGTCTAATCCATGTCTTTGCATTTGGATTCACTAGCTTGAATCTTTGATGTGCATGAACCCCAGCATTGGCTCCCCAACCAGCTCTAAGATCCTACTGGTGCTTCCCTAGTTCCTAGAGATTATCTGAAGGACAGTAGCCCACCCCTATAAACATTAGCATGGGGTTCCGGTGGCTCAGAGGTGAAGAAGAAGAAGAAGAAGAAGAAGATTGGATTTATACCCTGCCCTTCACTTGTAGTCTCAGAGCGATTTACAAACTCCTTTCCCTTCCCCTCCCCACAACAGACACCCTGTGAGGTAGGTGGGGCTGAGAGAGCTCTGAGACAACTGTCCTTGAGAGAACAGCTGGTACAGAGCTATGGTTTGCCCAAGATCATCCAGCAGGTGCAAGTGGAGGAGTGGGGAATCAAACCCGGTTCTCCCAGATTAGAGTCTGCGCACTTAACCACTACACCAAACTGGCTCTCAGCATTTCCCTGGGCATGTAAGAAAGGGCCACAAGAACTAAGCACTGATGCAACCCTTCCTGCCTTCCCTCTCATGATCTTGCTAAGACCAAGGACAGACTGGCAATCTGGCCTACTCTGCCTCCGCTTTGAAAGTGGAGGCAGAGCAGCAGTCCAGACTGCCACATCTGCCTGGAGGAGGCAGGCCGGATGCAATGCGTCTGGTGCCGTGCTCCTCCCGCAGCAGCTGGGCACCACTTAAAAGTGGTGTCCCGGCTGCTGCGACGCGCGTTCCACCCGATTCCGGTGGGTGTGAATGCGCACCAGCCAGGGGAGCCACGCGGCATTTGCATTTGCATGCGGCATTTGCATGCGGCATTTGCAGTCTGGATGCTGCAGGCGGCTTCCTTCCAGCGGCATGCAAATGCCGCACAGCGGGGGCAATTCCCCCCGCCTTGTTCTGCCACGCCGCGGAGGCACAGCAGAACTTAAGTCTGTCCTCGGCCTAAGTTCACACAATCAGCATTGCTAACAGACAAGACCTGAAGAGAAAGAGAAAATGCTGCACTGTTCTGATGCTGTTATGGAAACTGACAACCAACCTAGAAGGCCCTACAGAAATTAATGGATACCGTTTAAGGTAATGAAGATTTCTTTGAATGAACTGAGACCTTACCAAGAAAATATATTCCACGAGTCTTCTGAAATAACTGCAATCCTCTTGCCTCAGAGAAATCAAAGAATCCAATACATGAAATTACGACTCAGTTTTAAAATTCAGTACAGATGACTTTTTTGAGAGGAATCCAGTACATATTAAGGCAAAAGGCACTGTATTAAGACGTTAAGACTTAAAGGGAGAAACCAGAAAATTAAGAAGAAAATAATTTTTTTTGTTAATTTGGGACTCTTTTTAGGGATTTGTATTAAGAGTAACCCTCCTACTCTGATGGAGTAAGAAACTGGTGTATGGTTTCCTATATAAAACAAAATAGCTTTTACTCATGCTCTTAAGTTTATAACAAAATTGTAAGCTAGAATTACTTGTATTTTCCAGATATTTTAACTTGCTTCCTTACTTATAGGTGTTGGATTTGTGATAGAGTTAATAGAAATTAGACTCTAATCTTACTATTTGTATTATGATTACTGGAGGGTTGAAGCATTTTAAAGGGAAGAACTGAAAACAGTGGAGACGGACACACTGAGAGTAACCCTTATATTCTGTTGGAGCACAAAATTGACTTGTGGTTTCCTATATAAAACAAATTAGCCTTTATTTAAGTATATTATATAATGGTAGATGGTAATGTACTAATGGTAGTTATATAGAAAGAGAACATATAAAAGAGGTTCTACAGTTTATACTAATTTTAGACATGTTGGCTCATCCACTTATATATAGGGGATGGATTAGAGAGAGTTCCACTTTATTATTCTTATTTTGATTCTCAGAAGGGTTGAAATATTCTAAAGGGAAGACCTAAAAACAAAAATGTATGAAACAATGAAATTGGATAAATTGCTTTTATTTCTGAAAAGATAACAAGATAGAAAATTTCAGTACATAGGGTCAAAAGAAGGGTACAGCATATGAATTGCTACATGTTTTTCATGAAATCAGAAATACCATGGATTATTTTTTATTTTTATTTTTTGCAATCTGATAGACAATCTATATTGGCTTTTGATGTTGAAATCTTAAAGGAGATTGTAAGAAGTAACAAATCAGATTCTACAAGGTAAACTTTCCCCCAAATTTATATGTTTTCTTGTTGTGTGTATATTTGTATGCTTTGTCTTTTGTGTGATATGAAATAAACTAAAATTATATCAAAACCAATAATTGCAGGTAGATAAATAGGTACCGCTTTGGTGGGAAGGTAACAGAATTCTGTGCGCCTTGGTATTTAGTCATGCCAACCACATGACCATGGAAAAAGTCTTCAAACAGCGCTGACTCTTCATCTTAAAAACAGAGATGAGCACCGCCCCCTAGAGTCAGAGTCAACTGGCTTTCAAGCAAGGGAAACCTTTACCTTTACCTTTATAAACATCAGTACTCAGTTCTAATTCCAGGTCTCAGTATTACTTCCATTCCAGTTTGCTTTCACTCATTCCCCCAATCACATTCTGATTTCTCCTTCTGTCTCTTTAGAAGAAATGCTCCTCTTGTTCCAGTTCAAAGCAAGGGGGCAAGGATTGTTGGGAAACTTAGTCCTTAAATCCAGCAGCATCATTATTCATAAAATTATGCAGTAACAAGTGGTGGTAGAAGGAGAAGGAGCTTCACAGAGCAGGGGGGAGAAGGAGCTTCACAGAGCAGAGGCAGCAGCCACAGGTGAGTCTTCTCCCCCACCTCACCCCACCCCAGCACCCACGGTGAGGCCTGGGCCTGCCAATCTTTCTCCCCTGCCCCCCACACCAACAGTGAGGCCTGAGGCTTCTAGCCACCAGGCCACCGATTCTCCCATGAGCACTAGTGAGGCCTGAGTGGCTCTCGCCAGGCCCATCACTTCTCCTCCCCCCCATGGGCACTGGCAAGGCCTGAGCAGCTCTCGCCAGGCCTGCCGCTTCTCTCCCCCCATGGGGACTGGTGAGGCCTGAGCGGCTCTTGCCAGGCCCGCCCCTTTTCTCCCCCCCAGGCACTGGTGAGGCCTGAGTGGTTCTCAACTGCCAGGCTCGCTGATTTCCCCCACCCCCCTGGCACTGGCAGCGAGGCCTCAGTACCTCTCAGCCATCAGGCCACCACTGAGTTCCCAGAGTGTTCCCTGCACATGCACAGGAAATGCTCTTTAACTTTGGGGAAAATTTAAATATCCCCCCAAAAGTTTTTTTAAGTTTTCCGATTTTTCTGCACACGTGGGGAGTCCCCCACGTGTGCAGGAAAATCTGTCTGCTCCCCAAGTGTCCCTGATGTGCAGATTTAGATATCCGCATGGAGGAGACGCCTTGGGAATTAGTATTTAGATACTTAAAATCCTGTTTTGGCATATTAAGGCTTAACTATTATAGATACATCTTGTCAGACACCTTCATCACCCACCACAAATTCCTTTAGAAAACAATCAGTATAGTTGACTAGAGAAGTGATAATCGAATATGGGATTTCTCCTGTATTTTTGGTAGTTGTCTTTTTCTCATTTTGAGCATTGTTAGGATACAGCTTGTCACACATCATAATTCTTTACAGATTATTTGTGAACTTTTTCTTTAAAAAAAAACCCTTCATGAAAATAAGCACCTTTCCCAGATTTCTCATCAGACTACATTAAAAAGTAGATTTCACAAGTCTCCTATCTTCTAATTCCTGCTCCACCTGACTGACAGCGGTTTTTCAGGGGAAAGTATTTCACAGCACTGATACATTGTATCATTTGAAAGGTAATTAAAGGAGCATAAATACAAAAGAGTTTCTCTGTCATAGGGATCTGGTCCTTTTCAGATCGTTCTTGTCAAACCACTCTGATGCCTGGCTTAGTAGTTCAAAGAAACAAAGCTTCAGCTATGCCACAGCCATGCCACAGTCCACATGGTTTTGCTATCATCTGGAGGAGACTGGGTTCACAGATTACCCTGAACCATGGCGTGTTAAATTCATATCTACCACTGCTGCTAATTGCACTACTGTTCATTCAACGATCATCATGAACAGGAAACACAACTAAAGTACTAATGGGGTTTAGAGGTCCAATGAGCTATCACAACTATAAAATAATTTGCGACCTGAAAAATCAGATGTTGTTCTTTGTCACTTAGCAACTGTGAAATATTAACCTCCACAGAAACAAAATTATTGCAAGCCAAAACAAATATCAACTTATTTCTAACTTCTAAAAATTGAGGTCATTCCAGAAAAATATGATCCATAGTATCAATTTCCTCTAATCCACAGTCACATAATCTGACAATGATATACCAAAACAGCTTCCCTTGGTTAGCATTAATAAATAATCCCTGGTTGTTGGACAGGACACAGTATGGCAAATTAAATCATAAACAAAATATATAAATTATGTAGTCACTAATTTTATAGTTTATTGATTTACTACCTTTCCACTCCTATACCTATAATCTATAAAAATATAACAAGAGCCCTGCGGGACCAGATCAGTGGTCCATCTAGTCCAGCATCCTGTCTCACACAGTGGCCAACCAGTTTCTCTGAGTAGCCAACAACGGGGCATAGAGGCTGAGGCCTTCCCCTGATTTTGCCTCCTGGCTTTGGGATTCTGAGGATTAGTGCCTCTGAATGTGGAGGTTCCCCTCAGTCACCATGGCTAGTAGCCATTGATAGACCTATCCTCCATGAATCTATCTAATCCCCTTTTAAAGCTGTTTATTCCTGTGGCTATCACTACATCCTGTGGCAGAGAATTCCACATTTCAGTCACTTTCTGTGTAAGGTAATGTTTCCTTTTCTCCATCCCAATCCTACTGCCCACCAGTTTCATTGCATGCCCTTGAGTTCTAGGATGTTGGGAGAGGGAGAAAAATTTCGCTTTGTCAACTCTCTCCACCCCATGCATAATTTTATAAACCTCTATCATGTCCCCACCTAGTTGTCTCTTTTCTAAACGGAAAAGTCCCAGACTCTTCAGCCTTTCCTCAAAGGGAAGGTGCTGCAACCCTCTAATCATCTTGATTGTCTTCCTCTCTACTTTTTCCAGCTCTGCAATGTCCCTTTGGAGATACAGTGACCAGAACTGTACACAGTATTCCAAATGAGGCAGCACCACTGATCTATACTGGGGCATTACAATAGTGGCCATTTTATTCTCAATCCCTTTCCTAATAATCCCTAACATAGAGTTTGCCTTTTTCACCACTGCAGCATACTGGATTGACACTTTCATTGAGCTATCCACTACGACCCCCTCAGTCTCAGCAAGTTCAGACTCCATTAGCCTATGTATAGCCTTGAAGTTGGGATTTTTTTGTCCCAGTGTGCATCACCTTATACTTAACAACACTGAACTTCATCTGTCACAGTACTGCCCACTCACCCAGTTTGTATAGGTCCTCTAGGAGCTCTTCAAAGTCAGCCTTAGTTTTCACCATTCTGAATAATTTGGTGTCATCTGCAGATTTGTCCACTACAGTACTCACCCCTAATTCCTGACCACTGATGAATAAATTAAATAGTACTGCCCCCCTTTGTTGGTCCCCACTGCTTACTTCCCTTCATTGGGAGAACTGTCCATGGATTCCTATTCTTTGCTTCCTGTCATTTTGCCAGTTTTTTAATCCATAAAATAATCTGTCCTCTTATCCCATGACTGCTAAATTTACTTGGGAGTCTTTGGTGAGGTACCTTGTCAAAAGTCCATGTATATAATGTCCACCAGGACACCATCGTCTACCTGCCTGTTCAGTTTCTCACAGAACACAAAAAGGCTGTTGAGGCATGACTTCCCTTTGCAGAAGCCATGCTGATTTTCCCTCAGGAGGCTTTGACCCTCTATGTGTCTAACAATTCTATCTTTGATTACAGTTGCTACCAATTTGCCTGGGACAGACATTAGGCTGACTGGCCTGTAACTTCCTGGTTCCCCTCTGGACCCCTTTTTAAAAACTGGTGTAACATTTGCTACTCTCCAGTCTTCTGGTACAGCAGTTGAATTTAATGACAGATTACATATACAGATTAGTAGATCAACTATCTCACATGTGAGTTCCTTAAAAACTATCAGGTGTATGCCATCAGGACCTGGAGACTTATTGGTTTTTGATTTCCCCAACAGGTCTAGAATTTCATTTCTGCTCACCTCAATTTGGAGCAGTTCTTCAGACTCCCTTACTGAAAATAGGGGCTGTGACATGGATATGTGTCCCACACTTTCCACAGTGAACACAGAAGCAAAAAAAAAAGTCATGGAGCTTCTCTGCCATCTCCCTATCTTCCTTTAGAAATCCCTTCTTCTCTGACTGGTCTCCTGATCCTGATATATTTTTTTTAAAGTGCTTATTGTTTGTCTTGATGCTTATAGCAACCCACTCTTCAAAATCTCTTTTTGCATGCCTAATGATCAGCTTACTTTTTTTTTTTTGCTAGAGCCTGTGGTCCCTCCAATTCAATTCATTGGGGCAGACTTTCCACTTTTTAAAAGAAACCTCTTTACTTTTTATAGCTTCCTTGACTTGCATTGTTAACCATGCAGGCCTTCTTTTAGACTTGGCAGTACCTTCCATAACCTATGGGATATATTCTATTTGGGCTTCAGTTAGTATGGTTTTACATAGCTTCCAAGCATCCACTAGGGATTTGACTCTCTTGTGTTTCCCCTTCAGCTTCCTTTTTACTATTCCCCTCATTTTCGTAAGGTTCCCTCTATGTTTTGAGGAAACCATCAGAAAATAGAAGCTAGGCTCATATAAATTGGGGTCAATAGATATCTGCCTATAGCAGTCACTGTTTCTGCCTGGTGATGGTTTGTGTTGGTCATCTTCCTTGTTCATCATGGGGGGAAAACAGCACTACTACTTACTGTTAGACAATCCACGTTAAAGTGCCTTGAGGTCTGATGGTGATGCAAAGATACAGGAAACCAAAGTATTTTTTATTTTCATTTTGTGCTGAGATGTTATTGTTTTAAGGGAATGGAAATATGTAGATATGGAGAATATATAAATCACTTCACTCAGGGAAATAAACAGTTCTATTTTGAGACATCACCAAGGAATGTAAAGGCAAGAAGTAAGAGACAGTTGCACTTCCCAGTACTTCCTGTATCTTGCTCCCATCCTGGCTCAGCTCAGTCTCGCCATGATGAGAAAATGGAGGCAACGATCATGAACACAGAGACCACAATGATGTATTATTCTGGACTAAACGTTTCAACTAAATAATTGAAATCTGACTGTGCAATCTTAACAGTATGCAGGCTCAACCTGGTTTACATTCAAAATGTTTTCCTCAGTGAAACATTCTTAGGTGACCTGCAAAATGTTGACCAATACTATGCAAGTACAAGGTTGATATGACCATTTCTTACTATTTATTTGCTGATGCACCAAGTCTTAAAATTGAACCATTAAACGACCTGTTTAACTAAAACATTTTGCAACTCTGCACAAATCTTAATGTTGTGCAATAACTAACTGGTAGAAAACACAGCCACACATTAAGAATTGCATTTATTGTTCTGCTTTTTCCACACTAAGCTTTATCAGCAACATTTGTGAACACCAACAAATGCAGTTTTCTTCTAAAAACTATTGTATTGTCTTTAAAAAAATTCTCCTGAGCTATGCTGAAAATCTAAACATTTTATCTTGGCAAAATATGACTTGTACAAATAAAATTATCTGTAACATTTTATAAAATACTAGTATGAATATATATAAGATTTGGATGATTTACTGCCATGAAATAATATACAGTTCTATTCGGTATCCTAAGCTTAGTAAAATTTTAATCTGAATTTAATTAAATGACAGTGGGATAGTGTCAATGCCTTGTGTTGATATATAAAAACAATACTTTTCCTGTATAATTTTATCATTTTAACAGTTTTCATATGTGCTTTAATATAGATTTTTCAATAATAGATGCTGTGTACAAAGATGTATTTAATAGCTTTATTCCTTTTTCATGCCAAATAATTATATTTTATCTCCTGCCATCCAGACAATTTAATTTTGAAATGTCTTATCTTTATCTCTATCTTTATATATAGAAAATCAATTCTCCCCATCAGTATTGATTTAAACACATTTTTGTTGTGTTTTATTTTTTGTACCAGTTAGATTTTCTTCTATATTCAGGGCCTCAAAGGTATGGGGACTGGAACTAAAAATGAACTTTGGGTTGGATGAACTGTCTTTTGTATTCAAAGGTATTCATAGGAAAGGTATTCATAGGAATTTGCTTCAGCCTTTAGGAGGTAGCATATGGATTATACCAGTCAGATCCTGATGGAACCAAGGGTATTATATAATTATTTACTCAAAATTTTATTGCCTTTGCTTGGTTTTGTGTTATTATTACTGTGGTGAGCTGACGCAAGAAGGTCTGGAAAGGTGGCATACAAATTTTCTACATAAATCTATCATTAATATCTATAATGAGCTCTCTGCTACAGGATGGGTCAAGTTCAAAAGTCAGATTAATCTCACATATTTCATCTAAGGATGGTCAAAAACCTGCTAATTCAGCTCATATCCTGTTTGAAAGTCATGAATTGGGAACTGATTTTTTTTTAAGTACTGCCTGTTCATCAACCAGTTTATAGCTACTCAACTGTACCTTCCTAACACTATAGCACATTTGGCTTTTTATGCACGGGAGTTTTCACACAGCTCAATGAAGTTCTACTTCATCCTTGCTATGGCACTGTTCTGCATGGTAGATAAATGTCATGTTTAAAGAAAAAATCCTACCTTTTTGGTGTTTGTCTAAGACTCTAAGTAGCCTTAGATACTTTAATGGCTGCCCTCCCATCTCCCCCCCGCCCCCCCCCCCCCAAGTCAGGATTTATCCTGCAGACAGTGACTGAGCAGGATGTGGGCTTAAGAAGCAGGCAAAGTCTAGAGCACAGGAGCAGACAGGATCTGAAGCTATATCTAGTGGGGAAAGGTGTGGTCTTGTAAACCAGTTGATCCAGCAAGATTGTCTTTCCCTGCCCCCATCTTAAGTAGGCTGGTATATAATCAAACTCAGCTGTACTGGAGTTCCTGAGGTGGCTTTGCACAGCAGCAAAGATCCTGCAAGGGCTCAGCCTCAGTGCACTGCTCTACCCTGCTGTTGCATGCAGCCAGCCTGGCAATTTACCTCCTTTGTGTCACTTCAACCTGACTACTTTTATACCCATGTACTTGGAGAACTCAGTCTTCTAGACCACTGGAAAAGATGGCATATATTTACCAGGGTCAAGTTAGGGTCGCTAAAATGAGCACTGATCATTTTTCCCTCTTTGTGCAAATTTATCTTAAACTGGAATAGTTTGGCTAGCCTTTCTTTTTGCTTGTTTGTGTGAGTGCCATGTGCTAGGAACACTGCATCGGAGCAGTTCCCGAGATGCATCCCTTCTAGTAGTTATATAAAGGTTGTTTGTGTATGCTGGCAGGGGAGGCGGGGAATGAAAACAAACTACATTTTTCATGAGATTAGGCATAGCATGCATGTGTGAATTGACCTTTATTCAGACAACTCAGCCTCCATTGCAGGACATTGTTATAAAGCCCCAGAGACAACAAAAGAGAACGTTTCAACACAAAATGTCAAAATATAAAAAATCCCCCCCTCAATATTATGTCTTTTAAGTTCAATGTGGCACCAGCACCAGATGCAGTGGTGGCACCAAATGTGGTAGCAGAATAATAGCTGCCACAAAGCAGCATGTAAACAGGCATTTGCAAGTCATCTTTCTCCCTAAAATTGGACATGTAGAAGTGGTTCAGAAACAGACAACGGTCAAACATTCAGCTCCTTTGATTGCTACCCACCAGCAGGACTTGAGCCAAACTGGTGGGCAATCAAGCATTCCTGATTAAAAGGCAACATATTGTCAGTTATTTAGTTTATTATTTTATTATCACTGTGGGACCCATTAGGAATATATGACTCAGCTACTAAAATGACTAAAATGACTTGGGTCATCACTGAGACTAAGGATCTTTATCTTCTTTTTTGGACACCTTTCCAAATTTACTATTTCTAGAATATTTTGAGGAAAGTCATGACAACTTAACTGAGATCAGTTCATAATATACATCTTCCCTGCTATTATCTGCTATTTGCAATTGTGTGACTGCTACCATCCTTTAGAAAACTACATGAAAAGGTAATTTTTTTTCTAAAGGTGACATGTTCCTTTGTCACAATAGTATTCTTATCATCAGTCTTTGCTGCTAAGTGTTGGAAATATTGTTATGAAAGAGGCAGTAATGTGTGAAATACTGATTTTGAATCAGAGAAACTCATAATGTGAGCTCCTCCAGTTAAAAAGTTCCATCCCATTTCAGTAAGGCCTGGACCACTTAATATCTAGATGCACCTATCCAGATCTCCCTGACAGTTAATCTCTCTCTCTCTCTCTTCTTGAGCAAACCTTCTTACCTCTGAGCTATGTTTTTGTTTGGAAGGGAACAGTTACAGAGAAGGAGGTTCAATCAGGTGAAAGGTCATGATCCATGGTCACTCAATCAGGTGGCTCCAGATGACTGGGGGGCATGGCCATGTCCTGCCCATGGCAATGAGAAAGGGTGTTTAAGATGCTGTGGGAAGCAGGACTTAGAGAGTGCACTGCTTAAATGGTGACTCCTGCAGTTGCAATTTGGCTCAATTTTACTCTGCTTTTCTTACAGAGACTCGAAGCATGTTACAAAGATTTTAAAAGCTCAATACAATAAATATGATAAAAAGAAGCAATAATTGGAATAGCAGCTATTTAAAATTTTCCACAGGCATTAAACCTGTGCAATGTTCCCTTCATAAAAATATCCTCCTGAACAAGATGGGTAGCCACATTAGTCTGTCTGTAGCAGCAGAAAAGAGCAAGAGTCAAGTAGCACTTCTCTGAATAAGTGAGCAGTGACTCATGAAAGCTCATACCCCGCCACAGATTTTGTTAGTCTTTAAGGTGCTACTGAGCTCCTGAACAATTTTATTTTGCCATAGAGTTTCTGGGAATTCCTAGAGAGGTTCAATGTCACTTCTGAGTTTTTCTCAGAAGGGACATCATAGCATCACTGACAGCCACCTCCCCTGCCCCAGTATCCTGCTGGCAACCCTTTCAGGAAATTTTCAGGCACCACCTGGAGGTTGGCAACTCTCTTCCTCCCTTCTGGGACTGATGCATAGGCCTAGGGAAGGAGTGCTCAAAGGGGTTACTAGTGGCCCAGGAGGAGGCAACTATTTTAATTTTTTTATCCTCATCTCTGATTTTTAAAGTGATGTGCATATTGCTTAGCCAAAGCTACCCATTGAGATTTCTGTCTACATGAGGGGCTAGACTACCAAATCTAAACCTTGGCCCTTAAGACACTTCATGAATGAGCACATCATATACTTTTTCTTTTTTGACATTAATGATTTTGCGCTACAATAAGTTAGTGTCTAATGCCAGTTAATACCGCTGAATGCTGTGAAATACCTATGACTTCTGCTGGCTTCAGCTAATATATGGATGCTCACCTCAGAGCAATTTCTCCCACCACTCCTGTCCTTTTGATCATCTTGCTCAAGAGTTAACTATTATTCTGTCCTGGAACATATTATATTTTATACTTTCACTTTATTAAAAACAAAATATATATGACAGGAGCTGGTGATTGAGTAACCTGTACAAGGTGTATTTCAGAACTTAGCACTTTTTGTTTACTGAGTACAATGTGGATATTTCAAACATTTGTTTAATGCTAAGACGTTGAAATCTATCCTAAGTGAATTGCTGGCATAAGTCAAACACATCTCCACTCTTTGATTCATGTTGCAAAAACAGTGTATATGTCTCTTACTGGAGTATAAAGTCTATTAAATGCCAGAAAGCAGCTCTCATTTAATCACAACAGTGTTGCTGAGCGGCAACTATATAAATGTCATGGTTGATCTGTTCTTCTTAATGAGAAAGAAACATACTTCATCAAAGGAAAAAAATCATTTTTTCTTACGTCTAGTTAATTCTATTTTTATATTGCATTGAGATGGAAAAAACCAAGTAATTAGAAAAATATGCTTCTTTAACAACTGAAAATGTGTATCGATTAAGCACAATTGTTTGTGAGCTGATCTTGCCAATTTTACTTCTCCTTTGAAAATGGAACGAGGAAGAACAATTTTATTTCAGGAAGAGATCACATACTCCCCCCCATCCCACATTGGGAGGTTTTCCCTTCTCCTTTTTTCACAGTGTTTCTATAGTTATCAAGCTATCAGTGCAGGATCAATGGTAGTCCAACTTAGCATCAAAATGGGAGTGGAAACCCAGGAGTGGTTCCAAATGGTGCCTTGGCTACAGAGTATATTTACATACATACATACATACACAGACCTTTAATGGCATAAGACAGAGCATATTTAGTGCCTCTTTTATTTGTCCATCTTTTGAATCCTTCTCCACCCTGTTTGTAGCCCATTTCATGATTTGGATGAATGAGCTGCATGAATGGATTATCCCTGTCACTTAAGACAATAAATGAAAATGGTTATTTTTGTGATACATAATGACTCATATGCACACCATTTGATGAATGGACACTGAGGTGTAAATTTTCCTATGAATAACAACAAAACAACAACAGTAAAGAATTTCAATACAGTATTGGTATTTTGCCAACTTTACCTGTGGAAATGACAGTTTATGCAATTTCTTTTGGATGTTGAGTAGATAGTTAAGTAGGTAGCCAATGAAACCACAACCCAGAACTTTCCACCACCCCAAACTCAGTGCTCCAGGATCACTGCCAGTGTTTCTCCTAAGCTGAGCTATTTGTGCTGGGTGCACCGATTTCTGGTCCTCAATGCACTGATTTTCCTTTCAGTACAGGGCTCAGAGTGCACCTGGCCACCAGTTAGTGGGGAGGATATAGGGAGGGGAGGGGAGCTGGGCAAGAAAAGAGGTTGGGGGAGGGGAGACTTGGGCCAGCAGCCTAACCCTCCTCCATGGCCTCCTGCCACCAGGCTTGCTTGCGAGAATGGAGGTGGGGAGATCTGTGTGCAGCAGTGAGAGACCTCCCTACCACATGCAGATCCCAGGGCCAGCTTCTCCTGCCCTGTGCTTTAAACCACTAGGGAGGAGAAGCCTCCAAGCCAGGCCTGCGTGCGAGGGGGAGAGAACTTCCCCCACATGCAGATCCTGGGGCCAGCTCCTGGGGCCAGAAGCCTCCAAGCTGGGTCTGGGTGTGAAAGGAGAGATCCCCTCCACATATGCAAGTCCTGGGGCCCGTTTCTCTTGCCCAGCAGTTTAAACTGCCAGGGAGGAAAAGCCTCCAAGCCGGTGGTGCGAGGGGGAGAGACCTTCCCCCTGCATGCAGATCCTGAGGCCAGCTCCTCCTGCCTGGCACTTTAAACCAACAGGGAGGAGAAGCCTCCAGGCTGGGTCTGCATGAGGGGGGGAAAGACCTCCCCCCCACAGATCCCAGGGCCAGCCTCTCCTGCCTGGCGGTTTGTTTCTTTCTTTCACTCACTTCTCTCTCCCCATCTATTTGCTTTCTTTCCACCTCTCCCCTTCCTTCCTTCCTTTCTTCCTTCATTCCTTCCTTCCTTCCTTCCTTCTTTCTTTTTTACTCTTCTTTCCCCATCTGTTTGCTTTCTTTCCACCTCTTCCCTCCTGTCCTCCCTCCCTTCTCTCCCCATATATTTGCTTTATTTCCACCTTTCTCTTTCTCTCTTTCTGTGTTTTTTCCTTAATGTAGGCTCACTCACAACTTTAATCCTAGAAAGTCTTTTGGCTCATGGAGTAGAATTTTGGCTCACAAGACTCTGCAGCTTAGAGGGAGCACTGGACTGTTCCCTGAAGTGAGGTCCAGAAAAAAATAATCATCTTTACAGCCTGTCCTGAACTGTTTCCTGTGGTAAAAGGTGTGTCCCCGTCCCCAGTATATTAGTCAAGGCTTCCCAGTAATATAGAATGCATGGTGAAGAAACAGATTGCTTCGGTTTGGTTGCACCAGAAGAGCAAAATGGCCCAGGGCATTGTCTCAGCGCAGTGTATACCAGTATAATTGCAGCTTGCAAGTGTGGTAGCCCTCCTGAGGCAGCAACAAGCCCTACCTAGGACTTGAGGCCCAGAAGATGCCATAGAGGCCCAGAAGATGCCATAGAGGCCAAGGGAAGTCTTCAGCTGTCACTAGGCCTGGCTACCAGCTGTCATGGGTGTAACTGAAAGGCAGCTGACTCCAGTGGAAGCACACAGGAAGCAGAGTATAGCACAAGCCAGTGGAGCGTCATGTGCTCAGGCCACCATTTCAGACCCACCCGAGGGGGGTGGCTCAGAAGCTCTGGAGGGCCTTAACAGATCATGAGAAGCATCCTGGGAAGAACAGGGCTGCACACCAGATAGACAAGTGGCATGACATGGGGGAGACAGGGATTTATGTTGTTGGCATCTCACCAATGTGATGATGTCACCAGTAGTAGCATCATTGCACAGAGGCATCACTGGGCTACAAAGTCCAGGAGGGGGAAGATGACTACAGTGTGGAGCACCAGAGAAGGGGGGAAGGGCCAGAGCAGCGAGCAAACAGGAAGAAGTGCGAGTGAACATGAAAGCAGTGGAGACAGTATAGCACTGAAGCAGGGAACTCAAGAAGGCTGATACAGCGTCTGAGTGAAGGAAACTACTGGGAACTGTACTTGCCGTGGACTAAATAAAGGTATTTGCATGGACTTCTCTGCCTGGGAATAAGTTTATAACACAGTGGGGGGAGACTTGAATGCTCCTCTACCCCCAGGATGGGCCACTGCAGGGCTTTGCATAGGCAGATGGGTGAAGACAGAGTGGGGCAAGGATGGGATGTGAGCATGGCATCCCAAAGGGCTTTATAAAAAGTTCTAGGGATCACCACTGGAAATGACAACAGACTGATATCATGAAAGAAAAATGTTCACCCAAACTAAAGAATGCTAAGCTTCACTGGCCCAACAGCTTCCAGAGAGGGACACATAAATGACAGTGCTAAACCACCTGATGGTTCTGTGAAGTGAGACATGATTCAGCACTCCCACAGACTCCACCAACATCCACATCTCCCTGAGCCGTGATAGAAAGGAGACCACACAGCGAGTACCAGAGCACAGGCTGGAAAAATCACCATTTGCTTCACTCGACATGCCAGCTAATGTGCATTGGTGCCAAGTCCTGCTGTAGCCAACATCCCTATGCAGAACTGAACTGTTCAAATAAAATCCATCCTGGCCAGTGAAACACACAGGAGTGGGAAATTCTGAGACTTAGCTTAGTATTTCAGCTCTGCTATTCAATAGATCATTCATATAACTTCAGCACCCAGCCCAGAGAGCTCAGAAAGGCAGGTCATGAACAGGAAGTGATGGAGACAAAGCCGAGTTTCTTAGTTCAAGCCCAGATTCAGAACTGCTTTATTGTTGTCATGGCTACGAGTTCCACATGCTTAGAGTCATTGGTTTCTGAAAAGAATGATGCAGTGTCTAGCCTTACAGCTGTATATATAAATTAGTCTACCATGTCTCTACCTGTTCCGTGGCTCACAATGAAAGGAGTCATATATCATGAAATCAATCATGGAGCAGTTATATTCTACCCACACATTGCTTTTATTGCATGCACAACTTTATTACAATTTGATTTCCAACTCAGCATAAATTAACAGTGGGGGAGAGATGTTGATTCAGAAGATTCCTTTATGGTTGTCGACAGGTTTGCTATCAGATGTAAGCTAAAATGTAAATAAATTATTCTCTTTCCCCAGTATATAATTTTTGTTGCTGTACTTCATAGCTGTTGTAGGAAAATTTCCACAGCTGTGCACAGGATTGCTTCTAAGAGTTACAGATGACACTCAGGCAGAATTTTTCGATACACAACAACGAGTTCCAAATCCCTCCCCCAACTTCTCAGCTATATATAAGGAGAGGGTGCAAATGAAGATGTTTATTCAGACCTTTTAACATTTCCAAGTATCACTGAATCAAATTCACATTTGGCCAGCCACATTTGATAATCCTGATTAGGGTACAACACATTCTTCAGTGTCTTCTACTTGCTTCCTCTCTGCCATGCTCTATGTCAGATTTAGTCAAAGTGGTTGTACAAAAACAAGACAAGGAAGCCTTGCCTTTTGCCTCCCCCCCCCCCCCCGAAATAAGGAGACAGACAACAGTTTGGAATTAAACAAGGGCCACTTTATTAACTATTTAACAGAACATTGCAGCAACAGGCAAAAACACAAGCAAGCACAGGAACAGGCAAGGCAGGCATCACTCTCTGACACAACCTCCTTGTCCTTGATATGGGCGGGACACCTAGCTCCGGTCTGAAGCCAGCTACATCTGGCTCATAACCGGCAGCCCAGCATACTGGTAGCCCCCCAGGAGCGCCTACCCCTGAGACCGCAAGGACCTTCAGGGAGGAGCCTAGCCTGAGAGGTTCCCAGAGGAGACCACCATTTACCACCCCAGACCGCATTGCCCTAGGGCAGATCCTGATGACC
This sequence comes from Lepidodactylus listeri, assembly GCA_029233225.1. Taxonomy (NCBI): domain Eukaryota; kingdom Metazoa; phylum Chordata; class Lepidosauria; order Squamata; family Gekkonidae; genus Lepidodactylus; species Lepidodactylus listeri. Next base: position 70,029,044 of record JARCFY010000008.1, read on the forward strand.
TCCTGTTCCCAATCGGGTTATGCCCTGAGGAGCTCACCAGTTCCACTTTCTTGCTTGCACAAACCTGCCAAGTGACCAATCTATTTAACAATCGTCCACCACCTATGCCCTTAATCCCCGACCACAGTGTAAGGTAGGCAAAAACACCTCCACTCAAACAGCCAATCCAGGTAAAGGCGCAAAAATTCCTACCTGACCCCAAATGGCGATCAGCAGAAACCTACACTGCAAACAGGGCGGGCGGGTGGGTGAGCACATGGAGCAACTGTGATGGCGGGAGTGGGGTGCCTGCCCTTATAAAGCAGGCCCCACCCCCACAAGCTCCAAGGAATGCAGGAATGCGCCGGAAGTTGCTGCCTCCCCTTCGGGACGGAGGCAAAGCGGCCCCCAGGAGCCACAGCGTTGCCGAGCACCCGAGAGCCTAATTGCCCTCCACTGAAATAAGGAGACAGACAACAGTTTGGAATTAAACAAGGGCCACTTTATTAACTGGGTGGGGGGAGCACCAGTAATCCACCCCTGTCCTCCACAAAATAACAAAAAAGGGGCCAAGGATGCTACAGCCACTCTGAAGTGTGGCCACTGTCCACGACTGCTCCCCCCCCTGAATGGCCCACCTATAACCATCCCAGCCCCTGCCTAAAACCAGGGGTTGCGCCAAACCACTCACCACCATCGCCAAAGAGAGGGGGAGGCCACCTGAATCGCGCGTCCAGCGCCACCACCGAGCCTCCCACCACCAAGAGAGGGAGGGAGGCTGCCTGAATCGCACCTCCAGCGCCGCTGCTGAGCCTCCCGCCACCAAGAGAGGAAGGGAGGCCACCTGAATCATGCCTCCAATGCCGCCGCCGAGCCACTTGCCACCATGACCAAGAGGAGAGAGGGGGACGCCCGAATCGTGCCGCTGCCGCCTCGGAGCGAATCCCCATCGCACAGTCCAGGAGCTCCAAGAAGCGTGCCATCTCTGTGACGAGCACGCGGTGCAACTGCGATGGCGGGAGCGGGGCACCTGCCCTTATAAGCCGGCCCTGCCCCCACAAGTTCCGAGGCGCGCCGGAGCACACCTGAAGTTGCTGCCTCCCCTTCGGGATGGAGGCAAAGCAGTCCCTGAGAGCCATGGTATTGCCAGGCGCCCGGGAGCCCAATACATTCAAAACTCTCCCTGGCCTTCTTTGTCCCATCTCTTTATCATCACATCCTGACAATATAATTGATCATCTCTCTCCACTCCGTGACCCTCAGCCTTCCAAAGCTTTGTTCAACGGCTCTTCCCTCTCTCCCTCATGGTTCCTCATATCTGCAACAGTTTCCAAAAGTACTCAGATAAAGCTTCTTCTCTGTCTTCCTTCAAAGCCTTTCATCAAACCCACCTTTTCTTTGATACCTTTATCCCAAGGCACCTGTTGAAACTAAACCAAAAGACATAAAACTGAACTAGACCAGATGCATGTTCTTCACCTGTTTACCTTCACTTCTGGCATCTCCCCACCACCTGTATTCCTACTTTAGGTTAAACTTCAGGATGTATGTTTTCCCAGGGCAGGGGCCTGAGTTTTTGTTGTTATGTTGAGAAAGGAGATGGGTTTCTGATCCTTGTGTGCATTTTAGTAAGCTCTGTTTTACTCCCATGCTAGAGTGTGAGAAGATATGATGCAGCTATGCAGCTGCATAGCAGCTGACGCAGCTGTCTTCTTCAGAGGTATTAAAGAGACAAAATCACGCACTAACTTTTATTGAGGGTAGTCAAATGACACAAAACATTGTGCAAACTTCCAAGTTGTATAGTACCTTTCCTCAGGCAGTTGTTTCTAAAAATTAATTTTAAAAGGAAGGAGGGAAAAGCAAATTTTCCAGGTCCAGATCTTAAGACACTGTCATGCCAGCAAGGCTTTGGGTAATATTAGGACCTAGTTGGACTCTAAAGTTGTTGTTGTTGTTTTTCAAATGAGGTGATCCTCTATTATTTGTTTCTTGTTCCCAGAACACAAGGGCTGAAATCTAACACATACCGCAACCAAACTGTGAGCCTGCCAGTATCCCACATCAAAGGCTGGCATCATATGATTTTGTTTCCTTTTCTGGATCTTGCATGGGCCAATATAGCTATTTACAGCTTTCTTCTACATTAAAGGGACTGGTACTTCTGGTACTACTGGTAATGAAGTTACCTTAAATAACACAAGGCAGATTTCCAGAAATGTATATACTGTGTTACATTTTTAAGTATCTCTCCCCTTTTGTAATCAAGGAATAACATGAGAAAGTACATCTAAAAGAAAACAAGCATAATCATATCATTTGACAGCTGATAAAGCCATCTGGAGGGACTTGACTCCACAATAAAGTCAGAATTTTCTAACACAAAAGTCCTCCCCATGATGAATTTGAGACTTTAAATGAAGTTTAATGTTATAGCAAATATAAGCAGGAGCAATGTTAAACTGGGCTATCATTTCCACTGTCAATGATGATTTATAACATAGGATTTTTGGTGTGCTAAGAAAAGATCATTGTTATAATAATTATGTAAAGATGTTCCTTTCAGTTAGACCCCAGCCTTCTCAATAACTTTGTGTCACCTGCTGCCATTTAGTTACTAAGGTGGTGCAAAAATAATAATCTCTGCTCGTTTTCCTCAGGACTCTTTGCCAAGTTGTTGCTTAAGAAAGTTTTCTTGGAGGAAAAAGGAATTAGGCAAGCATTTTAACTGAGACTCTTTGTGCCTCCAAGCAGAGACAGCCCATTTGACTTCTAGGAGAGATTGCTATAGAATGGGAAGAAGTTATAAAACCTTTGGAGAAATATTAATCCTGTGAATATGAGTGGTCTGCAAAGAGGTGCAGATATTCTGTGACAGAGTCATGGAAGGAAGGGAGAAGTCACATAACTTTCAAACTGGAATGTTAGCACAATAAGCACCAGTAACTAGTCTTTTCTTTGGTAAAGTCCAATTAGATTTTGCAATCTTCATCTGCCTTTTCCATATCCTCAAGTAAATGCAGTAAGTGTTATAATTCCTATAAATGCAAGAAGGTTGCTGCCATTTTCAGCAGCTTCTGCTTTTATTGTAAAGTATTTTTAAAAGTATAGTAAAGTATTTTTAAAAGATATACATGCAGCAGGTGTTTTCAACTTTAAATGCTGTTTGCAAGAAGCCTGGGGCGGGGGGGGGGGGGGGGAGCACACCTTAACTCAAGTGGCAAATTTGCAGCTTGGAGTTCAAGCATGTGCTCCTGCCAATCAGCTGGAGGCCCCTTTAAATCTTGCAGGAGTGAAGGGGGAGGGATGGCTGCTGATGGTCACTCTTGGGGTGGGGTTTCCCCCTGCTAACCAGCTGGCCAGTGGCGGGCAAGAGCCCATGAAATCGGGGGATCCCCTGTTCCCACTTGGGGACTGGCATCCCTAACTTCTTAATAATATTTCTATGTTCCCTGCTGGGTGCCCACTCACACATCTTATCCTGATTATTTTAATGAAAGTGTTAACACCTGGACATTATCCCCTGGTTCTCAGCAAGTGAATCATGAAGTATCACTTTTTCAAAGTGTCACCTTCAAGTCATTATGTGGCACAAACCATGCAGTTCTCAAGGCTGGGGTAGGGCTTGCTTCTCTTTGTACCACCCCGTAAGAACCATTTGGTACCTTTAAGTATGCCCCAGCAACTGACCACCAAATGAATGAAGAACTGAAATTCTACCCAATCGCAGATGCCTCTTGTGGGCTTCTGATGATAGCACAGCTGGTAATTTATCCTCACCTTACCTTGCAACAATGTCTGGTGCACACACACACCCTCTACCACAAAGACTGTCAACTTTTACACTGTCAGTGTCAGTACCTCCAGCTGTGACCTTTCTGTTTTGATTGGGCTGATTTGTGAATTGTCATAGGCAGTAAAGGTACAGTACAAGTGCCAGTTCAGAGATTGCTCATTTTCATAAAATTGGTCTTCTGTAATTGTATAGAGAGCACATTTTAGATAATATACTGTACATAAAACAATGGAGGGAGGTTACAGGTAGTACATTGCCTTTATTCTGGAGAAGAGCCTGTTAAAGTATTGTCAAGTGATTATAGTGTTATGTCTCCTGACAGCTGCAAGGCGGCAGCGACATATAGCCCGCCAATAAGATCTCTGGTGGGAGATTCAGGTCCGCCGATAGGGCCGGGAGAAGTCGAGGCTTCTGTATATAGTTGGCCCCTCGTGGCCAGTATGCTATTACTGTTTTGTGTACCAATAAACTAGTGAAAGCTATGTCATTGTCTGTCTCCTCGATGCCGTGAACCCAGTACACAAAAGTGGCGACGAGGATGGGATTCTGATGAGCGAGCCTGTTGTGGCTGCTGAGGAAGCCGATGTCCGCCGTTGCTGCCCCCAACGAGGGCAACCAAGACGGCCGAGGAGATGCTTCCATGCTGCACAGCGCACCAATGGCGACCACTTCAGGAGTCATGCCACCCTTTGATCTCGCGAAGCCTCACCACTGGGAGGCCTGGGTTGAAGGGCTACACTCGATCCTGGTCTACCAACAAGTGACCGAGGAAGAGCGTATGAAGGGCCTTCTCATCGGATCATGTGGCACTGAGACAGTCGAGCTCGCAAAAAACCTCTTGGCACCTACGAGGCTCTGGGACGTGACTTACGATCAGGTCATCAAAGTGCTGCAAGACCATTTCAACCCATGGCTCTCGGAGATCGCCCGACACATAGCCTTTCAACAAAGGGTGCAACAGCCCAGAGAGTCCGTGGCTACATACCTGGCAGAGCTCCATCAGCATGCGGCGGAGTGCGAATTTGGAGCGTTCCAACACACAAACTTCAAGGAACTATTTTTCATGTCCCCAGTCTTGTGACAACCCTACTAAATAAAGGAGTGGGGTCATAGAAAATTCACATTCTATAGAGAGAACTGCACATCAAAACCTGCTTTTTTCTAACTCCATATATTTCCCTACATTTCTTTTAACAGACTTTTGAAGAAGAATATTAAATATGTAATGTATATTTTTTATGTTGTGGGTTATATGATACATAATTTATCATTGCTGTTCCACTTTCAACGTGCACCTGCAACTTCTGCTTCATTACAACAACACTGTTTAGTTTATCAATTTATGGAGGGTGATACTTGGATTCTTTCAAAGGTACACGATCACATTATGCCTGGGGATACTCTTGGTCACAAGGAATTCTTGGAACAGTGTGCATGAAAATGTTTTGTTTTTGTTTAAGAAAATACAGCTGCACGTTTTAGACTACCTGTATTTAGAAAACATGGCTTTTGTACATTTTTTTCTACTTCTAGCTCTAAGCTGCAAAATAGGGAAATCAGTTTGCAAGAATTCTTTAAGGGGCATACTCCGGTGAGTGTTGGTTCAGTATGTTATTTCAGTTTTATTGTAGTTATTGAATTCCTAAATATATGAATCTGCCTTATATTGAGTCACAGCACTGATCTATCACCGCTCAATACTGTCTATGTCAGAGGGGCTGAACTCATTTGTTATGAGGGCTGGATCTGACATAAATGTGACTTTGTTGAGCCGGGCCTTGTGCACCAAAAAACCTAATGCTGGGTACCGGAGATATAGACTTTATAAAGGACAGCAACTGTTAAGTTCCAAGTTGGTGTGCCTCACTGCAAGGCCCCATGGGCTGGGGGGGGGTGGGGAGGTGTACAGAGGAAAACCCACATGGGTGGACAGAAACCCAGCCGTGCAGTGCTGGGCAGACGCTCCCATGCCCTAACAGAGGATTGTCTGCACTCCTATGTGGAAATGCTGACCCCTGCAGCCATCCAGGACAGCATCCCCAGAGCTGCAGGCAGAGTGAAGAGGTATGAAAGTGGCTGCAGTTGCTCTCAATTTACCAGTCCCTGAAGTGAGGGGGTTCTGCTTGACTGTTGCAGATGAGGTTGTTCTGCTGTGCTGAAGCCACATTTGGAATGGCTCTGCCCACCCCTGAACAGCCCCCTGTTGCTTGTGGACCACAGAACAGCCCAAGACGGGCCGGTTCTGCCCCCCCAGGCCTTATGTTTGACACCCCTGGTCATTCATTCATTCTTTATTGCTACAATCATTTGACCAGAAAAAACACCCCTGGTCTATGTCTATGCTGACTGGCAATGGCTCTCCAGGTCTTTCTCATCACCTCTGGTCGAATCTGCATTGGTCTCTCCCACCACTGTGCCTTCAGTTTTACATCATCTCACAAATCCCTGTCTACATTGCATGCCACTGTTGATTTCCTATTGCATCAACAAAGCATTGGCTGTCTGCATCATTTTATTGCCTGGTAGTGGCCACTCCGAGGTCACTACAGCATCCCACTGTGTTATCTGGATCTTGTTTAAAGCAGTTCCAATTGCTCCTCCCACCCTTGAGACACTGTGAGCAAAAAGCAGACAACTGGAACTGAATTCTCCCCCCCCCCCCCCCCAGTCGTCTGGGTATTTAAAAACAGCCAGGAAACATTTTTCTGCAATCTTTTTTTGTTTGCTGGTGGGTTAGAAGCATACCTACCCAGCTTGTTCACTTTCCAGCCTCCCTCTGCCCCACCCCCACCAGGTCACCCCCCTTTACTTTCTGCAGGGCAGTTGTGGGTGCTGTTTCCTCCCCTCAGCATAGTGCCCTGCTGGTGCCCAGGAGGCCTCCCACCTCTCATGTGCGCTCTCCATCCTGCACCCCCGTGGATGCCATGGTGAGGACTGATGCAAACAGCTAGCCTTTATTCGGAGCCAAAATGGGAGGGAAAGGGGAACAGAGTACAACAGCGCTGCAGCAGACTGAAACTGCTTTACACAGCAGATGCAGATTTGGCCTATAATTACCTGATTCTTTAATTGGAGGATGCCAAGTATTGAACCTAGGAGGTAGAGCAGATGCTCTGCCTCTGAGCTATGACACACACCTCCCCAACAGATTCATGACTTGAATTAATTTTCTTATGCCATAGTAGTATAACAAAACACTAAACCTGGATTTTTTTAATGGTGTATTCCATGGACACAAATACAGTGTGTGATTTAACAATGAATTTCTAGAGACTCCAGATAGAAATTATGAGAACCCATGAAAATGTATGTGTTGAGGCTCTTTCACCCTTTGGTGACCTGGAGAGGGCACAAATATTTGTGCTTTTTATGATGCCATCCACAGATATGAATATGATGTACGATTTGATATTTTGTTTCAGGAGACGCCATGCAAAATCTATAAGAAGCAATGAGAATTCATTCTCAAGTTCCATATTTTTACTATAAAGTGCTGGTTCCATATGTGGGATTTTTTGCAGCATCTACTGATATAAAAGCGTTCAGTGCTTTGGCACTGCATTTCAGTTGCCTCAGTGTAGAAATTGCAAGGATCCATGTTGTTATCAGTGGCTCAAGTGGTTAAGACGCTGAACTGCAGACCAGAAGGTCGGTAGTTCAGCAGTTCAAGACCTGAGTGCTGCATGACGGAGTGAGCTCCCATCTCTGGTCCCAGCTCCTGTCAACCTAGCAGTTCGAAAGCAAGAAATTGCAAGCATATAAATAGGTACCGCTTCAGTGGGAAGGTAACAGCGTTCCATGTGCTTTGGCTTCTAGTCATGCCGGCCACATGTCCACAGAAATGTCTTTGGCTCTTCGGCTTGGAAACAGAGATGAGCACTGCATCCCTAGAGTCGGATTCGACTGGCTTTCGAGCAATGGAAACCTTTACCTTTACTTACATTGTTACTAGTATTTTTGTGGCATTGCACTGCCACAGATCAGTCTCTGCTATTATGTGCTGAGTGCATGTCTTAGTAGCAACTAGATTAGATTACTGCAACACATTCCATATGGGGCTGTTCTTAAATACAGTCTGGAAACTACAATAGGTACAGGAAATTGATGAGCTGGCTGTAAGAACCACATCTACACCGGCTACTAATTTGCATCCAGGCCCAAATTCAAGGTACTTTTATTGACCTTTAAAGGCCTATACAGCTTGGGGGCAGCATACCTAAAGGCAGAGGTCCCCACACTTTTTGAGTCTGTGGGCACCTTTGGAATTCTGAACCCAGGGTTGTGGGTGCAGCCACAAAATGGCTGCCACAGGAGGCAGAACCAATTAAAAATGTGAGGGAGTGGGATCATGCTCTAATACTAACTCATCAACATTTCAGATAGTAGCTCTGTTTAACAGGATGACTTTTAAAATGAACATACTGTTTAAAAATATTTACTTACATGCACCTTCACTGGGGTTGCCAAGTCCCTTGGAGCTGCTGGTGGAGGATGGGAGGTACACTTACCGAAAGCAGGGAGGAATGCTGGAAATTAATGCAATGTGCCTATGTGACCCAGAAGTGACAGAGGGACATTGAGAGGGGGTGACTTTCTGGTTTGGGGGCAAAATTCTATGGTAGACTTAGCTTCCACCATAGAGTTTTGCCCCAAAACCAGAGCATCGCCCCCAATGTCCTCAACATGCCTACATCACTTCCAGCTCATGTACGCATGTCATGTTAATTTCCTGCATTCCTGTGTTTTGAGTTGGGGGGTTAACTCCAAGAGGGGTGGGTTTTGGCATCCCTAACCTCCACACAGTACTGATCCTTGTGCAGTGGTGGCAGCTGCTGCCAAAGCAATTTTTTAAAAAATCTTCACAGCCAATCCAATGGCCAATCAGAAGTGTTGCTGAGCAAGAACCCCCTCATGCCACCCACCTTGGAGACACTGAGATTATTTATTTTGTATATTGCCCTCACTGTGAGCGGGCTTAGGGTGGTTCACATCAAAGTCATATAAAATACATGAAATACAGTTCTAAAACCCAATAATTGTATGGTGCCATCATACAGTTCTGGCCCCCCAATATATATTAATGGTGGGGGAAGAGGAATGGAAGCAGATTGTGCATCAAATGGTTCTTTAGAACTATTAAAATGTTAAGAAACCATTGCTGTTAAAAACCATTGCTGTCCTCAAGCTTATGCTTGGCAGAACATCTCTCCCTTGCAGACCCTGTGGAACTGTAGCAAATCCCAAAGGGCCCTGATGTTAATCAGCAAAGAGTTCCACAAAGTTGGAGTCAGGGCCAAAAAGGCCCTGGCTCTGGTTGAGGACAGCCAGACACTCTTTGGCCTAGGGACTTCCAATAAATATTGGGCATTTGAGCGTAATGCTCTCCAGGGGACAGCTGGATGGAAGGGTGGCATAGATATGCTTTAAATAAATAAACTATTATATAAGCTTTAATAAATTATTAAAGAACGATTATATTATTGGAAAATTTCTATGCCACCTCTCCCAAGAACCTTCAGATGCATAAATATAAATGTACACTATGAGAGAGTCATGGAAGGAAGGAAGAAGTCACAGTAAGGTTATGTGCAATGAAGCAAAAGAATAATCAGTTTTTCTGCTTATGACAATGGAAGGATGAGTCTTCTTTGAGCACTAAATAAGACTACTGGCTCTCATGGGACCTGCAGGCTGTTATAAGGAGGGAAGCTTTGAAAGCTAAAGCTGGCTAAATTCAACCGTATATTTTAACACATGGAAAACGATGTGAATTGTTATGTGGTGGTAATTTTGTGTTGTTGGAACAGATCTAAAATTCTGTTGAAGGAGAATTACACACACATGGAGCTGCCTTATACTGAATCAGACCACTGGTCCATTAAGGTCAGTATTGTCTACTCAGACTGGCAGCAGCTTTCCAGAATCTCAGATGGAGGTCTTTCACATCACCCACGACCTGATCTTTTAACGGGAGATGTCAGGGACTGAACCTGAGGCTGGGACCTTCTGCATGCCAATATGGTTCTCTGTAGCTCTTAGTATAGCCTATACTCCTCACTGTAACCCTGCATTCTTTGTCCCCTGGCATGGTTGATGTTAGTGGCTAGGATAAAATGATGAAAATCACCTTCTGGAACAAAAAAAAATGATTTGCACTATTTGGTCATAAGAATCCAGTACTGTCTGGTAGCTGCAGCCAGCAGCTTTCTGGATTTCAGTGTCACCAGGGGTCATTTCGTAGAAAAAGAGGTACAGGAGCTCATTAGCATAACTCATTAGCATAACATATTTGCATATGCCACCACCACCCCAACATCACCGGAAGTATGTCAGAAGGCAAGAAAGAAAGGAGAGGGAGAGGGGGAGGAAGGGAGAGAGAAAGAGAGAAAGAGAAGGAAGGAAGGAAGGAAGGAAGGAAGGAAGGAAGGAAGGAAGGGAAGGAAGGAAGGAAGGAAGGAAGAGCGAGCTGGCAGAGAGGGGTCAGCTACTAATCCAAGCCTCAGAAATACCACTATTCTGGAAGGATAGCTTCAGTGGTGGCTGAAGCCTTCAGAAGGCTGGTCAGAGGAACAAGGACCTTTCCAGGGGCGGGGTCATTTTGCTGCAGTCAGGACACAAGCAGGCATTCCCCCACTGGGAGGGGGGCTGGCACCAAATCCCGGAGCTGTGCTCCCCCGAGCTTTTGCTCAAAATGACCCCTGAGTGTCACTAAACCTTTTCAGTCCTCACAATTTTGGTGCTAAAACTGTGCACAAGAGGAGATTCTGCTACTTGTAGTCTTCACTGTACATGTGTCAAATGTAATGTGATCAGGGGTTATCTCAAGCAGGAACGCGCAGGAACACCGTTCCAGGAGTAACAAGCCAAGGAGCAGGCACATATGGTGATGTGCTGTGGAAAAAAGCAAAAGCATACTAACTTGATCTGTATTTTCATGCTTGTTGTAGGGTAGCTTCCCTGCAAGAGCAAAGGAAACCTAAAGTGTCTTTAGTCAAAGTGTAAAGCTGGCTTGCCAGCTCTGAATTGGGAAACACCTGGAAATTTTTGGGATGGAGCCTGAGTGGTGGGTGTTGTCTTCTGACACACTTCTGGTGATATCAGGGGGTGTGGCATATACAAATAAGATATGCTAATGATTTCTGCTAATGAGCTCCTGCACCTTTTTTTTATGAAATGACCCCTGAACGTGATCACCATTTTGTGTGAACAGGGCAGACTACATATATTCCAGCTTTGGTTACATGTGACTGAATACCCAGATTTATTGAGGGTACACATTTGTGAATAACAAAGTGGATGAATACGTGGATAAATACTACCTTCCCCTATACTATACTATACTATACTATACTATACTATACTATACTATACTATACTATACTATAGTATACTACTATAGTACTATACTATAGTACTATAGTATACTATAAATACTACCTTCCCCTAGACTTAGTTTTGATTGCCAAAACTGTAATGACTGGGAGAACAATGAGCTTTGATTAGAATAACTATGCCTAGGATTTATGTATTTATTTATTCATTCATTTGATTTATGCCCCACCCTCCCCGCCAAGGCAGGCTAAGAGCGACTTACAAAAAATAGCAGTAAATAAAACAACATTATAAATATCAATATAAAACACACAACTTAGTTAATAAAAACAATTTACATAGCAATAGGGGTACAGTAGTGGTAAAGTGCATAATAAAAATGCACTGGTTGAACCAAAGTAATGTATGTGAAGAACCCTAAACACTCAGTAATTCTGAATGTGTAATCTGGATTGAGATAGCATATTACATTTACAAACATTTATGGATTCTCATTATGACCATGTGAGACAGAATAGGTTGAATCGATATATTTTATTGTAATTTCAGGTGCTCTTTCACTCTAGCAGTGAAAATCATGAGTATAAGAGCCATTTAGGTTTAGTTTATGGTAGATATTTCCAAATAGTTAAATAAAATATACGGACACACCATCAATTTAGTAAATGGGAAATCAACTTTAGATAGTTTCTAATATGATTAAATGTATTACCAATATGTCACACTGCAAGGGAACAGGGAAAGATAGTATAATTGTTTATAATAGGCTATATAATGAATACTGGATTGATACATTCACCCCAAGGTACATTTAAGCATCTGCTGCTTATTATACACAGTCTTCTTGCATCCTATTTAGTGATTTAAACAGGTGAATCTATTTCCTTTAGAGACTGTAACAGGAAAAATAACAACAGATCAGGCTTTTGCGATAGTAATTCTTCTTTGGAGGCATCTGAAAATGGATTGCAGGTGCTGGGTCTTTCTAAAGCTATCTTTATAGTAGAAGACAGAGTCAGGGTAAAGGATGATCTTGACAGGCTGGAAAACAGGGCTAAAACAAAAAAGAAAAGAAATTTCAATGGGGATAAATGTAAAGGTCTGCATTTAGTTAGGAAAAATCAAATGCATAATTATAGGATAGGGGAGACTCATCTTGGAAGTAGTATGTGCAAAAAGGATCTAGGGGTCTTAAGTAGACCATACACTGTAAATGAGTTGGGAGTGTGATATGGTAGCTAAAAAGGCAAATGCCATTTTGGGCTGTATCAACAAAAGTATAGTGTCCAGATCACGCAAAGTGATGATATTGCTTTACTCTACTCTGGTAAGACCTCACCTAGAGTATTGTGTTCAGTTTTGGGCACCACAATTTAAGAAGGATACGGACAAGCTGGAATATGTCCAGGGGGCAAGGGGCCTGGAGACCAAGTCCTGTGAGGAAAGGCTGAAGGAGCCTGGAGAAGAGATGACTGAGAGGTGATATGATGACCATCTTAAAGTATTTGAAGGGCGGTCTTATAGAGGATGGTGCAGAAGGTCAGACCAGAATGAATGGGTTGAAATTAAATCAGAAGAGTTTTCAGCTAAACATTAGGAAGAACTTCCTGACAGTTAGAGCGGTTCCTCAGTGGAACAGGCTTCCTTGGGAGGTGGTGGGCTCTCCTTCTTTGGAGGGTTTCAAACAGAGGCTAGATGCCCATCCAACAACACTGCTGATTCTTTTTTTAAAGAAATTTTTAAATTAATTTTCCGACTTAAAAAAGAAAGACAACTACTACAAAGACAAAAAGTCTAACACACAACAAAAGTGAAGCATGTAATCATTATAACCCTTCTCTGAACTTAGGCAGATCATGAGAAGGGAGGGCAGGAAGGGTGGCATCAGTGCTTAGTTCTTGTGGCCCTTTCTTACATGCCTAGGGAAATGCTAATCACCACTTTGGGGTCAGGAGGCCATTTTTCTCCAGGCCAATTTGACCAGGGATTCTGGAGGATTGTTGGGTTTTTTTGCCCTCTTCTGGGCATAGAGCAGGGGTCACTGGGGGTGGGGGAGAGGTATTTGTGACTTTCCTGCATTGTTCAGGGGGTAGGACTAGATGACCCTGAAGGCCACTTCCATGATTCTACCAAAGGAAACTCAAGTCCTTTGTTAAAACAATTTGTGTAAATAATAATTGAAAAGTGAAGGACTATTTGAGTTTTAACAAAGCATGTGAAGAAAAATGCAATCCTAAACAGAGTTATACTCTAGTAAACCCATTCAGGTAAACTGATTTAGGAGGTCATAATTTTGTACTGATAATTTACTTCACTTGAATTAATCCAGTCTTCGTCATTATAACAGACTGTATTGTGGTTGAACTGGTGGGTATCAAAATAGCTTGCACTTGGGAGACCCATCGTTTTTTCATCCTTACAGGCTCAGTGTTATTCAGTGAATTCAGCAAACAAAACATACTCTTCAGTTGTGGCTTGCTTTTCCTTGAAACTACAGATAATCCTGTAAAAGCTGAATTGCCACAGTGAGCTGATAAAATCTTTCATTGCTGTATGAATCAAGACTGCTTCACTATTGCCTTTATGTTTTTGTTAACATAAGGGAACTCCACTGGGAGCACCCAGCATTACTGTAGCCCATTCTTGCATCTCACTGCTCTTTCTTGCTATTGTAACTCCAATTAGTTTCTTTCCTTCCAGTGCAATATCATGTGATTGAGTCCCAGCTTGTTTCTTCCCTTTCCTCAGAATGAGCAATTACAGGCTCTTCCCTTTCTGTGTTCTTCGGCAGAGTACAAACCAGAAGGAAAACTTTTCTCAGGGTTGGTGCTTCAAGGTTTGTGGGTGAGTTATTCCCTTCTTTTGTGTGTTAAATCAGAGAGGCTGCATCCAAAGCTTAAATAAATGTTGTTAGTCTTGAAAGTACTACCAGACTTCTGTTTAATTTTGCTTCCAATGAAGATACCTGTTATTCCACTTATATTTTGCCCCTGTGGTCAAAGGACTTGATTCCAGATAAGATAATGTTGTGAAGGGGGAGTTTATATCACTTATATATTAGCTTTGTTTAATCCAAGTCACTGTGTGAAAGTCTAACCAGTGCTCTTTCTTGAGTTGCATTTCTGAAATACGCGAGAGTTGACATAAATTCAGAAACAAGCAAACAAACCTGGTGATGGAATTTACAGAGTCTGAATCTACATATTATAATTCATGGTTTTAATGCTACTAGCTAGCATTAAACTAGATTAGCTAGAAATCAGAATTTTGTTTTTATTTTCATAATAGCCAGTATTCTCAGAGTCACAAATAATGTAACTTATAACACTGTGAAGGCTAAGGATAGTCCATGTTGTTTATCCCCCTGCAGCTGGCTTTCAGAATCCGAATCTGAAGGTTCTGTTCAACGTAACTATCAGCCATGGACAGATCTATCCAGGGGCGTAGACTTTGTAAATCCCGGGGGGGGGGCTCTTTCATGCGCGCGCGTGAAGCACGCGCGCGCACGGGACCATGTCCCTGCCACTTCCCCCCCGGCCCCAGGGAGGCAGGAGGGCAGGCCGGGGTGGAGGGGAAGGAGAGGTGGCGACGGCAGCCAGCTGGCTGGCTGACTGGCCACTGGCGGGCGCTCCATTTTGCCGGGGGTGGCTGAGCCCCCCTCGGGAAATTTCGGGGGAGGCTCGAGCCCCCCCGTAGTTGACGCCTATGGATCTATCCTCATGTCTTTCTCTATGATGAGGCAAAATGGTGGCCTTGGCAGATTTTAGGGGGCAGCAGCTGCCTATGTCTTGCCATCCGTCATGTCTGACTCACCTTTCCTTCTACCTAGAAGCCAGAGCAGCTAATTGTCCTTTTTCCCCCCTTCTTCTAGGCTTCTTTAAATACCATCTAGCAAGTTGCACATACTCAACAGGACTTCCCGAACTCTTGAGAGAATTTAGGAAGGCCAAATGACCACTTTGGAAGGTGGACTCCATGGCATTATACCCCACTGAAGTCCCCCCCCACTCCAACATTCTCAGGCTTCAACCCCCAAATCCCCAGGTAGTTCCAAACCTGGAGTTGACAACCCTAGGGGCCTCCAAATACCCCCCCCCAGTTACTGAATTACCTTTTTTTTGAGATAATGCTACAGGGTCTCTTAAACTTGACATAGCTTAGGGCCTAAGCATGTCTTAGTCCAGCAGTGGCAGGAAGGTGTGATATGGCAACAGATGGTGGAGGGTGAGAGCAGAAGGCAACATCGACAGCCAGGAAGAGAGAAGGCAGTGGTTGGGGGGGCATCATGATGGCACCCCTCGGTGAGCAGCCACTGTCCATCACCCCATTCATTTGTCTAGTCTTCTTTTAAAGCCATAAAGCATCAGGACATCATCACATCCTTGCAGGAAGTAATTCTCAATAATTCATTGTAATTCATTGTACGAAGAAGTATTTTCTTTGTCCCGAATCTACATCAATCAATTTCATTAGACAACTCTAAGTTATAGTAAAGAGAGAACAATTTTTCTCAATTCACTTACTCTATACAATGCATAATTTTTATAGATCTTTATCAGGGCTGCCCTTAATCATCTTTTCCCCTAAACTAATAATCTCCATATGCTTCAGCTTCACCTAATGGAGCACTCTAAACCCCTTGATTATTTTGTGTTTTTTAAAGCAAATTTTATTAAGTTTTATTAAGTTTTTTTTCCAGTTCACATCACATTTCCATCATTTATACCGACATAAACAACAAAGAAAAACCAACTTAACAAACAAATAAATAAATTCTTTATGGCAATATTTTTCTTAAAGAGAGTCTGTCTCTACATTTTCACATTCATCCAATTATACCCTCTATTCCACCTTTGGTAATATAATTCTTCCATTTGATTTAGTAATCTCATATTTAACCTATCCATTTCTGCAACCTCAAAAATTTTTGCTTTAACTTCCTCTCTGGATGGGAGCCTATCTCCTTTCCAATTTTTCGCTATCAAAATCCTGGTTAGTATTATATATATAATAACATATTTATTCTGGCCAATATTTTTGTGTAATATATTCAACAAGAATATTTCCAGTATTAAAGGTAAATTTACTGCAAAGATCTCTACAATTATTCTCTGAACCATCAACCAACACTTTTGAGTCTTCTCACATCTCCACCATAGATGATAAAAGTTCCTACATTGGTTTTACACTTCCAAATTTTTTTTAGATATCTTAGAATAACATTTAGCGATCCTATCTTAAAGATATTTTCCTTATATGCCACTGATCTCATATATTTAACCGATTTCCATATTTTACTCCACTCATCAGTATCTATTGTATGACCAATATTCTTCATCCATGAGATCATAGATATTCTCACCCTTTCATCCTGCATAGCATCGTCCAACAACCAGTTATATAATTTCTGAATTAGTTTGTCTTTCGAAGGTAACCATATTTTATCCAGTTGTGTAAAACTTTTCAAAACCAGTTTTTTTAATCTTCCTCAAATCTTGATTTAAGTTGAATTCTTTCCCACCAGGAAAATTCCATTCCTTGTTTTACCAAAACATTTTCTGATTTCAACTCATTATTCCTATTTAATAAATTCTCATAGGTTCCTTTGTTATCTGGCGTGAGTAAGGTAGGTTTAACAAAAGCTTCTAAGGGTGATACCCATCTCAGAGTTAGCCTATAAAAGTGTTTTTTAATCTGTAACCAAATTTGGATAAGTGCATCTCTGAAAATTTGTTCTTTAAAGTTAGTGTGAACTTTCTCTTTTCCTTACCATAGGTAGGCATGCCAGCCCTTCCTAAGGTCAAATGCTTCTAATTTCAACAACCCTGTATTTTCCAGCAAGACCCATTCTCTTATCCAGGAGAGAGCTGCAGCATCATAATATAATTGCCAATTAGGTAATGCAAGACCCCTTAATTATTTTGGTTACTCCTTTCTTGCATCTTAAAGAATGTTATTTTCTTTAAGTCATTGTGGCCCTGTCCACACGAGCGAGATAAGCCAGATGGGAAGTGACACAAATTTGTGCCGGTGCAATTTGCACCGCTTTTGCGGGATCACACAGGTCCATGGACCTGTGAGGGTGAACCGCCGCTGCAGGATCACACGCAAATGCAGGCGAGTTGGGGGTTTTTTTCCAGCCATTTTCAGT
The DNA here is from genome assembly GCA_029233225.1 of Lepidodactylus listeri. Classification (NCBI taxonomy): domain Eukaryota; kingdom Metazoa; phylum Chordata; class Lepidosauria; order Squamata; family Gekkonidae; genus Lepidodactylus; species Lepidodactylus listeri. The sequence goes on from JARCFY010000008.1 coordinate 70,046,302, forward strand.
GCGCTTATCTGCTTCTACAAGGGATCGATGACTTGCCTCTTCACCCTCGGGATCATCTGATGATGCGCACACCGGGATGGGAGGGGGAAAAAAACCAAAAAGCCCGCTCCCCAATGCCACTTGTTTGCACTGGCGCAATCACACCAGGAAAGGTCAGTTCTGAACCATCGCAAACCATTTGAGACTGCCTTTTCACTGGCAGCTAAATAAGTCGATTCCCCACCAGCTCAAAGCGGTTTGCGACACTTTGACACTGGCTGCAGGACGCTTCCCAGATGTGCTTGTGTGATCGCGCCACTTTGAGCTGGCGGGGAATCGTCCTTCTTGTGTCGCAAATGGGTGCGTATGATCGCGCCCTGTGTTTAACATGGGTATAATATTTCTAAATGCAGCTCTGAGCAAATGCACATTTTAAAGATAGTAAGGTATTTTTTTTTGATGTTTAATGAGGATGAAAAGTTGATGTGACAGTCACATGTTGATGTGCCATTTTCATATTGCTAAAACAAGGTCAATGTTGTTATGAAGAGATTTATAAATGTATAGGGATTAATAGTTCACATTTGTGAGAGCAGAACCATTAATCCTGTGTTTGGCATGTGCACCTGGATCAAAAGAAATGGGTTACACCTGGCTGACCCAGCTATATAGCATTTGGCATAACAGAGCTGTCTGGAATGAATGAAAGTTCCTGCCTAGCAGGTTGCATGCACAAAATTGTGTTCTAAATGGCCCACAAACTGCTCAGAATCTGAAAGGGATAAAAAAAGAAGACGTGATAAAAAGAAGAAGAAAGCAGCAAGGTTTTTACTCACACAATTGTATGGAAGAGTATGAAGTCCACTTGCTAGGGTTACCATATTTTGAAAAGTAAAAAGGAGGACATATTTCCCCTCTGACTACTTCAAACAATTGAACCCGATGACAAATCTCATTTTAAATACCCCTACTGTTTAAGCTGAACTTGCCTCCACTGCGGGACTACAGAGCAAAACAGGCTCATCCTCCCAACCCCAAAAGAAGACACTGGCATCAGTTTTTTGTTTATTTTAAAAGGAGGACAGACACCAAAATAGAAGACATGTCCTCTAAAAACGTTCTGAATTATGGTGCTGCAGAAGACTCCAGAGAGTCCCGTGGACTGCAAGGAGATCAAATCAGTCAGTCCTAAAGGAAATCAACCCTGACTGTTCCCTGGAAGGCCAGAGACCGAAGCTGAAGCTCAAATACTTTGGCCACCAAATGAGAAGGGAGCACTCACTGGGGAAGACCCTGATGCTGGGAAAGATTGAAGGTCAAAGAAGAAGGGGAGGGCAAAGGATGAGATGGTTAGACAGTGTCATAGATGCAACAGACATGAAATTAAGCAAACTCTGGAACACGACAGAAGGCAGGCGGGCCTGGCATGATGCGGTCCATGGGGTGACGAAGCGTCAGACTCGACTGTGTGACTGAACAACAGCCACCTCTAAAAAGAGAACATCTGGTAACCCTAGAGAACACACTTGCATGGTTTAGTACCTCACTGTTTCTCTTTCAGCTTTAATGTGTGTTAACAAAGGCCGAAACACAGGGATGCCACCAAAAACAGTATCCCTATTGCATGCTTACTGCGGCCCATCAATGTTAAAAATACAGACATTTTACAGGTTTACTAAACTTTAGTAGCAGCTCGTGTAAATATAATGTGAGCATTATTACAAAGATAGCAAGTGGAACTGCCTTCTTGTCAGTGATAAAATGTCTGTGCTACTGAGATACAGAGAATAAACCTGAGTGAATAAGTACCTTCATTCAGTTCTGTGTGTGCGCTTCTGAGACACCTGGATGGCCACTGCTGAAAACAGAGGCCACAACTGAACCACAATCTAAGCCCATAGCTATTGAAAGCTCTGAGCTTAAGTACTGCATTATAGCCAGAGTGGTGATGGATCTTTTGTGTTAGCCAGCCAGCATGACAGTTTTTTGTATAATTATGACTAAAGCAATAGGAGGAAAGATATAGTGATCTGGATTGCAACTTGGTAGTAGGAAGGAGATATCTATATATCCATTTCTCAAGTGTAACCCCTATATGAGGATACCTAAATCCTTTGATTGGGGCCACACTTACCCAAAACAGGTTTTCCTGCAAACTTGGGTGACCTCCCCAAGTCTGCAGAAAAATCTGATTATTTTTTTAAAGAGAAAGTGATGGGGTAGAAAGAGAGGAGAAAACTTAAATAGCAGAGGTGAAGGTGAGGTGAAAGAATATTGATAGATAAGAGGTGAGGCAGAAAGAGAGAGGAAGGAACTTTAAAAAAAAAGAGGGGACAGGAGGGAAAGAAGCAAAGGCAGAGGAGTGTCCTCTCCCTGTAAATTTCTTGTGGGTCCCCACTTGTCTATCTTCTAATAACAAAGTTGGCCAGATCTGAGGATACTTAAATTCAGTGACTGGAGCTGCAAACAGGCAGGACAGATCTTTCAACAAACCTGAAAAAGGCCCTAGGTTTGCAAAAAAAAACCTGAAATCTAGAACAAATCAAAACAAAATAGGAGGGGTTTAAAAAACCTGAAAATGATAAAAAGGAGCACCTGTAGTTTTAAGCAATAGATTCCCACAGTGGCTGTTGCTAGGCAACCAGAGCACATCAAGGCTCAGTTTCAGTGAGTAAAAAGGCAGGGGGAGAGGGCAGGCTCCCTTCCAGGCCTATTTTGGCCTTTGAGGGAGGAGTCATTGGGGCCAGGCCTGACTAGGATTGAAAGCTCCTGGTTGGGAAATACCTGGAGATTTTGTGGTGAAGTCTGAGGAGCTTAAGGTTTGGGGAGGGAAAGGCCTCAACAAAATATAATGCCACAGAGTTCACCCTCAAAGCAGCTGTTTTCCTCAGGCCAGGGGGACAGACCTCTGTTGTCTGAAGTTCAGCTATAATTCCAGGAGGTTTCCAGGTCTCACCTGGAGGTTGGCAACCCTAGTCCTGGCACCAATTTCTAGGTGACTGCATACCACCCAATTCAGCCTTGCTGCTTGCTACTGTTCAATTGCAGCCACCTTATGAAAGCCAGTGTGGTATAGCTGTTAGAGCTTCAGAATAGGGAATGGAAGACCTAGGTTTGAAATCCCATTTTACTGTGGCAGCTCACTGGGTGATTTTGGACTAGCCACTTAATTTCAGCCTAACCTACGTGACAAGTACTGGAGTCAGGAGACCAGTGGCAGTGATTTCATAGCAAGCTCTTTATTTGGTGGTCAGATGAGGCACACTGGACCCAGGCTTGGGGGCCCTCTTTTATTCTGGTCAGAGCCACATCTCCGACCTCGCCCAAATATCCCTATAGGACCTTACGATTGTGGTTACATGTCATAGGATCCCTTGAGGATCCTAGGCACTAGATTGGTGGCCAGTTACAATCCGGCCAGCTATTGTTCACCTGGGCCGAAACTCAGGTTGCAGCCGGGCCATGTGCTCTGGCCATGTGGCAGTTGCCATTACAGGAGCACATGGCGTGCACTATTGTACATATTCCGCATGGTACATTACACTACGTGACAGAGTTGTGCAGATAAAAAGGAGAGGAGAATAATGAGAACTGCTTTGTTCCCCACTGTGGAGAAAAGTGAGGTATAAATGAAGTAAATAAATAATAGAGCTAAAGATGGGAGGCAAACAAAAGAAAGGTTAGTGAATGGCTGAGAATGAGATAATGAGGAAGGGAAAGGGAAGAGGACATGGGGATTGCCAGGGAGTGGGAGGGAAAGAGGAAATAATGTGGGGAGGGGGATACAGGGGAAAGTGAGATGCCACCCCACAAGTCCTTGAGAGTTCCCTACCATGTGAGTGGGCCTGCCCAGCAGCCACACAACTGGGCCACAATTTTCCTAGATAGAGGCTTTGGAGAGCAGGGAAAGACTGAAAGCTTAAGACAGATAATGGTAGGTTGACCGTTGGGTGGGGAGGAGATGGGATTCCCAACTCCAGGTTAGGAAATTTGGTGTCTGGAGCCTGTGGAGGGGAGGGTTTGAGAAGGGGAGGGACCTCAGAGGGGTATAATGTCATAAACTGTACCCTCCAAAACAGCCATTTCCTCCAGGGAAACTAGGGTTACCAACCTCCTAGGGGAGGGGGCTGGAGAATTACAGCTGTTCTCCATATGACAGAGATCAGTTCCCTTGAAGAAAATGGCTGTTATGGAGGGTGAACTCTATGGCATTATTCCTTGTTTCCTTCCTCAGCCTTGCCCTTCCAAGGCTTCACCCCAAATCTCCTAGTGTGAAGCAGGCAACCAAAAGGGAACTGATCTCTGTAACTGAGAGATCCATCATAATTCCAGGAAATCTCCTGGCTCCACATGGAGATTGGCAACCCTAGAAGGATAGGATGAAGCAATAAAAGGGGAGATGTTAAGGGGCCTTTCAGGAAAGGGAAATAGCAGAGGAGGTTCCTGCAAGTCCTTGTGGGTTCCTGCTTGTAAAGCCTAGTCCTCAGAGAGTAGTGTTGGAACAAATGGCAGGTATTTCAGGAAGACAAAGTGAGGGGAAGGTTTGCTTTCCCATCACTTTCAATGAACTCTTCTGTCTGATCCAGCTCAATAGTTTACAATACACCACACAACCGAGACTATTTATTATGACAACTGTTAGCCATACTATTTATCTGTAAACCTTCTTAATTCCAAATCTCATTTTGCCTGAAGTAACATGCTGCTACTAGTAGTACTAAGATTAAACATTGGAACAGGACTCTCTGTCTTCTTTTGGTTGTTTTTTGGTAATTAAATGGGGGGGGGGGGGGTTCCCTAGGACAATGCTGGGTGTCATGGTACCTGAATGATTTTAGAATAATTTATGTAGACATATGTCAAAGACACCTCTATGGCTTTGGGCAAGCTATACCTGAATTGAATTTCACTGAAACAGAATTGCTCACGTATTTTGCTGAAACATGCTTTAAATTCAAATGACTAGTCTTGGCGGGAGTGGCTACAACCAGGATACAAGGATGGATTCAAGTTAAAACAGAATGGGGGGAAATTACAATGTGCTCTGAGGGGTTTTAAAAATTTCATTTACTGATAAACTCTTTGAAACTCCCCCCCCCCCTAGTAATCCCAGAGGTTTTTTTTTTTAAAAAAAAACACTATTGATTTATAGCAATGAGTCACATACAGCTCTATAAGCAAAGGGATGAAGCTTGTAAAATTCAATCACCAAAAAAATGGTTTTGTTTCACAATAACCTTGAGCCTAACTTTAAAACAAATATCACTGAAAGCACAATGCAATGACGATTGATGTTTTTCATCAAGACCCAATTATCATTCTGTTGTGGCCCAGGATTCTAATGCCACCTTGGCAGAACCAAAAGTAAACAAGCATCTGATAAGTCCAGAGCTGCATTTTTGGAATGTAACTGTGGTTATTAGTTCTCAAACGAGTTTGATCTTGTTGCGCAGAGGAGGCGGAAATGTATGCAGAGACACTTCTTTTTATCAGACACTTTCAGAAGGTCCTTTGATTACTTTCTGAAAACAAAATAATCTTCCTGCAGAGAAAACAAGGGCTAAGGATTTGTTTTGTTTTTTCAACCATGTAGAACTTGTAGCTAGAGTTGCCAGCTCTGTCTTGGGAAATACCTGGAGATTTTGGGGGTGGAGCCTGAGGAGAGCAAGATTTGGTCCCTCCCCTCCCTAAAACCCACCCTCCTCAGGCTCCACCCCCCAAATCTCCAGGCATTTCCTAAATGGGAGCTGGCAGCTCTACACACCAGCTGTGTATGATTTGCTCGGTTTGCTTCCTGGTTTTGCTCTCTGTCTGGGTATACAGAAGCAGGAAGAGTGTTATTTAGCAATGGGCAAGCCACACTGCTTGAGCCGTGCTTGGCTTTGTGCGTTAAAAATTGTATAGGCCGTTTTAAAACCTGGTAAGATTTTCAAGAAATAAGCTCATTATCTTCGGTTGTCTCTCAGTTCAGTTCTGTACAATGTTGATTTTTAGCTTTTGCTAGCACTGAATTGTGTTTTAATGGTAGCTCCCAAAAGAATTTGCATTCCTGACCCTACATTCAATGAAAACATAGGATGACACCTTACAGTGGTGGTGAGGAAGGGTAGGCTTAGAGTGCCAACCAATGGAGGGAATTGTTCTTCCTGGCAACATTTAATTCAGTCTATACATTCCACTGTATACAGAGGTAATGATCACATGCACAATTTGCCCCAACATAGGTGCGAATGCTGAGTGGATTAAAGGAGCACAAGCAGATGACAACATCTGGGAAGTACCCCGCAGCTGTTGGCAACCTGTTTTGCTCTGTCGCACAAGCAGATTTTAAAAACACCTCAGAAAGTCCTGTGACAAATGGGTTGCCACGGGCCACAGACAGACTTTCCTGCATCTGATCGCCCCACCGTGCTTCCATGGCATCAGGATAGTCTGATCAGGCTATCCTGACTCCGTGCCAGTTTTTTTTACCCCCCCCCCCCCAGTGTGTGCATCAGTGCACACTGCTGCACACTCCATAGGGAGACCTCGTGGCGGAGGTGCGCTTCATCGATTCATTGTGTAAGCACATCGGAAACACACAGCAATGCCCCCCCCCCACTCAACTGTGGTTGTGTCTGAAAACACAGTGGTGGGCTGTGCCCGCATCTACAAAAGTGTGTGTGATTGTGCAACTGTGGGTCAGCTTAAGCTGGAGGAAATAGCCTCACTTCCCCCCACACTACCTTGCGCATGTGACAGTCGCCAGATGTTAATATGAGTGGTGGAGCACTTGGGCTGTGATCAGATGGGCTATTTGAACCAATTTTGTTGCTTCTCACTTACAGACCAAAAATGATCATTCAGGCAGTGACATTTGTCTGAACAAACAAATGATAAAAGAGGTGATGGGCCCACTGTTGGGTGAGAATGGAGAAACTCTGACAGAGGACAGAAAGAAAGCAGAAAGGTTTAACACCTATTTTGCCTCAGTTTTTTTCCATAAAGAAGAGAACAGGCTCATCTAAAAATGACAATATGCATGGCATGGCATCTGGGCTGCTGGTTGATATGGACAGAGAGGTAATTGAGAAGCACCTGGCTGCACTGAATGAGTACAAATCCCCCAGGCCAGATGGTATGCACCCAAGAGCGCTCAAAGAACTTTCTAGAGAGCTTGCAGAGCCTTTGTCCATCATCTTCCAGACCTCCTGGAGGATGGGTGTTGTGCCACAAGACTGGAGGAGGGCAGATGTTATCCCAATTTTCAAAAAAGGAGGAGGGATGACCCAGAAAACTACAGGCCAGTCAGTCTGACCTCTGTCCCAGGGAAGATATTGGAGCAGATTTAAAAGTGATTGATCTGCAAGCATCTAAAGGACAACTTGTTGATCTGGGGAAGTCAGCATGAATTTGTCCCCAACAGGTCCTGCCAAACCAGCCTCATTTCCTTCTTTGATCGAGTGATGAGCTTACTTGATCGAGGGAATGCTGTTGATGTTGTTTACCTGGATTGCAGTAAAGCTTTTGACAGGGTTCCCCATGATGTTCTGATGGGTAAACGAAAGGACTGTGGACTGGACTCTAGGATAGTTAGGTGGATAGGGAACTGGTTGAAAAACTGCACTCAGACAGTAGTTGTCAATGGTATTTCATCTGAATGGAGGGAGGTGTCCAGTGGGGAGCCACAAGGCTTGGTTTTGGGTCCAGTACTTTTCAATATTTTTATAATGATCTGGATAAGGGTGTGGAGGGCTACTCATTAAATTTGCAGATGACACCAAATTGGGAGGAGCAGCAAACACACCAGAAGATAGAAACAGAATTCAACGAGATCTGAACACACTGGAAAAGTGGGCGGATGTGAACAAGATGCAATTTAACAAGGATAAGTGCCAAGTTCTACATCTGGGTAACAAAAATGAGGAACACAGAGACTGGATGGGGGATACACTTCTGAGTAGCAGTGTGTGTGAACAAGATCTTGGGGTACGGGTAGACCAAAAGTTAAATATGAGCGGCCAGTGTGATGTGGCAACAAAAAAGTCCTGGGGTGTGTCAACAGAGGCATAACATCCAAATCACAAGATGTCATAATTCCGCTGTACACTGCATTGGTCAGGCTGCACCTGGAGTTCTGTATGCAGTTCTGGAGGCCTCACTTCAAAAAGGATGTGAACAGAATGGAGTGGGTGCAGAGCAGAATGACAAGGACGACTGGGGGCCTGGAGACCAAGCCCTATGAGTAAAGGCTGAGGGACTTGGGAATGCTTAGTCTGGAGAAGAGGAGGTTGAGGGGGGACATGATTGCTCTCTTGAAGAATTTGAAGGGCTGCCACTTGAAGGAGGGCAGGGAGCTGTTCCTGTTGGCAGCAAAGGATAGGACTTGCAATAATGGCTTTAACTTAAAAGGTGGGAAGGTACCGGCTTGATATAAGGAAAAACATTTTTTATAGTAAAAGTTGTGCAACAGTGGAATCAACTGCCTAGGGAGGTGGTGAGCTCCCCTTCACTGGCATTCTTTAAGCAGTCTTAGCTCAGGAAAGATGGCTCCAGAGCAAACTAATTTATGCAGTAGCCAAATCACTCACTCACAACTTTAATGCCAGTATCTCACAAAGTAGAATTTTTGTGCACAAGACTCCACAGCTTAGAGGGAGCATTGCCGCCCGGCCATCCTCTTCCCTCCCCTCCTGCCCATATGGAGGGCCCTTTAAATCTAGCAGGAGGGAGGGAGAGGGGTAGTCATGGGCCGCATGCTCAGCTTGCAAGAAGATCCTTTAAAGCAGGGGTGTTGAACTCATTTGTTATGAGGGCCGGAACTGACATAAATGAGACCTTGTTGGGCCAGACCATGTGTGTCATAAAATGTAATGCCAGGTAGTGGAGATATAAACTTTATAAAGGACACAAACACAAAGATTTTTTTAACTTAAAATAAAAACATGCTTAAAACATTAGCACTCTTGCAATATTTTATTTAACAGTATCTGATAACTGACACCTCTTGCTCTGAATTATTACATCAAAATGTCTGTGCTGTTGCAATCTTGAATATGCTGTTCAGGTGCAAACCTACTTTTGATTTATTGACATTCACCACAGAAATTTGCAGAGATCTGAGTCTAGGACCCAGGGGAAAATATGAAATGGCTGAGCAGTTGAGAGAATCTGGCGAAGCAAGCTATGATGCAGCAGCAACAGCAACAGAACTGGAAGCAGGAGATGGCCAGTTCCCGTGCAAGCCTGATAGAAGCCCTCTGGGGGCCTGATCCGGTCCCCAGGCTGCATGTTTAACACCCTGCTTTAAAGGGTCTTTTTCTGAGCGGGGTGGGAGCTGCGGCGCATGGGGCTGATTTCCCCAAGCTCCATGTGCTGCTGCCACCACCCCACTCACAAAAAGACCATTTAAAGGGTCTTCTTGTGAGCCAGCATGTGACCCGTGACTGCACCCAACTCCTGATAGATTTAAAGGGCCCTCCAGCTGGTCAGTGGGCCATATCATCCCCAGCGATCAGCTGAAGCCCTTTAAATTGGGCAGGGGGGAGAGAGGGGTGGCCGGGTGGGTAGTTGCTCTTGGAGGTGGGTCTTTGGCAGTGTTCCATCAAAGCTGAGTTAGTGTGAGCCAGCTCACAGTTTTTTTGCCTCCGGCTCACCCATTTTTGTCTTAGCTTGGGAAGGATGGCTCCAGAGCAAACTAATTTATGCAGCAGCCAAATTGCTCACTCACAACTTTAATGCCAGTAGCTCACAAAGTAGAAGTTTTGCTCACAAGACTCCACAGCTTAGAAGGAGCATTGGTCTTTGGGTTGGGGTTCCCCTGCCAGTCAGCTGGCCAGGGGAAGATTGAAGCCCCCAGAAGCAGGGGAATCCCCACCCTGATCTGGGGGCTGGCAACCCTAAAGCCTGTCCACCTTAGGCATGAATGACTCTTCAGAACAGTTGCAGTAAGGCACAAATAAATTGAAAGGATAGAGGAAATACTGATTAGGGACCTCAAAATTTTATCTGACTGCTAACGTAAATGGTGGCTCATTCCCATTACAGGGAAAACAGAATGTCCCTGTTCCCATCTCAATTACAATCTTGCCAACCGTGAACTGAATGTCTACCTTAGTAGCCTCTGACTTACACACAACCATACACTTGAGTACCTTGGCATTACCCTGGACAGGACCTTGAACTATAAACACCACCTTACCAATGTAGCAGCAAAAATGCACACATGAAATAACACCCTCCAGAAATCATGTGGTACAACTTGGGGTGCATCTACTACAACACTTAGATGCTCAGCTTTGGGGTTGGTGTATAGTGTCAGTTAGCACTGCCATATGTTTGGTTGACTGTCTTATCATGATCAGTAAGGTTGCTAAGTGTATTCCATATATCAACGCCTACTGTTTCACCATCTAGTTAACATTGCTTTTATTACAAACCTTCTTTTGACTCCTCTAGGTCCCACCCGGGAGATAGCATCAGTGACTCGGCTCCCACCTTTGGAATGCAAGCCTTGCTTGCCTGCTTCGCTTTGCACATGCGTATTACTCATTCGTTTTTCCTCCTCTCTTATCTCTAGCTGGCTATTCCCTGGCTAACGGCCTTGAACAGTGAAGCCTCCTGTTATGTGTTACAAGAACCACAGGTGTTATGTATTCCTTTGCTTAGTTTTCCTTGGGAACATTTTCTCCAAAAAAACTCAACAGTGTTTTTCCCTGAGAACCCAGTTTGCTGCGCTTTCCTTGGGAACACTGGGCCAGTATATTTGGGCGTCAATAATTCTCACTATTGATTGGTAGCTGACAGAGGGGCCATATTTTGTATCAAGTATAATTGTAGTTGTATTTCAATGCTTGGGTATTACTAACAGAACAAGTGTTTGACCAACAAGATCTTTTCTGCAAATAAAGGACTTTCTGCTTAAGGAGACCTGTTGTGGACTATATCTATTGGCACAATCTCACATATAGTACTGTGGAATACAGTGCTTCGGTGTGGCTCAACAGCCCCCATGCCCACAAACTTGAAGGCTAACTCAATACAACAATAAGAACTATTTGTGGATGTATTAAACCCAATCCGACCTATTGGCTACCTAATGTTATGCCACATCACGCCCCTACATCTCTGAAGACAAAATGCTCTTCTTCATGAATATATAAAGATCACTGAAAAGAGAGAGCTGCCCATTCACAAAGACATGGCTGACACAGGCCTATCCAGTCTAAGGTCCTGACACCCATCATCAATAAAATCTGCACAAATCCTGCAATCACAAAATTTCTATCTAAGGAATGATACAGTCAGTTCCAACCAATATCCATAATCTGATAAACACCAGCAAGCGGCCCACAGGATTTGACTTGTCACATAAAGCACGGAAGAGACCTAATAGAATATGAACAAGCTTTGGCAGATGCGCAGACCTGTTGTTTAAATGGGGCAAAATATCAGGACCCAAATGTGATTGTGGTGCAGCCTGCCAAACTGTTTTTCATCTGTCATAGAAATGTGAGCATCATGCTTTCTAGGGAGATGTGACAAAGCTCTTTGAACTTCCCCCAACTGCAATTGAATGGATTGAAAATTTAGATAGTAATATTTAGTGGGATTGTTCAGTCTGAAAACCTGTTGTATCAACTTGGTTATGCATTTTGTATTATTATATGCTCCCTGTGTGTAATTCTGCCATACATTAAATAAATAAACAAATAATGTGGCTGGGGCTTTGTTTTGTGGAATGGGAGAGTTGAGGCCCAATCCATTGGACATTGCTGTTGCTGTCAAAACAGCACAGTCTTCTCAAAACAGTTGTTTTCTTTCCTGTTGCAGCACTCTTCCAGCTAAGCTACTGGCTCTTAATGCTGGTCCCTGTGTTTCCTGTTGTGTATCCACTCTTCACTGTGCATGTTGCCCTTTTACGTGCATGAAGCCTGAGACCCTCATGTGGACACTAATAAGGCTGTGTTGTTCAGAGCATTCTGATGAGAGCCACCTCTCAAGGGACAACCCTTTCGCCTTAGGAATTATGGACTCTCTACGCACACCTTCTACCCAATAGACCGTAGAGCTGGCTAGGTGTTGGGAATCAGAATGGTGGTTCTCACTGCTGTTTGTCTAGCAAAAGGTGGGTTGTTTGTGAGCTGCCTGGGGATCCTCCCTCACACGTAGGGAGGATTAGAGTTGGTAGCTGTAGTCATCATTTGCTGTTCCCCCATCATAATCTGAACTGAAGGAGGGCAGTATAAGTCTATGTGGTATGGTGTATTTGTACGAACTTCTCTGGCCACTGCTTTGCGTTGGATTAATATCTCCTATAAGTGGACCTATAGGCAAGCAAGTTTGTGATTGGTGAGTGGTGGCAGAATTGAAAAAAAAACTAACTGTGGGTATTGTGACACTGGCTGTCCACTGCAAGGTCATCTCTTATGCTATAAGTGCATACAAATGGGTCTCAGCTGGCAGGTGTTGCAGCTGCCAACATGGTGTTACCACAGAATTCCCCCCATCAGTTTTTTTCTTTAATTGCTGGTTTATCTAGACCAGGGGTGGGCAAACTGTGGCTCGGCAGCCAAATGAAGTCTACAGTTTTGTGCTGCCAAATAAATATGTACCAGATTCCCACAGACATTGGCATCGTTCTATTTTATACCTGCCACTTCTTTTGATTCTGAGAAAGAACTAATATGTGGCATAGTCTCTCAAGTCTCACTTTTTTCACACAGCAAATTTGATTCTGTTAATCAAATACAGTCGCTAGCCAAAACTGGAACCCAGGGTTGCAAAGTCTTTCTTCTCTGTATTTGGTATTTGGGCTAATGTAGTGTTTTATGAAATGCTTGCTCACAAATGCACTTCCTAGTATTCTCTCTGTCTCTTTGGAAGATATTTCCTATCATTACCTACCAATTAGCGATTCCAGGGAGGCTGCTGCAATGTTCAGTATTCAGCCCTTCTGTTGCTTGCAGCATGTCAAGTTTATGTTGAAAACAGAACAATTCAATGTCAGATTGAATTTTGTGCTCTAATGCAGATCTGCGTTACAGCTCCGAAACGTTTATTCACAGATAATATTTTGTTCAGATCCATTTTATGCTTTTCTCATTGCAAATATAGTAACCTTGAAACACTAATTAAGGGCACAATTTTCTATGGCAGGAGAGAAGAGAAATGACACAGAAAGAGCTCTCATCCTCATTTGCCCTCCCCAAGGGCAGGGACATTCCTGTTTTCCATTCAGAAGCCATATTGAAACTGGAGCACATAAACACACTTTCCTTACAACTGTGGGGAAATGGTAGGGCTATGTGGGATTTCTTTTCATACAAACCCGGCTCCAAATGAATACAAAGGGGAATGGAGTGGGGCTCACTGACCGTAGCGCTCTCCCCAACTTGATATGTCCAATTGGGAACACTGTCTTTGGCAGGGCTCTTCTTTCTTGATAATGTGGCATGAATAACTTGTGCATGCATTCAGACCTCCTGAGGATCCCCGCCCCAACCTGTACATCAGCTTAGAAAATAGATGCACTTGGAGGAAGAGTCCTTTGCACAGTTTGGGGACGCATATATGGTGTCCTTGCCTGCATTTGAGGTCAGTTTTACTCTTTCTTCCTTGTGTTATATTCATGTATCAAAGTGTAGGTAAGGGTATAACTGTACATTATAGATAGATATACATAAATGAGTCTCAGTGCTAGGGGGCTTGTTTGTTTGTTTTGAAAGCAGAAACAGCAGAATCTCTTATTACTCGAACAAAAGAGCAAGCCTGACCAGGAAGCTTTTACAGACATCAGGCCTAACCACTTTACTTATTCTTAGGGTCAATGCCAGCATACTGTCAGGTGGAGCAGCTTCTGGGGCACAGGTTTTCTGGCAAGGCCCAATGCTGCCAGCAGCCACTCACTTGCTGCCAGGCAAGTGGCAGCACCCTCCAGTTGCTGCCAGGCAATCTCCCACTATTACAACTGACCTCCTGGCGACAGAGATAAGTTCCCCTGCAGAAAATGGCTGCTATGGAGAATGCACTCTGTGGCATTATATCCCAGTGAGGTCCCTCCCCTTCCCAAACGCCACCTTCCCCAGGCTCCACCTCCAAATCTCCAGGTATTTTCCAACCCAGAACTGGCAGCTCTACTCTGTGCCATGCTACATCACCCATACTCCTGCAGCATGCATTGGCCTCTGCCACTGGGGAAAGGGCTGCTGGCATCTCTGAGCATGTGCGGTGGGAGGGCTTGTGAGCAGAGAAGGGAAGGACACACAAGCAGATGGGAGGTATGCAGGTGGGTGGGAGGGGAGGAGGACAAGAGTGCCTGGTAGTGGGCAGAGGAGGGTATGGGAGCTGGGAACTATCTGCCCAGGGCCCCTCACAACTGGAATTGGCCCTGTTTATCCTGAGATCTTACTGGACAAAATATGTTTGGGGTGTAGCTGGTTAACTTGTACATCCACACTTGAAGCTTGGAGGCAGCATACAAGCAAAAACCTTCTTGATCTGGGTTCAAAACATGCTGCAAGCTTGAGTTGTAACAGGATCATAGACACAATGTATAATGAACCATGATTTTAAGAACTCTTAAAATATAACCAGTAAAAAGGACTTAGACTGTGACTGGCAGAAGAGATGTAAGATTGTAAAAAAGAGAGAATATGCCTTTCTTAGGAAAGAATGGTAAATGCTGAAATGATGTCATCCTCTTTTTGTATTATATGACTTTTGAAAAGGGTAAGACCAGGATAAATAATGTCCTACCTGTTCCTTTGCTTTGTGCTTATGTTGCATATAATTGCACATAATAAACAAAACATTACTTGAGCTATTTAGCAATTGTGGGTACATACGCTAATGGTATAATTAAGCAGGACAATTATGAAATTAGAATGTGCCATTACTTACTAAAAGCTTGCTACAACTTAATTTCCCTCATTAAAATATTTAAGAAGAAAGGAAACGTGCAGGTTGGATATTCTGTGTTACGGGAAGGTTATGGTTATTAGAGTGGTTTATTAATAACTGTGATAAGATAGGAGGTGCCTTTTTAGTACCTATTTTTGCTGTTATCATGCTAGCAGAACTCTAAAAACCATCAAGATTTTCAGCTACTTAGTAGGAGTGAGCCATAGTCTGGCTGCCTATAGATCTCAAACAGTATCTTAACCCTGGGAGGTTTTGATCCAATCAGAATTCAAGTCAAACCTACCTGTTGTAGGAGGGGAGAAGGTACTGACTTCAGAAAGGAAGCAGGGCGTACTTGAATCAGTCAGCTGGCCTAACTGATTCCAATGTGTCCTGATCTGTGCCTGGAGAGAAAGAAGCAAGTGAGCAAATTGCTTCTGGCAGTGGTCATTACTTTAACTTCATTTGTTGCACTTATAGAGCAGCCAAGTCAGTGGTCATTATAACATATGCACCTATGTGATTGGTGATGAGAGAGTTGCAACTGCTTGGTCTTTCTGTTAGGGAGAAGGGGGTAGCTATAAGAACATAAGAAGAGCCCTGTGGGACTGAACTGGTATGTCCCTGAAAGTCTTGTTCCCAAACCCCTATCTCTGCCTCAGCTTCTCCTGGTCAGCAACCCTAGCCTCAAGAGAACGAACCTGCTCCCTGAGAGACAAGAGTTCTGTGCATCAAAGACACGTCTGTGATTTCTGTCCATTAGGTACATAATCATACATGTGGTACTCGCTGCAAAACACTGGATAGCCCCCACTCCCCTGCTGGCTTTCTACCTTCAAAACTGGTTAGTCATTAATAGGTATTTTACAGTGAAATAAGTGCTTACCTGAACTTAGGTGGATTTCCATAGCAGGAAGCATGCAGTAACACACTACCTTCTGTGCCAATGTGGAGCTCGCACATCCTCTCAGGAAACTCAGACTAGAGGGATTCCTTCTTGCACCTCACCCTCCTTGGCTGAACTTACAAGCTCAACTCCCCTGTTAGAAACCCTATTCAAAACACTGGCTGCAATCCCCAGGAGCAAGCCCCACAGAGATCCTGAGTGCCTCTTACAGTGTCAGCTCTCTAATGAGCTCTAATATGTAGGCCAGGGACCCCACAAGACAGCATCTTGCTGAAGGTCCCTGAATCTGTATTGGGCTCTGTCAAACTGGCCAAAACCAGCTAGGTTCCATCCCTAGCCAGCTCTACCAGTTTTTTTTTTAGTGGTAAGCCTGAAAAATGTACAACATACATTCTCAGAATCTCTCCCATTCAACTCTCCTATTGTACAGTAATTTCAAAGATATTATAGCTCTGCCTTTTCTAAAATCCTCCACACCAGAATTGAATATATTCAGCCCCATCCTCCTGACTTCAGAATTGTTTAAGTACTCCACTGAAGAGACAAGAGCATGTTTTTCCACATGTTCTCTATACTTCCAGCTGAATGCTATAAAGTGCTCAAGCCATAGTGCTAGACACTGCCTTGCAGATGTGCCCTAAACTGTCCTATGCTTTCTTATAAACATTGTTAAGTTTGCCTTGTGGGCAGCTCTATCTCTATTCTTTATGGCCTTTATTCTTTATGGCCTAATCTTACCAGAGGAGCTTAGCAACAGATGCACAGGAAGTCTCCTGCAAGTTCAGAAACCCTTCTCTGTTGCAAGATATTCTGATGCCTTTCATTTTTATGCAAATACAGACTTAGCAGGGGGAAAATGCTGTCACTCTTCTTGTTAGAGATAGATGGTTTTGTCTTCTTTCGTGTTCAAACGAGCTCCGGTTTGTTCGCCTATTTCTGTTTCTTGGCTAAACTGTGTAATAACAGACTTAGTTCCCACCAATGAAAGACATAGTCCTAACTAGAAGTCTAGCTCCGAAGAAGAGTCATTGGGATTTGCTGCTAAATGAGCAGAACATTATTCCTCTGAACAGGGACTACACTTTGATTGTGGAGATGGGCCTCCTGTGGTGACAAATGTTGATCGACTCCTAGCTTACATGACAATTTATTTGAAATGGCTTTTTTAGCTCAGAATAAATTGAACCACTTCTTTAATGTGGTTGCCATTGGGGTCTCTTCCCTGGTGCGCAATGGCAGTCATGAAACAGAAACAGTGGGAGTTAATACAGCTCGTAGTGAGATTTCCATACAAAAATTCAGTAAGGCAGCAGGAAACACCAGCATGATTGCCTCCTCATCCAGTGTCCCACAGTCTCAAACGAAATACAACAGATGGAGGGAATGGGACTGTGGAGTGTGCAGGTAGCTGCACACATTTATATACACAGAACCCAGTGCAAGACTTGTTGATCTGGCTTCGGCCTTGTCTCCTCATTCTGGAATTAAAACACCCCCCCCACACACACACACACACTAGATTGTGTGTTGTTCAATTGTATTTTGTTAAGGGATATACCAGTTACAAACTGCTGAAGTGTCTAGGTTGCTTCTGTATGTTTGTATTCATTTTCTCTGAAATAACCTGACCTGCACTGATTAAAAAACATAGAGCATGTTTGTTCTTTTGCTTAAAAATAATTGCTGTGAATGAGTGGTCAGGGATTTCAGTGAAATGTCAGTGAAGAAACCTATTGAGTCCTAAATGTCTGGAGATATTTCCTGATTGTCTGGAATCCAGCCTTCATTAAGTGATAACCCACAGTGGTATAGAGCAGAGACACTATTTGGAGCCACTTTGACAGGGGTTTTTTTGGGTACAGGAAGCTATGATTTGCGTAAGGGTGAAACACTTTAGAGGTATAATGGCTTCTTCAAAGAATCTGACAGTCAGTGGATGTATTACCTGCTGTAGGTGTGTCTTTTTTGTTTCCATTATGTTCTGTTTGAATATCTCCCTTATATATAATTCTGTTTTCACCATGGACTCTCTTGATCATTCTACATGCCCCAAAATCAGTTGGCTCCCTGGTGTGTCACTCAGAAGAGGGTGTCCCTAGCCATTGGCTGCATTGCCTGAGTCCTGCCCACAGAAACGGCAGGCACCAAAAATCTCCTCAGAAGGCACATTCACCTCAGGAGGTGGGGGAGTACTTATTGGTACGGGATACTAGCAACTGGGGGGGGGGGGGGCTTCCAAGTCCTGAGGGAGGAATTGGTGGAAATTAGTGGAACCTTATATATGAGAACTGGCACCTTTTCTTTCTACAAAATAAGCATTGTCTGTAAAGCAATGGAAACTTTCAATGCTCTCTTGTGTAAAAGAAATGTAACTGTGTAGTATTGTGGGGAACCTGAAAGTATGTATACGCAAATTATTGTCCCATAATGTGGGACAATAGCAAATGAAACAGTAAATGGAGTGATACATAGTCATTGGTGAATTTATTGCCAAACCCATTTGAGTGCAGAAGTGGCTGTGTGTGTGTAACTGTCCATTCTGTAACCACATTTTGATCTCTGTAGAACTTACTCTAAAACTTAATGGCATAATAATTATTTTTGCTCTTCCTGCCTATTAAGGACAGCACAAAACACCTCTCCAATTATTAAAAACCATAAAAGCTGTAATCAAGGGGAACATGCCTTGAGAATTATGCAGTAAATTCCTTAGGACAGGGAACTGTGTAAGGAAAAAAGTTCTTGGTATGCTTGAGATAATCAAGGGGAAGCCAAGAGGCCAAATTCGGGCCCAGAACTTCTCATCAGACCACCAACAAGGCTCTTGATTTCAACACCTCCTTCCCCATGTGTGCACACATGCACACATCCCTCCACCAGTTTCCCTCAAGCTTGAGAGAGTGGTTGAGGAACAGCTCCAGAGTTTCCTGGATGAAACATTGGCCCCAGACCCATTTCAGTTTGGCTTCTGCCCCGGCCAATGGACAGAGATGGCCTTGGTTGTCCTCATGGACGAGTTTCACAGGCAGCTGGATCAAGGTGGATTGGTGATGCTGCTGCTGTTAGATTTCACAGCAGCATTTAACATGGTCGATCTTGATCTTTTTACCCACTGCCTCGCCAACATAGGAGTTTGTGGGGTTGTCTTGAAGTGGCTTACCTCATTTCTCCAAGGTTGAGGGCAGAGGGTGGTGCTGGGAGAGAGGGTATCACCCAGGTACCCCTTATTATGTGGGGTCCCTCAAGGAGCAATCCTCTCCCCAGTGTTATTTAACATATATATGTCCCCCCTCGCCCAGCTAGTGCAGAGGCTCGGGCTGGGGTGTCAGCAGTATGCTGATGACACCCAGCTTTTTCTGTTGAAAAGGGAAAGGGGTGTCATCAGCATTTGGGAAAGGGGTTGGAGGCTGTGGTGGGATGGCCAAAACAGAGTCAGCTGAGACTGAATCCTTCTAAGACAGAGGTTCTGTGGCTGGGGCAGGTGGACTTTGGTATGGCGTGTCAGCTCCCGGCTCTTGATGTTGTGCTCTTGAGACTGGCACCTACCATTAAAGGCTTGGATGTGATCTTGAATGCCTCTCTGACAATGGAGGCCCAGGTCACAAATATTGCCAGAATGGCATTTCTTCAATTGTGCCAGGTCAGGCAACTAGCCTCGTACCTGTCTTGTCCTGACCTAGCCACTGTAATCCATGCAATGGTCACCTCCAGACTGGATTACTGTAACTTGCTCTATGTGGGCCTACCTTTGAGGCTGACTGAGAAACTCCAGCTGGTACAGAATGCAGCAGCATGGGTCCTTACAGGGACACCACACACAGCACACTGGCTGCACTGGCTTCTGGTGGAGCACCAGATCAGGTTCATGGTTCTGGTATTGACCTTCAAGGTCCTAAATGGTAAGGGGTCCTTCAAGACCACCTCTCCTGGTATACCCCCAGAAAAGCATTGCACTCTGCAGATCAAAATCTATTGGCAGTCCCTGTCCTGAGAAACATCAGGTTGTCCTCAACCAGAGCCAGGTTATTTCTCTGCCCTGACTCCAACCTGGTAGAACTCTCTGCCTTTTAAGTATTGAGCAGGAGGCAATGAATTCAAACAAGCAGACTTTTATTCAGTGACATTGTTCAGCTCAAAAGACAGCTCTATGAGAGCAGCACTTTCATTTATACATTTCCAACACATAACTTTCAACAATGTAACTATATACAA
This sequence comes from Lepidodactylus listeri, assembly GCA_029233225.1. Taxonomy (NCBI): domain Eukaryota; kingdom Metazoa; phylum Chordata; class Lepidosauria; order Squamata; family Gekkonidae; genus Lepidodactylus; species Lepidodactylus listeri. The sequence continues at coordinate 70,066,280 of JARCFY010000008.1, forward strand.
GCAATACTATTGGACCCAAGCAGGGCTCTGTGATTGGGTATCTAGATTGGCTTCAGGACCAATGGGAATCTTTATTAATCAGCCAATAGGAATTGGAGCTTTAGGATACCAGAGCCCTTTTCAAGCTATTACTGCTTCATATTCTAAACAAACACAACACTCCTCCCCCCTAAATTCAAACAACAAAGTCCCTTAAGTGTGGGGGCAGTCGCCTGGTCCGTCGGGACCAGCGCGGCAAGGGTGAACCCGATGGAGAACGTCCTCTTAAATCTGGGGACTCCATATGGGCCAGTATGAGCTGTCGTGGCGAACTCAAGGGGGAGTGGTCCATAAAGTCTGGGAGCTCCGAGAGTTCCGGGGCACGACCCAGCTCCAGCAGGGGGCCTACCTTGTTCCGAGCTGGCAGTGGCTTGGCAGACTGTTCCTTGGGATGTCCCAGGGTGGAGTTGGTGGAGGGCTGCCCTCTGTCAGGCGACTCCCCTGGGTGCTGGCACCTTGCTGTGCCGGGAGATCTCCCAGGCTGGCCTCAGGAGCCAGGGTGCATTGCAAATGTTGTCCCGACGCAGGAACTGGGGAGCGTGGCAAGCGTTGCTCCAGCTCAGGAACTGGGGAGTGTGGCAAGCGTTGTTCTGGCTCAGGAACTGGAGAGCGTGGCAACCGATCCTCTGGCACTGGCCACCATGTCTCAGCTGGGCCAGATGTCTGCGACGGACCTGCCCCGTGTTGTCCCTCACCTCATATGATATAGTGCCTGTTGAGTGCACAATGACTGCTGGAACCCAGTGCGGACCTGCCCCATAGTTCCGGGTGTATACCGCATCTCCTGGCGCAAAGGACCGAGTGGACCCTGTGGCGATAGTGTCGTGGTGGATGTCCGGCGCCAGGTTGGGGTGAAGGCGGCTTAGGTGGGTGGACAGCTGACGGCCCATAAGCAGCTCCGCCAGTGACTTCCCAGTGGTGGCATGTGGCAAGGAGTGCTGCTGCAACAAGAACCCGGCGAGCTTGGCTGGGAAATTCCCATCACCCATCCTGCGGAGCGAGTCCTTGACTGTCCACGCAATTCACTCGGCCTGACCACCGAACATAGCTCCTAGCGATGGCCTTCATCTTAACGATGCCTGGGTGCCCTTCATGCAAGGCATCCAGCACCCATTGGCAAAGTGGGGGAGGGATGATGACTCTGTTTCCCCACAACAGGCATCCCTTGTTTACCGACAGCTCAGATGATCTCAACAGGAATGGCTGGAATTCGACATCGAGTGTCCCCAGTAGCCATCCCCTCCACACATGGTTGTAGACTCGGCTGAGCGTTCGATCCTGGCTGGTGTGGAACGTTACATCAGCAACGGAGAGTGGAGGCTGCAGCAACTCCTTGATCAGCAAAACTTCCTGGAGTGGGGCCTTGGGCGGTCCTAAAGACGGAAGTGGCAGACGGCTAAGGGCATCAGCGTGCCCGATGGTCTTGCCAGGCCTGTGGAGGAGGCGGAAGGAGTAGGCGGATAGAAGAACTGTCCAGCGCATCATCCGGGGGGACAGAATCTGGGGGGTTTGACGGTCGGCTGTGAAGATGCCAAGCAGCAGCTTGTGGTCGGTGATGATTTCAAATTCCTGCCTGTAGATGAAATCGTGAAATTTCTTCACTGCAGTGATGATTGGTAGTTCCTCTCGATCTATCTGGGCGTTGTTTCTCTCAGCGGAAGATAATGTTCTGGAATAAAAAGCAATAGGGGCCTCCCGGCCAGATGGCAACCGGTGACTGAGCACAACCCCGATCACATAAGGTGACGAATCACATGCTAGGATGAGGGGCTTCTTCTCATCATAGTGCACGAGGACAACATTGGAGGCAAGGAGGGCTTTGATGGCTTGGAAGGAGGCGTTTTCCCAGTGACCCCATGCCCACGGAGCTGACTTGTCCAGTAAACGATGGAGTGGTTCTGCAAGAGCTGCTTTGTTGGGGAAGAAGGCATGATAAAATTCAATAGTCTTAAGAAGGACTGCAGCTCTTTCTTAGACTTTGGAGGGGGCGCATTGCGAATTGCAGCAACCTTGTCTGGAGCAGGGTGGATGCCATCGGCATCTAGGCAGTAACCCAGGAATTGAACGGTAGGGATGAAGAACTCACATTTCTCCTTCTTCAGCCGAAGGCCAACATCCTGTAGCTGACGAAGGACCTCTCGCACTCGAGTAGCCAGTTCCAGATCAGAGGCCCCGGCAATTAAGACGTCGAAATAGGGTATGAAACCAGGCAGACCCCGAAGAAGGAGCTCCATAAGTTCTTGAAAAATGCCGGGGGTGACGCTTATCCCGAACTGCAGCCGGTTTACTTAAAAAGCACTTCGATGCATCACGATAGTCTGTGCTTTGGCTGTGGCTGCATCTACCGGCAACTGCTGATATGCCTGGGCGAGGTCGATCTTGGCGAACACCCGGCCCCCAGAGACCAAGGCTAGAAGGTGGCTCACCACAGGAACCGGGTATGCGTGCGGCTGTAGGGCCTGGTTGATGGTGCACTTATAGTCAGCGCACAAACAGACGGAGCCATCGAGCTTGAGGGGAGTGACGATAGATGTCTCCCACTTGGCACTGGGAACTGTCTTGAGGATCCCTTGGGCCAACAGCTTATCAATCTGCTCATCAGATCTGCTCATCAGAACAGTTAGGGTTGATTTCTTTTAGGATTAACTGATTTGATCTTCTTGCAGTCCAAGGGACTCTCAAGAGTCTTCTCCAGCACCATGATTCGAAAGCATCAATTCTTTGGCGCTCAGCCTTCCTTATGATCCAGCTCTCACAGCCATACATTACTACTGGGAATACCATCGCTTTGACCATACGGACTTCTGTTGGCTCTACTTTTTATTATGCTGTCTAGGCTTGCCTTAGATTTCCTCCTCTTTTAATCTCATGGCTGCAGTCACTGTTTGCAGTGATTTTGGATCCCAGGAACATGAAGTCTGTCACTGTTTCTATGACTTCCCCTTTTATTTGCCAAGGAGTGATGGGGCAAGATGCCATGATCTTAGGGTTTTTTGATCTTGAGTTTCAAGCCAACTTTTGTAGTCTCCTCTTTTACCCTTAGCAAGTGGCTCTTTAGGTCCTCTTCACTTTCTGCCATTAGAGTAGAGTGGTTAGACAGTGTTATCGATGCAACAAGCATGAAGTTGGGCAGGGTCTAGAGAACGGTGGAGGACAGGAGAGTTTGGTGTGATGTTGTCCATGGAGTTCCAAGGAGTTGGACTTGACTGTGCGACTGAACAACAACAAAATATTCAGATGCTACCATTTTGAAAAGTATCTGCAGTTAGAAAAGCCCTGGATACTCTCTAGCATGGAAGAGATATAAGCAAAGAAGTGTTTGTCTTGTCAAACCAATTAAGACACATGGGATCAATATTTTTAAAAGTCAGGTTTAATATAATATTTGGTCAATTGCATTGGTTGGTACACATCCTCCTGTGCTAACACCACAGAATTTAGGACAAAGCTATTGGTCTCATTGAGCTGCAAGGGAGCTACCCTGGTTTCAATTAAATTGTGCTGCTATTGTTGATCATCATCGTCATATCCATTTTAACTGGAGTAAAGTCTGTATTTTGTAGTTGGAATTTATGACACTTAGGCCAAGGACAACCTATTCATTGATGGGGTCTACCAATAAAGTCTTTAGGAACCATTATATTGATAGTCTGCCTTGAAGTCAGCTCTGGAGATATATATATATATATATATATATATATAAAACTTTTTATCTCAAGATCAGTTAAGCTATATTTCTCATGAGATGTTTCGTCTGAGAAATTTTCTTCTCGGAAGTATTGCCACTTTTTTGTAGATTAGATTAGTCAAATGAAGCTCATTGTGAATCCCAACTCCCATTTCTGATTACAATCCAGTTATCACCCTTGCAGTCACAGATATAAAATTAACCAATGATCTTCATCAGTTTCCAATTCATTTCCAGGCGAGAAAGGCTCTTGATTGGAAAGAAAAATGTTTCCTCATTCATCTACAGCCCACATTGCTTGCTTGCTGAATATCTCAGTAGAATGACACTATCAATAATAATGATTGAGACATTGGAATGTGTCAGAATAAAAGATAGATCAAATTAACAATCATTAAAAACTAAAGCATTACATAAAGGCAAGCTATCATTTAGTTTAACAGGGAGCATAATTTCTGCTACATAAAATGGGGATATCTGCAGAAAACTCATATTTAACACTCAGTTCATGACACTGCTGTCAACATAAGATTGTAATGATTTAAATGTGCTTAGCCCAGCAAAGAACTATCATGAATATGCTCATGTTTCACTTCAAGGATAGCCCCAACCATTCTGTGTGTGTGAGTGTGTGTGTGTGCAATGTACAGGAGAGACAAAGGGAAAGATTTTCAGCTACTCTATACAAGAGAGAGTACTTACTATTATACTGCACTTCTGCGTCTGACAGGGATATATTACTGGATTCAGAAGTATCCAGAATTCAGTGACGAATGCCATATACAAGATGTTCTGAATATTTCTGAATTCGAAGTGTATAATGCCAGATATTTAGGATCTAGAGTTGCCAGAGTTTCCCGGGGAGGTGGAGGTCCCCTGCCACCAGGCTCTGCCCCCCTGCTGCCGATCAGCTGGCCAGTCGGGGGATTTGCAGTTGAAAGAAGAAGGCCTTGGCCACATTGCTGGCATCACAAAGGAAGCGACATGATCATGCCAGTGACTTCTGGGTGACACTCTGGTATTTGGGCAAAAACTCTATGGTAGAAGCCAGTTTTACCATAAGAGATTTTGCCCAAATATCAGAGCATCACCTGGAGGTTGCCGGCATGATGTCACTTCCTGGGTGACACCGGCAATATGGCCTAGCCCCCCTTCTTTCTACTTGTAAGCCCTCCCCTTCTCTGCCAGTAACCAGGAGGGACCTGGCAACCATATTAGAATCCCAGTGGTTCCTGTAAATACTGAGACAGAGAGCACAGTCCTAAACAGAGCATGCCATTATAAATCCACTAAAATCAATGGTATTAGTATTGTTTAGGATTGCACCGTGAGCTACATGTGAAATGAAAGTGAAACATCATCCCCAGACATGGTGTTGCTGTTGCCTTGATTTGGGGGGGGGGGGGGGCTGGAGAGAGCAAAGCCTGTAATTGAGGTCTATATCTCTACTTAAGGAATCCAAAAGCAGGCACAGAAAACAGTTTCTCATTGGTGCTTTCCAAACAAAAGGTGGCTATACCTTAGGGTTGCCAGCCTCCAGGTGGGGCCTGGGGATATCCCACTTTTATAACTGATCTCCAGCTGATAGAGATCATCTCCCCTGGAGAAAATGGCTGCTTTGCAGGGTGGACACTATGACATTGTACCATGCTGAGGCCCCTCCCCTACCCAAACCTCACCCTCTCCTGGATCCACCCCCAAAGTCTCCAGGTATTTTCCAACCCAGACCTGGCAGCCCTACTATAGCTACTTTATAACTCCCATACTATTTGCTGTTGGTTAATCCTCTCTGTTCTGAAATGGCCCTCCCTGTGTCCCTTCCCAAGCACCACACCCTATGTTTGATTCTTCTCTGCTATTTAGTGAATACATTTACTGAAGAAGAGGAGGAGAAGGAGGAGATTGGATTTATACCCTGCCTTCACTCAAAGTCTCAGAGCGGCTTACAAACTTCTTTCCCTTCCTCTCCCCACAATAGACACCCTGTGAGGTAGGTGGGGCTGAGAGAGCTTTTTCCAGAACTGCTCTTGAGAGAACAGCTCTGACAGAACTATGGCTTGCCCAAGGCCATCCAGCAGGTGCAAGAGGAGGAGTGGGGAATCAAACCTGGTCCTCCCAGATTAGAATCTGCGCACTTAACCACTTCACCAAACTCTCTCTCCACCAAACTTGAATAAGACTGAGAATTAGTAGATTCAAATATTAATTAGAGTGTAGATTAATGGATTAATTAATGCAGACGATACCACTCTAATGGCAGAAAGTGAAGAGCCTCTTGCTAAGGAGTCTTTTGCTAAGGGTAAAAGAGGAGAGCGCAAAAGTTGGCTTGAAACTCAACATCAAAAAAACTAAGATCATGGCATCCGGCCCCATCACTCCTTGGCAAATAGAAGGGTAAGTCGTGGAAGCAGTGACAGACTTCACCTTCTTGGGATCCAAGATCACTGCAGATGGTGACTGCAACCATGAAATTAAAAGATGCCTGCTCCTTGGAAGAAAAGCGATGGCAAATCTAGACGGTATAACAAAAAGTAGAGACATCACCCTGCCAACAAAAGTCCATATGGTCAAAGCCATGGTATTGCCAGTAGTGATGTATGGCTGCGAGAGTTCAACTATAAGGAAGGCTGAGCACCAAAGAATAGATTCTTTTGAATTATGGTGCTGGAGAAGACTCCAGAGAGTCCCGTGGACTGCAAGGAGATCAAATCAGTCAGTCCTAAAGGAAATCAACCCTGACTGTTCCCTGGACGGCCAGAGACCGAAGCTGAAGCTCAAATACTTTGGCCACCAAATGAGAAGGGAGCACTCATTGGAGAAGACCCTGATGCTGGAAAAGATTGAAGGTCAAAGAAGAAGGGGACGGCAAAGGATGAGATGGTTAGACAGTGTCATAGATGCAACAGACATGAAATTAAGCAAACTCTGGAACATGACAGAAGGCAGGAGGGCCTGGCGTGATGTGGTCCATGGGGTTGCGAAGAGTCGGACTCGACTGTGCGACTGAACAACAACAACAACAGATTAGTTGGGAAATTTTATATTTAGTTTAGGCCCTTTGGGGTACATAAGATATGAAAGATAAGATTTGTTTGATAGATTGATTTGGATTAGATTTAGATATTATAGTAAGTAAGCGACAGGGTAAATCCACTACTTGAGACGGCTTGCCCCTATTATTGTGGGACTCCTGCTTTGGCATCTTTCTCTGGGCCAAAGTAGTGTAGGGCTCAATCACAGGCACAGGCTCTTTTAATTTAGGGCTGGGTACCCTGTCTAAGGCTGATTCTGCACTGGCTTTTCCCTCCATTGTTTTACCCAACCCAAGTTGGAACAGAAGTTCTCCTCTGCATCATATGCTGCTTTCACTTCCTTGCAGCCTCCATACCACTTTCACTTTCTTTGATCATCGGGTTCTATGGTACCTTCTGCATAGATTTATGACCATTCAGGGGTGACTTTGCAGTCAGTACAGCATTGCCCCTAGGTTTATGAATGTAGTTTTGAGCTGTGCTTTCCCCTCCCAGTTGAAAAAATGGGGAGCAAATACTAGATGCAGAATCACCCTAAAAGGTGACTTCTGGAGGAGTGATCTCAGATCTAACTTGAAGGAGTCCATCTTGTGGAGAATGCAATTTAATTGTTGAAACAGAGTAACAACTGCTTCTCCACCAAGCAAGCAATGGTCTCCAATAAGCTCCAAGTAAAAGTTGTTTTGTGAGTCAGCATCCAGCCTCTAGTCCTTGGAGGAACACCTTCTTAAATTTTCAGTACAATTTAAAGGTATACATTGTTTGCTCGAAGAGTCTATGCTCTCAAAGGAGCCCAGGTTGCCCAACAGATCCAAAAGGGGCCTTGGACAGGTGTTAGCCATTGTGTTAACTCCAGCAGTCTCAGGAACATCTCAAATATGTTCCATAAATGATAAAGGAGGCTTAGGGGATGTACTTGCTGGTTCTTTCAGGCACAAAGGATCATCTATGTGTGGTTGCTTTGCAAGGTTCGCCAGGGGAGTGAAAGTCGGAGGTATCTCTATCATGCTTCTTCTTCCTCCCCATAATTAAAATTGGTTAAAAGGATAAATAAATAGTTCAGTTTGGGACAGCTTCTGTAACGTAATGATCTAATGAAGCAAAACCGGGAGGAATGTTCCACTCCCTTTTCACTTCCCCTTCCATGTGCTGGTAACAAAGAGCAGGGAGTTGGATAAACAAGATAAATTTAAACCAGATAGTGGAAGAAAGTGAGGTAATTTCAACATGCTTTTTCAGCGGGTTAAGGAGTACTCATTACTGCTCTTTGTAGAGGAAAAGAAAAAAAAAGAAAAACCTTAGGTAAAGAAACTTTTGTTTTGAAAGGAACCTTCGCTTTAGTTAAACTGCAACAGTTAAGCCGCCGCCGCCATCTTGCCAAAAAAAAAGTATAGATGTGTAGACTTTGTCCACACATACCATGTCTGCATGTGTGAGAGAGATTTTCATTTTTCCCTCCTGGCTGCATTCCCCTGCTGGCAACCTCCAGGTGGGGCCTGGATTTCTCCCAGAAATACTACTGATTTCCAGACTACAGAGATCACTTCCCCTGGAGGAAATGGCAACTTCAGAGAGCAGGGCCTCTGGCACCATATCCCTACCGAGCTCCCTCCCTTCCCCTCCCCTCTCCAAACTCTGCCCTCCCCAGGCACCACCATCACATCTCCAGGAATTTCCCAAGCTGATATTGGCAACCCTATACAGTGGCACATATTTTTAGAGGCAAGTGTGCTTGTGGTCCAGCAGAATGTAATGTGGGTGTGGTGGAGGAAGTTGGCACATGAGGACACCATCTGTCTCCACTGCAGCACCCTCTATTGGGGAGCAGAGAGAGGAAGGAGAGGAGGAAGGTGCAACCAGCCCTAGTTATGAATCTCCACTAATCTGCCAATGGCTGCCTTGCACAAATAGTAGGCAGTGGTACAGGTAGTATCTGTGCCAAGGGGATGGAAGAGATCCTGCTGGTTAAAGGTGGAAAAGAAGTGATGATACTCAAGTAGGTTCCTTCCCAGTGGTACCTTTGTGCAAGCCACCCATGCTAGCCAGGGAAAGGGGCATGAGAGGGAAACCGAGGCACTTTTCACTTAAGGGGTTGGTGTACTGAAGAAGGAAAAAAATGGCAGCTCCAGCACTGGGATCTGAACTCACAGACCGATTTCCCACAAACGCTGCCCCGGCATCGTTCCTCCATTTGCCCCAATTGCCTGCTTGAATTTCCCAGTATTTGCCGTGGGGTGCATTTTGACCCGTGGCTTCATGCGATTTCCCCCCAGCTTCGGTGATCCTGTTTTTTGCAGGAGGAGGGAGCTTGGCAGGCACCTGAGTTCCTCTCACCTGCTCATGGGATCCCTGTTGCTCTCTCTAGCGCTCTGGGTCTCTCCCATGCTCTTCCTCCCCAGCCAGCCTTGAGCTCCCTGCTTAAGTCTTCCCCTTCAGGGTGAGGCCCTACTGAGCCATGCAATCCCTCTCCTCCCCCAAAAGAATCTGTCTGACAGCCTACCCTTGAGAGCCAGTTTGGTGTAGTGGTTAAGTGCGCGGACTCTAATCTGGGAGAACCAGGTTTGATTCCCCACTCCTCCACTTGCACCTGGCTGGATGACCTTGGGCAAGCCATAACTCTGTACCAGCTGTTCTCTCAAGGACAGCTTGGGAAAGAGCTCTCTCGGCCCCACCTACCTCACAGGGTGTCTGTTGTGGGGAGGGGAAGGGAAAGGAGTTTATAAGCCGCTCTGAGACTCCAAGTGAGTGAAGGGCGGGGTATAAATCCAATCTCTTCTTCTTCTTCTTCTTCTTCTTCTTACCCTTGCTCCTAATGGGTTGCTCTCACTCTCTCCTTGAACCCACCCCCTAGCCTTATCCTCGGTGTGAGTAAGGCTGACACACCTGTTTCCAAACTCCCTTTGCCTCTTGAGCTCCTGTCCACCATTTCTCTGTTGCTGCAACCTGCCTTTCCTCCCTCTGGGGGAAGTCTCTCCTGTAATCCAGCTGCAAGCCTGGGAGACGCCAGTGATGCCTCCCTAAACTGTGAGATGTTGTTTCCTGTTTTTTTTCTTCTGACAACTATCTGGCTCCCGTCAAGGTTTGTGAGTAGGGGTGGGACCTTCACCCTTAGACATTTAGTCTTTAAGGTGCTACTGGACTCCCACTCTTTCCTAATAAAATACTTGAGGTTGTTTAGTTATTTATTTACATTATTTGTTCCCCATCTTTCTCCCTGATGGGAATGCAAAGCAGCTTATAATATTCTCCTCCCCTCCAGCATCACTTTGTGGTAAGTTAGGCTGAGAGTATGTGACTGGCCCAAGTCACCCAGCAAGCTTCCATGGCAGAATGGAGGTTGTGAACCTAGGTCTCCCGAATCCTCGTCTGACACTCTAACTATTACACTGGGCTATACCAGATGGAAAGGAAGAAGATGAAGAGGAGGCCAAAAGAGATGTACCATCACTGTAAATAATAACTCTTGACACAAAACAGTTGAAATGATTATAAAGAAGGAGATATTAATTCAGCTGCACTAGTCCCGCGTATAAGTGTAGAATAGACAGATAGTGGAAACGATGACTGATGATCATTTGTGAGATTTTGAGCAGTGTTCCAATATCGGAGACATGATGCATTCTTTTGTATATAGAGAGACTTTCTGAAGGAATGGTGCAATGCTTGAAATCATATTTGTTATGAAATGCTGCTGGTTCTGATAAAAAGGGACTTGGAATATAAATCACAGGATGGATCTAAAAAGCAATATAGTGTTGTTAATATTTACAAAAAAATCAAATATGGGATATATATCCAAGAAAAAAAATCCAAAATCTTTATTCAAGAGGAAGTATTAGAGAAGATTTGATATGGCAAGGATTGGGTTGACATGAATGGGAAGCAGAGGTTGGGTATTAAATAGAGATTTAAAAAATAATATGTCAAGGAGTTTACAACTCATTTTGTGGGTTGATATATAGCATTCAAAATTAATAAAATGCAAATAAAAGAGTACCAAACATTGTGGACTGCATTACACTATAAAATCTTTTCCTACCTAAATATCAATTCCCATCCCTTTCATTTAAGCAACCAGGTTAAGCAATCAGCCTTGAGAGCAACACCTAAAGCCAATGAGACCAGTAGCATAACATATAGTAGAAATCTTATTGAAATACATTTCTTAAATTGAATGCAAACAAAGAAACATTCTGATAGCTGATTCAGTGCTGAGAGTTGGCTGTTCATTGCTAACTTGTTGCAAATACATTTACAGTACATTATTATGAAAATAATATGCTACTCCACTACCATAGTACTACACTGCAATATATTCCTTTGTATTCAGCATCATTCCTGTTATTTTCAATCTGAATTGAAAAGTACTGAGGTCGGAGACGCGTCAAGTGAAAACAGCTCATACTTTATTAAGAGGTCTGAACAAGACTGGTTAGCTGGACTCACAGGTCCACTTTTTATCCCCGTTCTCAACCACACCCATGCACACACCCAACACCCGTGATTCGCTATTTACAGTGTACTTTTAGTTCATAGGTTTCCCTAAGGATCTGACTCCCCAATTGGACCTCGCCAGGATGCTCTCAGTCTATTGTGTAAGTGTGCAAAGCTTCGACACTTTGCCCTACTGCATGGTTGCCTGACCATGTGCACGGACTTTGGATAGGACACAACAGAATATTAGTAGAACCAGTGACATCCTTAGACCTCAGCAAGCAGCTTTTCACATTTTGCCTCATTTCTGAATTTCATCATTGACGTAAATGTAATTAAGAACATGTTTTTCCATAAAGCTCATCAAATGTTGCATATCTCCTACTTGGCTACGATGGTCAATGTGTGCATCAGCATCTAAAAAACTAACTGTATTGTATCTCGATTACATTTTTACTACAGTCTTGTGCTAACTTAAATAGTAGCCCAGACGCCAGCCATACAAAATCAAGTGAGGTACATTTTCTCAGTCCTAAGGGTAGGGGAGGGCACTGGGAGAGAAAGGCCAACAGGGGAGGAGAACAATACAAAATAACAAAGACACATGTGGAATAAAACAGGTCACAGCTTTTATTGACTAATGATTGGGCAGACCATTTAACTGCTCCCCTAACATTCAGTCCCGGGGAGGGGGGGAAAGGCCTGGGACCCTTAAAATGCTGGCAAATATTTCTGGAATTTTTTAGAACCCAATGTACTGGTATTCTGGAAAACCCAAATATCACTCTGGATACCCAAATATATCCAAAAAACACCAATAATGTATCTTTAGGATATATATTTGGACTGGAAATACCTTAATGCTCATTCCTAATATCGAATGCCAGGACTAAGGGTAGTATTTCTATATAGAGGTGTGCACTTCAAAAATGCACGTCAATTTCTGATCTGGGTTTCAGGATTTCACAGCTTCTGTTATCTTAGATCTTTGGGAGTGTCATCAGTTCAGGATTCCATGTTTGCTGTTGTTGTTGCTGGATTTTTTTCATCCCTTCTTCCCCAAATGGCAACAGAAGCAGCGAAATTTTAAAGGACTATTATGTTATATGGGAAGTCCTGGTCTACTCCCATAGAGAGTGGGTCTATTCCCATAGAAAACAATGGCCCTTTAAAATGTCAAGGGACCAAACATTAATTAACAACTGAGCGGCCTAACAGCTGATAGTCTGGTAGGCCTGGTCTCTGGAGGCCATCATATCCCTTTAAAGTTTAAAAGGAAATGAAAGGACCAAACCATCTCCAGATTTACCTGGTCAACAGCAGCCCCACTGGCAGCTCTGTGTCCACACTGCTGCCCTTCCTCCCAGTTACAGCCCCCCCTCCAGCACTGGAGGCAACAGAACTTAATACAGCACCACAAAATATGACACAATGATGGCATTCCAGGTTGGCAGTGATGCACAAATCTGTGCCTGTATGACCCCTTGGCCAAATTGGAATCAGACAGTCGGAGTTCAACGAGTTAGATGAATATCTGTTTAATGAATTCATAGCAGGGAATACAGGGCTGATGAGTGCCTTAGCACTTCAGCAGTTCCAAAGCTGTATTCTGCCATAACCGGAAGGCCAGAAGGACTTATACCCCAAATGACATCACATATGGTTTACACATTAAAGGGTCTCAAGTAGATACCAGGCAGTTAACATCATACAAGCATAATTTGACTCAGTGCCTCTCTCAATGGTGTCAGTAATTTCACTTGTTTATCTTGACTTCAGAACACTGGGAACTTCAGAGAACTTTCTGGGCTCACATGTGGAGTGCTATCTGATAAGGACTGTGAATCACATTAAACTTCGCTCTCAGCAGCTTTGCAGCTTCTAAATAGCATTCCATCTCTATTGCATCCTAATTCCATCTACAGAGGCTTTTAATAATACTTTTGCTTAATATGGCTTCTTATACAAAAAGTGCAATCATAAAATATATACGTTCTGCTATAGGTTTCTCTAATCAGAAGCTTCTCAGTTACATACCAGGATCTGGGTCTATTATTATTTACTTTGACTTTGGCACAGTGACAGCTGTGTGTGTGTGTGTGTGTGTGTGTATGTATCAAGGAGAAAGTGTCAGAAATCACATTCAAAAATCACATTCTTTTTTGCTTGCCCTACAGTAATGAATACTGTTCTCTCTAGCCTATGGCCACAGCCACTACACCAGTTTGGCCAGCTTTTCTTCCTGGCTCCAGCATGCATTCTGTTTTTTAAAAAGGATTTTGCAAAGTAGTGCTGAGTTACAGAGACTGATTTTTTTAACACCTCAATTCTTGTAACCTACAAAAATCTGAAACTTGGCAACAAAAATCTTCTCACACCTTTGCACATGTAAGGCCCATTTCAGAAACAGATGACATGACTTTAACTGCCAAAAACATATTCCAGACCTAGTGAGGAAAGGTTTTATGACCTTGGGAAAGACAGCTAATAATCGCACAGTACTGTTCTATAGAAATTTATAAAATGTGTTTTAAAACCTCAAATTAAACCATTTCTTAGGTGCACTATCCTCATTGCCAAAGATACAGTGGTTTGCAAAGTGATGATTAGCATTCTCTTGTACAGTAATTTTCACTTGGCAGAGTTAAAGTGAATTTGTATATGGAGGTTGAAGACTTCATTTTGCTAGACATGCCAGCACTTGATTATGGGAATCACACATATCGTATTTAGTGTCTTTAGCATGAATTCAATTTAAATTATTTAAATTATATTTATTTAGCATTAATTCTTTTAAAATGTGTGATTTGATACCTTTATGACCATGATGTCTTGTGATCATATTTTGATACTAATGGTCCAAACCACCTGTCCTGTTGTTTCAGTAGACTTAGGCGGAGGACAGACTGGCGTGCTGGCCCACATTACGTCCACTTTGCAAGAAGAGGAGGCGGGCCCATGCACACAGCTGCAGCTGCTTAGCATAGCCCTGCCATACTCACCGGGTCCTGCGGCGCTCTCCTCCTGTGTCAGCCATACACTGGGAGGAACTGGTGCCCAGGCACCTGGGCGCGTGCACCTCCCGCTTCTGGCCAGTGGCAACGTGCTAGAACAGTGCTGATGTGTGCCACACCACCACCGCCACCAGGAGCTGGCTGCAGAGTGTATGCTGTGGCCTGCCTCCTCCCCGGAATGCGTTCACAGCGCTGCACCTGGTGCGAATGGCAAGCTCCGGGAAGCTTTGGCCCTGAGTTGCTTAGCCCCGCTTCCGTGGCGTAGTGCTGCGCCAGTCTGTTTCTCGGCCTTAGTTGTATTTGGCCAGACATGAGCCCTGTTTTGCCATTACAGTTTTAGTGTTCCACATCCTGGACTCATCCACCTATGCCATGATTACACATTTGGTGGAGCAGAAGAGCGCAGTGCAGGATGTCATCTCCTCCATGACCATTCTGCATGGGGAAGAGGAGCTCAGCATCAGCTCCCATGACTGGCTGACCCTCTCCCAAATGATGCATGTCCTCAAGCCCTTCCAGATCACCACTGACTTGCTGTCCACCTATATGGCCAGCATGGGGCAACTCACCCCCTGATTTGAGAGCTGGACCTTGACAGAGAGAGTCCCCTGAGCCACCTTTGCTGATCCCTTTGAGTACTGGTCATGCAAGGCTGCCATCTGGCCTGACCTCTATTGTAGGGCCATGAGTTGCCATTCCTGCTCTCCCACCAGTGTCCGGCGTGAGTGGCTATTGTCCTAACTGGGAGACATTCACAGCCCCCACTGCTTCTGCCTGGAACTGGCCAGGTTGGGTGAGTTGGCCTTCCTCAAGGTCAACCTTCCCCTGCTTGGGGAGTAAGATCCAGGCCTCCTGTTTTTTCCTTGCATGTCCCTCCATTTTTCCTCCTCTCTGGGTGATCCAGCATGCAGCATGCAGGTTGCGCCCTTGGACCTTGGGTGGGAGGATGGCCACCTCTGCCACATTGGGGTGAGCTCCCTCATCTAACACCTACCTTGTGAAACAACATCTACCTTATAACACAACACCTGCCTCATGATCACTTTAAATGAAGACTCTGGTGAGGCTGGAGTGCTCTGCCTGCCAAGCTGTCATAGGATTACCTTGGGGAGCCCCTTTCCTGTCAGATGCCTGCCTTTCTGTTGTGGCTAGCATCACTAATCACTTTAGGTGGAAAAATCTGATTGTCTGGTGGAGCTGGGATGCCCTGCCCACTAAACTGTCATGGGGTTACTTTGGGGGGGGGGGGGCCTGTCAGACGTCCCTTGTCATGTCTGCCTTTCTGTCATTACGTCACTAATCACTTTAAATGGAAAATCAAGCTGTTGTAGCACAACTTTGGGGAGCCCCTGTACAAAACTCTGGGGTTGTCTGCCTTTCTGTCCTTCAGTACCTGCCTTTGGAGATGTGGGGGGGGGGGGGGATCTTCAAGCTTAGGGGGGATGCTTGCCTTGCTTCCAGTGTCTGGCAGGGGTGGGGGTTCATCTGCCCAAGTGACATTTCCTGTGAGTTTGGTGTCACTGGCTTGTTCCTGAGCTGTTCCACAGACTCCTGTAACGGCAGCTGTCTTTTCCAGAGAGAGCTATGGGAAGACTTTTTTGGGGGGGGGGGGGGGTCCATAACTGTACCCTAGAATTTAAAAAAACAAACAAACAAACAAACAAACTTGGAGAGATTGTAGAGGAGCAGATGGCAGGGTGAGGTTCCCTGTGTGTTTGGTGTGTGTAGCTTGCAGGGGGTCCATTCTATACACTTTTGAAGCTGTGTCTTTGGGGGGCATAACTCGGACCCTGTAAATCCAATCCTCACCAGATTTGGAGGGAAAGAAGAGAAGAGTCAGCCAGAGATCCTCTGTGAGTTCGGTGTCTTTAGCATGCTGGGAATATTCTACTGCATCATGAACTTCACAAACTGAACCAGTTCATCTAGCGCAAAAAATTCATGACTGTCCATGGTTCACAAACCACATACACTATGAGCCACGAACCACACAGAACTGCATTTTCCCAATGCATGCCCATTTAAAATGCACATCTGCATTTTAAACCTGAAACACATGAAACAGAAACAGCTGAAACAACAACCTGAAGATTTATTTTCTAGTCCATTGTCTTATTTCCAGTAGTACCCACCTAAATGAATGTATATAAAGTACGGGATAGAAATGAAGCTTCAGCTGTTTGCTGAGAGTTACCTGGCAGCATGTGAAAAATTCTGTCTTCAGTAAAGGTAAAGGTTTCCCTTGCTCGAAAGCCAACTCAAGGGGGCGGTGCTTATCTCTGTTTCCAAGCTGAAGAGCCAGCACTGTCCAAAGACTTTTCCGTGGTCATGTGGCCAGCATGACTAAATGCCGAGGCGCAATGTGAGAATGAATTTGTGTGTGTGTGGTGATCTCACTGTTCTCCTAACATTTTTGTTTACATTCCCAACCATAGATATTCCTTCCAGTTTGGTGTAGTGGTTAAGTGTGCGGACTCTAATCTGGGAGAACCGGGTTTGATTCCCCACTCCTCCACTTGCACCTGGCTGGGTGACCTTGGGCAAGCCATAGCTCTGTACCAGCTGTTCTCTCAAGGACAGCTTGGGAAAAAGCTCTCTCAGCCCCACCTACCTCACAGGGTGCCTGTTGTGGGGAGGGGAAGGGAAAGGAGTTTGTAAGCTGCTCTGAGACTCCAAGTGAGTGAAGGGCGGGGTATAAATCTAATCTCTTCTTCTTCTTCCAGTTTGAAGAAATTTTCATAATTCTTCTTTCTCATTCTTTTCCTTCTTTGTTTTTGTGATATAACTGGAACCAGATATCCCATTAATTTGCAGACTTTGCTGGGACAATATATTTGGAAAACTTCCATTACCAATAATTAGCCATTCTTAACACCTTCATGAATGTGTCCACACAAGCATTTTATGACCTGCTGTGCCCAGTTTCAATTTAGCAGCAGAAGAGCAAAGAATCCCAGATGAAACAATGCTTCGGAATTACCTCAGTGCCAGCATACTTCCAGGATACCTCCAGTCAAGTGCTTCAAGTCCTCTTGCAAACTAAGAAATGCTGGAGTTTTATTCCATAGCTTGTTTCTTGAGGTGGAGGAAATGGGTAAATAAGAACAGAGCTTCCAGACTATGCCCATTATCTAGGATTCTGTCTAAAATGTGCTGGAGAGATATCTGGAGAATGAACTATAAATCATAGCAGAATAGCAGCATGGCTGGTATCCCTATGGAGAAATATTTCACAAAATTTGTGCAGTCAAAATGGAGGGCGGGGAGACACAAAGGTTTATCAGAACCACACCTTCAGGAAATAGCTGGATAAGACCTGAAAACTTTTTTTATTCTTAGAGTGATCTATGATGGATAGGATCTGCAATGTGATCCTTACTGGAAGCATTGCACCTATGGTTATGAATTTTAGTAGAATCCTAAAATTTGTTGGTCATATATTGCTGTGTGATGTCATCATGTAATACAGGGGTGGGCAATTGTTTTGGCTCGGGGGCCACTTTGTGGGAGCGGAGGTTAGCGGAGGGCCGCACCTTTTAAAAGGATTGCATTCATTACTTAACCTTGCATTTCAGAAAAGGTATCAATTGTATCATAAAAATCAATAAATATAAATTAAATGAAATAGTGGCGGTTTTATTCAATTTATTTATTGTGCTGATTTTATATCGTCTATAGCTGCAGGCACCTTTAATTTTAAAATCAGTTTAATGAGACAAATGCACCCTATCACACTTTTCTACAGTTTTTTTTAAAATCAGAAGTGAGAGTGCTTGTTGAGATTCTCATCACAACCTACAAGTTAATGTCTGTCAAAGAGCATCTATATTTACTCTTGTTAATCTTCATGTCTTGGCGGGCCGCCAAAAACTCTGTGGCGGGCCACATGTGGCCCGCGGGCCGCCATTTGCCCACCCCTGATGTAATATATGATCTATCTATCTTATCTAGCATAGAAAGCTGTGACTATGAACACCTGTAAATGCCTACGAATAAAATGGATTAAAGGCTTTGGTTGGGATATTAGCATCACAAATATTGCTATTGTTTGAAGTAAAGCCAAATCCAGTTTATCACTATACAGACTGCAAGAAGCACAATGCTACCTATTTTGGAATACTACTTCCTGCCCTTCCCACTTAAAACTAAGTTGCTACACTTGAATCACAAGAAGTTCCCATGTATGCTATGTTTACACATTGGTATAGCTATACAGTTTGTAATGCTACAGCATATGGATGAGTTCAAGGATAAATACATATAATCCCTGTTCTCATATGGTTGTTTCTGTTAACCAAGAGACAGCCCCAGCATGTTATATGTTCTTGTGGATAAATCTCTAGCTACTCCATGGTATTTCTAACCCTATCTTGGCAGCACTATGCCAAAAATTTCTATGATTGCTACAACGGCTGGTAGCTTTTTTACTAGTCCCACTCAGAAGTGTCAATAACTACTGGAGGATCAATAATTCATCTGGTAACTTTTTTCTGGGGTGGAAGTAAAATTACAGGAATATATTCTACTGATCAATTTCTACAGGAGTGGAATGAGTAAAAATGCTAGTAACCCTAAGCATCACACACGAATCTAGTTCCACATGAGATGAGATTCTTCTTGGACATATCTGGTCATTCTTGGGTTGAATGTATTTGTCTCTATGTAACAGTAGTTTTTTGATAATTTGTTTAGTGAACTATATATTATTGTAATTGCTTTTTAACAGATACTGTAATTATCATTCATCTACTGAGAGCAAAGCAGTTGGCCACCCTGTCAAGAAAAATATTGAAGTTAGTGGTTTAAATATTAATATTGATAAACTTTACAAATGCATTTTATCAATTTTTTGGGTAGTGAATAATTCCCGGTGAATTATGTTTTTATCAACACAACAGTTATTAAAAAAAGGAAAAGCTGGAAGAATATCTAGGAAATTGTAGCTGAGCTTCATACTGATCTTAACATGATAAAGACATTTAATCATTTGGATATCATTTGGATGTATTCTACTGCTTAAAGTAGAAAAAATAACATTTAAATTGGCTGATATTTTAAACAGTTCCAGTAGATCACAAACCTCTAGATGCTTGTTCAGCTCTAGGAAGTCTAGCAAAAAATTCAGGCTGGTATTCGAAGTCCAGCAACAGCTTCCAAATTCCCAAAGAAGATCTAAATTGCTGTTTTTCAAACAGCATTTCTCTATGCCACATGGAAAACTGCTTTTGAAACTTAAGGGACTTCCCAAAACAGTTTAAGGGACTTCCCAAAACACTTTCACACACCCCGTATAATGCACTTTCAATCCACTTTGAATGCACTTTAAAGATGGTTTGCAAGTGGATTTTGCCATTTCACACAGTCAAATTCAGTTGTAAAATGCATTGTAAATGAATTGGGAGTACACTATTCAGTGTGTGAGAAAATACCATATGATTTAGCACAGGAATCTACTCTACTATTTAAAGACACACAGTATTCCTGAGTATGCTCCAAACCTTAGGTCTTTGCATCCCAATATATCTGAAGGCATGTAATGAAAGGAACCTTTGGTAGGGGAGGTCAGCAAGCTGAATAAGAATTGTAGCAAAAAACAAATCTAGGGCTGCAATCACACGCACTAAATAAACCACTTTCAATGCACTTTCCAACTGGCTTTTACTGTGACTGATTTCACACAAGCTGCTGCTCTGTCCCCACTCTTCCCTTTCCCCCCATTGCACATGTCAATTTCCCACTATGTGCTACGTGGCTGCATTTTGACCCACAGCTCCACCCAGTTTCCCCCGTGTCTTCGCAATCCTGTTTTTTTAAGGCTCTAGAAGATGCAAAGGAGATTGGGCGAAGCTGCGGGTCAAAATGTGGCCAGACAGCACATAGTGAAAATTGACGGATGCAGTCGGGGGAAAGGGAAGAGCCAGCCCAGAGCAGCTGCTTGTGGGAAATCGGTCGGTGTGAACTGGCAAAGTCCAGTTGGAAAGTGCATTGAAAGTGGATCATTTAGTGTGTGTGATTGCAGACTAGGGCTGCCAGCTGCATGCTGGCAAACCAGGGGGAGGGGCATGGTGACACTGCAGTGGATGATGCTGCAGCAATGCCATAATGTAATTTCTGTAATTTCTAAAATGCTAGGTTTTTGTCCAATAGCGTCTTAGAGACCAACAAGATTACTCTGACTCCCCAAATCTTTTTGGCCACTAGGATGCTACTGGACTCGAATCTAGCTGTTCTACTGCAGACCAACATGTTTATCCTCTGAAACTACACCAAGAAGCAATGTTGCCGTGGTGCTCTGGAGTCTAGACATTTCCCAAATCAGTATGGCAAAAGCTATAGAAATTTGGGAAATTCCTATAACACAGTCATGACACTATGAAATTACTTCCAGGTAGGTAGCCAGAAGTGACATTGGGGCAACACTGCAGCATCGCTTCCCCCCTAATTTTGTTCCTGCTGCTCCACCAAGCAGCAGGGGGATCCTGGGGATGGGAGGTCTCTCACTATAGCGGGAGACCAGTCACCCCTGCTATATTTCCATTCTACTGCTTTCCCTCCCCTAGTCTTGAAGAAAGTAGAATTTTGTAATAGCGAGGATCTTTCCTACTCTTCTGGCCTCCAGAGGGAGGTGGAGAAATCAAAATGACTTGGGCCACAACCCACACTAGTTCAGTGGGATAAAGCACTGAGACAGGAGGCAGGAAGTGATAAACTGGGAAATTGTAAAAAAAAATTAAGACAAAACTCACCCTTGGAAGGGAGAAGCCATGGCTCAGCGTCAACTTACTTGCTATGTAGTTGGCCCCTGGTTAACTCTCTGGCATCCTCAGGGAAAGGATTTCAAGGAGACTTCTTTTGCCCAAGACCCTGGAGAACCTGTCCACTCTGAGTAGAAAATGGCTGACTAGATGGATCCATGATCTGATTCTGTATCAGCCAGCTTCATTACGATTACAATGACTATTTAAGTTGATACTGAACCAGAAAAAAAATCTACAACATTAAGGAATAAAAACAAAAACAACCAAAAATGGGATAGTTCTTTAGAAAGTGGTGCCAGTATCCATAGTTACTGACTTGGCTACCTCCAGTACAGATGTCTTTGAGATTTGGGCTGGAGTTTGGATGCACAGTATGCAGTGCTGATGCGTCCATAGAGGTGGGGTTAGGCACTTGCCTGAGGCACCAGCTGAAGAGGGGCACTGGGGGAGCCTCTCTTTAGCCAGCGGGCACCCCAGGCACGGGCTGGCTTGTCTGCCACCCCACTGGCCCTTCTCTCTCTCACCTCCCCACACCAGCTCTCCCGGGTGGTTGGTGCTGGAGCTGAGCCAGGCAGCAGCGAGCAAGAGCACCCACTCGCAGCGCAGGCTGCCCCTTTTGTGCTGCAGGTAGCCCTTTGGGGCCCGGTGGGACCCCCTCCCCAGGACTTAGGAGGGCTCAGAGGTGGCCAGGCAGGGCCTGAGATGCCCTCCCAAGCCTCCGCAAGGGCCGGGGACCTCGAGGCATGCCAGCAGCAGCAGGGCTCTCTCTTCAGAGTCCACAGAAGAGGACGATGCCTCCCGGCCCCAGCAGAGCCTTCTCCACCTCTCCAGCCCCTGGCCCCACTCCCTGCAGCAGAAGCCCAGCTGGCAGAGCCCTGCCACAGAGAAAGCATGTCTCCACCCACCCACCCCACCACCCACCCGGAGACTCAGGAGGAGGGAAAGCTCCAGGCGCCACCGGCAGAGCTCAGATCTCGGGCAGAGCAAACAAAAGAGGGCAGGAGGGTGGGAGGGTAACGAACTCCTCTCTGGGACTCCTGCCCACACATCTTTGCCCCTGCTGCTTCCAGGGGAGCTGCCTGGGGACTGGAAGGGGGATCCTGACAGGCGCTGCTTCAGTGCCTCTGAACTTTCAGATCTGAGACACTGAAGCAGCGCCTTTCTCCCGACCATGGGGGGGGGGGGGGAGAGGAGAGCTGACAGGTGCTGCTTCAGTGGGCTCATGGGGGAGGGGCACCAGAAGGTAGCCTCACCTGGTCTGGAAAAAAAAACCTGGCATCAGCCCTGACAGTATGGGAACAAGCCTGATCTGCTAGGCTGGGCTGGCCCTGCACCAGCAGCTAAAAAGCAGCAATTGTGACTTATGGTTGTCCAGCCATGATAGATTTTTGTACACTGAAAACTTGGCAGTGGAAAGGCACCATTGTACACTAAAGACACAATGCCTATGGGCAGCAATGTATGTTCATGAACAAGATATGCAGTGCATACCCAGCCAGCCACAGAGCCTGTTGTAATGACACTGGGCTATATAAACAGAGCTGAAGAGGTAACTATAAACTGACATGATAATCAGAAACATATATAAATATTTTTTTTAAATATATTTTTATTGAACTTTTTCAAGAACATAACATCTTAATATAGAATACAGAATTTTTTTTTTGCAAGCAAACTGACTGATAGTACATACATTTAATTAAGTTAACCAGCAAAGATGTAATTTATGATTAAAGGCAACCATAACTGTGCAACGCTATAAGATAAATCACTGGAAAAAAATATTATTATTATTTTTAAATACTGTGACCCTTTGTTATTTATTCTATATAAGAAAAAATTAGTGAGTTACTATTCAAAAGCTAAGTTCAAAACTGAAGTAGTGATGCGTATGTCGTGTTTTCCGGGAGCAGTTCTTTTTCCGTCATGTACTGCAACCATGGGAACCAAGTAGTTACGAACTTGGAATGTGTTTTTGTGTTACCATATTGTTGATTATGTATTGAGTCTGTAATTTTGCACTGGATAAATTGATCCCAAACTTTATTTCTCCAAATGGACAGAGTTGGAGGAGAAGCAGATTTCCAGGACAAGGCAATTGAGAGTCTTGCTGCGGCTAATAAAAATAAAGTCAAATCTGTTAGTCTGTCTTGAGATTGAGATGAAACAGTTATCTGAAGAAGTGCCACCATAGGAGAGAAAGGAATAGTTTGTGCTGTAATTGCTGAGATTTCTGTTAAGACTAAGTTCCAGAAGTTGCTGATAAATGGGCAGGCCCACCAACAGTGTATAAAGCTCCCTGTCTGCCCGCACTGTTTCCAACATAAATTTTGGTGATTATTATTGATTTTATGCAAGCGTTCCGGGGTATATTACCAACGTTTGGTCGTTTTAAACCATTGTAAGTGAATGCTGAAGATTCTACTGAGTCTTCTTGAGGTGTTCCAACACTCATTCCAGTGTTCCTCTGAAAGTTTCATCTGGAGATCTTTCTCCCAAGACTTTTGGAAATTGGATTTGAAGGAGCAGTCCTGTTCTGAGAGAATTTTATAAATTTTGGATAGAAGACCAGTAGCAGAATCTGGAAATGTATCGAGTAGTCTTTCGAAAGGAGTCTTTTGTATGTATCTGTAGATGACAGAGAATCTATAAGACTTTTTAGTTGATAATATTGTAGCCACGATATAGAATCACCAACCTTTTCTTCAAAATATTGTTTTGTGTGAAGTTTTCCTCTATTCACCAGATGTTGAAGCTGAGAGAAGCCAGTATCCGCCCAATTTTTAAACATTGCAGATTCTTTTCCTGGTAAGAACCAATTTTGATTTGTGTAAGTAGAAAGCGGTGATATGGAGGGCGACAAAAATTTCTTTCTCTGGTCCCAGATCTTTAGAGTTGCAGAAAGAAAGGGATTTTCCAGGATTTATGAAGGTCTTTGTGAAGCTGGCATCCAAAATACCTCTGGTAGACTAAGAGGTGTTGCATATGATTGCTCAATGTTTACCCATTTGGTTTCTGTCTTTGACTGTAACATATTTGGCAGATTTGTTAGAATAGCTGCATGATGATAAGTGCGGAAACGTGGTAGATTTAGGCCTCCCATTGAAGTTGGTCTTGACAAAGTGCGGCAGTCTATTCTGGATTTTTTGAATTTCCAGATGAAATGGTGAGTGGCTGTTTGCCATGTTTTTAAATCCTTATCCGGGATAAAGATAGGAAGTGCTCTAAAAAGGAATAAAAACTTTGGGAAGACAAAGGATTTTATTAATTGGATTCGATCTGGTAAGGAAAGTTTGAGTTCTTGCCAAGCACGCATTCTTTCTTGAGCTTCCTTAAAAACCCTATGGAAGTTATTTGAAAGTAAATCCTTTAGATTTAAAGGAATCTGGATTCCTAAGTGGCGCCATGTTGCAGAAATCCATCTGAAAGGAAGAGACTCTGTCAAAGATTTCCGAGACTTCTTAGAGAGCTTAATAGGATATATTTCTGATTTCGTTTCATTGAAGCAAAGACCTGAAATTGCACCAAAACGTTTTATAATAGATTGAATAATAGGACTAGATTGAGCTGGTTTTTCTATATAAAGTGTGATATCATCTGCATATAATGACAATTTCTGCTCCTGCCTGTTAATAGAGATGCCTTTAAAATCCTGATTTTGACGTAACTCATTTGCCAGTGGTTCTATGGCGAGCGCGAAGAGGAGGGGTGACAGGGGACAGCCCTGTCTGGTGCCCCTAGTTGGAAAGAAGAATGATGAGTTATGACCATTTATGCGCACTCTAGATCTTGGTTGAGCGTAAATCGAGCTTATGGCTTTTATAAAGTTCTGTCCAAAATTCATTTTCTGTAATAATGACAGGATGTATGGTACCTCTAAAGAATCAAATGCCTTTTCAAAGTCCAGTGCTAAAATTAAGGATTCTTCCCTAGATTTTTTCCCGTGAGCTATGAAATTCAAACTGCGTCTGATATTGTCTGTTATTTGTCGGTTCTTGATGAAGCCAGTCTGATCTGGGTCAATATATTCTGGCATTATTTTCTTAAGACGGTTGGCCAACAGAGCTGTATAAATTTTGGCATCATTATTAATTAATGCAATAGGACGATAGGAAGCTGTTTCCGAGAGATCCTTCTTTTCTTTAGGAATCACTATGATGGACGATTCTTGCCATGAGGATGGAAGGGCCCCTAACATTAAAGCCTCATTACATACTTGAAGAAGATGTGGTGCAATAGTTGAGCAAAAGGCTTTATAAAAGTCCACTGGAATGCCATCAATGCCCGGAGCTTTGTTTAACTTCAGATTTTTGATGATGTTCACGATTTCCTCTAGTGCGAAGGGTTTATCCAAAATTTCAGCATGTTCTGATGAGACTCTTTTTGGGGGAGCATGATACTCAAAATATGTATTAATATCTTCCATCTTTGGTTCACGAGTTGAATATAATTTTGCATAGTATTCTGCAAAACCTTCTGAAATAGCCTTAGGTGTATTAAGAATCTTTCCGGATGCGTGTTTGATTGAGTTTATGCAGGACTTTCTCCTCTTGTCTTTCACCCGCCATGCCAATATCCGAATGTTCCTGGGTGATTTCTGCCATTTATTTTGTTTTAAATATAACAAATTTTTCTTGATTTGTGATGTTTCCATAGCTTCTAGACATTTCCGTTCCGCTGTTAATTTTGCTAAAATCTTATTCCCTCCTTGCTGTTTATGTTTTATTTCCAATTGTTTAATGTTTTCTAGTGTTTCCTTTCTGAGTTTTTCTCTTTGTTTTCTGAGATGTGCAGTTTCAGCAATCATGGAGCCTCTAAGGACAGCTTTCATAGCATCCCATAGTGTGGCCGTGGGCATGTCACTCGATGTGTTTTCTGAAAAAAAAATTCTGATATCCATTTCCAGATTGGATTTTATTTTTTGATTAGATAAGATACTTTTGTCCATGGACCATTGCCTATCTGGAATATTGGCCGGATCTTTACTAAGCCAGCATTCAAGCCATGCATGATCTGTTAGATATCTCAGGCCTATTTCCGCTGATGTAAGGTCTCGAGCTAAAGAGTCAAATATTAATAAAAAGTCTATTCTGGTAAAGGTTTGATGACGTGCCGAAAAATAAGAATAATCTCTCTCTGTCGGATGGAGAGATCTCCATGTGTCAATTAGCCCAAAGGAGTCAAACAGATTGGCTAAGTCAGTTTTCCTGTTTATTAATTGATGTTTGGTTTTCCTTTTCTTTTTTTTCTGATAGCTTCTGTCTAGAACCCGATCTGCTATGTAATTGAAGTCGCCTCCTAGAATGAGATCTCCTTCTCTGAACGCTTGCAATTCGGAAAAAACTATTGTTAAAAATGGGATTTGATCCACATTTGGAGCATATATTGTAGCCAGAGTGATTTTGTTGTTATTCAACTCGCCTTTAATAAAGAGGAAGCGACCTCTGGGATCTTGTATCTGCCCCTGAAGAGTAAAATTTAATGATTTTGATAGAAGAATTGCCACCCCCCTTGAGTTAGAAGATCCAGTAGCTTGGAATTGGGATGGGTATAAAGAAGTTTTCAACACATGGTACTTTTCAGATTTTGAGTGTGTTTCTTGTAGGAAAACTATAGAAGGATGTGTAAGTTGCAGGTGACGGATGACTTTTCTTCTTTTGGTCCATGTGTTAATGCCCCTGATATTAACTGACTGTATTTTTAGTTCACTCATTGTATAGTTAGTATGTGTGTGATTAGTGAGTTTTGTTAGAGTAATGTGTCAGAACAATTCTAAACTTCAAATCAATACTGATATTGCGTCTCTGGTGTTAAAATAAAGTTTTGTAGTTGAAAAGTGTTTAGATAGTTAAAATTTCATGTTATTCTTTGTGTCAGAAACCAACTGATTAGCAATTTAATTAATTCTCTAGAGAGATCACCTGAGGTATTAAATTAATTAAACTTATAGTCTTTTTGATTCCCCCTGAAAATTAATCCCCCCGATTGATTAACTCTGCTCTATAACTAGTAATCTCAGATCACTGTTATCACAATTAATTAGATAAAAAGGAAGTACTATTGAAAATAAGTTGAATCCCCTGCTCCAGAAATCAGTGTGTTTTGAATTAATTCAGTACAACCTAAATAACAAAGATAAAATTTTTACCACAGATTTATAGTTTCTGTGTTCTGCAAAGCAGTACTTTTATAATTCCCGATCTCAGTCAATTTTAAGGAGATAGATGTGATTAATTAATTAGTAACAGAAAGGAATGAATCAAGAAGTGACCTTCAAGATTTATGCTAAAAACACTAGTAATTTTATATTTATTATAACCTATCAAATATAATTTTAAACAGTACTTAGCACTTTCAGTATATTCAGATTTATCCTTCTTCAAAATGAACGTTGCAACGGTAACACTCCACTTAGTAAATTTTACCTAACAAATAAAACAGCCCCCTCCCTCCCCCCCCCCGTTACCTTTGCACTAAGAAATCCTCAGATAAAACTTTAAAAACTTACAATTGTGCAAAGAAGGTCCCTTTGGATTCTAAAAATAAGCCCTGCAGAAAAATTACTATCAGATTTTCACCAGCAACAGGCTTGATATGTGAGAGACCTCCCTAAAAAACCCTTTAAACCCAAACAGTGGGTTAAGGCACTTAGGAGAACTTCTTAAAAGGAGCACAAAAATCCCTTACCCCCCTCCCTCCCCCCCTTCAATAACATTACATTTAAACTGATGTCTGCAAGGAAGCATGTAAACAAGCCTATGACAATCTTATTATTATGTATTTGGAAAAACCAACAACTGAATAGAACTATTTTGGTAACCATCTGTCCCTCCTATAACACTTCTTACTGCTTCTTCCCTCATTAATAAGTCCCATGTTCCATGGAGCCTTCATCTGACAGTTCAGGGCTGTCTTCCCTTGCTGAGATTTTGTTGATCTTGTCTGGAGTAGCAGGAGATCGCGTTTTTCTTTTTACTGAGCGGCGCTTTTCTTCAAAGTCTGTAGAAAGATGCAGTTTTTCCAGCAGAGCATAGCCAGTGTCTTCATCTGATGCAGTAAGTACAGACCCTCCTTGAGAAACCTGTAGACTTCCATTAGAGATCCATGTGTAACGCACCTTTGCAGCTTGCAAACGGGAGGTTATAGTCTTAAGAGTTCTTCTGATGGCTAATGCCTCCTGTGGCACATCAGGGAAAACGCTAATTTTTTCCCCATTAAATAATAAATAGCCCTGTGTTCTAGCCTCATCCAGAATCCCCTTTTAACCCTCCAGTCTGAGAGTTGTATCAGTATATCCCTTGGGCCTCGTCTTTTTGGGTTTGAAATGACTCCAATGCGGAGGGCTTTTATTATGGTAGGAGCAACTCCGGGATCTAGGTGAAGAGCCGTAGCTAGCCAGCTGGAGATAAAGCAGATTAAATCCTTTTGTTCCTCAACGCCCTCAGGGATCCCTCTGAGCTTCAAATTCAGATGTTTTATCTGGGTTTCTAAGCTTATAATCTTTTCTTTAGATTTGGTTTCCTGTGACTTTAAGTCTCTGACCTCCTCATGGAGCGTCGTGCTTGTCTTCAAAGCTTTGTCTGCCACTTTAGAGGTTTTTTCTAGGGCTATGTGTATTAGAGAAAGCTGTTCCCTTACCGGTTCCATTGAGTGTTGAATTTGCTCTCCAAGTCGCTTTTCCAGTCGGTCTAAAAGACCCGGTAAGTCCTGTCTGGAGAGTGCTTGTTCTATGAGTTGCGTGATTGTTTTTTCCTCCGCCATTTTATTTTTCTCGGCCCCTCGTGTTGTACCTTCTGACAGGTTTTCTTTTACCAAGAAGAAGTCTTTTACTGTTTTGTTTGTCGATTTGTTGCTCTGTGAGATTAAGCTTCCAGCTCCTTTCATTTTTGGAATGTATTTTTAGTTAAATTTGCCTGCTGCTGTTTGTGAAGGGGGATGAGGAAACGGAGCCACGGAATTAGGCAACTGCCATTCTTCACGGCGTTGCCCCGCCCCCAGAAACATATATAACTATGACATCGTTTGTGTAATGCCATTTTTCAGTTTACAGTCAGGATAAATAAGCCTTGGAACTGTATTGGATACTGTTCCTACGCAGTGCAAAATGAGAAAAAAATCCTGAGATCAAATGCCTTGAATATTTTATCTGTCTAATTAACCTGTTCAGGTCCTAAGGACGCTATGAAACAAAAGTTTTGGCATGGACATCCTGCCTCCATTTTGTGCCCACATTCTCTAACTCTCTCTGGTTTGTGACCAGCCCACCTGTCCTGCCACCTCTGGCAAATGCCCTCCTCTTGTTTAAAGTGTTCTTTAGCAAAATAATTAGATGAGCAGCCATCAGAAAGAGGTGTGTGTGCAAGGCAAAGGAGGTTTAATTGGCTAGGAGATAGGCAAGAGCAGACAGCATTTGCATGACTACATGTTAATTGTGGGACTATAAATGCCAGCCAGTTTTGATCTTGGAAAGTCACAGCCAAGACCCAGGAAGACAAGTTAGAAAGATGACTCAATTAGGCAGAGCTAGCTCCACAGATATTATTCTAAGATGTTTTAGTACAGTCAAAGTGAATATAGTCAATGTATACGGCACTATTCCTGGTCTTGATCTAGCCTAACAGAAGATACATTTGGAGACCTCAATCTGTAATTAAAGGAAATGATTTCCACTGGTGCCCTAATTCTTCTTGCTTTAGCTCTTCTTATTTGGGAAGACATCATCTTTGAAAACCCCTCTTGAACATGTCTCAAGCTTTCCTCCTTCCCTCCCTCCCAGTCAGTTCAAAGGCTTATTCTGAGGGGCAGACTGGGAGGAAAGAACAGAAAGGGTCTTGCCCTCTGCCCTGACTCTCCCCCCCCACCACCACCACAGTAGGGAGGGAGAGCCTGCCCAGCCAGTCCTATATCACATGGGTGACCTTGTTCCCTGGTCTCTTCTGGGCTTGGTGTCTCCTTCCTCCCCCCTCCGCAGTGGGCTTGGCTAGGTGCTTCCTTCCTCACCCCATTGGAGTGAAGAGTGGCTGCTCCCACAAAAGAAGGGCTGGTGGGGAGCATTCCTCCAGGTCATCAGTTTGTTGGGACTTTCTCCACTAGCCTTAATGGCCAGTCTTTCCCTTCTTACTCCAGATGCCCTGGAGTACATGATTGGTGGCCGGTTTGAATCCACCTGGCCTTTGTTCTACCTGGCTGAAGCTCAGGTAGTTTCTTGGCCATGTGCTCTGGCCATGCGGTCGCAATTATGGGAGCACATGGCGACCGCATGGTCAATACATAACATTTACTCACACACACACACACACATCCTCCTCATTGTCCATTCCCTTTTCTCCCTGTCTTTAAATCTCAGATTTTTTGAGATGCACATTTCACAATGAGGTTAAGTATTGTGAAACTGTGGGGACTCGGAACAGGTATCATGATCACCTTAGTGTTTTTGTACTGCAAAATAATATTTAACTACATTGTGCCTTAGCTTCTTTCAAGAAACACTGGCCTATTATGCATGTGTGTTTCCCATTGCTTTCAGCATAAATGTCTGTTGGGATATTTTATCCTTTCTCAGGCCCATAGCTATGGTGGGGTTGGGGGGGGGGGGGCTCTGCCCCCTTTCTTAAAGTCACAGCCCTGCAAGAATTTCTCCTGTAAATGCTTTTTTCAATCATTTAAAAACATTTTGCTGTGCACTCCATTAAGCTGAGTGGAGTGCTGTAGTTGACTAATTCCTGCACTGAGCAAGGGGTTGTAGTAGGTGACCTCTAAGATCCCTTCTAACTCTATGTAATGTAGTATGCTCTGTGTAACAACCGGCCTGTCATGTGCTCCCAGGTAATGGCGCCTGCCACAGCACATGGTCAGGCAGAGAGGGGAGCTTGAATCTGGAGGAACAATAGATGTCCGGATTCAAAGCCTCCACCAATGTGGGACCTAGGTTCTCCCTGGGGAGCCAATGCGGCCAAAGGCTCCTCCAGGGAACCTATGACAAACATGCGCATATGTAAAGCCCCTATCAGGTCTTTTGGGTGTGGCTGGAGGTGTGGCTCCAGCCAGCATATAATGAGGGCCCTGGAGCCCTGGATGCATGCTTGATCTGACCATCTACTGGGCATGCTGAATCTCTCAATAAAGGCTTCATGATTTCACCGTTCCTGGTCTCCCGAGTTCAGTACTCTTCACTCTGTGTCAAGAAACTGGTCTCCTTTAAGAGAGTTTTTCTGCCTACATGCTAGCTTTCTTGATTATAGAAGTCATGCCGGCTTGTTATCAGAATTGTTGCTTAGGCTGGCAGAATTGATTAACTTGCAGCAGCTAAGAACTGTCATCTAAAGTGGTTGACAGACTGCAGTTTAGAGATCTAGCCTGGTAACAGCTTTCTAATGGCTAAATGGCTTTTCTTTCTGCACTGAGAACTTCAGTCCCACCAGAAAAAAATTGCCCCACAAGCCACAAAATCCTGGCTACGGGCCTATCCGTTCTGCATACCTTTTCCTTCCTTTAGTGCTCTCTTCCCTTTCTGTTTGCATTTTCTGAGAGCACTTTTATGGTGATTTCATTTTATTTTTTGTTGGCATCCAAGTCAAAATGTGTCACAAGAGTGTAATGATTTCATCAGATCCCCCCCCCCCCCAGCCCTTTGTGGCCCTTTGACACCTACTACCTGCTCACATCAAAGTTGTTCCACCCATTCCACCATCTTCCCTCCTTCATTGCTTCACAACCACCATTTTAAATTATTTTCCCCATCATTTTAATTTTTTTTATTTAGCATTACAAGATTAGTGATGAAATGCTAATCAAGAGTTTAAATCCCCAGGACCCAATTCCTAGGGTAACACTGCACCAATCTTATGTACATTTATTTTGGGGTAAGAGAGCCACTGAACTTAGGACTTATTTCTGAGTAAACCTGCACAGGCTCACAGTACTTCACACTTTTTGCATCTCCCTTATCGCCCCCCGCTTTCCTTGTACATTTTCTTAAGGGAGCAGAGTCTGCCTTTTAAAAAATTTCAAGGCAGATGCTTTAGAAAGCAGGCGGGGTGTAGGTGTGTGTGTTTGTGTGTGTGCATGATTATCTTGGTAACATCTGCCTCAAATAATGATCAGGGGTGTGTGTTTGTGGTGTCTAGTGGCTGGCTTGAAGAAAGGGAGAGTTTAGTCAAGGCATTCTTTTTTGCCCTTTTTATCCATAGAATAACTGTCAGCTTTGGCAGAAATTTAGGCAATTAGTTTCTCCCCTACCATCCATCCGGTGGGGATCCCTGCCCAGAGGTATTGAAGTCAACAGCATCATCATCCCATCTCACTGTCCCCCTCAACTGCCAATCCACCCTGCTCTTCCATTTTGCCCTGTGAATTGAGCTTGGCTAAGTAAAAAGCACCAAGCTGCTAATCACACGGTCTGAAACAAAACAGCCCTTCACTTCAGATCTAAGCAAGATCAGTCCTCTTCCTCCTAGGCTGGCTTTCCTTAGCAGTGGTGGAGCTGGTCCTTCAGCTCAAGCCATTTCCTGCTTGTCTTCTTTCTCTCCCTCCCTCCCTATCCCTCCCTCTTCCACAACCTTCCCCAGGCTTGGAGTGGGAGACTTCGCTGGCTGCAATTGATTAAAGGCTGCATTTGTTAGCCAGTTTCTTGTTTAGTTTTGCTTTCTCTGGAGAAAATTTCTAACACCCCCCCCCCCCAAAAAAAGGGCTAGAATGTAAATATACAACAGATTTTGAAATGCTCCGGATCGATCTGGAGGAAGGGATGCAATCACAGAGATTCTTTAATACAGTACCAAGATGGCGACCAGTGAGTAAGCGCAAATCAGAGAATCTTGAGTATAAATGATGAATAGTTTCAAAAAAGCAACTCAAAGCCAAAGCATCCAATCCGCAAACTAATGTTAAAGTGTATGCACAAACACCGAACACTGGGAATTTGAATGGAAAGGTTTAATTTAACGCTAATGCGCAACTGCAGTAGAGCAACTGCACAAAGCAAAACAAAAGCAAAAAAAGTTCAGCCCCACCAACCCCTCACAAGTGATGTCCCCCCTCTAAATAGGAAAAGTCTTTTTTTGGGGGGGGGCCTGCAGAATTAATACACCACAATTCAGAAACAAACAAAAAAACAGAAAAAAGAATGGTGTGAAACACAAGCACAGAATCCAAATTGAAGCTTAATGCCTCATCTGTGGTAATCTGTGCATGCATAATAGGCTGAAATCTGCTAAATTCTTGCCCCAGTATTCATTGGAGCCCCGTCACTTTGCAAAAACGATCCTTAAAACAGAGTGTGGTGTTTAATGTCCACGTTTGGGCATTGTTTAGGCATTTGGAGGCATTTGACCATGGGCAAGTTTGGGCATTTGGCCATGTGTTAATACCAAAGCCAGCAGCTCCTCATCTGGTGAGAGGTGGCAAAGATGTTTCTCTCTTATGCTTGGCAATCTTAAGTGGCTCTGAGTCCAGACTGAGAAGCTCATTCACACAAGACATGTGTACAGTTAAAAAGGGTGGGGGTGGGGAGATCATATGGAAACATTTCATGGTTCATTATAAATATTGAATGGAAATTATTTAGATTAATAATTTTCTTTATAGGATTTTCTGCCCACTCCGTCTGCTATTTGGCCCGTGAAGGGAAACATACAAGAACTCGGGTACTTTCCCCTCCATTGGGAAATCAGCAGCTCTAGGGAGAGGTGGTCGACGTAGGGAAACCAGTGCAGGTAGAAAGAGCTAAATCTCTCCTCCTCTCACAGTGTACCCCTCATCCACATATCCTGCAGTCAAGTCTAGTTTGTTCCCAAGATGATAAAAATAAAAGCTTGATTTGAGAAGAAGAAAAAGAAGAATAGCTACACTGTGAAGTCAAACTGTTATATTGAATCATATACCAGGGATTACCAAACTTTTAAAGTTTCCTCATAGTTTGACCTAAACCCAAACTAGGTTTTCGAATTTTCCATATGTCTTGGCTGCAACTGCACTGGCTGACATTTATCTAAGTCTCGTTTCACTGAGGATGTTACCATCTGTAATTACATGGCAATTTACATCCAGCAAAATCTCCAATAGTGATGCTCAAGGGCAATATTTGTTGGCTGATCTATGGCCATATTTGGAATGTAAAATGTATTTTATACAGTCTGTTTCAAAGTTTCATGTTTTGGGACGGTCTAGAGCAGGGGTCCCCAACCTTTTTGAGCCTATGGGTGTCTTTGGAAGTCTGACACAGGGCGGTGGGCACAATTACAAAATGGCTGCCACAGGGTGTGGAAGACCCCGCAATATGTCAGGGAGACCGGTTCTGTATAACTCCAATGGCACTTCTTCAATATTTAGGCAGGAGTTCTGTTTAACACGATGCCTTTTAATCTGCAGAGCCAGTCAGAAGCCCTGCTGTGCAAAAGCCTCATCTAGCCCCACCCACTTTCCAAAAGCACTTAGCCTGCTCCGGTGGGGTCTTGGTGGGCACCACAGGCACCATGTTGGGGACTTCTGTTCTAGAGCTCAGCCCAAGTATTCCATTTTCCAAGTATAAGGAATTGTATTTTCCCCTGACAAATGTGATATATTGTAACCTTTTCTAATTTAACATTCATGTAGGGTAGTGTTGATAGGCCCAGGACTGGAGCCAGAGTTACCAACCTCCAAATGAGGCCTGGAACTCTCGGGGAATTACAACTGATCATCAGATTACAGAAGCTCTATTCACAGGTTATGGGAAATACAGGTGCAGTCTGTGTACACTGGATTGTTCTGTATACATGTGTTGTGTAATACTCATGTTACATTCAATGTTCAGGAAGCTCTACACATGATACAAACTCCACATCTATCTGCTTTAACTTGCAACGTAAATGTGCGCTGGCTCTTTCTTCCAAATATGTATATGCACAGTGATGTACATGCAACGTGTACATGCATTCACTGTAACCTGTGAACATGGCTAGAGATCTGTTCCTCTGGAACAAACAGCAGTTTAGGAGGGTGATCAAGGTGTCTCTCCTGCCAGGTAAGTGATGACTCCTTCCCCCCACCTGCATCTTTCCCAGCTGGGCTGGGGGGGGGGGGGTTGCCCCCCTTCAGTTTTGCGACCTCGTGCAGCCAACAGTATTGTTCTGGGGATACTTAATCCACCAATATATTTTTTCTAGTTTCAGATTTTTCTGCAAACCTAGGGGGGGTCCCCTCAAATTTGCAGAACCATCTGTTTACTGTCAGTCTGGGTCTAATCCATGGGTTTGCATATCTGCAGGTTGGCTCACACTTGGCTATTAGATATATAGATAATGGCATGCATTTTATGAGGGAAATAGGGTGCAAGTGAAGAATGATGTCAAACAAGCCAGCTGCAGGTTCAGTTTGCACAAGGGTGAAGCAAAATCAAAAGAGCTTTTTTGTTGTTGATGAAACAGCAGAGTTGAGTAATTTGGTATCATCCCTAGTCTGAAATAATGTTCTGTTGGCTAATCATAAAAACAAAGCTTATACCTTACAATGAATAATTGGAATTTTAATTTTTTTAAAGTAACAGTTTCATATTGTATTACTTTTTCATATCAAATCAGTTACTGATTTGTTTTGTTCTCCCCAGACCTGTCTCTTAGAAGCAAGAGATGATGAGCTAATTTTATAACTTCCAGTCTTCTGCATTTCTCTGCAACTGTGACATCTTTTCCTTTATACCAAGGAAGAATGACCTGAAAACATTCTCTCAGTAGAATTCTCCTCTCTGCAGTGCAAATAGTTGGGTGTCTTTAAACTGATGATTTATTCAGAAGTAAATGTTTAGTGATGTTTCCAAAATTTAAAAAAGGAGGGTGGACTCCGTGATATACCATAGAATCTAGGAGAAATGAAAGTTCTAGAGTGACATAAAATCACCTCTGAACTCCCCCTCTGCAGACTTTGCTCACCTCAGACACCACCCTCAGATCTCTAGGACTTTCCTAGGACAGTTCTGATAACCCTAACTGGTGCTGAAGGAGTACTGGGGTGTACTTTTGTCCTAGCTAGAATCTGAGCTGAAACTGAATTGGGGCTCTTGAAATCCATTTGAGGCAAAAGTGTTTTGAGAGCAGACTGACTCAGAACATTATTCTTTTGGGCAGTTGCTGGGCTCTTTCCAAAACTACATGTAAAATTACCTGTGTTTCGTTCAACTTCCATCCCTGGGGGTCTATGTAGGGATGATGCCATCATCACCTTCTTGGGATGATGAGAATCTTGGACCATACAATAAGAAGTCTTGCTGGTCTAGGCCTTCCTACCCATGCTTAGAATGAGATGGGAAATATATTCCAGATGTTCTACTCCATCCCTACATTTTAATGGAGTAGAATTCTCCTCTCTGCAGTGCAAATAGTTGGGTGTCCCAAGCACTCTTAAAATATTTTCATGCAGCCTTAGAATCTCTGCAAATCAAATATAATCCTTTATCTTGTTTCAGGTTCAAGAATTTCCTTGGAAAGTCTAGTTGGTTGTGTACGGCTGTATTCAGCTAGTAATAGAACAGCCTCCCCACCTCTACCATACTTTCTAAGACAAACATGGTTGCCATCCTACAGCTCTTCCAGAAAGTTTTCAGGCATTTTCTTCAGCTGATTACAGTGATGTTCCTGGGTTGCTCAGCTGAAATCACTTCTGCAGCAAATCTCTGTGCCTGAGGGAAACTGGCAATTTGGAAGAATGTGTATTTTAAAACATCATCTCTGTTGCCAGAGCTCTTAGAATCAATCCTGTATCATCTTGCAACATGTTTACTCAATATATAGAAGAAATTTCCCTCAAGTTGCTGCATGTTCATGGACAGTCCTGATCTTGGAAAAGTATTGTACACTCTCAACCACTGGACTACAAGAATTCCCAGGATGTTAGGACATTCTGAAGTTTACTTTTATTCCATCCTGAGAAGAGGGGAAAAGCCATACAAACAAAGCACTTTTTACTGATGAAGAATGACAGTAAAAATATGGAAAACAAAAGCATTAGCCGACATTTAAATATACCAGACAACTTGGACAGCTTACATCTTTCAAGTGTTTTCACAGATTCAGTCTCTGCTACAAAAATTGCTGTTTTATTATAAGACAAGTTCATATTACCTCACAGTGTGTCTGAATTTAACCAAATGTTCAGTAGTAGTGGTTTTCCATACCAGAAAGGAGAGTGATTTGTATTTTTGGAATAACTTGTTTCAGTTCAAGTGAAAGAAAAGCAGAGAAGGAAATGTTAATTTAAACAAAAATCTATGGTCTTGATCCAGCAGTCTCCTAAGTATATACATAGACTGAATGCCCTCATCCAAAGAAAGGACTGTATGGAGAGTTCCTTCTACCCCATCCATCTTGCTGGAAATTAATGATGAATCTAGGAAAGCCTGCACGTGCGGAATACTCCTGAAGCACAGCCAGGAGTGTGGATAAGAATTCTGTGGCTGCTGGCAGACAATATGGCACCAGCTCTTGTCAGCAGTGGCACCCAGTGCATAGAACTGTGATACTCAAATCGGCCTTTGGAAATCTGGGAACCATCAGTGGAATATAGAAGACTTGCCAGGGAAGTTATCAAGGCAGCACAGCAGGCTGGGGAAGGAGGGAAGGGCCTCTGCAAGCTCCAATGGCAAACTCTTACAATCTTTAATGACTGTGGATTGTGTCCAGCATTCCACAACAACTTCAGGTGTAAATAATAGGAACCTCATGTGCGTGCTATTTAATAGGTCAAAAATGATAGGCTGGAGATCTCCCAGAATTGCAAGTCATCTCCAGACTACAGAGATCAGTTCCCCTAAAAAATGGCTTCTTTTGATGGTGGATTCTATGGTATAATACTGTGCTGAGGTTCCCCCTTCCCAAACCCTCCCCAGGCTCCACCTACCAAATCTCCAGGAATTTCACATCCTGGAGCTGGCAACCCTATAGGAAAACAATTTGAAAAAAGAATATGATACCATTGTAAAAGGTATCCATCCAATAGACTCACCACTCCAATCACTGCTAAGCTAATGTTTCTTCAACTTTGTGTTAGGGCTGCAGTCTCAATGCATCATTATTTGAGAGCAAGTTCTTGTGAAATCAGTGTGACTAACTTAAAAAAAAACATACTTAAGACTGAGTTAAGGATACAGAACCATCAGGCTTTCCAACTAACAGGTGGAGTCTGGAGATCTCCTGGAATTACAACTGATCTGCAGACAACAGAGATCAGTTCCCCCACAGAAAATGGCAACTTTGGAAGGTGGGGTCTGTGGCATTTTAGCCCACTGAGGTCCCTGTCCTCCTGTCCCTAAACCCTGCCCTGCATCTACCCATAAATATCCAGGAATTTCCCAACGCAGAGTTGGGAACCATAGTCCATCATCAAAAGAGTGCAAGAATTCCATGTTTGTTTATTTTTAGATAGATTTATACTCTGCTTTTCTCCCCAATGGGGACTGAAGGTGGCTTAGATTATTGTTCTCCTCTGTCCATTTTATTCTCACAACAGCAACCCTGTGAGTTGTGCTGCAAAAAATGACTGGCCCCAAGTTACCCCAGGGATTTCATGGCTGAGTAGAATTTGGAACTTTGTCTCCCGGATTCTAGTGTGACAGTTTCACTACACCATGCTGGGTTGCCAGGTCCCCTCTTTGCTCTGGCTGGGGGATTTGGGGGTTGTTCCAGGGGGTGGACGGGGACACCCCCAAGCTCTGCCCCCAAACCATGGCCATCCCCCATCCCTCTCCCTCCCCTCCTACAGAGATTTAAAGGGATTCATCTGATCAGCGGGGAGCAAGTGGCCCACAGATCAGCCGCAGTGAGCAGGGGGGTGGTGCATGGGCCTGAATCCCAAGTGGTGATTCGGCACTGGGAAATCAGCCCCACGCACCACAGCCCCCACCCTGTTCGCAAAAAGACCCTTTAAAAGGTCTTTTTGTGCACAGAGCTGCAGCTGGTGACAGTCCCTTTACCTTCCTGCTGAAAGATTTCAAGGGCCTTCCAGCTGATTGGTGGACCATGTACTCCCCACCAATCAACTGAAGCCCTTTAAATCTCTGCAGGAGGGGAGGGAGAGGGGTGGCCGTGGCTGCCTGCCGTGGCTGGCAGGCAGTAGACTGGAGCCCCCAGAAGTGGGGAACCTCCCACCTGGGCCTGGGGGCTGGCAACCCTACATCATGCTGGCTCTTGTTTGCACACCCTGAAGATTAAAGGGTCCTACTGAGGGTGCCTTAACCCAGACCCATTAAAATCCTAGCGCCAGCCACTTATTTAGACCCAAGCCATCTTCATACTTCTGCTCCTATTACATTGCTTCTCCTGACAAGTATTATTTATCACTTATTAGTCTACAGACAATATTCTGTTTTAAAGAACACCACATTTAGTGGGACTAACAAGCTTGCAAATAGGGAAAAGTACTACTCAGTGAAAAGTATGATTAAATGAGTGAAATTTATTTGAACATAAGACAAAAAGGAATGAAGAATGGAGATCTGGGTTGTCAATGCAGGCTTTAAAACCTAGCTATTGCACTCTGTTCTTCTTTTTGTTTCACAGGATTGTTTTCCACATCTTAAAAATGAAGGAATGTGCAAATCAAAGAAAAATATTTGTCTTTAAATGTGCTTTCCTATGTCCTTTAAGCTTCAAAGGAAATCTTTTTAGCCTTTCTTCACTCCATTTCAATGTTTGTATTAAACATGGAGTCTTAAAAATGAGGTAACATCTAAGGAAAGTTTATTTAAAATGTTCCTTAGGCAATAAGCAATTTGAAACTCGTTAACCAATTTCTCATTTATCTAGTCATAACACATCCTTTATTGCTACTTGGATGAAAAGTATGCTCAAGCCAAGAGAGTGTGGGTGCCCCAGTGAAGTAAAATTATTTCACAACTTGTTGAGAAGTAAACAGACTGGTATGTTGCCAGAAGACAGTCTAAGGGAGTAATCACCAGAAATAGTCCCCTATAATAGGCTGATTATTCAGCCTCTAACTGGAGCACATGCCTGTGTGAATACCTTCAAATTAATGGAAACACCACAGAAATATAGTGAATGACTATTTTCTGGAAGAGGAGCATTTGAATATGCAGTGGTAACTAGTGTAGTAGCTCTATAGGTAAGAAGGGGAAGGAAAAAAGCAGCCATTTTGTGGCCACCTGAGAGGAGAGGAGCCCCCATGGCCCTTACCAAAAAGAAAAGTAAGGGGACAATGGCCTGCCTGGAAGAAAAATTGTTTCTGTCATGGGCATCTTACCATCTGCTTTGTCACACTCACCCACTGACAGCTATATTTGTTGCTAGGTAACATGTGTTTATGTATTTGTGAAATTTGATGGTTTTCTGTTGCAGTGTATGTGCGTGTGTGCGTTTTTGGCACTATACGCCTGCAGTGAGTGGAGAAAAGTGGGTTAACAAAATCCTGGAAGCAGGGGTTGTCTGGAGTCCTTGACCTGGAGGTGTAAGGCTGCTGATTGGCTCAGAGGGCTCAGGGTGCACCTGCAGTGAGCAATCTCAACCAGTAAGAAGCCACATACCTGCACTGTGTTGTGTCTAGTCAACTACCTCCCTGTCTATAATGCCAGCAGCAGGTGAAGACACAGATGCCTCCCTCCCCCTCAGTTTTTGCTCAACAGCTTGTGCTCTTACCCATTTGCTTTGTTTCACTGGCTGCCATCAGAAGCATGTGAAAATTCACTGTTACTGTACTTTTAAAGTGGGTGTTTAAATGTATATGTTGGGAGAGGGGGGGGGGAATACAGGCTAGCATTACTGAAAAAGATGGAAACCTGTTTTAAGACCGAATATTTTTATTTGAGTGATTGATGCAGAGTAGAATCACTTGGACAACATTCCAATCCCTTTAATGATTGCACCAATAGAAAAATCTTGGCCAGAGTAGTTGGCCTGAACCAGTGTAGCAATAATGGGAGCAGTGCTGCTTGTTAGACAGGTCTCTTAATTTTATTTTTACTTATTTCATTTATATCCTGCTCCTCTCCCCAGTGGGGTCCCAAAGTGGCTTACATCATTCCCCTCTCCTCCATTTTATCCTCACAGCAACCGTGAGATTTAAAGGGCCTGAGAGTATACGACTAACCCAACGTCACCCAGCAAGCGTCCGTGGCAGAGTGGGGATTTGAAGCAGGGTCTCCCAGACCCTCGTCCAACACTCTAACCACTGTCCCATGCTGGCTCTCAAGCAACAATCAAAGGCATATGAACTCTATTGCTAATATATCTGCTAATGTCAACAATCATGTACATGAAATGCAAGTATATTTCCTGGATGGGATAGGTCAGGTAATATCTGGTATCAATTTGAAAGAAACAGAAGAGCAGCCCTGCTGGATCAAACTAATGGTCCATTTGGTCCAGCATTCTGTTTCCAAAAGTGCCCACCAATGTTCCCTCTAAGCTGTGGAGTATTATAGCATTGGAAAAAGTGCAGAAAAGGGCAACTAGAATGATAAAAAGGGTTGGAACACTTTCCCTATGAAGAAAGGTTGAAGTGCTTGGGGCTCTTTAGCTTGGAGAAACGACAGCCGAGGGGGTGACATGATCGAGGTTTATAAGATTATGCATAGGACAGAGCAGGTCGAGAAAGAAGTACTTTTCTCCCTTTCTCACAATACAAGAACTCGTGGGCACTCCATGAAATTGCTGAGCAGTTAGAACAGATAAAAGGAAGCACTTCTTCACCCAAAGAGTGATTAACACATGGAATTCACTGCCACAGGAGGTGGCGGCGGCTACAAGCATGGATGGCTTCAAGAGGGAATTAGATAAACATATGGAGCAGAGGTCCATCAGTGGCTATTAGCCACAAAGTATAGATAGGAACTCTCAGTCTGGGGCAAGTGATGCTCTGTATTCTTGGTGCTTAGGGGGGGAAACAGTGGGAGGGCTTCTAGTGTCCTGGTCCCACTGCTGGACCTCCTGAGGGCACCTGCTATTTTTGGCCACTGTATGACAGAGTGTTGGACAGGATGGGCCATTGACCTGATCCAACATTGGCTTCTCTTATGTTCTTATGTACTATCACAGCCTATCACATAACCATTCCCCATAACTCTATTCAACCTTCTTTTAAAAATTTGTAGTGGCTATCACATCTTGTGGCAGTGAGTTCCACAAGTCAACATCCTGCTGTGTGAAGTAGTATTCCCTTTTGTCTTGAATATACGGCCAATCTGTTTCATAGGGTAACCCTGAGTTCTAGTATCATAAGAAAGGAAGAAAAGTTTCTTTCTGTTCACTTTCTCTACACCATGCATAATATCTATCATGTCACCCACTCACCTTTTTTTCTAAACTAAAGTTCCCCAGTGCTTTTGCCTTGCTTTCATAGGGAAGGAGCTCCAGTCCCATGATCCCTTGGATTTCCTTTTTCTGCACTTTTCCCACCTCCTCACAATTGTCTTTGATACACAGTAACCAAAACTGGTAGTTCAGCAGTTTGAGACCCCAGTGCTGCATGACGGAGTGAGCTCCCATCTCTGATCCCAGCTCCTGCCAACCTAGCAGTTCGACTGGCTTTCAAGCAAGGGAAACCTTTACCTTTACCTAACCAAAACTGTACACACTAAGATTTTACTCATATTTGCAATCCTTACCACTGTTAGCCACAAAGTTCATGATACGTCTTCTGATTATGAAGAGTACCACTGCAATAATTAATCTCATCTCATGCCAATTACCAGTGTGGCACTCTGGTGTCTATAGCTGCAACCTACTCCCCTTTATTTAAAGCCCACCCACTGCCCTCTTTCGACATCCTCTATCAGATCTCATGGAAATAATTTTCCCAAATAGACTTCATGAGACTCTAATGTAGAAAGAAAGATGAACCCCCTTTTTTTCTTTCTGATGTTCACACTATAGTCACTGTAGGTTTAAATACTATGTCACAACGGTGTCATTTTTTTCTATACCAACTAGAATTCTGACTCTGATTAGTAGATTCCAGGAAGCATTTTCTTTCTTTCCTGCCCCTTGTAATTTATATAGAACTCAAGGCTGCCTTTAGACAATAAATTTATTAGATCTGAAGTTGCGTCTCTGTGAGAGTGGCATCCTACAGTTATGGACGAGGCTTGTTTCCAAGGAATATACATGCAATCAAAGAATAAGGCTGTGATCCTCAAAACCCATATAAACTCTGCATGCTAAGAGATCATAATTTTCAGGCTAGGGACCTGTTGCTCGCTCTCTCTCTCTCTGAACTTTGATATCTTTAGTGATGAATGTTTGATTATTGCCCTTCCCCTCTACGAGGCTGCATTTAACTTCCCATTTACCATATGGAGGACAGATCTTAAAGACATTAGCAAACGTTACTAAGCATGAATTGCCAGAAGGATGCTTGAGTTTATTTGTAATGGAGACAAACACTCCACATTTGGGTGAATGCTACAAATGGCTGAACATTTGGTGCCTTGGGCAAAGCTTTCAGAGAGAGTTCATATGGTTTTGCTAGTTGTAATCAGCCTGGCTCAAATTATGCATAATTTGGTTTTCACGGTTGGGTCTTGGATCACATAGAGTG
This sequence comes from Lepidodactylus listeri, assembly GCA_029233225.1. Taxonomy (NCBI): domain Eukaryota; kingdom Metazoa; phylum Chordata; class Lepidosauria; order Squamata; family Gekkonidae; genus Lepidodactylus; species Lepidodactylus listeri. Next base: position 70,109,763 of record JARCFY010000008.1, read on the forward strand.
AAGTATAATTACTACCACAAAGGAGAATTCTACAAGCATTTTGGGGCATTCACTGTGGACTTATGACACACTAGAAAAGGATCTGCAATTACTAGGAAATTATTTAAATACATTTTATTGTTTTTTCCTCAAAGGCAAGTGAAATTGCAATGAGTAATCACAGGAACTGTGGTAAATGGTCATCAAGTTTTAGTGCTATTATAAAATTAAAAGTATTTTCAATTGATATTTTCATGCCTTAGGGGAGGGAAAAAAACACTCTTTCAATTTCTCAAGAATTTTAAAGGGGAGGGGAAGAGAAAAACACAAGAGAAGCAAAGTATCCCGTATACTGACCAGGAGATATATGGGTAACAATTTCTCCCCAAACCTTAAAATTAATTTATAGAATTTACTGCCATGAAATATCCAGATTACTTTAAAAAAGGATTAGATGGTAGATAACCTCTCCACTGGCTTTTGGCCATCATGACTAAATGGAACCTCCATATTCAGATGAACTAGGCCACTAAATACCATTTTCTGGAATGGGAAAAAGTGGGGGTGGGTTGGTGACTCCTTACTGTGTTCACAGGCAGGCGGTTGGTGCTGCAGGAAACAGGAAGGCTGTACAAGATTAACCTTATACTAGGTTTCTTTAAATGATTATCTGCTGCACTTTCCTTCATCAGCACGATTCTTTTCATTTATTTTACAAAATATTCCAAACAAGACCCATCTTCTTAATTTTGCACTGCACACTGGTTTTGCACAATGCTTGTGAACATGAGCCACATCCTGGGTCTGTTTGTAAGTTGTGCATTGGGCACAATAATGGTAACCAGTGACACCCTGGTGGGGCCTTGCAGGGGCTGTCACCATTGCTGCAATGATGTCACTTCTGGGGTGATGAGAGGCGATGTAACTGAACCACCAGGGACACTCTAGTATTCAGCCCAAACACTATGTTTTAATCATAGCGTTTTTGCTACATTGCCCCTGGTGCTGCAAGGATGTCTGTTCCAGTTGCCCAAGAAATGATGTCAATGTGATCCCAACAATGCCAATGGCAGTGCTCCCGCCATTTCTCCCACTGAAGCAAGAGACCTGGCAAGCCTGTTTGTGAAAGCTCTACTACACGGAAGCCTGGTACAGACAACTGCCCCACATGTGCACTGTACATAGTGAGGGAGAGCAGGCATTAGGGATGGTCACAAACCACATTTTTGTGGATTGTTTCAATTTGTGGTCTGTGACCGAACCAAGTTGTTAATCCTTTCCTTATTTCTCATACCTTTTCTGTTTTTACATTTATGCAAAATATTGAAATTGTCTTGATAAGTACAGGCAACTTTTCTTGTATCTTTTATCTTGAAAGGTACAAGTGAAAGCTTCCGCTAACACTTACCTAAGTCATTGCCTTTGCCAACACTCAAGATAAGAAAAAAATGTGTATGGATAAAAACAATGTTTTCTATGAATTCTAGGGACTGTAGCCTTGCATATTACAGGACTGGCCTCATTTTTCATTCATGTATGTTCCTTTATGGAACCAAGGCTAAAAGTATATTTCATGCTTTTGGGGTACTTTACAAATGGAGCAAATATTAAAAGCTGATCATAGTAGTTCTATTTAGGGCTTCATTTAGGAGCATGCTATTAGAAGTGTTTGGTCTTGAAAAGCATCTCCAGACTGGAGATTAATACATGGATATTTAATAGGGAGTAAATGGTTAATGCTTTAACCCGGTCTGATAATGCTGAGTGATGGGATTCAAGTGGTATTCTATAGTTGAGAATGTCAGTTAAGAGTGGCAGTTGAGAGTGGAGTGAGAGCAGTGAAGGAGAGTTAAGCACAGTGAGAGCATCAAGGAGGATTCTGAATTAGGGAATTGGGATGGGTAACCCTTTCCTGAAGAAAATAGATCCTCATAACTTGGGGGTGATCCATATCAAGTATTTAAGAAGGAAAATTGGAACTTGTGTGCATGTTCCTGCCTTCACAAGCTTAAGTATTTTTTGAGATGAAGAAGCTCACACTTGTTTATTTAAGTAGTTACTGCCAAAGGATCTCTCTCCACAGTTTAATGATCTGTCTGTATAATAAAACAGCTACTTGATTGTGACAAACTATTGTTCATATTTATACAAAGCTACCTCATTCCTATTGCCTGTTCTCCTTCAAAGTCCTAAACCTGATAACTACCCGACCATTTCCCCTCAAAAGAGAAACAAAGAAGTTTGTTACTCATGTATCATTATCAGACAAAGACAAAAGGAGGATTTTAGTCAGTGCTCCCTAGGCTGGGTCAGCGTATAGCTATATACATTTAAACAACTGGGTGGGACAGACAGCAAAACAAAGAACAGGAAAAGGGACTGCCCAGCCAACAAAATAGAAAAAGTGAATCTGGGAACTAGGGGAATCATTATATTGAGCTGAAGCTAAAAGTATATTTTATGCTTTTGGTGAAGAAGAAAAAGAAGAGGAAGAGGAAGAAGAAATTGGATTTATACCCCGGAGTCTCAGAGCAGTTTACAATCTCCTTCCCCTTCCCCTTACCACAACAGACACCCTGTGAGATAGGAGGGCCTGAAACAGCTCTTTCGAGAACTGCCCTTGAGAGAACAGCTCTGAAAGAATTTATGACTGACGCAAGGGAGCAAATATTAAAAGCTGATCATGGGAGACCTGTTTAGGGCTTAATTTAGCAGGATGCTATTAGAAGTGTTTGGTCTTGAAAGGCATCTGCAGACTGGAGATTAATACATGGATACCTGGTGAGTTTTAGCCATTTTCAGACATTTGAGTCTGGCACACCTAACCACACATCATGGGAGAATGTGCGCTCCATGTCAGCCTCCTACAATGTGCAGATGCATTTTTGTGTGAACAGAGTAGCATACATATTTTCCATGAGTGTACAGCTTTGGTATGTTAAACAGAGCCCCAGATGTTTGAGAGTAGGTGTTCATGTGTACCAAAGCAGTATGTGTATGGAAAATACATGTGTTGAGACCAGTTCACACAACATGGTCATTCCATGTATTGAGAGGATCAGACATAATGTGTTCTTTTCTCATCAATGCATTTCCAAGAAAGCTTCTGTGCGTGAAAGAGTTTTGTTTGAATAAACTGGTTCTTCTTTATAGTGCCACAATATTCCTTTGTTTTTTGTTTTTCTTGCAACATTAATACAGAGACCTTCAAAAAGGCAGCCTTGTCCAACCTTTCTGGACCTTTTCAGGATAGTGGTGTTGGAAAGTGCCGTCAAGTCACAGCTAACTTATGGCGACCCCGTAAGATTTTCAAGGCAAGAGAAGTTCAGAGACGGTTTGCCACTGCCTGCCTCTGCATAGCAACCCTTGACTTTCCTGGAGGCCGGCCATCCAGACACTCGCCAGGGCCTGCCCTGCTTAGCTTCCAAGAGTAGATGAGATCAGGCTAGCCTGGGCTATCCAGGTCAGGGCTTTGTGGATAGAGGACTTGAATATTTCACAGCACTACATCAAAAGGGATATTGTAACTTTGCCTGCTTTGAATTTTACACTGATTCCTATGCATGTCTATCACACACATGGAAGACTGTCAATTGCAATTGGCTATCTGAAGTCCTGTTAAGAAACCATTGAGCTACATGGAATGCACTTTTTAAATCAATATGCAGGAAGGAACTGCCACAAAAGCTGCTTCCTATAATAGTTCCTTTGGAGAAACAAAGTTCACAATGAAAGTAACATACAGCTTTTTAGAGCAGGGGTTCTTCAACCTTGTTAAGCAAATGGGCGATTTGGGGATTTTGAGAAAGGGCAGAAGTCATCACCACGAAATGGCTGCCACAGGAGATGCAAATACAAAATGTTTGAAGATCCAAGCCAAGCATCCTCCAGTGATGGGGCCAGCTACCAAATGGTGCTTCCTTCACATCTAAAGGTGATATCTCCTGGGATCTTCTCAAGTACCTACTACTCCAGTAAAGGGGAGGAAAACCAGGATTAGTATTTCACTTTGGGAAAGAAGCACTAGGAAATAGCTCAGCGTGCACTATGACAACTCACAGGCACCATTGCTTTGAAGGGCAGCACACAATCTTACCTATACCATGCTCCAGTTATGTTTGGGGGGTGGGCAACAAAAATTTTGGATAACCCATAGGAAATAGGAAACTAAAGTGAGACTTGCACTCCACAATGTCTGAAGCAGCTCTTGGAGACAATGTGAGTTTTAACCTGTTAAACTCAGGCTTGTTAACCTGAGGTAACTATGTTAACATCACCTCAGAGAGAGCAAACCAGTTGCTAGAGTACATTCCAGAGAAGTAGATATATCTGTAGCAGCAAAAGGACACTGCTGTAGTACCTTATGAATAATCTTTCCATCAGAGGTTTATATTCTGCATTAATGAATCTGAAAAGAACTCTACACCTAGTTCCATATTCATATACACTACAGTGGATTAGAATCCCTTACCCAGAAATATGCAAAGAAGTAGTAAAATTTCCCTTTCTCTTCCATCTTTTTCATTGGCCAAGTGTTACTGAGAGTTACATAACCTACAATCTTGAGTCTGTGCCCTAACTGATTTGTTGCAGCATAAGCTCTCTCACACACCTGCCCAGTTCATCAGATGGCTCATATAGGCTTGTTGAGCTGAAAGATTGCTTGTTCATGTGTGAGAGAGTGGGCTGTATTGTGATATTTGAGTATAAAGTTGAATTATCTGTCCTCATTACAGCATAAGAAGAACCTTGCTGGATTGGACCAAAGGTCCATCTAGTCAACCATCCCATTTCCATGGTCAACCAGATGCCCTTAAGAAGTCTGCATGCAGGGCAAGAATAGCCCTCCCCCAGTGTCCCCTCTCCCACACACACTGGTACTCCTTGACATATTTCCTCTGAATATGAACATTATCTTTAGCTATCACTCAAATGCCTTGGGGTTATCTTACTCCTTTTTTAGAGCCACCCAAGCTACTTGCTATGACCACATCATGTGGCAGCGAGTCTCACATGTTAATTTTACATTGTATGACGATGTAATTTGAAAGGGGGGGGAGTTATGCTAGCTATCCCCCCACGACAGGTGCTTCTCACTATTCCTCCACCTGGGGTAGCATGGTCATCCAGAACCTGCACTTTTTCTGTTACTGAATGTTGTTGTTGTTGTTCAGTCATGTACTTTGTCGGAATAGGCTGCCAAAGGAGGTGAGAAGGCTTCATCTATGCTGGTGTTTAAGGGAGAAATCCGTAACAATTCTGGTCATTAAAGCTTTTGGTGGGAGTTGAGTTGTGCTTATTGTTACTGGGTTTTCTGTTTCTAGTTTGAGTAGTTGTTTTATTGAGCTGGTTGTTGCTTTGAAACCATGCTTGAAAAGTGGAATAAAAATATTTTAATTAAAGTTGCCACCTTAAGCCAGGTTATATATTTCAAAATCAATTAACTTAGGAAGGGTGTAATTCTTCTTAAGATGGATTCAGGCTGGTAGCCATGTTGGTCTGAAGCAGAACAAAATTTGAGTCCAGTGGCACCTTTAAGACCAACAAAAATGTATTCCCTGAAAGCTTATATCTCTTCTTAGGATGGCATTTTAAGTGTTTTCATTCACTCTCCACTAGTGAAGGAGATGCTGGAATACATATAGCCCATTTGTTTTATGGCATTTTATGATTTTCTTTAAATTGATGTAGCTGTAACTCCTCACTTTGGGAACATATTTTAGTGCTAAATTGCAGTAAAAAAGGAAGAACAAGAGATCTGTTCCACAAGATCCAAAAAATCTATGGGAAATTTAAAGCACTCTTAGCCATGCTGACAGATCAACAAGTTAATACATTAACTGAACAGGACAAAATAAAGAAAAGATGTGTACAATATACTGAAGAACTGTACAAAAAAATGAAAGGGCAGAATATTTTTTTTGAAGAAGAACATGCAGTTTTAGAAAGGGAAATGAAAGCAATTGGGATAAACAAATCACCAGGAGTGTACAGGATATCAATAGAGCTATTTACGCCACAGAAATGGAGTCCATCAAAACCTTAACAAGAATATGCCAACAAATATGGGAAACAGAACAATGTCCCACAGACTGGAAACATTCAGTCTACATTTCAATGCCAAAAAGGGAGACATCAAAGTATGCAGCAACTAACAGACTGTTGCATTAATTTCTCACAAGTGTAAAGTTGGACAGTGAAGAAACCCGATAGAAAAGAATAGTTTGAAACATAATGCTGAAGGAGATTTTCAAAGATACCATGGACCACCAAAAAGAGAAATAAGTGGCTTCTTCTTTTTCCAGTTATTATTGGTTTAAAAGAGAAAGAGAGCTATAGCTTACTAACATATTATAAAGGTAACCTCGGCTTACATTTGTAGCAAGTCCATGGGGTAAACATCTTTTAACACTTTACCAGTAGTTGTATATTCTAAAAATGGGTACCAGATTGATCAAATCAAGCATGAACTCTCCCTAGAGGCTAAAATGACTAAACTGAGGCTATCCTCCTTTGGTCACATTATAAGACAAGAGTTACTGGAAAAAGCAATAATGCTAGGAAAAGTTGAAGGGAGCAGGAAAAGAGGAATACCAAACATGAGATGGATTGACTCAATCAAGGAAGCCCTGAGTTTGCAAGAGCTCAGCAAGGCTGTTAACGATGGGACGTTTGGGAAGTCATTAATGCATAGGGTCACCCTAAGTCAGAAGTTACTTGATGGCACTTAACATGGGCATGAATTGCATTGGGGAAGTATTACAGCGCCACTCCCCTCCCCAAATCCCACGCTCTCCAGGATGTACACTCAAATGTTCAGGAATTTCCCAACCTACAGCTGGTGTTTCTAGGGTCAAGACTTTTCATTTATCCAAATACGTTTTAGAAATGGTTTTAAAATGAAGGCGTTGAACGAAGACCCAGCCTTCTCCAGAAAAGCATAACTAAGCCCCATCCCGACCCATACACATCACACACTCGCGGTCCCCGGGCCCTTTTAGCCCCGATTCCTCCAGTCCTCGCCTGACCCGCAGCACCAGCCGTCGAGACACGCGTCGTGGGTTTGCCTCGCCTCCCTCCGCTCGCTCCCCGAGTTGTTGTCATCACATGGCAGGGGGCGGGCTGGCCCAGGCTGGGGCTAGGAGGCGGGCAGAAGGCGGTGGGAAAGTTTTGCGAAGTGTCTGGAGTTGGCTGTGCAGCGGGAAGCCTCGCTGGTGGATTTAGGGGGGAAGGGGGGCATGGAGGGGTCCCACCGAGCGCGCTGAAAGCGGCGGAGGTGCCGCGCCGTCTTTCTTCCCTCCCTCTCTCCCTCCCTCCGGCGGGAGAAATTGTGCGTCGAACCCGCGAGGAGCTCCAGCCATGAGCTTCTCGGCGCACCAGTTGCTGCCGCCGCCGTGGCTGTTTCTTTGCTGTAGCCTCTTTTCCTTGGGGCTGGCTGGCGGCTGCCCGGCTCCGTGCCGCTGCCTGGGAGAGCTGGTGGACTGCAGCCGCCTCAAGCTGAGCCGAGTGCCCGAATCGCTCCCGGCGTGGATTGAGCAGCTGTGAGTATCTCCTCGGACGGGGGCTTTGCGCCTGGGGTCGACCGCGGGGCTCGGCTGGCGGCCTGTGACGCTAGGGGGCGCGCCGTGCTTTTTGCCTCTAGCCCTTGAGGACTAGCAGCCTTGGGAAAGAAGCTCTTGCCTCTCAACCCGCTGGAATCTGAATAGAGGGGACGGTAATAAAAAGCACTTAAAACTTGGAAGAGATGAAACAGTGGTTCGAGCAGGATACACAAATATGGATGTAGCCCTCCACTTTTTGTTCGGTGGAGTGGTGGATTTCTTCACTTTCATTGAACTTTGCGGGGCGGGGAGATTCCCTGGGCCACGAAGCCTGCGCTATTGGACATAGCGATCTCTGTAAGGAATGTTTGGGCACGGTTGTGGCTTAGATTTTCATAGTTCAGGTCCCAGTGAATCTGTTAATCCTTAAGGTGCCGCTAGTCTCTTCATGTGTGTGCTGTAATGGACAGAGCTGCCGTTCTGAAAGTTGTCACCTAGAAAGTTCACTCCCATACTTTTGTGACATATAGATCTCCACATGCCATGACCTGCCTGCATATGCAGAGCATCACATGTGCACATAATTGAGAAGTGGAGGCACTCATGCTTTCCAAGAATGTTTTCATTCAACTATTTCTCCTTATAAAACTATTACTAATGTTGATTCACAAGAATGTCATGTGTGAAGTGGCCTATCTAGTGTGCAGTGGCCCTAACTTTCCAGGGCTTTCTCAACTGTGTTTGGGTTCTGTGTATTTTCATACATGCTTGGTATGTATCAATTGATGGGAAAATATGGTCTGTTAATTTCATGATATATGTTTCCACAGGTGGATTAATGAAAATAAAATATGGTAATATTGAAGCGCTATTGTGCTGGTAATCAAGAGAATAACTGTCTGATTTTTTTCTGTCAAGTGGATGGATATGGAGTGCATTGCTTCAGAGCAAGGGTTGCTGATTGTCTCCTAGAACTGAACTCTTTTTTTACAAGTTAGCTTTTAAAAGCTAAGTGTTTGAGAAAATTGTTGGTGGATAGTGTGTGGAAGCAGGAGTTGGGCCTGGCTTGGTTCCTGAACAACATTCCTGCATGCTGAGAATAGTTTTTGAAAAGGTGAAGATTCTTGCACTTTTATGCACATTGATATTTTCAGAATAAGATCATCTCTGCAATGTGAGAGGCATTCATTCTTTTGTGCTTAGGTTTCTCATTCTCATTGTTCTGAAAATGTCACTAATCCCATTGAGCATGAGAGATAATTCTTAATCTGACATGGTAACATGTTGTACTATTTGCTCTCCCCCAGTGACTACACAGGGCAAAATTTTAAGGAAATGAAGTTTTCTAAACTGAGAAAATAATTAGCGTACAGTGGAGTATTGTGTTTGGTTCCAATCCTTTGCCATTTAAATAACAGCTAGATTAATATATTAATTTTTTTTTGTGCTTCAGAAGCAAGGAGAGATAAGAACTTTAAAGTAAACAGGAAGGCGTTCAATTAGCTGTGGCTAATTCTGGTCAATTGCCTCTTGAGGAGGGGGATATGCTTCCTTATTCAAGAAAAATGGTTGGTGTTTACATAACATCTGGGCCTCACTTTGGATGGTCTAGAGCAGTGAATAAATTCACGCATACCTGAAGAAGGTAGAAATAAACTACATTTTTACTTGAGGAAACAGTAACTCATGAACATAGTCCAGATTTGCTTAACTTTGTGTAAATCAAGGTGCTTTCATTGAAAGTTTATCTTTTCTTTTTGTCATGCTTTTTAACAGGCATTTAAACTAAACATTCACTCAGCAATCAGCTGCCTTTTTTTCTCCGAGGCAATAGATTTAAGAGTATAGTAAACCAGTGAAAACAAAAGTGATTCAGGTTTGTTGTTCACTGAAAAGTTAATTGTGAATCCCAACAAATTTTTAAAAAGTGCCTTAAGTCATCAGAAAGAAGACATTTTTGTGACAATTGAGTAAAGATCCACTAAAACAGATTGTGTTGTTTTTGCTAGCACAGTGAAGGCTTTCTAATTGGATTTTCCCTGTAGTTGTAAATTCTCCACATGTACACACACATTCCTTTACAAGAAGTGTGAAAAATGGGCTCCACTTGTATAAATAAGCACGTGGCCTTTTGTAAGGAACCCTGCTGTGATCACTCATTGGATAGCTGCTTTACTTGCTCTCAGGCTCACATAAGTCTTTGTAGGCGTCACCAAGCCATATGGTCTGGTAGTTTTGGGGCAAATGTTTCCTTTTGTTTGTGTCAGATGCCTTGAGGAATTCTGGCTCCTTGCTTGCTAAAAGAAAGCATTGCTGTGAAATGTGGCATTTTTTTCTGTTACTTTTTGCAAGTTTCTAATGCTAGAAACCTCAGACTGTTAAGAAGCAATGACTGAATAAAAGTTTTCAGTTTTAAAATTCCAATTGCCAGATCCTATAGATTTCTAGGGAGTAAATTCTGCTGATTTTCAGTGCGTGGTAAGTATCTTAGGTGTATTTAGGATTTTTGCCTATGTACATTTGGATATAAATCCACAGTATCCAGCAGTTTCCTTTGAATTAACATGCTTAGAGTTGCTATGTGCACGCTAATATATTCTAACTAAATAGAACCCAGTAGAACAGAATTGTGGCTGCAATTGTAAGGACAGTTTCATGGCAATAAGCCCCATTAAGTAAAATGGACTTACTTTTGAGCAGACCTGTTTAGGGTTGCTCCATGTAGTACCCTTTTTGATGGACTCTAGTAATCAGTGCAACTTGATTGGGGGAAGTAAATGCACTTAGAATTGAAGATGCTAGACAAATAATTTTTTTCTGTAGCTATCGTGGTTGGTTTTCACTAGGACAAAGGCTTGCACTTCCGTATTTATCCTCTTTGCTTTCCCCACTCAGCCAAGCAGCCAAGCCTTCCATCAGTAGATAGCTAGGTGACTAACCTTGATAGAGGATTCCTGTTCTGCTTTTGGAGAGTGGCCATGGCTCAGTGGTAGGGCATCTGCTTAGCATGCAGAAAGTCCCAGGTTCAATACCTTGCATTTCAAGTTGAAAGATCAGGTCGTGGGTGATGTGAAAGACCTCCATCTGAGATTCTGGAAAGCTGCTGCCAGTCTGAGTAGACAATACTGACCTTGATGGACCAGTGGTCTGATTCAGTATAAGGCAGCTCCATGTGTTCAGTGTGTGTGTGAGTTAAAACTGTCAGTGAAATAATTTAGATTCTTAATGTTTGATGGGAGAAAACCCTACAAATACTAAACTTGGTTTTCACCTGGCTGCTGGAGGATTGAAATTGTATTACCTGTGAAAGTAGTGGTTACTTTTGTAATTGCTCGTTTGCAGGGAGGGCGGAATATAAACAGAAATAAATAAATAAATAAATAGAAAGCCTCTGGGTTGTGGAAACTAGCCAATTTTAACACAGTTTTACTACAGGCTCTCAGTAAGGAGTAAGATATCTGAATAAAAGCAAATCTGATCACAACTAGTGATAGGGTTGCCAGCCTCCAGGTGGTGTCTGGAGATCTTCCATTATCACAATTGATCCCCAGATGACAGAAATCAGTTCCCCTGGAGAAAATGGCTGCTTTGGAAGGTGGGCTCTGTGGCATTATACCCCACTGAAGTCCCTCCCCTCCCCAAACCCCGCTCTCCTCAGGCTCCACCCCCAAAATCTCCAGGGATTTCCCAACCCAGAGCTGGCAACCTTAAGTAGCGAATGTTTGTGATGCTTTATAAACCAATATCTTTGCAGCATGATCTCATTTATAGGGTAAGAGTTTAAAGCATTAAAGCTAATTAAAGCAAGCCACGAGGGGGTACGAGGGGCGCTTAGGGAGATTATCAACACATCCCTTGCACAGGGGGTGTTCCCTAGTGCTCTAAAGAAGGCTGTGGTACGCCCCCCCCCCAAAAAAACCATCATTAGATCCAGCTGAATTAGGCAACTACCGACCAGTATCTAACATACCCTATTTGGGTAAGTTAATCGAGAAGGTGGTAGCGGATCAGCTGCAGGGCTTTTTGGATGACACCTCTGTGTTAGATCCCTTCCAGTCCGGTTTCCGACCAGGCCATGGGACGGAGACAGTGCTGGTCGCCCTTACAGATGACCTCCGGAAGCATCTGGATCGAGGCGATATGGCGGTGCTGATGCTGTTGGACCTGTTGGCGGCGTTCGACACGGTCGACCATCAGCTACTGTGCCACCGCCTCACCGATATTGGGATCCAGGGGTTAGCTTTACAATGGCTTTCCTCGTTTCTCCAAGATCGGGGACAGAGGGTGGCGGCAGGGGAACAGCTCTCCCAAAGACATCTGCTGACTTGCGGTGTCCCACAGAAAGCAGTGCTTTCCCCTATGTTGTTTAACATCTACATGCGCCCCCTTGCCCAGATTGCCTGGAGGCATGGGCTGGGAGGTCATCAGTACGCAGATGACACCCAGCTCTATCTGTTGTTAGGCAGGTAGTCTGACTCCGGTCCGGGAGATCTGGACCTGGTGTTGCAAGCCATGGCTGGTTGGCTCAGGCAGAGTCGACTGAAATTGAATCCGACGAAGACAGAAATCCTATGCCTGAGTCAGAGCGGATCAGGGATAGGGATCCCTCTCCCGGCCTTCGAGAGGGTGCCGTTGGTGCCAGCGTCAGAGGTTAGGAGTTTGGGAGTGCTCCTGGACCCTTCGTTAACGATGGAGGCCCAGGTAGCAGCCACTGCGAGGTCGGCCTTTTATCATCTTCGGCTGATCAAGCAGTTGGTTCCCTTCCTTGAACGTAATGAACTGGCTACAGTGATCCATGCGTTGGTCACCTCAAGATTGGACCACTGTAACACTCTCTACTTGGGGCTCCCCTTGTGCCAAATCCGGAAGCTGCAGCTGGTGCAGAATGCAGCAGCGTGGCTGTTGATGGGCCTTCCTGTGCAGGAGCACATCCAGCTCGCCCTAAAATTACTGCACTGGCTGCCTATAGCATACCGGATAAGGTTCAAGGTGCTGGTGCTTACCTGTAAAGCCCTATATAGTCTGGGGCCTATCTACTTGAAGGACCGCCTCTCTCCATATGTTCCCCAGCGAGCACTTCAGTCTGGATCCCAAAACCATCTGGTCCTCCCAGGGCCGAAGGAGGCTCGGTTGGCGGTTACAAGGGCCAGGGCCTTTTCTGTGGCGGCCCTGCACTGATGGAATGAGCTCCCGGATAACTTCAGGGCCCTGCGGGATCTCCTACAATTCTGCAGGGCCTGCAAGACGGAGCTCTTCCACCAGGTGTTTAAGTAGTGGCTGCCCAACATTTCCATCTTGGCCCTGGCCCGACTATTCGATCTTATTCGTCAACCTACTGTGACCGTCTATAAGGATTACATGTGGGCACCGTTAGGGTATATTGAGCTTAAGAGATGCCATCTGTATAGTCAAGCTGTTTTATATGTTTTAATGGTTTTAAGAATTATTTGTATTGTGTGTTTGTTGTGAGCCGCCCTGAGCCGCCGTATGGTGGGGAGGGCGGGATGTAAATCTCAAAAATAAATAAATAAATAAATAAATACTCTTAAGTGTTCAAGTATTTACTTTTTATTAGTTTGAATGTTTAGGATGAAGAGCAGAGGAGCATAAAGCCAGCAACACTTGCCAGACAACTTTTCTATTCTCTTTGGAATTCTAGATTGTTTTCCCAGGTTTTGTCTAGGAATGTAAAAGCTATCACTGAGGCAGAAGGGGAAACCTAAAGGATGGTTTCGGCTAATGTTTGTATTACATCTCAATATTTACATTTTCTAACCTTTACCAGAATTGCCAGGGAAGAAAGAAAGAGTTCTGATAGTTTTCACAGCTGTTCTTCAGTATTTTCCAGACTCAAATTTGAACATGGCATGCTGATTTATGAGTCACTTTGGATCTATGTCTTAAAACTGCTACAGCCTGCTTCTTTGTTTTTTAGCTTTCCTTCTTTCTGCTGAATTAGCAAGTCTAAATGCCCCACAGGGGATTGATTAAGAAACTGTAGCTGGATTTGCATTTTAAATTTTAGGATTTAGGTTTCAGGCTTCTCCAAGGTAGGAGGTGAGGATTGCCCCTAAATGATGCACACATTGAATTGGGATCTGAAGTTATTCTTGCAAAACTTGCAAAGCATTGCCCTGATATTTTCTTTATCCCTTATTCTGTGTACTAAAGTTTTAGTAGCTTTGAATTGATATAAGCATTGGGAATGGTGAACAATGCAGCCTTGGAAGGTCTTACATTAGTAAAGATTGCTGCCTCTGGAAATCCCCACCATCCCCATCCAAGAACTATTGAAGTTTGTGAAGGGGCAACTTTAATTCTGTTCCATATATTGATGGTTTCATTTTCTGGCTGTTGTCCTAGGCTGCCACCGCAAGTCCCTCCTTTCAAAATCTAAGGTTACTTCAAGTGTGTGAAAGGAGAATGAAAAGCCCACCAACTCCTTTATTATTTGACTTTGTTCTGTGTTGGAGTGCTGACCTTCACTTTTCAGTGACGTGGAGTGCTCCACTTTTCAGATTAACCCCCTCCCCACATTGTTCATCTTTTAATATTCAAGATGCCCTCATCTATCAGTGTACCATATTTTAGCTTTCTACTGGAAGACCCTGACAATCCTTGAGCTGGTTGTGGTTCTTAATCTACATAGATATCTTTCTTTAGCTTACAAGTTAAGAGAAGCGAATACGAAACTGACGAACTTTAATATTCTCTGTTCTACTGGAGTAACAAGTGTAATGACTGTTGAAGGGTAGGCTATTAAGATGTGCATTATATTATGTACTTCTTATAGGACAGAATCATCTCAAAAATCTCACTGCTGATTGTTAAGTGCAACCATATCCAGAGTTCTTTGCACACGTAAATCTTATATCTCAAAGGTCTATCTGAACTTTGTGTAGAACAATTTTTACTTTGAGATGGAGAGACATTTTAAGCAGCCAGTCCTTATGTATTTTGAGAACTATCAACCCCTAGAGCCAGTGCCTTCTCCCCCACCTAGGCATTTCATTATTTTCCAGCTTCTCCAGTAACAGGCAGACACCAGGAGGACCGTTAAGGCTAAGCTTGCCAGTTACCAGCTCTGAGTGGGCAAGCTCCCACCTCTGCACTCCCATCCCCCATGCTCACTTGATGGAGCTGCAGGGGGAAAACTGGGGAAGGGGAACAGTGTGGATATCATAACATAAATTCTAGGTGAGCACCTGCAGGCGTCATCACTATGTCCAAAGCACTCTAGGGATTTCCCCAAATTGGGAGACTTTCTAGAGTGTCACAACTGCTGTGTCACCACTTCCAGGTGCTCCTCTGGAAGTTATGCCAAAGCATCCATGCTGCCATCCCCTCACTAGGCTTCACTCCCCAAATGTTCCCAGGGGTCACCAGTGGAGGACTGGCAACCTACTTAGGGCTGTGGTTTGCTTGCAATAACCGAGTCCCAGGTTCACCTCCTTGAATTCAGCCTGGAGTCCACCTATTCTTTACTGTTTCCATTTATCTTTGTCAAGGCTGTGTTCATGCTCCTTACTTGGTGCTTGGTGACTGCTACACCCTCACTACAGGGTTAGGCACTGAGGAAAATAACCTACTGCTAATCTTGGCCAGGAATGCTGCTCCTCGATCCAGTTTGGTGTAGTGGTTAAGTGCGCAGACTCTAATCTGGGAGAACCAGGTTTGATTCCCCTCTCCTCCACTTGCACCTGCTGGATGACCTTGGGCAAGCCATAGTTCTGGCACAGCTGTTCTTGAAAAAGAGCAGTTTCTGTCAGAGCTCTCTCAGCCCCACCTACCTCACAGGGAGGGGAACGGAAAGGAGTTTGTAAGCCGTTCTGAGACTCCTTTGAGTAGTGAAGGGCAGGGTATAAATCCAATATCCTCTTCCTCCTCCTCTTCCTTCATCTTCCATGGGAGGGCCTGGTTCTGCCTGTCCATGGCTTCAAGCTTGGCCAGCTACCTGGCTTCCTGCCCAGCATCTTGCCATTCCTCCTGCCCCAGCCTTTTATCCCTGCTATGTCTACTTCCTGGCTGTCTTGGCCTAGACTTAAGGTAGCCTTTACTTCCGAGAAGGTCTCAACTTTGGATGCAGCCTCTACCCTCTTCCCTTAAGGTCTCCTTTTGGCCCATGTAGGATTGCCAACTTCCATGTGGGTCCTGGAGATCTCCCAGAATGACAACTGATCTCCGCACTACAGAGATCAGTTTCCCTGGAGAAAATGGCTGCTTTGGAGGGTACACTGTATGGTATTATACACTGCTGAAGTCCCTTCCCTCATCCAGCCTCCCCGGGCTCCATCTGTAAATCTTGAGGAATTTCTCAACCCAGAGTTGGTAACTCTAGGCCCAGTCCTGATTTTTCTTCATCCTTATGTCTATAAAGTGCAGCCTCTTTTGGGGCTGTGATTTTGTTTGCCTTCTTCCCATCACAACCCAGGTTATCATGAGGTGGGACAAGGATAGTATAGTGGTCTGAGAGGAACTTGCCATGTTAGAAACAGCATATTGGAGCTAGGCCTGTTAAAATGTGCTTCAATTTTAGATGTATGCATCAAGTGCTGAGTCCAGCCAGCCCTATGTACTGGATCATTTTAAAAGCTCTACTAGTGAGCCTGAACCACTGCAGAGATTTTTTTTTCTATGTACTGTGGTTTAAGTGAAGGAAAAAGGGAGAAGGAAGAGGTTTGGGAATGGAAAATGTGTGTTTCCATCACTACAGGGATGCCAACTACTGCTTCTAAATTATAAGGGGTGATTTGTTCGCATTATTTTTCTACTAGTAGCAAGATATTTTTAAGGCTTCTTTTGTCCTTAAAAACATAAAAATGTGTTCATTTAAAAACTGATCGTATCAGAATTTCAGGAAAACTTAAAAAAAAACTCTTTGCAAAATGGATTGCAAGGATTTTAGCTTTCAGCCCATTCCTTACAGTTCTGTGGGAAACAGTCTCTTCGAAAGGGAAATCCCCCCCCCCCCCTTTCTGCTTCCAAAGGCTGTAAAATTAGATATAAATGGCAGCCCTGTTAAAGTTCTGGTAATTGTTGTTTGATTTGGGCTACTGCACAATAAAGACTCATTATGTAACTTCTGGAGAGGAGTCATAACTTTCTGAATTTGATTTAAGGAAATTGCTGGGGGCTTTGGAGAGGGATTTGTACTTAAAAAAACCCAAACCAGCAGGACAATGCGTGGAAAAATCTCTAGATATCGGCAGTGTCAGAAAACACAGATTTAGTCTGATCTGTAATGCAAGTTGTTATGCTCACGGCTGCCTTGATAGACTCCAGATGGATGGTGAGCTTCAGCTCTGAGTGAAAGTGTCTGGCTCCAGTTTGGTGATCATGCACAGCAGTGGTTGTAATTGCAGGATTTTTATAGTTTAAAGGCTCTGCCAGGTTTTTTTTTTTTTTTTTTTTGCGCATGTTATAACGCCAACAGAACAAATCCACTCATGTCTGTTACTGTCTGGTAGGTCCTATGGCAAGCATGCTTTAAATAAATCTTTGCAGAGTGGGGTGTTTCTGTTTTTGAAAAAAACCTGGGGGTAAAATAAAGGAAGGCAGGTTTTTTTCAAAGCAAATTTTTTTAACAGTAGAATGTTAAAAGCCTTTTGTTACAATCACTGGATACCTAAGTCTGATGTGCTGGAACATATTTGACTTTAATCGCCCTGATTTCAAAGTGTTTGGCTATGGCCAGTGCATAGTTCTCAGAGTCCCTGTGAGCTAAAGCCAAATATTGAGCTGGATACAAGGCAGAGGGAAAGTCCTCACGCTCTTTCAACATCTGCTAGTTCAGATCACTCTCAGTCATGTTTAGACTGCTTGGACTGCATCTCACCGGCTTTACTAGTTAAGGTTGTAGCATAAAGACCTGTGCACTGATACATCAAGGGAAATAAGACATGCAGAAGGTAGACTTATGCCTATGTGGCAGATGTATATTTGTGGCAGATGTTTTGTGGCAGATCATTTGAAATATTGATGCCTTGAAGCTGGAGTGTTTATTCAGGCCTGTGTTCTGCTACTTACATATGGTTCATGTTAAGACATTTTATATGTGAGAATTAGTGGTACAGAGACATATGAATGCAAGAGCATGCCACCCAGCCTCATATCCTCCAACTTTGCAAAGTTAGGTCTGCCAGGGGAAAGCTATAAATTGAGTACCAAGTTTATGCTAGGGTTGCCAGATGGAACTGGTCTGTAACAATGGCCTTTGACCCCATAGACTTCCTTGGTGGGGGGGGGGGATGTTTGGCTGATATGTCATATGGTTCACACCCACACAAAAGTTGCCAATTTGGTTTCAGAAAATGAATTTGTTTACTAAAACAACAAACTGATGTGAAAATAGCATTTGAGCTAGACCTGCTCTAAACGTGCAGCACACGTGAGAGCAGGGTGGGATGTAGGGTTGTCAGGTCTTACCTGGCTGCTGGGGGAGGGGAGTCCTGGTCCTTCTCCAGGACCCCTTTGGTGCACACACTTTGCACGCACGCTGTGATGGCATCACCCGGAAGTGATGTCATCATACATGGCACGTTGTGGGGGATGCTCTATTATTTAAGGAAAAACTCTATGCTTTTTCCTTAAACGATTGAGCATCCCCCCCCCCCCCCCCAACATGCCCTGCACAATGATTGTCACCTTCAGGTGACATCATTGCACCAGGCACTTTGGGAGTGGGGTTCCTCCCTGCCGGCTGGATCAGGGCCAGCGGATTGGGGGCTGTAAAAGCGGGCAAACCTCTGCTCCCATCAGAGGAATTGGAACCCTAGTGGGATGGTGGCGTTTTCAGGTGGTAGAATGTTTAGTATCATCAGACTATAGACAAACCATCCCTTTGTGTATCTGCCTCTTTCTGTTTTTAAACTATTATTTCAACGATTAGCAAATCTTACAGCAAATAGAAATGAGAAAAGAAAAAAAATAAATCAATGGATGGTGTCCTAATTTTGGGCTAGAGGAAGCTCCCAAGTGGGAGGAGGGCTTCTGAACTGGCTCTGAACTTGGAGGAAGGTTTCAGGCTTTGCCTAGTGGAGTGATATATCCTATGCAATGAAGAAGAAAAATGGCAGCATTACTTTATAATTGCACTGTGAGATGAAGTAGTTAAGTGGCCAGACTGGGATATGAGAAGTCTGAGTTCAAATTGCCACCCCACCATGAAACTTGTTGGACCAAAGTCTCTTGTGGCCCTAGTGTACTTGACAGGATTGTTGCAAGGATAAAATGGAATAGGGGAGAACAGTGTATGTACAACCTTGAGCTCCTTGGACGAACGGTGGGATAAAAATGTACTCAATAGATAAAACACTTTTAAAAAGATGGAACATTCTATATAATGGAAACTAATTAGATGTTTTTTAAAATCCAGAAAAAAGAGCATGTTGATACCATTAATGTAATGTGTCGAACATTAAAACATTTAACATTTCATGAAACTGAAAAAAATACTCATGCTGAATTATGAACACGCAGTAATTGCCACAGCGATCTCAGAAAATATAACTTTTTACTGAAAAAAATATACTGATATGAAAATAGCCTTTGAGGTAGACCTGATTGACACCTACAGTAAAAATGAGAGGGGAATGAGACAGTAGAGTTCACCAAGGGCAGACTGGATGATATCACTGTCAGAATGGATATTAACACCAGATGTAGGTGGGGATGCCCTGATCTAGATAGCTCAGACCATCTCATCACATCTTGAAGTCTAGGCAGGGTCAGCCCTGGTTAATTCTTGGATGGAAGACTGCCAAGGAAGTCTAGGGTTGCTATGTGGAGGCAGGCAGTGGCAAACCACCTCTGAATGTGTTTTGCCTTGAGAATCCTGTGGGCTCACCATAACTCATCTGGAAGTTGACACCCCCCCCCCCCCCATGGGGATATTATTTTTTAATGATTTAATAAGCATTAAAATGGTGTCCCTCACCTGCAGAGTGAAGTTGTTCACTCCAGTGGACTATTTCAACATTCAGTTATATCATTATGCTGTATATGGAGGCCCGGCCTTGCTTAACCTGGTAAAACTTTCATACTTCCGCAAAACACATTACAAGGACAGATAAAAAGTCATTGGGTGATCTACTGCATATCCTGTTCCACAAAGTTGGAAGGAAAACAGAATCAAAGTGTAGTTGTTGATGTGTTACATGGTAAATGTTGATCTTGAGGAATTGTTGTTTTTATAGTTATTCAATAATATGTTGTATTGGCAGTACTGACTTATTTTTAATAACCTTGTAGAGATTTAAGCTACAATAGATTGTCTTCAATCAAACCCAGTTCTTTGAGTCACCTCCATAACCTGCGAGAAATGTAAGTCTCTACTGTGTTTTGACTGGCAATATTTGTTCAGATATGCAAGTGTAATCCCGCAATATAATATGAGGTTATAGTTCATTTTTGACTTTTTAAAAAAAGGGTTTATGTGAAGAATTTAGTGTTGATTAAAGATTTTTGTTGGGAAGCATTTGGTTATTATAATGGGAATAAAAGGTCAAGAAATCAGAAAAGACTAATAGTCACTTGTTTACAGGTCAACCGATTTTCTTTATGTTGTTACAGAAAACTGAGTGGTAATGAATTGAAAGCCATACCAAGTCTGGGGACTATTTCAGCAAACATTACTCTTCTGTATTTGTAAGTTGGCTTTTATATGTTTTTATTGGTATATAAACATATATCTGTGTAATTCCCTGAGTATACAAAATTAATATAAAACTATCTTCATAAATGCAGGAAAGGTTGAGGTTGACTTAACTAATGCAATTAAAATGTTGCCAAGAGAGTGACAGTGTAGGATACTTCCTTTGCTGTGTTCCCATGATTCCTGGCGCTCAGATCTTTGTGTGGAATTCGTCACCTAGCACAGAATGTGACAAAATCCCAATGCCCTTCTCCTCACTCTTTTTAATGGACAAAAGCAACACTTTAGCTCTCAAAAATCCCAAAGCATGTTTCTATAATGTGTGATATAGTCTTCCAACAACCAGACACTTTTTTCATTGCCCAGAATAAAATGTTTGCCCTCACTGAACGAGTGGTTGCTTGCAGAGGTGTATGATAGATATGGGAGGAGGCATCCAGCATAGCATGTGGCACAGTAGGGGCTGCACACATTCAGGTCTTTCTGTGAAGCTAAAATCTCAGTGATCAGCTGTGGAGGTGAATAGTTCCAGACCCCCCCCCCCCCCCCCCAATCCTGAAGCTCTGCTTAGCAAGATTTTAGATTTTTAAAAGAGGCTCTATATATACAGCCTAAAGTGGGGAG
Organism: Lepidodactylus listeri; assembly: GCA_029233225.1. Taxonomy (NCBI): domain Eukaryota; kingdom Metazoa; phylum Chordata; class Lepidosauria; order Squamata; family Gekkonidae; genus Lepidodactylus; species Lepidodactylus listeri. The sequence goes on from JARCFY010000008.1 coordinate 70,130,559, forward strand.
GGAAACCACCTGCAAAGTATCCTTTTGCATTCACACTGGTACAAAAACAGCCCCAAACTAAAACAGTACAAGACAGTATATGGTAACCATTCTTGTTGACAGACTGTAGATTTATATGTACACTAATTAGGTCGTGTAGGGATAATAAGGTATTTACCCAGAAATTAACTGTCTCGGATCCAGCCATTTTTTCATTCAGTCTCACCCACTTCCTCTCCATTACTACAGCCCCCGTCCTACATGGGTCCAAAGATTCTTAGCACATCTTTCTTGGGTGGTCAAAGGTGATGTTGCCTTTCTTTTCCACCAGCAGAGAAGCTGGTTAGATCCAATCCATTACGTGTGGTAGATTCAGATTTGTGCAGCGAACTGTAGTGTAAAACTGTAGTGTAAAACTTATTTATTTATTTGTTTATTTATTTAATTTTTACCTCATCCTCCCCACCGAAGCAGGTTCAGGGCAGCTTACATAGGATAATAAATAGATAAAACAAATTTATCTAAAATCACAACAGAATACACATAAAAATACAAAGTGCTAGTGCTGACTTAATTCATATATGATGGCGTGCATGAGCAGCCTCCAGCAATACAAACAGACAATCAACTGCCAGCAAATCTGGGTTACATCTGGCTGTTTAAATGATGTTAATGATGAATGTTAATGATGAATGTTAATATTGGGTCTAGGTCCTTACTTCAAAACATACTTGCAGGCTGATCTAAGGAAAGTTTGGTTGCAATAAATCCAAGATGAGTTCAGTGTGAATTAATTTTTCAATGTGCATAGGATTTCTGCCTTATATTGTTTTTATACCTGCTACTAAAAGCATTTTTAAGGATTTCTGATGTGGTTTGTGAGCAAGGTGACTGTCAGGCCAGGACTGAAAAGGCAAGAGAGGCAGGAGATAAATCAGATATACATTCTGGCCAACATTGTGGTGTTGCTGCTGACCTATAGAAGCAAGGAAGACATAGTTAACCATCACTTGCAAATATATTCCTATTTTATATTTGACCTAGTATTCGGACTACCATTTGCCCCAGGTTTTGATATAGGATATATTTTCTGTGATATACTGTATTAGTTGGGGAAAACATCCAGTTTAAAACAGTGATAATAATGTTTAGGTTTGTTCATGGGAATTTCTTTTTTTTCTTTCATTTTTGTTATTAGATCCAAAAAGGACTCTTCTTGGGTCGTTTGTATGGTTTTGTCTCATTTTCAGAATTCTGTTCTGTTATTGTTCCCCACTGGTTTCCATGGAAGCCCCCACCCACTTTCTTGGGTTGTCCAAATTGGACAAAACTCCGGAGGAGGGGGGCAGTGTCAGCACTCACCCAGGACATGCACATTGCCAAATTTCAGACCGATAGGATAAAAGGGTCCCTCTTTTTGAGGCAATGAAAGGTGCCCATGTTTAACTGTATGGAAGAATTGATAGGAAAAATTCCAAACACACAGTAACACAGAAAGCAGCATGTAGTGAGGGAATTTGGCACTGCGCTTCTTAGCTTGAAGGCCAGTAGCATGAGAGGGAGGCAGATTGATAAGGCAAGATCATGTGATCACACAAGGAGGGCAAGGCATGTGGGCAGGTAGCAGGAGGACTTTGAGGTAGATTTACTTGGACAAGGGATAAGGTCTGGCAATAGGGTTGCCAGGTCCTCTGGTGGGGCGGGGGCTTGCTCACTCAATGGGCCCCTTACCTGCTGGCCCAGATCTGGCTGCCGGGAAGAACCCCACCCCCAAAGTGCCAGGATCACGGCAACATGCCTGGCGTGCTGATGTCACCCCGAAGTGACGTAATCACACCAGGCACGTTGCGGGGGGATGACGATCTGTCATTTGAAGGGAAACTATGGTTTTCCCTCAAATGACAGTGGTCTCACCCTCAACGTGCCCAATGCAATGATGTCACTTCCAGGTCACATCATCACACACACGCCGAAGAAGTCCCGGAGAAGGGCCAGGGCTCCCCTGCCGCAGCAACGGTAGGACCTGGCAACCCTATCTGGCAAGCAGGGGAGTGCAGACTGCAAAGGAAGGTCTGGCACAGCAGGGCAGGCATTTGGAGGAGAGCAGCAGGCAAAATCCAACTGAGTCTCCTTTAGGATTGGAATAACCCTAGTAGCTACATGTTGCTATCAGTCAAGAAATCCCAGGACCTTTCTCTCCACCCTCTTTTTAAGGAACGCAGCTCATGCCCTTATTAGGAAACTGCTGACTGCCTTGTAGAAGTGACTCCAGTAGTCAGAGACAGAGAAGACTGCAATAATGAAAGAAAGATAATGAAACTGAGAAGGGGGGGATTGTGAGGGTTTTCATTATAGTAGGGTTGCGAGGTCTGGGTTGGAAAATACCTGGAGACTTTGGGGGTGGATCCAGGAGAGGGCTGGGTTTGGGGAGGGGCCTCAGCATGGTACAATGCCATAGAGTCCACCCTTCAAAGCAGCCATTTTCTCCAGGGGAGCTGATTTCTGTCAGCTGGAGATCAATTGTAAAAGCGGGAGAAATCCAGGCTCCACCTGGAGGCTGGCAACCCTACATTATAGCCTGTTTAGATGAGGAATTTGTCTTCATATTACTTACAGCAGTTTCACCCAGAAGTTGTAATGTTTTAAATAAGAGAGAAACCGCCTGAAAATAGCAGTTAATACAAGTTCTATGTTGCCTGTTGGCAAAGGAGCTTAAAGGGCTAAAACATTTTGTACATTTTGTTAATTAAAGTGATCAGTATTCAATTGCTTACATCTGCTGACTTATTATAGTACTGTTTTTACTCTGGGTCAGCCAAGTCAGCTTGGTGCAGCCGCCGTGTCTGCTGCACTCTGTTTGAATAAGAGCTAAGTGACATTTGATAGTGGTGTGGCTTTGCTGTGGATCAAGCTGAATGGGGGAGAACACTAAAAAGGAAAAGCAGATGGAATATAGCAGAATCACCTCCCCCACAAGATCCAATGATGCTGAACCTGTGAAAAAAAACTGTAATTAAATGAAATCTCAAATATAAATATAAAAGTTCAGTTTCTAAGTTGATTTTATCACACTGACTGTGGCTACTGCACTTCTCCACTCCACCCACATAATATCCGTTGCTTCTCTCCATATGACTAAGACATCACTGGGTGTTGGGGATCGGTGACTTCAGAGCCGAAACCTAACATGCAGAACACTTTGAGGGGTAAGCCATTTCGAACAATCTTTGTGAGGCCCAGCCGTGGAAATGTCCAATCTTGAGTTCCCTCTGCATGTCTGTTTCCCAAAGATTAATCCACGTGATCCAAGCCCTAGAATGCCACAGCAAAGAACAAGAGTCGCTGATAAATAAGAAACACTGACGTATTTGATTATTACTTAAGACTCTTCCCTGCCACACGCTCAGAAATATTATTTGCCTCTTCTCGTGGCATCCTTAGCCGTCTTCATTTCCATGGAAATGTAACTCCAGTTTCGAGAAACATAAAAGTATTCCTCTGCAGCTGTGTAAAGATTTTCTTTAAAAAGCCCTACCTTGAATTTGGGATTTTGAGTTAGTTTATTCAGCTGACAAAACATACTTTGTGTACTGTTTTGCTTTTTAAAAAAACTATATTATACCACCCAGGAAAAAAAAGAGGATGGAATTGTTATGTAGTGCGATTGGGCTGCCTGAGAGGTGTCTTGTTACCATTGTACATTGAAGCTCATGCCGTGCCTCTGAATGGCTTCAGAGGGCTTCCTGTATTGTGCTCTGCAGAACTCAGTTGAGGTTACAAGTGTTTGCTATGCACCTTATGACCTCTGCGGAGAATGGTTGGAATTAGAAAAAGAAGCATTATGGCTGCTTTGACATGAAAGCCCCCTCTTTGCCACCAGAGTAGGGGCTCAACTTGCGGGTGAACACAAAAGGGGCTAAATAGGCCATAGAGAGCTATTGAATGGGTAGTGCCTTATGTTCACTCTGCATTTCACTCATGCTAACTGTTCTGTATCTCAAAAACATCAGATTCAACCCTCTGGGCTGCCATGGTAAGCTGATTCCTCCCTAGTTTCAAAACTCGTTAGAGAGCAGAGAAGGCTAGATAGACCTTGTCACTGTAGAATTTAATTATGAAAGTTTAGAGATTTCTGACTGGTCTTGAGGATCAAAGCCAATGTCTTTACACATTATCCATTACAAAGCAATATGGCAGCATTATGGAAATATTTTTGCCCTTTCAAAGGGTGCCACAAGACCAAGAGATTCCTAATTATGAAAGATACGAAACTTCTTCCCCCAGTACCCAAATGAAGACTCTAGATAAATGTGGGTTTAACTAGTTTATTTACATTTATTCAAATCTGCTGATCTGTGTCATCAATTAATTATGCTAATATTTAATTGAGGGCAGGCTGCGCTAGGCTGCCTGTCCATGGCTGCCTTTGTTCTGGTAAATCCACCCTTGCTCCAAAATCAGTCATTGGCCTTGTTTATCCTTGCTGGCCCATAGAGTGCTGAGAGGTGCCTAACCCCTTACCCTGATACACTGTTTAGCCACTACCAGGTTTGGAAAGATGTTGCTCACCACCAAAGGTGCTCTTTCCTAAACCCCATCCCACTGTCCAGCAAGTGATAGGCTGTTCAGGAAACACCTTCCATCATGCCAGAGGGCTCAGGGTGCTCACTACTTATCCTTACCTAAATAAGCAACTTGTTCTATCCCCTCCAAACACCCTTGCTTAACACCCCTTGCCCCACCTGAGAACTATAACTTCACACAGGCCCTGACGTAGATCAGCCAAGAATAAGTCTCATCGCTCTGGAGAGAGATGGACCTCATCAACCCTAAAAAGAGGAGATAGATGAAAGCTAATTACCTGATGTGGGATATTAATCCCAAATTCCATCCAAAACAGCCCTATAGACAGCCAAATCCGATTTGTGCCGTGTTCTTTCAATCCTTAGGGTTTTAATTGCCTCCCCCCACCAAATCCTCCTCAGTAAAAGCTCTGACCAAAAAATCATAACTCCTGGTATCCAGGGCTTTTTCTACAAAAAAGCCCAGCAAGAACTCATTAGCATAATAGGCCACACCCAACAGTAGAAATCTATTAGCATATTAGGCCACATCGCTTACAATGCAGCTCCCTCCCAGGTTTGGCTTCCCCAGGTGCCCCGTGGCTTGTGGGGTGCCTGGGGAACCCAAGGAGGGGAGGCAGTCTAAACTGCCTTCCCTCCCTGGGTTGGCTTGGCTTCCCCAAGTGCCCCATGGCTTGCGAGGCGCCTGGGGAACCTGAGGGGGGGGGCTGTAGGTGTGGCCAACTTGGAAGCCAGCTGGAACTCCGTTTCTGTGTGTTCCTACCCAAAAATAGCCCTAGTGGTATCAATAACTCCCTCACCCTATTTAAATCCCTAATTATTCTGTGCCTAAGAGTGAATCCCTGAATTTGCTCTGTCATTCTCACCCAAGTGCAACACCAGGATCTCAGGACGACTGCCCTCTCTCAAATTCTGATGGAAAGAAGGCAGGAGCTGGTTCTGTGTTGTCCTCTTCTACCACGCCACAATGTGAATCCCAGCTGCATCCCAATCCCACTGTCAGCAGCCCACCTGCTGGCCCAGTATCATCACTCAGACTGCTTATCTAATATATGTCTTGTAAGATTTGATTTCCAATTCTTTGAATAGCGAGGTCAGACATCCCCAGATAGGCTTCTGTAGAAGCTGCACCTATGCAGAATGGATGGTAGGCCCGCTGCTGCCAAAACACTTCTGATCACTGTCCAAAACTGTTAGCATTGCCATGCTGAAAAAGATAGCCAGGGCATGAGCTCCATAACACCATGAACTCAGACAGTACTCGCACCGGGCATAGCCAGGTGTCACTTGTGATCCTAAGGACCACTGTGGTACCCCTGCCATGCTGATCATTATTGGACTTGTGTATCCACAACCAGATCTCGCCTTCTGCCAGTGACAAATCTTCAACTTGCAGGACTGTCCAGGAAACATCTCAGCAGGATGCTGCAGGCAACTCACTGACCCGAAGGGCTGCATAAAAAGCAGCTACAGCCACCACCCTAAAGAGGGCCACCTCACACATCCACACACCTACCCCTATACCCTTCCAATACACAATCCCTGGTGTCATGGGCCATAGTGCATCCTTGGTGCATGGCTGCTCCCGCAATCAACCCTCTAACATTCTCCTAACCCTAAAATCCCCAGAATTGTCCCTAAAACCTTCAGCTGTAACCCTAGCTGTAAATCCTAACACTGCCAAATAGTCTTTACTAGTTCTAGATGCCGAACCCTTATCCTTCAAGTGAATCATAAACCTCTGGATGTGATCCACAGGCAAAGGCCAGACCTGTTCTAAGCCTTCCTGGATAAGAAATAGTTGGAACTCCTTGCACTGCCTCTCATAGACAATTCTTGTGCCAGGCGCCATTGAGGACATTATTGTCCGCCATGCTTCTGGCTCCCAAGATGCCACAGCTCAGCTGGCATCAGTGTCAGGCCATGGCCCTGGAAACAAGATAGCACGTCAGCAAATACTGTTATCTAACCCGGGCACATGTCTTGTCTTGAACAAAATAATAAGCCCTAAGCATTTCAAAACCAATGACCTAATCAACTGCACGACCCGGGGACTCTTGGAGGACAGATCGTTCACAACCTGGACTACAGGCTGGTTATTGCACCAAAACAAAACAACGGCATCCCTAAACTGTTCCCCCAAGATGTGCACAGCCACAACAATGGGAAACAACTCCAAAAAGGTTAGGCCCCAAAGGACACCTTCTTGTTCCCATTACTGTGGCCACCATTGAGTATACCACTGAGCACACCAATGCTCAGCAACGAAACCTAGAATCCCTGTTGCATCAGTCTGAATCTGAAAATCATGCCACAAAAGACACTGATGTCTCCAGGACACCCCATAGAACTTTGCAAGAAAGGCAAGCCAAGTATACGCATCAGCCTTTATTGCACCAGATACTCTGATCAGGTGATGAGGCTTCTTTACTCCCTTAGTTGTGTTGGCCAGATGCCACTACCTTCAACACAAAGGTCAAATGCCCAAACACAACATGTAGCTGTCTTAGGTCACTTTTCTTGACCCACATAAGTCCTGTAATAACTACCAGCACTTCCCAATTTTATCCCCAGGCAACCTACAAGCCTCTGCTAAAGTGTCAGTCTCAGTGCCCATAAATGACAGGCAATTAGTTGGGCCCTTGGTCTTTTCCTCTGCCACAAGAACCCCTATTTCCACTGCCAGCTCCAGAAAAATAACTGGCAACCTAGCACTTTTCCTCCATGCCAGCTGGGCCCGCAAAAAGAAAATCATCTAAATAATGTGTGAATTTATCAGACCCAACTTTCTGCGAGAACGCCCATTCCATCATGGTGCTAAATCTCTCACAAACCGAGCAAGATATAGAGCAACCCATGGGAAGCACCTTGTCAAAGTAAAACTGGCCCTGAAACTGAAAACCTAGGAGCTCAAAATGCCTTGGGTGAATTGGTAACAAACAAAAGGATTGCATTTCGCCAGCATGGCTCTCCTACCACATGACTTAACCATTTCCATGGTCAGATCAAAAGAATCATAGTGGAGTTTGCATAGCTCATCCGGAATGCCATCATTAGCTGATTTACCACTTTTGAAGGACAAGTGGTGAATAACCCTAACTTCCCCTCGTGCTTTTTTAGGAACAACCCCCCCCCCCCCCGGGGGAAATTCGCAAAGAGGCAAACGGCAGGACTGAAAAGGGGGCCTGTGATCCTGCCCTCTTCCTTCTACTTCAGTAATTTCCTTGCTACAACATGCTTCAAACTTAATACTGACTTTTAAGTTCTTCGCCTTAAAAAATTGGCGGGGTCCCAAGTATGAAATTTCAAAACCTCCCCTAAAACCATTGGCTAGATATTGATATCTAGCTAACCAACTTAATAGTGGTTCAAGCTGTAGCTGATTGGGTGCCTTTTTGAGGTCAACCTTTAGCCACATTTCGATAACCTCCCCCTATTGTCACCCTCTCCTCACCTACCCTTTACTCTAAAGCAAGTTGCAGGTTGATTCCCTCCACACCTGGCACACTTGTGGCAAAATCCAGACAACCTGCTGTTACAACCCCCCAACACTATTGAAATCCCAGTGCAGAAGTCTGGATTGAACCGACTGCCAGGCTGATCCTAATTGGTTAGACTCACCACCCTTTGAGATCAAATGGCCATAACTGTTCTTTCTCCCGATCTCAAGGCAACTCAAGATCAAGAGCTGCATGTTTCCTAAATGTTTTGTGGTATCTAAGCCAAGTAGGGCCAGCGTACTCAGCATGTGCCATTATATTTGATTAAGGCTGGTACTGTCAGATTGGACCTGCATGACTGCAGCCATGTAAATCTTAAAACCAGAAAGCCAGTTATCCCATGTAAGGTCTGCTGGCTTCCTCCTAATTTTCTTCTCCTTATCATCCTTTCTCTCATCCTTCATTTCTGGTTCCTGAAATAACAAGGAGAAAATATCCACATATTCTCCTCTCCATATCTTTAACTTAGTAGCTGTGACTAGGTGGTCACCAAGGGGCAGTGATCACCTCTTCCCATGTAGAAAATACTTGAGAGGCACAGATTGCTTCCCCCACTTCACCAACAACCCTGCAAAGAGGCCTTGCAAACTTGGCTGCATAGTGGAAGGTCCCAAACCCTGTAACACCCTACCAAAACCCTGTAACACCCTACCAAGCGTTAATTGTGGGGCTTGTGGTCTGCTCTGCTATAAAGGCCAAGCAGATTGTGCCCAAGGCCCAGGCATCCATTTAGCCCAGCTGGAGTCCAGCCTGCATTGCCAGTGTCTGTTCCCACTGTTCCATGATCCTGCTGGGAATACTCACCAGGCAGACACTCTTGCTCCTGGGTTGCACCACCAGTGGCTGCACCAACTCCCTTGTCAGCCTCCATTGCCGGCTGGTTATTCACTGCAACACCCCTCAGCAAGCTTGTTTCAAGTGCTGCTATTCTTTATGTCAAGGAAGAAGCAGAAGAACATTTATCAGAACGACTTGCCAGCTTAGATGGTGATGGAACAACCCATGGAACCTTGCCTACAGAATAATTCTCGCCATCAACTCCAGGACAGTAGGGGTGTTCTCTTCTTCATCAGAAGAAACTGGTTGTGCTTGCCTGGGGGGCGGGGTGGCCTCTTTGCCACCAGGTCACCCTTCTAATGTTGAACCTTTTTAGGAGCCATCCTGCACCAAGACTTGGAGGAGATAACAATATATATCAAATAAGACAAAAAGTGTTCCTTGTTTATAATTCACTTCTATATGATTATTATATGCAGGGCTCCATTGCGGCCGGGGTGCGCCGGAGCGCTGCTCCGGGAGAGAAGGCGCCGGGGGGCGGGCACATAATAAAGCCCCGCCCCCCAGCTCACTTTCCTGGCCCGCCCTTCGCTTCGCGCTCCGGAAGCAAGCCTCCCACCCCCCCTCACTCTTCCCAGCCGTGGCAAACGCCGCCGGCCGGGGGAGAAGCCCTTCCCTCCCCCCCTCACCGTTCCCAGGGCCGCGGCTGGCCGCCGGCCCCGGGGAGAAGCCCCCGCCCCCTCCCTCCACTCGACGGATCCCGGGGCCGCGGCTGGCCGCGGGCCCCAGGGAGAAGCCCCCTCCCCCTCCCTCCCCTCTACTGATCCCGGGGCCGCGGCTGGCCGCCAGCCCTGGGGAGAAGCCCCCGCCCCCTCCCTCCCCTCTACTGATCCCGGGGCTGTGGCTGGCTGCCGGCCCCGGGGAGAAGCCCCCGCCCCCCTCCCTCCACTCAACAGACCCCGGGGCCACGGCTGGCCGCCGGCCCCGGGAAGAAGCCCCCTCCCTCCCCCACTCACTGATCCCTGGGTGCAGGAGGGGGGCGCAAGTGAGGGAGAAGCTGGGCCTGAGTGGCTTAACGCCACTCAGGCCCAAGCAAGGGGGGGAGGGATGGAAATACCAGCCCCAGTGGGGGGAGAAGCGCCTCTTCCTTCCTTCCTTCCTTCCTTCCTTCCTTCCTTCCTTCCTTCCTTCCTTCCTTCCTTCCTTCCTTCTCTCTCTCCCCCCACCTACCTACCTACCTTCCTGTTCCTTCCTTTCCTTCTTCCTTCCCCTCTCCCTTCCTCCCTCCCTCCCCCCTTCCTTCCTTCCTTCCTTCTCTCTCTCTCCCCCCACCTACCTACCTACCTCTCTGTTCCTTCCTTCCCCCCTTCCTCCCTCTCTCCCCCCTTCCTTCCTTCCTTTCTTCTCTCTCTCTCCCCCCAACTACCTACCTACCTTACTGTTCCTTTCTTTCTTCCTTCCCCCCTTTCTTCCTCCCTCCTTCCTTCCTTCCTTTCTTCCTTCCCCCTCCCTCCCTTTCTTTCTTTCTTTTTCTTTCTTTCTTTCTTTCTTTCTTTCTTTCTTTCTTTCTTTCTTTCTTTCTTCTCTCTCTCTCTCCCCCACCTACCTACCTACCTTTCTTCCTGTTCCTTTCCTTCCTTCCTTCCTTCCCCCTCCCTCACTCCCTCCCTTCTTGCCTTCTGACACACCGCCCATGACGTCAGGGATGTGTGGCCTTTTGACACTTCCGGTGACGTCAGGGAGTGTGGCATATGCAAATAAGTTATGCTAATGAGCTCCTGCACCTCTTTTTTTACAAAAGGACCCCTGATTATATGTATATGTATATATACATAGCTAACAATTACCTATGTCAAGCTTTGATTATTTTATTTATTCTCTATTGCTAGTATTTTATTGATCATGCAACAACAATAACATTAATTTTATAATCCCAAGCAAATTAAATGAATTGAAACTGAATGATTTATCACTAGGAATAATCTTAACAATCCAAATAGTTTTATTTTTATTATTTCTTAACAATTAATTTAAAACTCTAATGTAATAACTGCAACTATTAAACCTTAAGATTAACTCCAAATGTCTTACACATTTTGTACTACATGATTGTCTTTGACAATTGCAATTATGTTATATAACACCTTTTTTCTGTATCCCCACTGTTTTCCTAAATTAGAAGAAAAGATTAACTTCAGACTAGAACAGACATTATTAACTGCAAAAACAAACTGCTGCTGAGTAGAATCAAAGGCCCTTGCAAACAACACCCACTACTGTAACAATGCAAAGGAACACTTAAAAAGGCCCCTGGGACAGGTAATGCAAAATGGATGTTAGAACTAACAGCATGCAGCTCACAAAATGGCCACCAAAGAGGAAAGACAAAATGGCCTCCCAGTTATTCCCACCAAAAATAACAGCCCATTGGATTATATATATAACCCAACAATCAGAGAACCAATAACCCTTAGCAGAAAATAACCTAACCAGGAAAGTTTAAGAGAAAGTGACTATTAAACTATTGTTAACTTTTTAATTCTTTAAAAACAAATGTAAAAAGAACCACTTGGCATCACTAACCTCCCTCTTAACCCCCCCCCCCAACAGCCCCAGCACCAAAAGGAACTAAACACTTTAAACAAGCAACCCTCCCTTATTACTAACTAAGAGAAAACAGAGATGCTCCCAAGCGCCAATCTCCAATCACTGCCTAATTGCTCCCACACCCAACTTCCTAACCCAATAATTAAATTAAAGAATGGAAGAGAGTAACAAACAAATAATGCGCTCACGAGTTAAATCTAGTGTAAAACAGGAAGGGAAGGTAGTGAAAGGAATGCAGGATCAAGATAATGATTGTGGTAAGGGGGAAAGGGGAGGAATAACAAGCACCCTTATCACCTAATAACCACTGTAGCCCAGAATATACCCAGAATTAAACTTTGTTGGTCTTAAAGGTGCCACTAGAGTCAAACTTTGTTCTGTTGCTTTAAACCAGCATGGCTACCCATCCAAACCACACTACTGAAATTAAACCACTCTAATATACCACTGCTCAACCAGACTAGTTATTGGATAGATGGAGTAATTCTGTTTGTTTACTTAGAAAAAATATACAACCTATTTTTTAAAACTCTGTTCAGAGTGGCAAACAATACACACATATTGAACATGCAATAAACTGACAGGAATATAATACACCAGTAATAAATCAATAGACCATGATAAAAACTGTTAACCATCCAAAACACTCATAAAACAATAAATGTTCCTCAGATCAGGCATACTGAACTTTTAGCTACAGCTTATTGAAAGCTGACAATTCACAGGTTCATTAGGTAGGTAGAAGGGAGAAGGCAAGCTGGAATTTCTCCAGGAAGCAGTTGTAAAATGTTGAGGTCTCCACTATGGTTGCCAACCCCCCGGTCTGGGTAGGGGTTCTCCCGCTTTTGCGGACTCCTCCCTGCCACCAGCCAGATGACTGGCGGGGGGAATCCCTGCCCACAAATGCTCTGAAACATGGAGCAGTGACATCACACAGAAGTGATGCCATCACCTGCTAATCTTGCGCAGTGACACTCTAGTTTTGGGGAAAAACTCTATGATAAAATTGGGCTCAAACTATAGAGTTTTGCTCAAAAACTAGAGCGACACTGTGCTCCCAGACAGGCCCTACATTCCCCCTGCCGGCAGAAAGGTAGGAGCTGGCAACCCTAGTCTCCACAGTAGAGGAATGAGTCCTCACCAAAGCCAGTCATTCTTGGGCTATTGGAATCTGATCCAAGTTTAGTGAGCAGGAGTATGTAAAGAAAGGCAAGTTTGTGTGCCCTAGACCATGAAGATTTTAATAATAAAAACCAGCACCTTAAACTGAGCCCAGAAACACTTAGGCAACAAATTAAACTGTTCTGAGATTGGCATGATGGCCTAATACCCTTGTTAAAAAAATGGTGTTTTGCAGCAGCTGAACTTTCAGAGATAATTTCAAGTAGAGAGCACTACAGTAATCCATTTGAGAGATAACCCACGCCAAGCCTCCTTTCTCTCATACTCAGCAGCCAAGACGACCTGTACTTTCAAAAGAGAATGTTCTGCCCTTCTGTTTGGTGGGAGTAAAAGGGGACAGAACAGAACCCATCGTTGCATGGAGGTTATGGCTATAAGGAAAGAATTTGTGTTATCCTATTTTGCTGACTGTTCATCTTGAATTCCCCGATGAAGAAGGCTGAGCAGCAGTCTCATTTTAAAGTTTATGTGCTTTGAGCTTGGGGGGGGGGGGGGGTGTTAATCACCCTTATGGAAAATGGTGTTGGTTTTTGGTTTTTTGGTTCTGGGAATTTGCAGCAATGTGCTACAACAGAGTGAACCCTGTTTTTCTAAAGTTGAAAATTCTGGGTTGAAATTACTATAAATATATATATTTTTAATGCAGTCAGCAGTCATATGCTGTATCCCTAAACTGAGATATTTTAGCAATTTGCTTATTTGCATTTCTTAAATATTTGAAGGATCACAAAGAGTTCTCTTAAATTATGTGAGAGTTGCATATTGCAAAATAGTTCTACTTTTGAGAGGTTTTACAATAAGCATTTTAGAATAATGAACTGAAACAAAAGCATCCTTTGCAAGTGCCTTTAAATTCCCCCCAAAAAACCCTTCAGTGGAAGATATCACAAAGCCAGCTTTTCTTACCAATAAACTGTGGCTATAATCCATAGTTTAAACCTTGGGTGTGATCACACGGGCATTTAAACGTGGCTCTCATGCGCTGCTTTTTCCAGCGTGATGACTGGAACTCGGGTTTTGGGTGACCAGACATCCCTCGGCAAACCGCCTCAGTCCCGCAACTGGGCTGCACGGACTGTCCAGACCAGTGCGCCGCCCAAGCTCACTGTTCAAATCAGTGTGCCGCCCAAGTGGCAGCGTGGCTTTTTTTAAAAAAAGAGTTCCCTGAGAATGCGCACAAGCGCGTTTACAAATCACTGCTTCCATAGAACGCGCTGTTGGTCCACTGTTGGTCACCCGTCACCTCAGACGTAAAAGCAGACATGCGCACAACGGCGATCTTTTTTCAGCCAGAATTGTGCCAGTTACCACATTTTCAACTCCTAACTGGGCCAGAAGAAACATGTCTCAAACAGTGCTTGTATAGGCATGCCAGTCCCCAGATCAGGATAGGGTTTGGGGCTTCAGCCCAGTGCCGGCCAGCTGGATGGTGGGGGAAACCCCACCACCAAACAGCCACATTCCTGCATGACTTCCCCAATGTGATGTCATCATGTAGGGGGTGTTGTGCAGCAACTCTCTGGTTTGAGGGCAAAACTCTGTGGTTTTAAGCCAGTTTTACGATAGAGTTTTACCCTCAAACTAGAGCATCCCTGCACGACAACCCTGGTGTGATGATGTCACTTGTTGGTGATGTCATCACATCAGGGATGTCCTGGAATGCCCCCCAAATCCCTCCATCAGAGTGATGAGGGGACCTGGCAACCCTATGGTTGTATGTTAGTTCCCATATTGGTTGGTGTGGATGTGTAGTTGCACTTACATTTTCTTGGTCAAAGCTTCACCATACAGGCCTGGTATCTCCCTTGTTTAAATAGTGCCCAGGAAGAAAGTAAATACAGCTCTGACATAGAACTGAGAGGGCATTATTGCTTCTGCTTGAAATGGGTACTGGGCTATCAATAGGGCATAAACCCAGAAGTGATGTCACTGGGGTATTCCAGGATCCCCAAAAGTTCTGTGGTAAATCCATAGAGTTTGGGGAGATCCTAGAGAGAGGCACACAGAGGTGGTGACATCACTTCCAGGTTTATGCCAGAAGTGACTTTGTGCAGTTGGTATGACATTATTCTCTCCCTTCCCTGCTCCCCTCCCTTTCTTGCCAGTTGGTAGACTGAGACTGAATCTGATAAGACGGGGGTTCTGTGCCAAGGGAGAGGTCCTCAGGATTGGGGCATAGACTTCCCACACTTGATAAGGCACCACTAGCAATCCATCAGGAGTTTAGGCATGATCCTGGATGTCTTCTTAACTATGGAGGTCCAGGTCACGAATATTGCCATGCTGGTGTTCTTCCATCTGTGCCAAGCTTGGCATTAGCCCCTTTCCTGTCGCACCATGACCAACTATTGTAATCCATGCAACGGTCACCTCCAGGCTAGACTACTGTAACTTGCGGTTCACTGACTTACCCCTGAGACTGACCTGGATGCTTCAGCTGATCCAGAATATGGCAGCATGAGTCCTGACAGGAACACCATGGATGGAACGCATACAACCTGTGCTGCACTAGCTACACTGGCTCCCAGTGGAATACTGAGTCAGGTTCAATGTTTTGGTATTGACCTTCAAGGCCTTGAGCACTCTGGGACCTGTGTATCTTTGGGACTGTCTGTCCTCAACCAGAGCCAGGGCTTTTTCAGCTCCAACCTGGTGGAACTCTATCAAATACCATCATGGCTTTTTTGGCCCTGGCTCTGACCTGGTGGAACTCTCTGCCAAATACTTAATGGAATTCTGCAGGGCCTGTAAGGCAGAGATGTTCTGCCAGGCCTTTTGTTGATGACAGTAACAATTTCCATCATGGCTGGTACCTCCTCTTTCTCTCCATTGTTTTGCTTTGGCCCCCTCCTTGCCTTGCCTGCGAAACAGCAACACAGTCTGGGTGGGATTATGAAGAAAATTACAGACACCATCTGCAGTTGTTAATTGATTGTTGTTTTTTATGGATTTTAACGTTGTTCTTAACTTTGTTGTACATTGCCCAGAGCCCTGTGTATACAGAAATTGGGTGATTTATAAATCTACAGTATAAATAAATAATTTTTGTGACATATTTTCCCTTCCCCATTAGACATTTGGCTTGTTTTGAAAGGTAAACTGTTTTTTCTTTTCAAGTTTGGCAACATCTCTTTCTTCTTGTCTACACTAAATGCTGCAAAACCATAGAGTTTGCCCTAAAACTAGAGCATCACTAGAGCTATGCGCTGACATCACTTTCAGGTGACATTAATGCATTGAGGACACCAGCCGGCAGGTTCCCCGTTTGAGGATGGAGTTTCTCCCACCAGCCAGGTGGCCAGTGGTGGACCTAAGCCCCCTAAAATCAGGAAACCCCTGCCCAGACTGGGGGTCTGGCATCCCTAACCTGGCCCCCTTACTTTTAGTCTTCATGAGGCAGTTGAAAACAATTTTATTTATGACTGCATTTAACTAATTCAGTTTTTATTTATTGGTAGTTCAAATCGAGTTTTAAAATTGCAATCTTTTAGCTGTTTTCATTTTTTTTCTTTGTAAGCTGTCTTGAGTTCTTCAGGGTAGAAAGGTGGCTAATAAATGTTTTAAAGAAATAGATAAGTCTTCCTTTTAATGGTTATAAATTGCCTTAATGACCTTACTAAGGTAATAGCTGGCAAACATTGGCTGCAGTCACACACACTAAATGATTTTGAATTGGATTTTGCCAGTTCACACAGTAAAAATCCAGTTGGAAAGTGCATTGAAAGTGGATTATTTAGTGTGTGTGACTGCAGCCATTGACTGGTAACCAGCTGGAGTCTCAAGGGGTGGGGCAAATGGAGAGGCACTGTTGGGATGATGATGTGGTAAACCATAGAGTTTCTTAGAGTGGACTGATGTAAGTTCTAGATTTCTCCTGGAAGTGACATAACACCATTGCACCAACAGCACAAAGGGAAAGATAGGATATAAACATCGAAATACATGAATCTAAATAGATACAAATTTGTTTGCAACCATGATAGTGAGCAACTTGCTTCTTTATTTAGTAAGAAAAATTATGCTTGTCAGAAATATTGGATCCCATATTGACAGTTCTAGAGAAAATAACAAAATGTGAAAAACAGGTGCAGTACTGACAACCTCACTTGTACGACTTTTACTTGCTCTTCAGTCAATATCACTCTTTCTTGACATAGAGGACATACACAAATATGTTTCAGTTTCATTCACCCTTGAGCTGTGACAGAGTCAACCAAGATATCAAGTGATGGAAAGTCTTGTGATATAACTGTTTTCCAATAGGCACGGGGCTGTCATTTCTCAGAAGCATTTGACTTTCAGATGGCATTGACTTTCCATCAGAACCACACTGTATTTAAATGCCTAATCTTTAACAATATTTTCTGTGTATCCCTAATTTTTCTGGGCTTTAGGGTAATGCAAAATTATGTTCCTTTCTTCTTGCGTTTGATTTTACAAAATGTTTGTAAGTTGTAAGTTGCAAGTTGCGTTTTCTGCTAGGACTAGGTGGAAGTAGGTGTCTGTGAGATCTTTCTACTGAAAATGGCAGCGGTTTCCTTTTGATTTATTCTGTGTGGAACAATATAGAGTTGATTGCTTCATACTGATCAGGTTGTTCAGTCTTTTCTTATTTTAAGTGTGGTTGGAAATGGGGAGGTTGTGTTCAACCTTTGTTATGGTTAGTCTTTCCTAAGTCAAAAGAATAACTATAGGAGTGTCCATAGACCAGTGGGATTCAGCTAACTATTTTTAATCTTTCTCTTTATGCTTGTGGGCAGCAGGTTACTTGTGCTCATGGGATGCATTCAGGTACCAGACTCAATTACTTGGGGAGACCGGGGTGGGGGACCAGGCTACTTCATTCACTCCCAGTGTGGACAATTAACACAAGGGTTAGTGGTCTTTATTTCTGGCCCAAATGACACACACAGTGGAAGGAGGCTGGGAGGAGCTCCAGCCTACCCTTGCTCGCAGAGAATCATTCACCTTCTCTCCTCTGAAGCAAAAATTACCTCCAGAAGACAAGACAGAGACATTTTACAAAAGTTGGTTCTTTTTAGCTTTTTTAACCACAACCACATGTGCCAGTAGACAGGACACTAAAAACCATTGAGTTAGTAGGTGTTGTAGATTTATTTGCAAGATTGTTCTAAAAGAGCCCTTCTCCTACACAATCATTAGAACAGAGCAGTTAATAGTTTAGTAATCACACGGTTGAATAATACTGTAATTTTAATGTGATGTGGAGATTTGGGGGTAAATAGTGACACAGATAGGTTAAACAAAGGCTTCTAGCAGTCATTAATAAAACCTGGTGTAAGTGTTCATCTATCTCCTTGCCCACTTGGCTGATAAGTTTAAGGTGAGGCCTGATGTTTGGGTTATGAATTTGGCAATCTGAGCCTCATTATATTTACTAGGAAGCAACACATTTTGTTGAACAGGAACTTACTCCCTAGACAGTGTGCTGCCCAAGCATGATTAACTAGGGAAGTTAGTTGTACTGAAATCAGTATGATCTACATTCAAGTATGCTTGCTTCGTATTGCTTCACACCAGAGAAATAGCCTTCCTATATGCAAACTGGGATTGCCAGCTCCAGGTTAGGAAATACCTGGAGATTTTTGGGGTGGAGCCTGAGGAGGGTGGAGTTTGGGGTGGGGAAAAACCTCACTGAGATATAATGCCAGTCCACCCTCCAAAGTGGTCATTTTCTCCAGGGGAACTGATCTCTGTCACCTGGATATCAGTTGTAATCCCAGGACACCTCCAGCCACCACCTAGATGCTGGCAACCCTAAGAGAACACACATACTGTCACTGTAATAGTGTATTGATGAGAAATGGTTAGGGCTGTTCGGTTGAAGTGATTTCCGAAAGCAAGGGTATGGGAACTGTTTTTAAGTTCTGTTTTTGCATTTATTTTGTATGCTACTTTGAGGCTCCAGATGGGGAGAAAAGAGAGATATAAATGCCCAGATAGAGAAGTACATAAATAAAACCTAAACAAGGGACAAATTTTGTACCCAGAATATATTAAAGGGTTGTATGAATACTTTTTCACCCAAAATGTTGATTTTACATGTGTTTCACAGTTTGTCAAGAGAAGAAGAGTTAATTCACTTATTTCTAAAAGTTACCGTCAGTGTGTTTTAGTGGGATTTTGTGTGTACCTTTGATTAAATCCCTATTTAAGTGCTTTCATAAATCAAAGACATTTTCCATGCAAGCTCAGAGCAGGCTGTTTAAGTTGTGTAATGCATCTCTTTATATACTCATCTAACCTGTTAGGTAGAGTTAAGAATGTGAGGGGAATGCATGTATTGTACAATTAGTCACATTAACTATATTCAGTCATGTACCAAAATGACATTCTAGAAGTTCAAGGTTTAGTTTGCAATTGCATTTTAGTCAACTTGTTATGTCCACTCTATGCAAGCCAGATGGAAATGTATGCAGTAATGTGATCTGGTTTCCCAGTGCCTTATAAAATGTACCAGGCATCTAATGGTGCAAGAACAAAGGTTATGCATAAACGGAGTTTCGCAATATGCAAGGTGATGAGTGAAACACCTGTGAGACATCTGGCATGGGGTTTAAGCATTTTGCAGAACACACCATACTGCTTTTTTGTAATTCCCTGCCATGCTGTTACCTTATATAAAACCTTCCATTGGCTGCTAGACATAAGGGGGATGAAGGATATGTTTTGGAAATGGGTACATACATGTAATGGTACTTGGTGGCCATAGAGCTGAAACAAACAAATTGAAGATTGGCTATGTATGTCACAGCTGCTTAAGTATGTTGCATAATTATTCTAACTGTGTGGAGAGCCAGTGCTTCAGCCATGCGGAAAATTTACTGTGCAATCTTCAAAGTCCAAAGTCATTTATTATAGCATTACACCAGCATGAAATATATAAATAAAATATATTATAAATAAAATATATTATAAAATAATATATAAATATATTGTAGTCATCACCCAAAATCGTTGAAAGTTTAGATAAAACTGTAATAAACTTTGTATAAGAAATTATAAATAACATTCCAATAATACGTAGGGATATATTGTGAGAGAAGGATTTTAACCTTTAAGACTTAAATTTTATAAAATTATATATATTATACTGGCATATGTCATACTTTGTCTCCTTACTTTCTTGAATGTTGAGTTGAGTTTTGCAGGCTGCTCCACAGAATTTTCACAAAGTGCAGTCACCTGTGGGTTTTCTCCCAGGAGCAACATTTTAACATATCACAGATTTGAATACCCAGGGCTTCTATTGAGCAGGTGGGAAATATACTTCGAGCGATTCATTTGATAAAAAGGGCAGTAATGGAAAACATGGGGCTGCGGTGGCTCAGAGGTTAAGATGCTGAGCTGCAGACCGGAAAGTTGGTAGCTTGGCAGTCCGAGACCCGAGTGCCGCATGACGGAGTGAGCTCCCATCTCTGGCCCCAGCTCCTGCCAACCTAGCAGTTCAAAAGCAAGAAATTGCAAGTAGATAAATAGGAACTGCTTTGGTGGGAATGTTATAGTGTTCTGTGCGCCTTGGCATTTAGTCATGCTGGCCACATGACCATGGAAAAGTCTTTGGACAGTGCTAGCTCTTCGGCTTGGAAACAGAGATGAGCACCGCCCCCTAGAGTCAGATTCAACTGGCTTTCGAGCAAGGGAAACTTTTACCTTTACCTTAAGGGAGGACATGTTCTGTTGTTTCCATCTTGCCACTGCCACAGGGACATAATCTTTCATTCAAAGGAATCTTATTATATTGCCCCTCTATGACCGCTGTTGGGAGGGCTTGCCATCTAGCAAGATTGAATGCCCTACAGTGGTTTGGATCTCCAGCTGAAATAGGTATTCCGCTGGGGCGGCTGTATATCTGATTCATTGTGAAGCCAGAAAGGCTGGTGACCTCACTGCATCATACTGCTGTTTGATGTCTAAGAGCCTTTGCTTTATTGCAGCTTTTGCATGCTCAAGTCCCGTTTTCAAAATCAAGTGACGAGAAAATCCCATGTTTGCCAAATGATCAATTATTGCTGTTTTCCCATGCAGACTGAAAGCTGTCACTAAGAACAAAGGGGGTTAGCCCCTTAATTGTGCAATCTTCAGCAGAATTATACCCTTCTAAGCACATTGTCTTGAATGGACATAGACAGGTATAACTCTGTTTAGGATTTCACTGCTGATATTGCTTCCTGTTCAGCTAGGTTTCTGAGTAGTAGTAAGGTTCAAAAAGTACAGATGGCCTAGTCTTTACATACTCATAGCTAGGCCCTCTCAGAGGTCCAATAAGTCCTGGGCTGCTTCCAGCTTTTGAGACCCCTGGCTGTAACAGCCAGTATATTTATTCATATTTCGATTAATCTTCATGAACAAAACATATGTCAATTAACAAAAGTGTTCTTTGTAGCAAATTACATCTTTTGTTTTGCTTTAAGTTTGCAGCTCTAAGATGAGACATTGGGTGTGATCACACTTGCTGCTTGGCGCAATATGGCACTGCCTCTGATTGTACTGGCTTAAAATGTCATGAGGCATATCATCCAGACAGCACACCCTGCTGTGGATTACCCACATGGCCGTCCGGTGGTTAAGCATCCACAGAGCACACTGTCTGGTCATTTTTTAAAAATGCAGGTGGGTGCTTGCGCATTTGTTCTCATGTGCATATAGGCAAAAACTCCAAAAAACCCACACCCCAACGACAGAAACGGATCTGCAGGTTCAGACCACTGATCTGTTCTACACATGCTCCCCTGCGTTCAGACATCCGACCATGCGCAGGAAACTGAAAACACCACTTGAGATGTGGTGCCTTTTTAACCCAGCTCCATGTCATCCTACAACAGAGTGAGTATGCCTGGGCAACAACGCCTGTCAGATGTGGCTGTGTGACTGCACCCATTTAATCCAGAGGGGAGGGGTGGCTGTGTTGGGCCAAACTGCTCATGTGATCACACACATTGTGTCACATTTTGGTGTGATAGCATGTAAAAATACACTGAAAAACATATCAAATACCCAAAAGTTAACAAATATCTATGTTGGAGGCCCCCTTTGAGCTTGAAGCCCAGGCCAAAATGGTCCTGTCTCTCCCTCCCCACCATTGGCCCTGCATAAAGCTACCACAGTATAAGTTTTTAAGACAGCATCATGAGTAAGTGGTTTTAATATTCCACTCTAACTTTGTTCTTGACAGGGCATATACAGTATGGAAGTGAGCAGTTACTTGGCCTTGGGAAGTCTGTTATCTGCTTAGAGTATTATTTGGCCTTAGTTAATGTGTCCTACAAAAAGCGGTTGAAAACCTTCAAGAACCTTCTTGTGATGGAAAAAGAGAATGTTAGGGACCCTCAGCTGGCTGCCTCAGAACCCTCAGTTTGTTGCCTCAGAGAGTGACACTCTGAGTTTTTATTTAACATTTCTGTCAGACCTTAAAATGTAAGGAAGCATTCTTCTCTGTGTTGCTGTTTTTGTGTTGAGAATTGACAATTGGCCCAAAGTAATCTAGTTTGCTTTATGGCTGATTTGAGTCTGTTTTTATTCACCACCAGTCTGAGTCTCTAAGCATTACACCAAAGTGGTTCTTTAAAAGTGAGTAGAAGCCTTAGTTAGAGGGCTTTACTCTCCCCCTTTTGCCTTCTTAATAGGGTTGTCAGGCCCACAGCAGGTGCCCCCCCCCGTTGCCACCCAGCTGGCTGGTGGGGAGAAAATGGAGGGGTGTCAGCAGTATCCTGACACACTGATGTCACTCTCTGTGTGCCCAGAAATGATGTCAGTGCATCTCTGGGAATGTGATGGTATTTGGACAATATCATAGAGTTTTGCCCAAATGCCAGAATGTCATCAGCTTTGCCAGTCATGTGCTGACATCATTTCCAGTGCACACAGGAAGTGACATCAGTGTGTCGCTGGTGAGGGTCCCCACCACCTGGCACACAGTCCCTCTGTTGGTTGCCAGGGAGAACCTGGCAACTCCTCTTCTCACTGTAACATATAGCTTTGCTGGAGGTCCCTTAAGGCCTCTGAATTATTTACAGTATTTATTTTTTATCTCTTCAATAATTCCTTGAATGTTGCGGGCACATCTGGTGTGTGGTAGCTTGTTTACCTTTGCTGTCTGCTTGTGGATGATGTGTATCATTGTAGATGATTTGTGAGGTGTGTATGAGAATTACTTTATAGTGGGAAGTATTGTGTAGAATCACTCATTTGTGCAATGGCCAGTCCTACTGATTGTCAAGTTCTTTTAATGGTGTATATTAGTAAATTTAAGTCTGATTCACACATATTCTTCCATGATAATTAATTATTTGGTGGCTAGGAACTAAAGTTATCTTAGGTAATACAAAAGTCCTGGAGTGTCTGATATGTGATGGGTGTTCATGCACACTAATTATCACTTGATGGAACGAGCATCATTGGTTGTTTTACAGTTCACTTCTAAACATGGCTACACCCTTCTAAGCCCATTGAAGTCAATGAGCTTAGATGTGTGTAACAGTTTGCACAGTTAAGAAACCAAGGATAGGTTCACACATATATTACTTGGCCTCTAGCTACTTGATTACCTGACCTTTGGCTCACAGCTGCATGTATGAACTGACTTTAGTGAAGAGCATTGAAGTAATAGACAATTCTGTCCATGATTAACATGTATGTGTGAATTCACCCTGAGTGCGTTGGGTTTTCTGGTTTCATTGAAAAATAGGCATAATTTGAAATTTAGAACAGATTAAAAACCTTCTACCTGAAACGAGCAAAAAGCTTTTGATTGTGTTTGAATTGTCATCCACTTGCAAAGGTTTGTGGTAAGTTTAAGGGCATGAGAACCTTTTGAGGAAGAAAAGGCTTGTGGAAATTGGGAACTTGAGAAGAAGGTGGTAGCATAACATATTGAATTACAGGCAAGGTTTCATTCTTGGAATCCGCTTGGAAGAAGGCCCAGGAATGAAAATTGTGGTAAAATATCACTTGGGGAGAGGCAGCGAACAAAAGGCTAGAGCAGAAGGGAGGCAAGAGCAGGTTCTGCATGCCCTTCTCTGTGGTTCAAGGTGAAGCTAAAGATTTCATTGTGTCTAATGCTGCTTAGATGAGGGGAAAAGTCACTCTTAATAGAAGGCAGAGAGGAACTATATGTGCGGTGGTTGAAGTGGGTCAAGTAAATGAGATCGCAGAACAGCACAGTGTTGCAAAGAAAGTAAAAACTCAAGTCCTAGAAAAATGAGGGCTGAAAAGCAAACTGGGAAGAAGGAAGGCAACAGAAAGAGACCAGGGAATGCATTTGAAGACAGACTTGTCTGTTGGCCCTGTTCTAACACTTGAAAGCCATCAGCCGGTATTAACAATCCAACAGAGAAGCAATAGGAGATGCTCGCTTTCCTAAAACAGAAAGGAAGTAAATAGAATACAGGACTTAGCATTTGTAACTCTAGTCCTCAATCACAGCACAATGCTGCCTCTCAAAATAAAATGCCTAGGTAGAGCCAGGAATGTCTGACATCAAATTTGAATGCCTGCCAAGCAAAACACTGACAAGTAAAGCAAGAGGGGAACGCATAAAGAAGGGAGTTAACTTGTATTTAGGAGCATGGGGGACCTCTGAGAATCAGGCAAGAGTCCCAAGGATTTGACCAGTACAACTTAACATGAGCAAATGCAGTGCTTTGTTGCCACTCTGCTGAATTTTAGTTTCATGGTTTAAGACATGATATGTGCTGGATTTATTGGAGAATTAATTGCAGCCCCCATTGGGAATCTTGTCTGCTATCAGATTGAGTTTTCTGTTTGAATTAATGGGGTGTTAAAGATGAAACTCAGTGGTTCCAGTGAAATGTCTTACATTATATTACCAATAATTTTATTCTAAACGTTAACTCCATTTTAAGCACCGGATAATCCCAGCATTGATTATTGTCATAGTAGAAAGTTATAGGACAGTATTACAGGTACTATTTCTTATCAGTAGGTAATATTGAAGACTCATAGCATTTATATAGCATCTTCTGCATTTAGACATACAGGGTGCGTTCATACAGCGTGCTGGAGCTGGATCAAATGGCTCCACTTCGATGCAGCTTGTTTTTGCTCCGGACAATTGTGATCACACGGAGCGTATTTCAATTTTTTTTTGTTCTTTTTACAAGTTTGTGCATGTGCATAAGCAATTATAATGAGCTACAGTCTTGTGCATGCGCAAAAGCAGGAGAGCAAAGTCTCTCAAAGTTACACAAGCACCATGACTTCCCCGCCGTGAAACAACACGTCCTTTTAAACTTTTTACCCGAAACTGGCCGCCTTAGAATCTTGAATGCAGAAGTAGTGGCCATTTTAAAAAAAATTATGAGGGGGTGGAGAAGTGCTTATGCGCATATCAGCGAGGCAAAAATAAAGATGGTGGGCAAAAAGCGGAAGCCAGAGGCTTCCGTGGGGAGGGGGTTAAAGACTCAGAACTGGCTCAACGACGGCGCCACGATCACACAGCAGAAAACACAGCTTGAACTGGGAGAGCATGGGAAACATCACCTCGGGACCTGGTATCAAAATACCATGCTTAGCTCCGGTATTTACTCCAGTAAGTGACAGCTGGGGATGGGAGGCAACTGCAGCTGTCTGATCACCCACACTTGATCCGTTTTGAAGCGTTTCGAAAGCCAGATCAAATGCCGCATCTGAGCGCACCCACAGACTAAGCAGTAAGGTTCTCAGTCCCCACCAAGGGCAGGGAAAACTCCGCTTTTTGGGGGGTGCTTTCCCATCACCAGCCCGCCCCAGTGATGTTTTTTGTGCCAAAAGTGGCATGGACACATTGGGGGCATCTGGGGGGTGTGACACTCTGGTATTTGGGCAAACTCTAGTAAATTTGGCTGAATTTACTGTAGAGTTTGCCCAAATACCAGAGTGTCACCCCCAGATGCCCCCGACATGCCTATGTCACTTCTGGGTGATGTTAGCATATCAGTGCGGATACTTCCGGTTTTACCAGAAGTGGCCTGAAACCACTTCCAGTCTTCGTGCCAGTCAAGTGTGTGCACTCGGCAGCCCTACTAAGCAGGTATCAAAAAGGGTATACTAGTTGCAAAATGGCAACATCAATGCTTCCCTGACTTGAAGGAGGTAGAGAATACTTAAGAGTGAGATGCAGAGATAGCTCTGCTCCTATCCATCACCTCAGTGGGCTATGTCTGTTACATAGCCTGACCTGCCATGATCCAGCAGCTGTCCATACCAACCATTATGGAGTCTCTTGGGTGAGGTCATGGTGCCTCTTGGGGTACTTGTTTTGATTCTTGAAGTTCAAGTGGAGCTTCTGGTATACCTCAGTGTCACTGTTGGCTGTTGCAGTACTGTCATGCATCTTTTTCTGCCCCTCCACTTAATGTAGTGGGCTGGAAGCCCTGACCTGGGTAACCCAGGCCAGGCTAACCCAATCTCAGAAGCTATGCGGGGTCAGCCTTGGCTAGTATTTGGAAAGGCAACCTCCAAGGAATACCAGTGTTGTGATGCAGAGGCAGGCAATGGCAAACCACGTCTGAAACATCTCTTGCCTTAAAGACAAGACTAGTTCTCCACCTGGTATGCTAAAAGAGCTAGAACTTCTAGCTGCCAGACAATCTTAGGATCTCCTGGCTATTCTACACACAATGCCATAAGATAGTTATTTCTTTTTTTTGTTATTAGTGGGCTGGACTGCTGCTGAGGGTCCTGGGAAGACTGTTTCCTCATCCATTGCATCTGTTTGGGCCAAAGGCCTTGCTCTGCCACTGTGCAGAGGCACAGATGTTCTTCTGCACTATGGCAGTGTTCCCCTTCAGAGGGATCTGAGTAATAGTGAGAATTGTGATTTGAAAAGAGTGACTGCCCAGAAAGGCTCATCATGCCCTTCTTCGGACCACCAAAGTGCAAACCTTTGTACCCTTTTTTAAGGTGCCTCATCCGTGATTCTGCCTGCTCACTTTGACTGTCAAATGCAAACCTTGTGGAGCGCCAAAGGCTCTGCTGTCTTTACTGCCTGTGCCAAACACCTGCCTCTGCTTTATGAAACTGGGATCCTTACCTCTCTGAAATTTGGCAGGTGGATCCTGTTCTGGAGAGTTACCATCCCTGCAAAGGTTATCCAAGTTGGTAGAAGACATAGAAGTGACAGCATTTCCCACTGAAATTGATTGAAAAATAAAGATGAATAAATGCAATATGTGCTGAAACGAAAACTGCTACCATTTTTTAAAATGAATTTTGTATCCAAAGTCATGCTGAACTTTGGAAGCAAGTGCCTCAGAGTACAGTACAGAATGATAATCCTCTGCTCTCTCTCCTAGGATTGCCAAATCCCCTTGGTTTGCCGGTGGAGGGATTAGGGGGCATTCCACTTCACATGACATCATCACGTCCAGGTTGCCATTGTGCGACGTCCCTGATTGGGGGCAGGGCTTCCCCTGCTGGCTAGCTGGCTGGCGGTGGGCAGAAGCCTGAAAAATCAAGGGAACCCTCGCCTGGGCCAGTGGTCTGGCAACCCTACTCTCTCCCCAACTCATAAGAAAGGTTAGAGTTGCCAGTTCTGGTTTAGGAAATCCCTGGAGACTTGGTGGTGATGGTGCCTGGAGAAGGATTTCACCTTGAAGCTGTGATATACTACAGCAGTCTTCCCTTCAAAGCTGCCATTTTCTCTAGGGGAACTGATCGGAATAGTCTGGAGATCAGTTGTAATTCTGGGAGAACTATAGGCCTACCTGGAGATTGTTTGTGCTGTGCTTTGAGGATGCTCTGCAGAATCTAGCAATAAATGGAAGATATCCTCCTCTTTTTGTGTGTGTGTGTGCTTGCATACCTGGAAGTCATGGTGACTTCTGGAGATCCCTAGTGGGGTTTGGACATTTCAAAAAGGTGGCTTGATTGCCTCCCTCTGTGTCCGAGCCCTTGTATTCCTTAGAGATCTCCCTTCCAATTACTTGCCAGGGTCAGCTCTGTTTAGTTTGAAGATATCCTCCTAAGTTTGAAGTTGGAGAGAAGCTCTGCTGCTGCTCCCTCCTCCTCCTCTGTTGGGTGTTCCAAATACAATTAATTTGCAACACAAATTATACAACTAAAACAATGATTGTCTGAGAGGCTAGTGTCCTGGAACACACTGGCTTGACAGATTCCTCCTTCCCCATGCATAGCTAAGTGGCTTCAACTCACACTTCTTTTCCCCCTCAGCAAGACCAGCTCTGTCTGCAGGCATGAGCACTGAAAGTCTGAAGAATAAAGAATATCTCTGTAGTGGTTTCTCCATATTAGGAGATGTTGGGATCTAATTTCATTCAGTTTTATATATGTGGAACCTTGAATTTTGATTCTTCTGTTACCAGAAACACATTTGCGCTTGTGATTGCCCCTTGAGAGTCAGCCACAGGGAGGGGGCATTTGGAGGCAATGTCTTCCACAGATGAGCATCACCCTGTGTAAAAAAATTCAAAAACATATTTTAAAAAAGTAAGATGCATGGGGGGTTTCCAAAATGACCCTGGGCCCAGTCAGAGAAGCTTCATTCCCATTTTCTTTTTTCCGGGCCGAGAAATAAATAGATTTTTAAAAGTTAAAATAAAATAAAATAAAATTTCAAAAAAATAAATAAATTGAAAAATGCAAAAAAGAGGGAGTTGGAGACAATGCTCCCTCTAAGCTGTGGAGTCTTGTGAGCAAAAATTCTACTTTGTGAGCTACTGGCATTAAAGTTGTGATTGAGTGATTTGGCTCCTGCATAGATTACTGTGCTCTGGAGCCATCCTTCCTGAGCTAAGACAAAAATGTTTGAGCCAGAGGCTAAAAAAAGTGAGCTAACTCACACTAACTCAGCTTAGAGGGAACACTGGTCGGAGATTCCCCCTCTCCCTACGGCATACACAGAAAAGCATTCCAGAATTGAGTCTCTCCAGTCAAAAGGACTAGAGGACTGGAAGTCACAGTGGAGCCAGAGCTGCTTCTTTTGATGCTGCAAGAGGAGCTGCAGGTGCGGCTCCCCCCCACCCCCGGGATTTCCCCACACTCCACCAACCAAAATTTTTTGGCTACACCCCTGTTGAGAGTTTAGATAATGAAACCAGGGACATGTGCTTGAGAGCCTTTTGTGAGCTTGGTTGAAGAGGCACTTAGCTGCCGGGGGGGGGGGGGGGTTGCCCTGGCAGACAAGACCAAACTGTACTTTATTCAGGCTTGGTTAAGCTGAGAGAGGGCACTATGCTAGTTCTTCGTGGGGTTACATTAGATGTTCTGATATTTGTATCACTGGAGGAAGCAACTACTCCTGGAAGGCAGACCTCTTGCAGATGTTGTGTAATCAGCCTTGAATTCCATAATGAGGGGAAAAGGCAGGATATAAATGTAATGAATAAATAAAATTGGTCACTAACTATCTAATAATTAAGCTAATAATGAATACCTTTCATTTAGTGAAAACTTGTGAACTACTGTAATTCTTGTGATGGTACTTGGTTAAGGAAGGGGTGGTGTAATCTCAAAGGACCTCTGACGATTTAGTCTCTTTTTACAAAGATGCCATAGTGCTCCACACTGAGTGTTTAAATATCTCCAAATGCATCTTTTGGATCACCAGCAACATAATGCAGTGCCGTTTCATTATTTATTTGTGCCTTTGGATTATACTGTAAATAAGAGTGCCATCCTAAATAGAGTTACACGCTTTTAAGCCCATTGACTTCAGTGGATTTAGACAGGTTATAACACTGTTTAGGAATGCCCTGTAAACCATTAATGCCTAGCCTACTGATAGCCAATAAATGAACATACTTTCCCTTCCTATAATCCCACAGTCAGAAATGACCCACTGAGTGTCATCTGTGGACCATGCTACCTAAAGTAATTTGTCAATTAGTTAAAGTCTGGTTTGAAGGCAGTATTATTCAGGCCCTTTAGGAACAGCGAAATTCATGATACAAGGACTATTATTCTCCTAGTTGCAAGGAATTTCTGTTTTATGAAGCAGTGCTGACACAAAGACCACAGTGTGTAACCCCCTCTCCTTAACTGAATACTTTCACACTGCAATTTAGGAGGCGTGCAGTTCAGGAAATTGCAGGCTTATGCCGAAGCACAGTTTTACTGCAGGAAAATTTTATTTGTCACTCAAGTAATTGGCAGTTTTAGTAGCTTGTTAGTAATTACCTGATGAGCAAACTAATGTCTAAACTAAATACTCTTTAATCTGTTATCTAACTGTGCCTTGGTTGCCAGTAAATCTGACACACAGATCATTTGTGGTTGTTTAAAGATAACTTATGTTTACATTTAGACCTTCCAACAAAGAGTTAAATTCAAATGACTTGTGACAGATGGGCAAGGACAGTGAAATCTGACACTGAAGGAGAACAATGCTGGAGTGTAATAAAATGTTTCTTTTTTTACACATCTGGTATGAGGACCAGTTAAATCCACAGATTCTGGCCTCTTTTTAGCCTTTTACTAGTAAGTAATCTCTTCCACCCAGCTTCCTTACCTAAGTGCTTATGGGCACAACAGTTGGCACATGTTCTTGAGATGTCTACTCTTTCTCCAAAATAAGTTTCTATTTATTTATTTTTAACGAAAAACTTATTTTAGAGAAAGAGTAGGCATCTCAAGAATACCCTGGAATGCCAGAGAAATCAAGGGTAAGCAGGGCCCCTATGCTCAGAAGAGAGCATAACCATGGTGTCATTCATGCTTTTAAAAACATTCGATGTGCTCCAGGAATTAGACTGATAGATGCCAGGATTGCCAGTGGGTCCAAGTTTGGTACCAACTTCTTCTGCCTACAACTTCTTCTGCCTTGTTTTATTGTTGGTCTTTGACTCTGACTTCTCCTGGAGCTCAATACTCTCTATTTCTTAACAGCCATCTTTTCTCTTTTTTCATTGAAAAAAACTCACTCTGCTTTATCTTTAATAAATACTGTTCTAGTTTTTCAATATCTCCCTTTGTTTTCCTGCCCCTTTCCCCACTTCTACTTCTTTGCCTTTCTGTTGTCGCAGTTGATCTTAGATTCAAGACCCACAGGCAGAGAATGATCTTTTCTTAAATTAAACCCCCCCAGTAATCTTAGGTACGTACAATATGATAAGAAGTATGTTCCATGCATAGCTCTGCTTTATAATGAAGATACTTTTGTAAATAGGTTCTTTAAAAGTGCCACGATTTTAAAAAAATCATGTTCTGGAAAGTATTTGGTATTTAACTACTAATTTCTAATTTAGGACAAGTAACAAGATTTCTGACATCTTGCCTGAACACTTGAGACCATTTCAGTCTTTAGAAACTTTAGATTTGAGTGACAACCATATATCTGCACTTACTGCGGCATCGTTTCCTCCTCTGCCACTTAAGTACCTGTAAGTTACATTTTGTTTAATGTAAGTTTTTTTTCCAGTTATCCAGAAAATGTTAGTACAGCTTTCTTTAATTTTTAAACAGTTTATTTACTTTATGCTTGAACTATGTGGGCTTGGATTATGTCTAGGCACAAAACTCTGGTTTGTGAGGTGTAGATAAGCCTTATGCAGATACAACATTTAATGCTTGGACATTGGAAGAACAGTGGGACATCAGGACAGCACCAGCACTTACTGCAAAACAAACATCTGCATAGAGCAAGACATGTATGAATCAAGAAATATCTGCAGTTGTTCTGTAACAATATTGGGTGACACTATTGACTGTGGATCCTTTACTTAAAACCCACTGCCATCATGTGGTCTGTTAATTGCACCAATTGATTGATTAATACTTTCAGTTCTAATATGGAATGTTTTCTGATGGCTTGCAAATGATGAATCTGCTCCTGAAATTCTTTTATAAATTTTCCCAGTATAGCTTTTTATGTGATCCTGTGGGTCACACAGAGTCCTGCAATGTGTTTTTTAGTTTGCTAGAAATAATATGGTCAAAACTCTACAATGATAAATGGTGGTTGGTCTGAAGTTACACCTGATTTGGAAAAACATCTTTCAGTCTGAAGTATTTGAGAAATCTGAGCTGATTCATTGGGTCAGCATTGTTGATTCATGTCTTCTGAGAACCATAGCAATTGATGGAATGGAACTGTTGGCTTTCAGATCGCCACTTAGCCACTGATGGGAGCTTGTTAAAGCAATTATTAAGTTGTTGTGTATAGCAGCTAACAGATAATGAGGGCATGATAACTGTGTTAACTTTCTTAACATTATGTCATTGTCATTCCACAGGCATATCAACAGTAATCGAATTGTTTCTCTAGAACCAGGCAGTTTTGACAACTTATCCAGCACACTTCAAGTGCTGAAGCTGAATAAGAACCGGATTGCATTCATCCCACAGAAGATGTTTAAACTTTCCAATTTGCAACATCTGTGAGTGTACCCTTGAGTCACCAAATTGTTTTAGATTAGTTTTGAAGGCCTTTGGCAGTGCTTGAACGTCAAACACTTTCCCGCAGCAACCACATAAAGCTTTCTGCCTGCAGAAGGAAAAGAGACCCAGTCCTTGGATTGCATACTTGTTCTGAATTTTTGTGTTGATATTATCTTGCTGCACCTGGAATAGGACCCTGCAGTGCCAATATACTATCATGGCTCTTGGTGTAGCAAAAATATATAGCATTTCCTTTTGGTTTTCTTTATATCACTAAGTGCCTAGGAGTTTGACAGACCATGTCAAAATGGCCTGGCTACAAAGAGGGAAGATGCCAGTGTGATATAATGTCAGAACAGGATTGGGAAAAATGGGGTTTGCATCCTCACCCGTCCATGAGGTCAGTGAGCAACCTTGGTCTAGTCCAGGGGTGGCAAAACTGCAGCTCAGGAGTTGCATGTGGCTCTTTCACTGTGGCCGCGGTCACACGGTCCTTTAAAGCGGGAGTCAGTGCTGTTCCCTCCCAGATTTAAAGGATCAGCCGCACCTACTCCCACCCCAAAGCGGGCTCACTCCCGGATTTCTAGCGTGTTTTCTGACCCTGGGAAAATCAAGTACTTTCGTGGAAGTCGCGCTTTGAACATGGGAATGATTGCGAGAAGGGCCATCTGATTGTTCCTCAGGTTTTTTATTTTTTCCCTTTTCTTCCAAACCCCATTGGCTGCCTGGCACACACACACACACACACACCTGCATGCTTCTCCCAACTTCCGATCAGGCGTCAGCTGGCGGGGCTTGGGGCCCGGAGCGGAACGCGGGGTAAGCCAGCCAGCCAGCCAGCCAGTTCCTCCTGCGATGTTGGGGGGGGGGGGAACTCTTCAGCCATGTGCAGGGCATGCGGGTGGCCCTCGCTTTGCAGGCAGCAGCACGTTGCCTCGGTGCTGGAGGAGCTCTCTGATGTGGCCAGGCATGCCTGAACCCTCTTCCAGGAGACTGAGATCCAAGTCACCCACCACCGGGTCCAGGCGCTGAACGGGAAGATTGGCAGCATCCAGGGGGTGATCCACAGGCTCAACCTGAAGCAGGAGGCAGTGTGTAAGTGCCCGCCTGACCTCGTGACTGCCCTTCCCCTTCTCCAGGTTTTCAAGGCATCTGTTTAAAATCCACCTCTCTGGCTCGCTGAAGGTTCGGGCTGTCTGGGGAAGCCCTTGCCTTGCCTCCCCCAGCCGCTGCCAGGTTGGGATGTGTGATCATCCCAATCCGACAGAAAACATCCCGGATTAAAGTCCAGCAGGACTATCTGGGATTAGGGTGCCGTGTGACCACAGCCACAGTCTGATTTAATGTTAATAAAAAGCAAATTTGCATATTTTTCAATAGAAACGTGTGTGTAATATTTGTTCATGTCTTGTGGCTCTCAAACATCTGATGTCTATTCTGTGTGGCTGTTACGTTAAGCAAATTTGGCCACCCCTGTCCTTCTGCCTCCCAGGGTTTCGGAAAGGTAAATAGGAAAAGGAAATGACTATGTATGCTGCCCTGAGCTCCTGGGAGGATGGGTGAAATTAAAAACTGATACATTAGGGACACTTCCACATATGCTAAATAATGTTGTTTCAATCCACTTCCGTGACTGTTTGCAAGTGGATTTTGCCATTTCACACAGTAAAATCCAGTTGCAAAGTGCATTGAAAGTGCATTATTTAGTGTGTGTGAAAGCTCCCAAGGTAAGAGCCACCCTCTCTCCCCCCTAGTACAAGGCAGTCTGAGAGATAAGTTCACTCATCCCCCAAAGCAGCTTGGCCTCCCTGATACAAACGTAGTTTGCTAAACATGGCTTCTGAGTAACTTCAGCTGAGTGAACCTGCCCAGGTGACTTTAGCCCAGGAGGAGTACATAGAGGTGAATCAATTGTTAGTGGAACAACAGGCAAGCTGAAATTCTGGAGGTGATTTAGGAAATGTTTTGGGAAAGAAGCAAGTCTAAAGAATAAAATACATAGGAAGGCCTACTATCGGAAACAACGTGGCACAAGGTCTGGGGCAACTGAAGTCCTCGTGCGAATCAGAGAGAGCAAGAAAGAACAGAAGAGGAGGAGGAGGAGGAGAGAGTTCTGTCCAATGAAGAGAGGAAAGAGTGGCATTGATTTGGAATGTGGGTAAGAGTCAGAGCAGTGACTTAGAAAGAGGGAGTAATCCAATCAAGGGTTGTAGAGGCATTCTGCAAGGTGTAAGGAAGGGCACAGACCACCCCAGAAGTAAAGAAAGACAATGGGTGTAGGGCAGGCAAAGGTTTTAACAGCAGCTAAGGGAGATTGAATAAAGCAAGGCTGTGGCACAATTTTGGTAGAACTTGTATCAAATGGATAACAAGATATCAGAGATAAGTCTTAATGTTTAAGGGTGAGAAAGTGTGAGTTATTTTCTTTTTGCAAGATTTGTATTTTTTTAATTTTGCAGAGAGATGAACCGCAACAAAATTAAGATGATAGATGGTCTTACTTTCCAAGGCCTTTCTGCTTTGAAATCTTTACGAATACAGAGAAACGGGCTAGTTAGACTCATGGATGGAGCTTTCTGGGGATTAAGCAACATGGAAATACTGTAAGTATCTGCTTCTCCATAGTCTTTAGAAAGAACCATTTTGAATTCCATCATCAATGCAAGTTTTGAATACTGTGGAAAGATGATCTTAACAGTGTACAAATGTTGTATC
Organism: Lepidodactylus listeri; assembly: GCA_029233225.1. Lineage (NCBI taxonomy): Eukaryota > Metazoa > Chordata > Lepidosauria > Squamata > Gekkonidae > Lepidodactylus > Lepidodactylus listeri. The sequence goes on from JARCFY010000008.1 coordinate 70,165,258, forward strand.
TGCCAGGCTTGTGAAGTTAAAAAACAAAACAAAAAAGAACACCCTAGTTGACTTTTGTTTAAAGGAGGAGGAGCCCCTGTTTTTAATAAGGATCAAGAATCCTAGACATTTTTAAAAAGTTGCTAAAGCTTGCATATGAAGTCTTTTAATCATTCTGGGTTTTGTGTGTGTGTGTGTCTAGGCAGCTGGACCATAACAACCTAACGGAGATTACCAAGGGCTGGCTTTACGGCCTGCGGATGTTGCAGCAACTTCATCTTAGCCAAAATGCTATCAGTAGGATCAGCCCCGATGCCTGGGAGTTCTGCCAGAAACTCAGTGAGCTGTAAGGAGTTTTATTATTATTATTATTATTACTATTTAGTCTATCCAGTTTTTAGAGCAGGACTCCAGCCAAAGCATGAACCACTTACTATCAATCTGTGAGTTTTTCATAACAAAGTTTCCAAGGTGACAGCGGCTTTCTGTGTAATGTGTTCTATCCAACAGCAGTTTTCGTTGTGAGATACTGAAGGCAGCTGGGCTTCCTTCCCCTCTTTGGTCAACTTGGCTATCGTGATTTTTTTTTTAAATTCAAGAAATATCATCCAGCAGTAATATTACAAATAATGGGATATACTGTACAGGACCATATTAAAAATAATTATCCTGAAAATATTCAAGGATTGAAGTTGTATAAGATTTAAAAGTCTTAGTCACGCTAATGAAAATAACCATTTTTCCTCTTCTCAAACTTGCAGAGATTTAACTTATAATCATTTAGCAAGATTAGAGGATTCGAGCTTTGTTGGCTTAAGCCTACTAGTGAGACTGAACACTGGCAACAACAAAGTGAGCTACATTGCTGACTGTGCATTCAGAGGACTCTCCAGTTTACAAATATTGTAAGTTTTATAGTAGCTTGTAAAGGACAAAATGCTCTTATTTGTTGGAATACGCAATGTCAGGTGTACAAGAAGAGAAAGACGTTCCTCCTGGGGGCAACATATGGAAAGCTAGATGGGGGCAGGGACCTATACCTTCGTCTTCTATAAATGTCATTTTCTCGTTAGTCTCCAGAATGCTAGTCTCAGGCTGTTTCCTGCTTCTTCCCCCAAGAGAGAGCTCTCTGTCCTTCCCACCCATCATGTAGTTAGCCCATTCTTTCTATTTGTTAGTTACTAAGTAAACTGCTCTGATCCTTAATCAATTTGTGTGACCTGACACTGTGTACTCGCTCTGCCAAGATTATTCAGTAGTATTAGAAGGAAGGCTGGAGGATAAATGATCTTCAGCATGCATTCTTTTAGATGGTGAGGCTGGCACAGCTGTAGGTCTTATAATACGTTCCAGCACTTACATGGTACCAGGGGCGTAGACTTTTCTGAAGTCCGGGGGGGGGGCTCTTTAGCATGCACGCTTTGCACGCGTGCTCACTGGGGCGATGTTTCCGCCCCCCCGGAAAACCTACCGCCAGCCGCCGTGCCTCCCCGGCCCTTCCGAGGCTCACCAGCCGGTGCTGCTGGTGCCTTTCCCTCCCCCTCTGCCCTGGCCACTCCCTCCCTCACCCCTAAAAGAGGAAGAGGGAGAGATAAGGAGGGAGGAATGGCCAGGCCGGGGGGGGGGAGAGGCACCAGCTGGTGAGCCTCGGAAGGGCCCGGGAGGCGCGGCAGCAAGACGCCGGCGGCAGGCGTGACGTTTCCCCGGGGGGGGGCTCAGTCCCCCCCAGGAAATTTCGGGGGTGGCTCGAGCCCCCCCGTAGTTTACGCCGGTGCATGGTACCATGGCCATCATTGGCCATCTCAGGTTTTGTGGGGGGTTTTTAACTGGCTTCCAGTTTTTTACACCATGTTAGGTGATAGTTGAGGAGCTAAATTAATTTGGGAGCTTTTAACAAAACATGGACAGATCATGCCAAAAGGTAATGACAGCCATCATCATGGAGTTGAAAAAGGCAGTTACACGATGCTTCCTCTTCCTTGTATTCTGTTGGGTGACCTTTATCAACACCTAAGATTCCTTAGCTAGGATGTCAGAGGATTAGCACTGTGTGCCATTTGAACTTTTATTTCAGGAGTGCCTTGCTTAGGCAGCTGTCTCACATAACAGACACTGAATAAAAATGCATTCTCTAAAGGTTGCACTAACTAACTGACTGAATTTTAACCCAAGAATAGTATTCAGCTATTCTTATCCCATAGGTACTGATTTTCAAATACCGCTAAATCCACTGTGGGAGTACCTGCTTGTGCCAATACTGCAACATGTGAAACTCAAATGAGTCTTGAAAATCCCCCCCCCCCCCCCAGTTCTGTTCAGTGCTTGGAACCTTTCTATCACTGTAACTGGCAGAGGACAATAGGTTGCTCTTCCAGCATAAAACAGCTGTTCTTCTGGAGTCTCATAAGTGTTTTACCTTTTCTGCCAATGATGTGCCTTGACACAATTGTTGCACCACTGTTACAGTTTTCTGTTTTTTGTTTGTTGAAAAGCCTGATAACTTGCTTCTGAGCACTGTTTAGCAGAAGTAGTTATTCACAGTACAATCTAAAGAGAGTTCAACATTTCTGTGTCCACTGAAGTCAACAGGTTTAGGAGGATATAACTGTGTTTAGGATGGCACTGTCACCTACCTACCAGTTTTTCAACTGAGAAATATTTAGACTTGGAACTAACATGCTGCTGAGTTCATAATGTGCTTCTTCCTAGGAAATACATTACTTGTGTTATTTTTTTTAAAAAATAGTATTCGTTCAATTTTTAGTAGTGGGTCTTATTATTATTTTTTTCCTGCGCTTTCTGAACAGGGATCTCAAAAATAATGAAATCTCATGGACAATTGAAGATATGAATGGTGCTTTCTCTGGACTTGACAAACTTAGGTGGTTGTAAGTACAACTTTCCACTGTATCTTAAAATGCAAATCTTAGAATATTAATGGCTAAGTTCAGCCATGAGCTAAATAACAATAAGCAAGGTGAGGCTTCAAAAGTCCACAAATTAGGAGATTAAGAGATAAAGGACATGAAGAAGAGCAGAGTAGCAGGGTGGAGGGTTATGGAACTGATAGTGACCAGTGGGTAGCCCACCTGTGAGGTGAAATTGACCTGTAGGCCACCTTGTGCTCATCAAGTTTATTTCTTTGAGGCCATCTTCTCTGCTAGACTCTGCAATATAAAAACATAATGTCAGTTAAAGCTCAGTAATCAAACACATCTACTTTATTTTACTGATGCTGGCTAGAAAGGATGACCAAGGTCTGAATATTGCCATGGTGGAGGTGAAAAAGAATCAAAAGCACTGTACACTAGTAAATCCTGGAGAAAGTCTAGAGATGCTAGAATGTTTTAAAGATTGCTATTAGGGCATGCCTTCATCTATCTAGTCCAGGGGTGGGCAAATTGTGGCCCAGGGGCCACATGTGGCCCACCACAGAGTTTTTTAAAGCCCACCAAGACAGTTGGCCACGTGGTTTCAGTCAGGCCTCCGTCTGAGAAGGTCAGGAAGGCTCCCGCTCTCTCCTGGCTTACCACTATTTTACCATTAAACTACCACTATTCTTTAATTTATATTTATTGATTTTTATGATGCAATTTATACCTTTTCTGAAATGCAAAGTTAACTAATGAATGCAATCATTTTAAGGTGAGGCCCTCTGCTAACCTCCGCTCCCACAAAGTGGCCCCCGAGCCAAAACAATTGCCCACCCCTGATCGAGTCAATGAAACAATGAAAGTGTATATGTTTTGGAGATGAAATGACTTGTGACGGTGAGGGGCTTGGGAAGACAATACCTATGTCTTCCACTTAAAGTGCCTTAAAAAGCATTTGTAAGAGACTTTCCTGACAGGGTCCAAAAATGCCATACCTCCTGCTCTGCAATTGTTCCACATTATCTATTTATATTTCCAGGCTGCTCCAGGGAAACAGGATTAGGTCAGTTACCAAGAAAGCATTTTCTGGTCTGGATGCACTTGAACACCTGTAAGTAGCTGCATATCATATTTAACTAATATTGGCTAAAACAAACAATTGCAGTAACTGCCCACTGGAAAGTATTTCTTAATCTATACATAGAATTCCTCTCATAAATACTTTCTACTTAGCGTATATGCTGAAGGTGCTATATTTAAGAATGACAACATACTCATTGCCTTTTTGAAGCCAACTTTGAGAATTAGAGCTAACTTGGTTTATATGTGTGTATTTTATTTCTTTAGAGATCTGAGTAACAATGCAGTCATGTCAGTACAAGGAAACACATTTTCACAAATGAAGAAACTTAAAGAACTGTAAGTGTTTCTGTATTCCCTTTGTATGGTCTCTGTATGCTTGAAAATCCCAGCTAACCATAGTAAGAGAGAGCAGCAATAATATCTCCGCATTTATCATGAAGGTGTAATTGCAAAATTGTGCTTGTTGCAATTTTCTCCATGTCACAGGGACAGGTAACAAAAAGGTATAGATTAACTCTTTAAAAATGAGAGGGCTATAATAAAAGCAGTTATGCTTCTAAGAAGTAATGTTTGACAAATCAAAGATGCTGTTTTAATCCTTAAAAAAAGAAACACTTCCCATTTTTTCTTAATTCTTTTACATGTCTACCTAAAGCGAGTGTCAAAAGTATAGTGGGCCACCCCTGATCCCAGCTCATCTACCTGCATTGGACACATTGATCAAATAACATCTGTGTATATACAATCCAACCACTTGCTTACGTTCAGTGTGAGGATGTAATCTAGGTCCTGTGGAGAGGAAAATACCATGAACCCATTAATCACTGAGTGTGTGCACTCCTGTGTAGCTTTGAACTGGTGTACGTAACTGGAGTTATCTGTGCATTTAGGTAGTGTCATAAAATGTAAGCTGCTTTCAGCATCAGATTGAAACATTTTTAACAATTAATAACTATAAGAATGTTACGAGGGGTGCCAGTTAGCAAAACCTCCTATTTTGAGGCACATACAATCCTATCTCTTACATTGTTTGCCTGGTGTCTTTTTGTCATCACTTTCATCCATCTGCCATCTTTGTTCATAAAATGGCAGCATAATTGACACAACAGATTAAGTGTTTTTACAATGCTGGACAATTCTACACCATGGACTTTCCACATCTTGATTTCCGCTCACTGGATTCACTTCTAGAAGTAAAATCAAAACTGAATAAGCAGGTACCCCGGGGGATACATAGTATTCCAAAATTTTTAGTAGATCCTTATTCCATCTTATAATTAGCTGTGCATCTCAGTGTTATGCACACTGCAATTTTAGTTTCAGAAGCAACTTATGAGCAATGTTTCTGGGAATAAGTGTTATCTTTCACTCCAGGATCATTTCAGATCTGAAGACTGAGAGAGGGAGGCCTATCCCCCTCCTATTGCACGGTTGTAGGAATTGCCTCTCTGCTCCATGAGTGATATTTAAAGGGGGGGGGGGGGAGAGTCCTGGAAACTCCATTCACGGAACTCCCAGCATTGCAAGGAAGAAAATAAAGAAAGGACTTGTGCACCTTCACATTCCACTGTGTCAGTTTTAATGTATTAAAGTTGACTTCTCTGAAGTCAAGAAGGTCTGTTTCGTATGAACTGGATGTATTTCTCTTTCTCTCTCTCTCTTTTGTCATAGGTATTTAAACACATCAAGCCTTTTGTGCGATTGCCAACTGAAATGGCTGCCAGAATGGCTGGTAGATAATAACTTCCAGAATTTTGTAAATGCCACTTGTGCCCACCCTCAGATACTGAAAGGAAGAAATATTTTTGCTGTCAGCCTCGATGACTTTGTGTGTGGTGAGTTAAAACAGCCCTTTTAAAAATGCAATTCAGAATATTTCAGTTGGAGATTGTTGTAGGGAAGCTTTAACAAGCTATACGTCTTCTACCTGAATATTTCTGTTGAAATACTTTTTCTTCCCACAGCATATGAGCTCCGACCTGCAGTTATTTAGACTTTGTGGTTTCATTTGAGATGGGGAGTGACGTTTTACTGACTTAGTTTTGTGTATTTCATACTTATGTAGTGTGTACAAAGAAAAGATCAGTGGTTTGTAGTGGCATATGTGTATGCATTTAGGTTTAAAATATGGTAAGTGCTGTTCTAAATACATTGGCATAGTTTGATATGTTTAGACTGGTGCATACTTCATAGTTGTATGCAAAAATATTGATGTTCTTTTATATATGAAACTGTGAACTGAGCAAAAATCAAGACATTCCTGAGGAGCTTTACAGAAGTTCAGACCAAAATAACGTTGCCACCTTTAAAGTACTGTTCCTTTTTTATGGTCTCTGTGGAATCTTGCCTCCCCAGTTGGTAACATTTTCTACTTCTAAGCAGGGGGTTTACATTCTTGCCCTGCTTCCTCAAAAGAATATTTCTATCAAATTTTGTTAATATGCGCAGGGGAAAAGGACGATAGCTGCAGTTTTGCCCTGAGTGTGGAAAATCAAAGAATGGACTTTAACTTTCAAACCAAACCAGAATTGTTACAAAAATTCATTAGCATCCTAACATGTGTCTTAGAGTGCGTAGCTGTGCTTGGCAATTGTGAAGGTATTCCTTCCCCCCTTCCCCCATGTGGAGTCATGCAGAGATAGCAAGAAGAAAGGGAACAGGAGGGATAGCTTCCCACTGACAGCTCTAGAATATTTCCCGGGATAGTACAGGCAGGCATAAGACCTATTATGTATGACCATACAGATGACTATCGAGACAACTTTTTTCATGCTCCCAAGTTACAATCAGAGGTTCTTGTTTACGAATGTTTGCTGAGATACAGACATGAACTTACTTCCTAGGAGGGACAAAGAGATCATATTAGCCACCACAATAAATTTTTTAAAAACCCACTGAAGTAACATAATTCCTGATGCAATTTGCCCCCTTTTCCCGAGTTGGTATTTGCCCCCTGGTTTGGAACATAACAGTTACTGGTATGCTTTATACCACAGAGCAAATGGTAGCTGTGTGTTGGGAGAGGATAGAGGTTTGTCTGGGTTGACTCCTCTGTTGTTACCATTAGCCTCTTAAAGAAACAGTTGTCATGCCGAGTTTGGGCCTGAATCGCAAAAATCTCTTTTAGAAAAGAGAGCCATATTTTCAATTAAGATACTCAGCTGCTGAGCACCAAAACTGCAGTATATCAAGCTGCTGTGATATTGTATCCACTATAGCAACTGCACATTATGGCTTCTTGGTAGTTTAAAAAATAAATCCCCAGTAACTCGAGAGTTACTATTTGAATTAATCTTATTGCACAGCGTCTACCAGAAATAGAACAAAATTCCGTTTTCTTTAGTGAGCTGAGCAAATTTACAGAATTGAATAAACATTTTTTGATCTTTGTATCCCAGTTATCGTTTCAACGTCTCAATGGGAAGTGTCGCTTAAAGATATATTTGCCGTCTAGAAATAGTGCGCTGCTTAATTCTCAGATCTTGCATTTGAATGATCATAATTCAAATACCCTTCCTTGCATTCATTATAATGATTGCACAGCAGGAGAAAAATACTGCAATGCCTCTCTAAACTTAATGAAAGCAACTTGTTGTGTATGTTTGGTTTTAGAAGCTAATTCAGCATGCCAGGTTAGAGAGCAGGGAAGAAAAAGAAGCTGAGAAACCCCCAAAAGAGGATATTAACAAAGATAAAAGTGTGTGCTTATAGGTTTTCTTGCCTTTATAATTCAGAACGGAAGTAATTTGCACTGCTTCCAGCTATAAAAAGATGATACATTTCAGTAAGCGGGGTACTTTCTCAGAATAAACTGGAAATGAGTGTTTAAACACACTGTAGTCTCTAAATATAGAATAATAATTTCACTGATCTATGAGTGGTGGTGGCAGTGGAGATTGCTGTCAAGTCACAGCCAGCTGAGGGTGACTCCCTAGGGTATGTTGGCTCTTTCTTACAAACAGGCGTACGCATGTACATGCAGGAGGTTTAGGGCTCATGTAATGTAGCTTAGGCTGAGAAAGAGGGACTGGCCCAAAATCACCCATTAAGATTCATGTCTGAATAGGGCTTTCCTGAGTCTTCTCTGTGTCGATCTAACTATTATATTGCACTGTCTTTCATGAGCATACCCTTCCATGAAAATCTGACAATTGGAGTCAGAGGTTTTCGCCTAGCTTTCTCCCTGCTTTCTATGATCAAAGAATAGTTCATAGGGCAAGATTCAGTCATGCAACTCTTGTACTCACTACCTAAATGGAACTTGGTCCACCAACATCCATCCATAATGTTACCACCCACTCTGTTTGTCTAGAAAGTCTCACATTGTGTTACTTCCAGATAGCATTTGTTTTTTCTAGATATTTATTACTCTTTCAAACGTAATCGAAAGCTTACGAGTCTGGTCTTTCACCCTCTCCTTTTTTCTGTTTGGAAAAAAACGTGATCTTATTCTTGCTGTTCACGGTGCCCCCTTTTCATATTTGCAGATGATTTTCCAAAGCCACAGATAACTGTCCAGCCTGAAACTCAATCAGCAATCAAAGGTTCCAATTTAAGTTTTATATGTTCAGCTGCCAGCAGCAGTGATTCTCCAATGACTTTTGCATGGAAGAAGGACGGCGAATTGCTGAATGATGCCGAAATGGAGAATTACGCACATCTCAGGGCACAGGGCGGTGAAGTGATGGAGTACACCACCATTCTGAGGCTACGCAACATTGAATTCAGCAATGAAGGGAAATACCAATGCGTTATTTCAAATCACTTTGGCTCATCCTATTCCGTCAAAGCTAAACTTACAGTGAACAGTAAGCATCTCAAGTTAACACAGCCTTTTTGACATTATTATTGGGTTTTTTAATTTTTTGCACTGATTGGATTTTTAAATTTTTTTGCAGGGAAGCCACCTCTAGAGCTTTTTGCCGATGAGGAGGGAGGGGTTTAAGGAGTTTTTGTACAAGCTACGTTATATGGCATGATAAACATTCTGTCCAAAGACTTTAGCACCAGATATTTGGATAATCAGTGCTAAGTGATTTTAGCTAAATTTGGATTGGGTGGACATAATTTCATGTGCACAAAAGTTACAAAAAAAATGATTAATGCACAAACAGCATTAGTCATGAAGTTGCAGCCTTGATGCATCTTTTCTTGACTGCCCTTAAAAACTGAAAACATGGAAGACTTACATAGGAAATTATTGTTCACATTACTGATGGTGAAATATTTCATTAAGAAATAATGGATAAATTGTACAATCAGTTGCATTTCTGGTATTTTTCTGTAGTGCTTCCTTCATTTACCAAGATGCCCTCGGACATTACCATTCGGGCAGGAGCAACAGCACGACTAGAATGCGCTGCAGTAGGTCACCCGGTGCCTCAAATTGCTTGGCAGAAAGATGGTGGCACAGACTTCCCTGCAGCACGCAAGAGACGCATGCATGTGATGCCTGAAGATGATGTGTTCTTTATTGTGAATGTCAAAATTGAGGATACTGGTGTTTACAGCTGCACAGCTCAAAATACTGCTGGGAGTATTTCAGCTAATGCAACGCTAACTGTATTAGGTAAGGCAAAATGTGATTGCCAGGTAGAGATCGGGTGCCCTGGCCATTCACGTTTTTGTTTTTTTTCTTTTGACAGGGATATAGAGGGTTAAAGCCTTACAAGCGTCTCCTGAGTCAGTAAATATAACTGCTAATAATCATTTTGCTTTCTTTTCAGAAACGCCTTCATTTTTGCGGCCCTTGGTGGACCGAACTGTGACGAAAGGTGAAACTGCAGTCTTGCAGTGTATTGCTGGTGGTAGTCCTCCTCCTCGATTGAACTGGACCAAGGATGACAGTACTTTAGTAGTGACTGAAAAGCATTTCTTTGCCGCAGGAAATCAGTTGCTTATCATTGTGGACACGGACTTTGAAGATGCTGGAAAGTACACATGTGAAATGTCTAATACTCTCGGGACAGAGAGAGGCAACATTCACCTTAATGTCATTCCCACTCCTACCTGTGATTCTCCTCAGAATGCTGCCCCATCTTTGGATGACGATGGATGGGCCACAGTGGGTGTTGTGATCATAGCTGTGGTCTGCTGTGTGGTGGGTACTTCCCTTGTGTGGGTGGTTATCATCTACCACACAAGGAGAAGAAATGAAGATTGCAGCATCACAAACACAGGTGTGTAAACTGAAACTTGGCACTGGAAGAGCACGTTCAAATATGTGTGTGGTTACCCTCAAGAATTTTTCTCTTCCAGAAATGTTTGTGTCTCTTGACTGAAATTCTGAAGTGAATAGTTTTTCATAACTGTCCTGGTGTAGCTTATGAGCTTAAAAATACTGCAAAGAATCTTGAAGCACACTGATACCTTTGTGTGTGTGTTTGCTTAATCACAGATGAGACAAACCTGCCCGCTGACATTCCAAGCTATCTGTCATCCCAAGGAACTCTAGCGGAAAGGCAAGATGGGTATGGGTCATCAGAGAATGGGAGCCAACATCATTTTGCTTCATCATCCTCATCATCATCTATGGGAGGATATTTCTTACAACAAAGGGATAGCAGTGGTATGTATCAAATTATCAAATTGTACTGCACTAAAGGCTGGGACAAAACTGAGTAAATAAAACTTAATGCAGACAAGGTGGAATTGTTAACAGATTAGGTGTGCTCCCAGTCATCTACTAAGGTCGAGGTGTACTGCTTATTTTCAGCAGCACTGCACTTCCATTATAAGGCTCAGGTTTGCAGCATGGGGTTCCCCAACACTGCCCAGATGGCAATAATGGTGGTCAATATTAACTTTTAAAAAGCTTAGGCTGGAATGCCTAAGCTACACCCTCGCCTGATTAAAAAGATTTGGCCACTGTCACTTTTGCCAACTTGTCTTTAATTCACACTGGAGCTAAAATGGAGGCGCTTCATTGCTGGATTTGGCTTCATTGCTGGATTGCTTGGCACTTGGTAAATGAGAGAATCACACTTCGAAGTTTTTAAAAAAGGATATCTGAAAGAGGAATTTGTTAACCAAGGAGTATTGGCTCAAAGGGACTATTGGGATACCATTTTACTTATTCTACCTTTGGCTCAAATTAAGCCCTTCCTAAATGTCACTGTCCAAATAGCTAAGTCTGTCCTCACATCCTCTGTAAGCTGGGACTGTGAGAAACATATTCCTCCCCACATAGTACAAAGTGAGTTCACTTGGCAGATGCAATAGAGAAATGTATTATATGCCCAGGTCATAATAAAAACTTCCACTGGCCTTCTCGTACTTCCTTGAGAACCCTTGCTTGGTGACCGGCTTTAACCCCAATAGATCCCAGTTCTGTTTGTGAGGACTATCTTCCCTAGTCATAATAAAAACTTCCATCACAAAATTCAGGGCTCATCAGTAAAACTCAAAACATATCAAATCACGAGATGGTAGCCTAGCAATCAAGAAAAAAAATCTTCCTAAACCCACAGATAGCATCATGTTAGACTGGAAAGGTATTAAGACCCAGGTCCCAGCCATAGTGTCAGGCTTACAGACAGGTCCAGTCTCTGAAATGTAAATGAATGCTAGAGTTCTGGTTCTTCTTCTTCCCCCACCTCATCATGCAATCCCTGATCCCTTTTGCACTTCCTTGAGGCCTCTTGCTTGGTGACCAGCTCTGATAAACTAGCCTTCTCAAAGAGAATGGGGGTCTGTCTGGTTCTTCTGGGCATACCCAAGTTCAGCTCTGCCACTGAATAACAGGTTGATTGCAGTGCAGAAACTGCCATTGGAAACAAGATGCAAGGCAGGTACTGTACACTCTGCTTGTCTGCCATCCATTCCCTAAAGATGAGCATTTTTGCTTTATTGGGTTGCTGCTTCCAGATTAGCCATCTTCCTTGTAGTCTGCCCATGCTCAGTACCAACACAAAGAGGAAACCCTTGTGCATATGAAATAAACACATAGCTACAGACAAGGACCATGTAACAAGATCCACACAGATACTGTAATATGGACTACAGAGGGCTACCTGGAAAGCCAGATTTAGAGAGTGGAGTTTAAGATTATTTTTCCTTATCTGAATTCTGTTCACACCATTAACAAGATGCTTTTAGAACTTCCTGAAGATTTGACAGTGTAAATGCAATGCAAGTTTCATCTGCAAACAGTTTTTTAAAAAACAAACAAACAAACAGATCTTCTTCAATAAAAGGAGACCACTGATATGTGCCATTCTCTGTTCTCAAGGAATTTGTCACATAGATAATCACAGTGAAAATGACCTGGAAGCTGTAACTGATCCATTTTTATGCCATTATCTGGGAACTTCAGGAAATGGTTATCTGAAAGGGAATATAAGTGGGCCAGATGTGTATGAAGTATACCATACAAGTAAGCTATGTTCTGTGTGAATTTAAATTTCTTATGGTATGGGCTGCTATTTTTCTTATGTCATAGGCTGACCCAAATTTTATTTATTTATTTAAGGCTGTATCCCAGAGCAAAGGGTCATTTGTGCAGACCTTTACGATTCTAGCTGCTTAAGGAAAGAGGAATGTGAACTGTATCCACACCCACCTGAAGATTTTTTTGACCAGTATATCAGCATTTCTGGAATGCACACTCCAAGTGGTAAATTTCTTCCCTCTGTTTACACTCCAAATGAAGAAAGTGGAATAAAAAACTCACATCTCAGCATGAACAGCTGTGACTTTAACAGCAACCAGGAATTGTCTCCTGTGGCTACAAGCAGCACTTTTCTTGGTATGTTTTTAATTGTTTAGGTGCTGTAGATGACCCTTGTGGGCAGGAAACTGACGTACCATTGTTCAGGTTGTACCAAAACATTGGAAGTAGTGTAATTTGGTGATCACATAATGGCTGCTTTATCCTTCATCTGAAGAAGTGAACAGTGACTCACGAAAGCTCATACCCTGCCACGTATTTTGCTAGTCTTTAAGGTGCCACTGGACTCTTGCTCTTTTCATCTGAAAGAAATAACGTAAACCCACCTGATACTAAAAATTCTGATCTCATCTGTCAAAGGCGATCCTAAGTCATGATTTATGGCAGCTGATTTTCTTCCTGAGCTGTTGAGAGAAAGAGAACACAAAAGAAAAATTAATTGTTCCATTGTTGAAGAAGTTTCCTCTTGGCTCAAGGGTTTGGCTGAGAGTGACTGGCCCAAGGCCACCCAGCAAGCTTCCATGACAGAGTGGGGATTCAAATCTGGGTCTCCAGAGACCTTCAGAGGTGTGGCTTGGTCAGGCTGAGGAGTACCTAAATGTACATGAAAGTCCCTGTCCACTTAGAGATATGCATAAGGAAGCTTTATGCATAGACCAGGAAGTTTATAATTTTTTTTAAAAAAAAGAAATTTTAGCACCTATTAAATTCAGCATGAAGTGATAACTCAAAGGCAAACCTTAGGTCAGAATACTAAACGTTTTTGTGGGTCCTTTTGTCCATTTTTAATGTATAAAAAAATGTGGGTTTTTTTTTTCTCCTTTCAGGAACATTTGGAAAACCTATATGGAGACATCAGCTTGATTCCTTCCCAGGCTGCAGGCAGCCATCAGTTTGGCAACCAAAGGCCTCCCATAATCCTCCTGAATCACTGGACTTTGATTCTGAGTCTGAGGAGGATAACAGAAGGGGCAGGACATTTCCTGATGGGGACAATTGCATTTACAGACAGGCCATGGAGAACTTGAGGACGCCTCCTTTTCAGTTCTCTGAGTTGGATACATAGCCAATGTCTCCCAGACTGATTTATGAACCAACAAAGTTTACTACCTCAAAGTGGACATTATTTAAAAGAAAAGAAAAACATTTTGCAGTTTTTCCTTCAATGGAGCTATGATTTAAATTTTTTATACAGATACAGTTTTATTGCCAAAATGTTGTCCAGTTTCATAGAGAATATACAGTCCTTACAGAATATATGTTTCTAATTATTTTATAGTTTTGTTTTAACCAAATGATACCTTTTTGTAAATTAATGGTGTAAATAATAATTATTCAGGTGTTTATCAAGATGGTCTTTGTTTTACTGAAAATAGGTGCTAAAGTGTTCTAAACTGTTAGCAACATATGTACTTCTTTGTTTTTCACCTTTTTTATTTTTCAGGTAAAATGGTAGTATTTGCACACCAGTTTTAATAAATCGGGCTGCCTTGTGGATTTGAAGCATTGTAATAAATCACAAATGCAGCCAGGTTCATGTCCATAGAAATTACAACGTAAATTGTTTTAAAACCAGTCTGTCAACAATACAGTACTTAAAGGTCCATACCAGATGATCAGATATGTGCACAAAAGTGCTTCTAGGTCTGTTATTCCTTGTAGAGTTTAGTATTCCTTCTCCAGCAACTGGTTTTCATTATGTACTAGGAATAAGGTCTGTTGTGGAAATAAATACAACGGGCTCTAGAAAGAGGCTCTGGGAGAGTGCCCCACCCTTGGGCACTCAGTGTCAATTTGCTGTGGTGACCTCAGCAGGGTATAATGACACAGAGTCCACCATTTTCTCCAGGGGAAGATCTCTGCAATCTGAAGAGCAGTTTTAATTCAGCGTGATCTCCATTCCTCCCCAGGAGATTGGCAGCAATGGGTCCCCATGAGGGAATGGCTGGTTTGAAGGGTGAAGTCAATGGCACTGAACCTGCTGAAACCTCACCCTCTCCAGGGTCCACCTCTCAAATCTCCAGGAATGTCCCCACCTGGAGTTGGCAACCCTACCTCCCAGCCAACTGTCAATGTATTGTTATCTGCCCCCGGCTTCAGCTTTCTATCTCCTCCCCCCTCCCCCCTAGAGAGCAGTTGTAATTCTGAGTGATCTCCAGCCCCCACCTGGAGATTGGCAACAATGGTTCCCTGTGAGGGACTTGCTGGTTTGGAGGGTGGCATCTATGGCATTGTACCTGTCTGAGGTCCCATTCCTCCTCAAACCTCACTGTCTCCAGGCTCCACCCCTCAAGTCTCCAGGAATTTTCCACCTGGAGTTGGCAACCCTATCTCCTTCCCAGCCAATCATCAACCTCACTCTTCAAGTTTCCATTCCCCCCCCCCCCCCGCAGCCTCCACTGTGCTCTGAAGCCCTGACTGCTGTGTCACATTGGCTGACATAAAGGGTCCATCTCAGCAGGGTAGAGTCCACCATTTTCTCCAGGGGAACTGATCTCTGCCATCTGGAGAGCACTTGTAATTCTGAGTGGTTTCCAGCCCTCGCCTGGAGATTGGCAACCATACTTCCCCTGGTGGAAAAGTAGTCTTTCTCTGCAATGGGGACCGAAGCAGCTGACATTCTTCTCTCCCCCTTTTTGACTTGCACAACCACCCTGTGTGGTAGCTTAGGCTTCAAGTCTGTGACTGGCCTGAAATCACCCACTCAGCAAGAACCTGGGTCTAGCAGATCCTGCTCTGAAGCACTGACTGCTATGCCTAGGGTAGCCTACCTCCAGGTGGAGCCTGAAGGTCGCCAGGTATTACAATTGAACTCCAGATCTTCTCCCCTCCCTTGGAGAAAATGTCTGCTTTGGAGGGTGGCCTCTATGGCATTCTGTTCAGCTGGCCCCAATGAGTTTTCTCCCAAAGGCTATCATAGGTGTGGAAAGGGCTTTCAGAGAAGCAAGCTTGGTTGCCTAGCAATGGGCACTGAGGAAAAAGTTGTCGGCTCTGATGACAAAATAGGGTTCCCAACCTCCAGGTGGGGCCTGGGGATCTCCTGCTTTTACAATAGATCTCCAGCTGACAAAGATCAGCTCCCCTGGAGAAAATGGCTGCTTTGGAGGGTGGACTGTATGGCATTGTACCATGCTGAGGCCCCTCCCCTCCCCACCCTCTCCTGGATCCATCCCCAAAGTCTCCAGGGATTTTCCAACCCAGACCTGGCAACCCTGTGATGGAAATACCTGAAGATTTGGGGGGTGGATCCTGTGGAGGGCAGCATTTTTTTTGGGGGGGGGATAGAAGGACTCAGCAAGCTATAATGCCATAAGGTCTACCCTCCAAAGCAGCCAGTTTATCCTGGGGAACTGATCTTTGTCATCTGGAGATCAATTGCAACAGCTGGAGATTTCCAGGTCCCACCTGGAGATTGGCAACCCTAGGGGGAAAGTCAGCCATACAGCAGGAGGTTGAGGAGAGTGGTTTGATGGTTGCTGGCCCACCTCATTAGCCAGCCAGCCAGCCAACCGTGGTGGAGCTAAGCAGGAGAGAGGGCTTGAGGAATTTCACACAGCCAATATGTTCCGTTTCAGGAACTCTTCAGTAACAGTTTCTGTCAGGCATTTTACACAGAACCTTATTAGTACTGGTTCCCTAATGGAACATATTGGCCCGTTCACACAGAAACATGCCTCTCCCATTGGGGAAGCGTTCCTGAGCCGGTTTACCTTGAAACCACCTCCCAAGCATTCTTCAGAGCTTGTACCGGTCCTGAAGCGCTACGGGGTGCTGTGTGAAATGGCCCCGTTTCTGACAGTTTATTGTGACAGTTTATTCTAGGCATGCTGGCAGTGTGCGGGGGAGGAGGTTATGCTGTTAGTCCATTGTCTTTTCACTGACAGAAGCAGGCCACTGAGGGGACAGTTAGACCCACCTGGCAGTGGGCGGAGGAGAAGCGTGGACCTAGCACCCAGTCGGTCCTTCCCCTTCGCTGGCTCCCCCTAGACTGAGGCCGGGACGCTGGCCGGTGGCTCTGTGGGTGGGACTGAGGCAAAGCAGGGAGAGAATGCAGCCAGTGGCCAGGGTCCCCCTTTTGAGTGGCAGTCCTATTGATTTTGGCACCCCATGGAATCTTGGCCCTTGGAATCTTAAAACGGCTTTATATAATAGGAAAGATACCATTTCTGCAGTGTGCATGATGGTTTTATGGAACCTAGTAAGTGATAGCACACTCTAAAGCTTTTTTTAAGTGAAAAGAAACTAATGCATTTACAAATTAAAGAGTCACAAGTGTCTGTCATCCAGCAATTCCACATTCCAGTAGAGCTTGGTACAGTTATGGACTTGCCATCTTTCTTCTCTGAACAGAGGAAAATGTCCTGCACATTTAACTTTTTCCTTCACATAAAAGTATAAGAAACCGCAGTACTCTTCTGAGCATGCCCAATTTGAGTTATTGTTGATACATGTGCATGGAACTATCCTTAATTGGTTAGTTAGATGTTCATCTAGCTACTGAAAGTTTTGAATTCCTGTCCCAATCTGTTAAAAAAATATTTTTATAACAGAGAACAATTTTTGTTAAAAAAGAGCAGTAACTAAAATGTTTGAAACTTTATAAAATCAAAACAGGAACCAAGCATATCCACTCTTCATTGCCCCAGTCTTGGCATTTGAAAGTATATGCCAATAAAGGCATTTTGCAGTACTTTAGAAAAATTACCAGACTTGAAGGGAAAGACAAAAATGACTGAATGTATCTCAGTCATAATGCCTGTATCATGATTAAGCTGTGTGTGGTACACAGTCTTCTAGTATAAGGTGGCAATCATAGTCATGCTTAAGGTAAAGGTTTCCCTTGCTCAAAAGCCACTCGAATCTGACTCTAGGAGGAGGTGCTCATCTCCGTTTCCAAACCGAAGAGCCAGCGCTGTCCGAAGGCATTTCTGTGGTCATGTGGCCGGCATGACTAGATGCTGATTAGACTAGATTACTTTCCCACTGAAGTGGTACCTATTTATCTACTTCCAATTTCTTGCTTTCGAACTGCTTAATCCCACTGAACTGACTTGAAATACCTTCTAGGTAAAAATAAATGGGGTCAAGCTGAAAGGGCCAGTTCTTGTGGGGAGCACAGTTCCTTCTAAGCTGAGCTAGGGGGCGCTGGCACACATTTCAGAGGCCAGCTCAGAGGATTTCTCTTCAGCTCACAACCAAGCTTCCATAGGAAACAATAGAGAATGGGGGCACCTCCTTCTGGGGCCTATAGAATCGGACCCTCTGATCCAATCTTTTTGAAACGGGGGGGGGGGGGGGGTGTTGAGGAGAGGCACCAGCAGCTATGTTGCAAATTTGGTGCCTCTACCTCAAAAAACAGCCTCTCCAGAGCCCCAGATATCCCTGGATCAATTCCCCATTATAGCCTATGGGGCCCATTGCCTATAATGAACCCCATAGGCTGTAACTGAGCCAGAAAAAAAATGGCTTTTCGGTATGATTTGTAAGCTGCCTTGAGTCATAGGGGAAAGTGAGATATAAATATCTGAATAAACAAGTAGTTTGGGCAGGTTGATAACATTTAAGCAACTTCCTGTTTGTTAGGCAGGGTTTTGACTAGGGCTGCCAAGTCCAACTTGGGAAATATCTGGGGACTTTGGGGGTGGAGCCAGGAGACTTTGGGGGTGGAGCCAGGAGAAAGGAAGTGACATCATTTTGTGATGTCACATCCTGTGATGTTGCTTCCACATGAACTCATGAAGTTTCCTAATACTGAATCAGGCCATTGGTCCATCAAGGTCAGTATTGACTACTCAGACTGGTAGTGGCTCTCCAGGGTCTCAGGCTGAGATCTTTAATGTCACCTATTACCTGATCCTTTTTTAGCTGAAGAGGCTGATACCTCCTGCATGTCAAGCAGATGCTCTATCACTGAGCAATGGCCCTACTGAATCCTTCCTCATCTCGGCAGAATATGAAGCACTAAGTGCTACACAAGTGCTAAATATGATTTTCATATCATAAGAACAGGAGAGAAGCCACAGTGGATCGGCCCATCCAGTACAGCCCATCCAGTACAACACTCTGTGTCACAACAGTGGCCAAAAATACCAGGTGCCCTCAGGAGGTCCAGCAGCGGGGCCAGAACTCCAGAAGCCCTCCCACTGTTGCCCCCAAGCACCAAGAATGCAGAGCATCACTGCCCCAGACAAAGGGTTCCATTTAGACCTTGTGGCTAATAATAGCCACTGATAGACCTCTGCTGGATGGGGACAGAGAGAGAGAGAGAGACAGACAGACAGACAGCTTTTTCACTTACTCTTGCCCAATTCCCAGGCTTTATTTCTGGCCCTTGTTTCACCCAGCTGTTGTCCATGTAAGTCCCATAACTACTCCCCCCCCCCAGCATAGGCTTTTTGGTGGCTAAAGAGGACCTTTGTCCTCCCCTTTTCGCCAGCAGAAAAGCTAGTTGGATCCATCCCTAATTTAAAATACCGGTTACTTGATGTACAAATGCTTTTAAAAATGCAGATTTTTACTGCCGGAGGGGGGGACACGGTTGAAAGAAACAGAAAATTGGCATAAAAATGAGGAATCCCAACTTTTATTTGCAGAAGGGAAATGAGGATTGGGGGGACCCAAACAGCCACGACAAGACATTTTAAACAATCCCACTCCCAGACCTTCTACAGGCAACCTCTCCTTGTGATGTTTACCTCTTTGGAAGTGACAGTTTATTCCTTTGACAAAACCACAGTGGACAGACAGACAGAAAAAAGA
Source organism: Lepidodactylus listeri (assembly GCA_029233225.1). NCBI lineage: Eukaryota > Metazoa > Chordata > Lepidosauria > Squamata > Gekkonidae > Lepidodactylus > Lepidodactylus listeri. The sequence goes on from JARCFY010000008.1 coordinate 70,184,620, forward strand.
AAGGGGGAGGGGGAGAGACAGAGAAGGAAAAGAGCTCGCAGACCCCAGCTTACCCAAGCAGTTTACTCAGCAGCAACCTTGCACGCAGTAGAAAGAGCTTAGTCCCGCCTTAATCTCTGGGCGGGGCTCTCTTGCTGGCTCAGCTCTTAAAGGGGAAATTTCCCTTTTAAGAAGTTCAAGAGGCTGGCCAGGGCAGGCTCCGAGGTTCCCCTGCTGGCAGCCATTTTGTCCCCCCGGTGGCCAATCTTGGAAAAGCGGGGGAAAGCTTTAAAAATCGGTGTTTCCCCCGCTCTACCGGGGGACTTGGCAGCCCTAGTTTTGACAATGATTGTTCCACCTCTGTTATACTTGACCTGTAATGCCAGTCGTCATTTCACTAAAAAATCCAAAGTAGACTGCAAAAGCCCCCCCCCCGCCCCAAGTGCTGGTATGTTTTCTAAGGGTCAGTGCAGGGCAACAATCCAAGGCCAGGTCTACCAATATAATGGACTGGGGTAGGTAGATCTGTTCTCCAGAGGCCAGGGGGGCTAATATAGTGAGAAGGGGTGGGTAGACCTGTTCTCCAGAGACCAGGTCTACCAGTATAGTGAAAAGGTTGGGTAGACCTGTTCTCTGGAGGCCAGGTCTACCAATATAGTGGCCTGGGGCCGGTAGACCTGTTCTCTGGGAGGCAGGTTTACCAATATAGTGGAAAAGGGCAGGTAGACCTATTCTCCAGAGGCCTGGTCTACCCCTGTAGACGACATTTTATGTAGTGAAATTTGACTTGATTCTGTTTCCTCTTATAATATTTATATTATTCTTAAAATATAGTTTAAATATAGTGTAAAAGAATTCATTCTGAGAATTTTTACAAGGTTATAGAAATAGTCTTCTAAAAATAATTTATGCAATAGTCAAATGTAGACTTGCCCACAACTTTAATGCTACTAGCTTCTTTTGCTCATGAGGTAGAATTTCTGCTCACAACACTGTGGAGCTTAGAGGGAACATTGGGAGTGCGGCCTGTCTTCAGCTACATACTTAGAAATGTCTCTGGCTCTTCCATCATAGTTGCTGAAAAAAGTGCTGCTTTAAGTGAATCAATTGTCCTGGCTGCATCTGCCATTGCCTTTTTTATATTTGTGTTTCTTCATACGAGTACAGGTTGGAAGAAACTTGGAGAAAATAACTCCATGTGAATTCAAGCTAAAGTTCAGAGGAGATTGATAAAATAGACTGGGTTCAATTTTTTTTTACACGTCAAAGAAACAATGTGCAAATTGCTCATAACATGGCTCCCCTCCCCAAAAAATGATATAAATGTTCTAATGTTAGTGCTGTGTTACTCTATTTTCTGGAGAGCTATGAATCTAGTGAAAGAAGCTGAGCCTAATTTGTAAAACTTTTTTTTTTTACAGTGGGTTTTGTGTCTTTCCTTTAGACTACCATAGTGTTGTATCTTTGCCTTTTTGCTGCTGGTCGTAAGAAAATAGTACTGATATTTGTTTTCTTCATAAATTGTACATACTTTACCTGTAGAGTTAAAGCACAGGAGGGAAAATTCTGATAACGACAGTCTTCCCATAACAAATCAACACACTGGTTGCTTAAATTGATGCCAGAGGTAGAATTTGCAATTCCCTTACTATCCTAAGGATGGTGGTGGTAGCTTTTTCACAAATCAAAATTCCAGAATATGAAAAATAGAATTCTGTGCCTTTTATGACTCAAGCTGATTTGCATACAGTTATTTGCATGGTTTATTGTACTACTGCTAGCAGGGAGAAAGAGCTTTGTGGAGCACCTCACCTATGTGGGATATACTATTCCTTTCCCAGTTTCTCAGACTTCATGAAGCACTGTTCACATACTTCAAAACCCATTTTCTACATGCCATAGGCTAGCTCTGCATCTTTCAGAAATGAAATTCTCAAGATACTGAATTCTGTCCTCAGGGTCATTGTCAGTCTAGATAGTCTACACTTGAGATGTAATACTTGGAGGCTTGTCCAGATATTTAGTGGAGCTTGCAATCAGTTCACGCACAGTAAACCGAAATTCTCCACTTCCAGCACATGCAAAGCAAGCATTAGGGAGAAGACCTGGCACTCTAGAGTAGTCTTCTATGTTCATTAAGAAGTAGTACACAAATATGAGAACTATACCGTATGCCTTTGCTAAATAATAACAGGCTTTCTACAGCAGGTTTCAACTGAGAATCCCCCAAAATTCTTGTTTTTGGCTAAAACCAAAAACTTCATGGGGGGGGGGGATTAAAATTAAATTAAGACAGATGGATTAACTAAAGTTAAGACAGTCCTGCCACTATTCCCCCCCCCCCCCCCCCGTAGTTCCTGAATTCATGACTCCTCAAGTCAGCAGTATGCTTAGACCTCTGTGATTCCCTGTGGGCTAATATTACTACAGGCTTTTTTTACAATCCATTCACTTTGAAGGTGCAAATGTATACAGTTGTCAGGCTTTTCAGCTAAAGTGAAAGCAGCTGTTTGAACAGAGACTTCTAGGCAGCATCTATCAGAGGATAAGTTTGGAGCAAAGGTCTAATAAAGTCAAATCCAAGTCCCTTTCTTCCTCTTCCAGGAACCTGGTATCCAGATTGCAGTTAATTTCTCTCTTTAATTTAGGCACCAGTATTGGAGACAGGAACTTAATCCATCTTCAATCACTGGTGGTCAACCTGTACAGAACAGATTTTCCGTGCTTTTGTTTCTCAAATAGCCACGTTTGCAGAGACTTATAGTTAATTTGTCTTCATTGTTGCCAGATGCGGTTATGTGGTGACAGACATTGATATCGGCACTTGAGAGTAATTAACGATGTTTGGGAAGAAATTAATTTTTCTTGGGTCAAACATAAAGTTTAGCATCAATAATGCAAAAAATCCTAAATTAGATTTGCTCACTAAATTACTATGATTTCTTGGTTCTTCTAAAGTTTACTAATTTAGGTATCCATGTGACTTTGCAGATACCAAGAAAATGCCAGATAGATTGATGAAGAAACAATGTTAGATTCCCTTTCAAAATGAATGTTTTGTTTGAATCTACCTTTCTGTCAATCCATGAGAAGCGGTACTTAATATTAAACCCTTCCTTCTTGCCCAGGATCTTTAAATGATTTGATATTTTAAAGTATTTTTTAAAAAATAACAGTCTGAATAGCAGCCAAACAAAATTTGTACCCCAGTCCTAGTTACATGACACTTCCATAAACTCTTAGTTCACCAAGGCTGAAAAAACCCTTAAGGCCCAATATTTCTATCCATATTGCTTCTGTTGGGGAGTTAATTCTCCTGATGTTTTCTAATTTATTTGATCTTATGCCCTCTTTGATGTATGATGCAACACCAACAACAACCCATCCCTCTCTATCCTGCTTATAGAGCTTATACCCAGGAATTATACTCCTATCAATGTTACCCTGAGTGTTTATGCAATCATCCCTTCAGACTGACTTGCCCCAAACCGGAGGCTCCCTAGCTTCTGTTGGCTCCCCCCCCCCCCGGATTAATTTAAAAGCTGCTCTGACATATTTTTGATATTAGTTGCCAGCAACCTGATTTCCTTTTGGTTCAAGTCAAACTGGTCTCTTTTGTGTAGCTTCGCCTTGTCCCAGAAAGTTCCCCAGTGCCTAACAAATCTAAACCCTTCTACCCGGCACCACTTTCTCATCCACACATTGAGACCCCTGATGTGTACCTGTCTAGCTGGTTCTACGCATGGAACTGTCAGCACTTCTGAGAATGCTATCTTTGAGGTCCTGGCCTTTAACTTTCTGTCTAGTAACCTAAATTTTTCCTCCAGGACCACATGACTACATTTCTCAATATCATTGGTGTCTCAGTGTGCACCATGACTGCTGATTCCTCTCCAGCACAATCAATTTATTTAGACAATGTGATGTCTGCAACCTTTGCACCAGGCAATCAAAACACCTGTCACAGACCGCACTCTCTATATTCCTAATGGTTGAATCACCCAATACCAGAAGCCCAACTCCTCCCAGCGGCCCATGGGTATCCTCTGTACAAGAGGTATTGGTCTGTTGCCTAAGAAAGGAGTCCCTTCTAAGGAATCATATCCCTCCTCTTTAGATGTCCTCTGACCTTGAGACTCTCAATCTCCACAACAGCAGTAGAGCTGTCAGCACAAGATTGGGACTGTTCTAGTCAGGGGTCATTTCATAGAAAAAGAGGAACAGGAGCTCATTAACATAATTCATTAGTATAACTTATTTGCATATGCCACTCCCTCTGACATCACCAGAAGTATGTCAGAAGGCAAGAAAGAAAGAAGAGAGAGAGAGAGAAAAGAAAGAAAGAAAGAAAGAAAGAAAGAAAGAAAGAAAGAAAGAAAGAAAGAAAGAAAGAAAGAAAAAGGAAGGAAGGAAGGAAGGAAGGAAGGAAGGAAGGAAGGAAGGAAGGAAGGAAGGAAGAAAGAAAGAAAGAAAGAAAGAAAGAAAGAAAGAAAGAAAGAAAGAAAGAAAGAAAGCTGGCAGAGAGGAGACAGCTACTAATCCAAGCCTCAGAAATACCTCTATTCTGGGAGGATAGCTTCAGTGGTGGCTGAAGCCTTCAGAAGGCTGGTGGGAGGAACAAGGACCTTTCCAGGGGACAGGGTCATTTTGCTGCAGCCATGACAGAAGCAGGCATTCCCCCACGGGGGGGGGGGGCTGGCACCAACTCTCAGAGCTGAGCTCCCCTGAGCTCCTGCTCTAAATGACCCCTGGTTCTAGTAAGTCCCTGAGGTCTCTTCTCAAACCTCTCTCTCTGCTTCAGCTTCTCCAGGTTGGCAACCCTAGCCTCAAGGGAATGAACCTGTTTCCTGAGACTCACAAGCTCCATTCAGAGAGCACACACCCATGATTTCCACCCAGTGGGTAGATAATCATAGATGTGGCACTCTCTGCAAAACACTGGATAGCCTCTGCTCCCCTGCTGGCTTTCTACCTTGTTAGTGTAACTAGAGTGATGCAGTCCCCAGGCCTGATTTTCAGGTGGCTTGTGCCTCTGCCTAGGAGGAGCCTTATAGTTCAGAGGCCCACAGCCCTTGTCTCCCAGCAGCAGCAGCAGCAGAGGGTGGGGCAAACAGACCTCGCGCAGTGAGCAACAGATCAGACAGACAAAAACACCACTCTCCAGAAGGCTACAAGTACTCTATCCTCTCACCAAACAACCTCAGTTAATGCTCCCCAGTAATTTAACAATTGTATTGAATTGTTTAAATGTTGTTCACCACTCTGAGCTCTGCTTGCAAGGGAGGGTGATCGATGAATCAAATACAGTCAATTAAATTACATTAAATAGCAGTATAGGAAAGGCAAAGAGCCACTCATCTTCCCAGCAGCCCTCTCCTGGGTTCTGTCTCCCAGCTCAGCTGGCTCAGTTTTTGCCTCTGCTCACAAACACACATGCACATCAGCCCTACCTGCTAGGTATTATCATGCCGAAAATAAAACACCTCACCTGATAGGGATGCCAGTCCCCAGGTGCAGGAGGGGTTCCCCCAATCTTTAGGGCTCCCCCTGACACCCACCAGCTGGCCAGCAGGGGAGCCCCACCCCCAACAGTCATCTGCAGCCCTGCTTGGAAAGAGCGGACGCCAGGCACACCTGCCCTGCAAGTGGCAAATTCGCTGCTTGCAGGGCAGGCGCATGCGGCACCTACTCTTTCCAAGTGGGGGCTGCTGGCTCCTGCCTTGCAAGAGGTGAGTTCACTTCTTGCATGGCAGGAGCGGCCGGCACCCACTCTTTCCAAACAGGCAGCCACAGGGGCGTAGACTTTTTAAATTCCCGGGGGGGGGGCGGGGGCTCTCTCATGCACGCGCGCAAAGTGCGCATGCGCGCTCGGGACCATGTCCCCGCCGCTCTTCCCCCCCCAGGGAGCCGCCACCGCCACTTCCCTCCCCCGGGCTGTGCCTGCCCGCCCGCCGCGCTCCCCGCCCCCCTCCCTCCCTCCCTCTCCCCGCTCACCTTGGGGATTGCTGCTGGCTGCTGCTGCCTGCAGCCGGGGCCGGCGCGTCGCCCTTGCGGGCCCCGTGCTCTCGCTCCGCCTCGTGTCATGCCTAAGTTTCCCGGGGGGGGCTCAGCCTCCCCCAGCAAAATGGAGCGCCTGAGGGTGGCCAGTCAGCCGGCCGTCGCCGCCTCTCTCCCCCCCCCCCCCCCGCCCCAGGGAGGCAGGAGGGCAGGCCGGCAGGGCACTACATTTTGCCGGGGGTAGCTGAGCCCCCCCCCCGGGAAATTTCGGGGGGGGGTCGAGCCCCCCCGTAGTTGATGCCCATGGGCAGCCAGCTCCTGCCTTGCAAGAGGCAATTTTGCCTCTTGCATAGGAGGAGCTCTTGGCCCTCATTTGCCTCCCTTTAAATGGTAGGGGGAAAGTGAGGATGTGATGATGTCATGCAGAGTGACATCATTGCACTAGGGCTGTCCATGCCCCCTCCTGGAACACCTCCCAATCCCCCCACTGGGGAGAAGATCAGACCTGGCATCCCTACCTCACCTTGGAAAGAGCAAGCCACTTGCTTTTCTTGCAATTACAAACCTAGCTTTCCTGACTATCAGTTCCTGCTAGGGATTATGGGTTTGTAGTATTCTCTGCCTAGGATTGCTAAATTCCAAGTGGGGCCTAAAGAGAAAAAGGCTCTGGAGAAAAAGGCTGCTTTGGAGGGGGAGCTGTATGGCATTATACCACACTGAGGTCTTTCTTCTCCCCATACCTCACCCTCTCCAGGCTCCACCCCCAAAATCTCTAGGAATTTCCCAACTCTAAATTGGCAACCCTAACTCTTTCTCCTGATACAAACAGTAAAGCAAGTAAACCTTCTACAGATTCCATCTTTCTTGGTGGAAGCTGATGGTCGTGGAAAGTGGGATTTGTAATTACAAAAAAAGATAGATCCCATAAGGAGCTTATCTTTTTCCCTGCTGTGAGATTATCCCCAGAATCACCAATATCAGTTTTTGTTGTGGGGGAGGGGGCTGGAAAATCAGGGAAGCACCTAGTTGTTTGGGGGGATTTTGTCCTTGTTGTTCTCCAAGATTTTTCAAATGCTCAGCAGGAAAATTCACAAGAAGTGATTGTGAAGGAGGAGGGTATCAAGCCCAGGAAAGTCAGCTATCATAATTTAAAATCTCCCAATGAAGTAAACATGATTTAAAGTTGTATGTCCTAAGTGAAGTGAAACTCATTGGTACTATGGTGTTATGTACGATGTATAAATTTAACAAAAGTTTACTGCTTAGTATTCATACCACGTAGCATAAAGGGTACAAAAATTGTTTTTAGCTACCCTGATTTTGTGTCAAGGATGCCTCCTGGCTGAACAAGACACGAACATAATTGAATGACACAAGATGCATTGTGCTCTTATTTTTCACTGTTGTTGTAATCCCGAATTTGTTTGATATTCTTCTAACAAGTTAAACAAGGTGTTCTGCCAATTAATTATCAATGACTGGTAAAAGGTGTACAACACTGAATATTAATGTTCTCAAGAAATACTGGTTTACCAGTGCAAATTCTTCATCAAATGCTTAGTCCACTGGATTTAAGCTGGCAGAAGAAAAATGATTTCTTCCAAACTCTCAGAGGAGAATAAATGGGTTTAATTTAAGCTTGCCACCAGCAGGAGACTGTTTTGTTCAATAAATATGTGCCAATTAAATTATTAATTGATTGATGATTAAGCACTATGAAAATTTCCGTATACTCTCAGTATAGGTGTCATTTTGAGATACTGAAGTGGAAGATGGCTATTGTTTGCAAAATTGTAATGTATCCCTCATTGTTAGAAAGAAAAAACATTGTTTGCATTTTTCATTTGCCAGCAGAGGAATACAACCAGATCAGAACTGGTCTCATAAAGTAAGCAAGTGCACCTTTTCATTCTCAGCTATCTATTTAAAAAATGGTTGTTTGAGCCACTCCTATATATACCTGGTTTTAGTACTGCCCTGAATATGGCTCTTCCCTCCCAGAGGGACATTTTATCAGCTAAGACAAAGCATGTCTGAAAGACAATGTGCTGACTTTCAGAACTATAGTCTGTTGTGGGGGGGAAGGATTTGTAACCCTTCCTTTCTATGAATCTGCAAGCACAGTCCCCCCCCCCCCCCCCAGCTAATTCAGTCTGTTAATATTGTGTGGTACTAAGATCCTCTGAAACAGTAAAGCCCAAAGCGAAGCTACGTTCTTCCTCACCTCCCTTTTTTACAAATGTTGCAGTAAATCAGTTACAGAACTGACACGGCATTTGGCTGTATGACAAATGTTCCATGATAATGCAGCCCGGTAAAATGTGGAATTTCTGAGGTTACTGCTTGTAATGCTTTTGGTACAGTTGTAAATTCCCAGTCATGTCACTGTAGGTGGAAAGTAAGTCATAAATAAAATGCGTGTAGAGATCTCTTGCTGCAGGGCCAGTTCCATTACTTCACTCAACCACTTAAAAAAAAAATCCTGATAGAGTCATTATCAGAATTATATTTACAGATTGAATACGTTATACAGTGTTCTGTGGATTTCAGATGTGGATTTAACCTGTAAACTGCTTAAATACGCATGAGAAAAATGTTCCAGGATATGCCAGAAAAGTGTTCCAGGAGACATCAGTTACTAAAACCGAAATTCTAGTACCAGTGCTGGGACAAAGGAACTGAAGGGAAGCAGTGAGGGGCCATAAAATAAGGATGCAATAAACTGTGTAGTTGTCCCATGGTGGATAACACTATGGTAATAAAATATACTCTGCCAAGAATTGACTAGAAGATTTAGTACCGGGGTGGTGGTGGGGAGAAGGACATTATTTGTTTACTTCATTTATACCCCATTCTCTAATAGGAGCTAATACAGCATTCCCCCCATCTCCAACAATCCTGTGAGGTAGGTTAGGCTGAGAATGTCACCCAGCAAGTTTCCATTGCAGAATGGGGATTCGAATGTGAGAATATGAATATGGAAGACCCAGAATGGCTTCAGTTGTTAGTGTGACATGGTAGCATTGAAAAATATACATATGAGAGACTACATATTTCTGCTAATGTCCAAAGTGGTAATGCATGGATCTACGTGTGGGTAAATGGAAGCAGTAGTTGAACACTGGCAGTACACAAGAAGCTAATGTGGTAAGCCTACAAATGGTTTATATGTACTAATATATATGCATCCTAACACAGAAAGGATAGAGAAAATGGAGTCTTCAGGAATGTCAGTGAGTTATATCACTGAGACCATGAACTCTCAAGAAAAGTGGTTTGGAGCTAACACATACTAGACATGAATGGATAATTGCAAAGAGTGGGAATAACAGGGGAAAGTGGGAATAACAGGATTTCTCATAGTCTGTGAAATTTGATAACTTTGAATATGGGACCTAATCATGGGCGAACCATTTCACATGCATACTTCATCATTGGTATATTGAACTGGGGAGTGCCAAGGCCCATTTCCCCCTCCTTCCATACTTTTATTATTATTTGCTTTGTTTATAGTCTACCTTTCTCACAGGACTCAACATAGACTACAAATACAATAAGCACTAGTCAAGTACATGGCCGAGGACCTACTTACTTGAAGGACCGCCTCACCATATATTCCCCAGAGAGCGCTTCGATCCAGATCCCAAAACCGCCTGACCGTCCCAGGGCCGAGGGAGGCCCGCTTGGCAGCTACAAGGGCCAGGGCATTTTCTGTGGCGGCCCCTTACTGGTGGAATGAACTCCCAGATAACATCAAGGCCCTGCGGGATCTATTACAATTCCGCAGGGCCTGTAAGACGGAGCTCTTCCGCCAGGCTTTCAAATAGGGGCCGTCCACAGCGGTTACATCTGGCCCTGGCCTGATCCCTGGCTGCCAATGCCTGACCAGATATGGGGATATGCCTGATTGCTGGTTGATAATTGCACTGAAGAAATGCCATCTATATGAAATGTGATAGGATGTTTTAGAGTTGTTTAATTTTAACCAAATAATGTATTATGCCATAATGGCTGTTGTTAGCCGCCCTGAGCCCGCCGTATGGCCAGGAGGGCGGGATACAAATTTTAATAAATAAATAAATAAATACATCATTTATGCAGCAGTTACATGAATGATGATGCAATTCAACACAGAACAAAGTACACATGTTCTGAAACATCTGAGTTCTACTACTGAAGCAAGAAATCACATGGCCACACAAATCTAGCCAATTGTCAAATGGATTTTCTATGCAACCCATCATTCTGGCAGGAGAAAATAAACAGCAAAGGAGAAGTCCTCATGAGGGTCTTTCATTTCCCAACTTAAAAATCCCACATCTTGTCCTTTGTTACAAAGACATCAAAGCACAGGCTGTAGTTTTACCTGGATATTAAAGGAGATTTCTTCTGGAACCTCAAAATTTGATGGGGAATACCTGAAATAAAGTTTACAAGAAACTGCTCAATCCTGTTGCTGGTGCTGGAGACATCTTAGCCTGAGATGCACTAGGAAGACCCGATGCCAGCCAAGAGCAAAAGTGGCATATATCAGTAGGGTTTCCAGGTCTTCTGCTATACTGGGAGACCTCCCGGTAGCAAGCTCCCAACCCCCCAACACTATGTGGTAGGCTGATGGAGGGAAAATGTTGGGGGGAAACCACCATCACTTGATGGCATGACATCATTTCTGGACTGAACCCAGAAGTGGTAACATGCTGCTCTAGGATTCAGCAGAAACTCTGTAGTGTGACACCCAGGAAATGACATAATTACACCTGGGAAATGACATAATTACATCGAGCAATGGTGCCCCTTATGTCTCCACTTGCTCCAGTTCCCCATTGGGTGCCAGACACTGCCTGGCAACCCTATAATATCTGACTTTAGAAATGAGCAGGCAAACCTACAGGCTCAGGAGGCATCAAGACAGAGAAAGGAGGAAGAGCTGCGGATGGAGGCCATGACTAACCACCCACAAAAGGCTGAGACAAAGCAAGAGGTCATTGCATGTTTTCCCCTTAAACTCTCTCAGATCCCTGTGTCTAGAATACCCCTTTCTTTAAAAAAAAAAATCAGTTGCTCTCTTTCTTTCAACCCCTTTGTACTTTTCTTTTTCAAAAATATATCACATTTCCTATTTTTTATTTCATATATCTTTTTTTAAACCCCTCTTTCAGCCAGCCCTTTTCCTTTCTCTTTCAAAACTATATTCTCTTTCTTTCCCTGTCTTCTTTCTTTCAAATCTACCTCTCTCTTTTTTTAAAAAAAAAATGTATTTTATGCCGGTTTCTCAATTTTTAAAAGATCCTATGAACATCTGCCCCCCCCCCCAATTAAAAAAAACACACACCATGCACACTGAGGACAACATGGTACCTGATTACCAGTGCACGTAAATGGAAAATCACTCCACTTCCTGGCACAGCATTTGTCCACATCACTTGGCTCCTGTGCCCTGAGGTAGCTTTTTGGGTGGTCACCCGTGGAAACACTGGTAGGATCCAACCTATAATCTCTAAGAGGAAGAGGGAAATATATATTTTATTCCAAGCTTTTGGACTGACTTATAGCTCTGCTAACAGCCAACTGTTATTGTGGGTCTCTGGCGAATATAGATTACACTAAAAACAGTGTTCATGCTTCCCAGCTGGTTTCAGCTTTCCCCTGAGAATTAAATGCATCTAGACATGGATTCTATGGCACCCACTCTCCTTACATATTTTGAACGCTTATTTGACCACACAGGATAAGCTGAGGATCTCTCTGAGTCTTCAAATATACTCAGGACTTGATTAAATACAGTCTGAGCCCTCTGGAAAACAATCCAACTGTTTCCCCAACTTGAACATTTTAGTTCCTTTGCCTCACCTCATCTCCGGATCAAGCATGATACCAAATAGACCTGCTGGCTACTTTCAGAGCCTTACACTTGGTCAAGTGTCCTATAGGAGTATAAAGTGCCATCAAATTACAGCTGACTTATGGCAGCCCCTGTAAGTGGCTTTCAAGGCAAGTGAGAAGCAGAGGTGGTCTGCCTTCCTCTGTGGAGCCTTCCTTGGTAGTCTCTTTTCCAAGTACTAATTCTGCTTAGCTTCCAAGATCTGACAAGACTGGGCTATGCCATGCTGCCTTCCCTCCCAACAATGTCACATATATTCACTTCCAAAGCACACTGTATCTTTTACACATCTCTTGGCACATGGATTCATAGAGAAAGCAGTAATGTCAAATTCAGTCTCTTTTTTTTAACATGGTAAATGCTCTATTATGCAAGCATTCACTTACTATGGCTGGGTGGAATAACTATGTCACATTACTGAAAAACTCATATAAATTTAGTCTATCACTCAGAAAAGCAAATAAGACCAGGTCTCTAGCAATACTTAAAACATAATGAGCAGTGACTGGCAAACATTTTATTCACAAAATGTTGGTCTTTGGAAATGGAACACCCAGTATACTGCATTGTAACGTCTTGAAATAAGCAAACAATGCCAAGGGAATAAGAAAATGTTGGATTTGTACTCTGGATTTTTTTTTTAAAAAAAGACTTGAACATATTTCAAGGTGTTCAGTGCTTGCAGTATTATATTTGGGAGTATTTGCAACAGCCATAATGTGTACTAACTTGCAAGAATCACAGGTTGAGTTGCCAGCCTCCAGGTGGATCCTGGAGATATTCCAAATTACAAGTGATCACTAGACTACAGGGATCAGTTTTACTGGAGTAGACTTTAAAGCATTGTACCCCGCTGAAGTTCCTCCCTTCCCCAAATCCCACCCTCACTAGGTTCCACTCCCAAATCTCCAAAAATTTCTGAAACCAGAGGTGGCAACTTTATTCACATGGCTCCTAAGACATGAGTACTTCCTGCTCTGAGCATATAAAACAGGTATCCCCAAAGGGTCACTACAGTGTGTATGACTACAAGCCAGGTTGGGTACCTGTGTCCCAATTCATTTCTTACATAGCTGAGTTATGGAAGGAAACAGTTTTGAGGAACACCATAAGTCAGCCGTTTCCAATGTGGTGCCCGTGAATGACATGGAGCCCACCAACACCTTTCCTGGTGCACACCAAGGATTTTTAGAAAGTGAGTGAAGCTTGGTGGGGGTCTTGCCTGGCAGGCTTTCTGATTGGCCTTTGGAGACTTGATTGGCTGTACAGATTTTTAAAAACATTGCTATGATAGCAGCTATTACCACTGTAATATATGCCATGCACATAATGGCAGTGGCCACATGGCCACCGCTTAGCACATGGCCAGGTTGGACCTGAGCTTGGGGTCAGGAAACAATGGGCCACTAGGATCCTGATTGTCACCCTATCAGGGGCTTAGGCTATTCAAATAGTCGTATGAGCCTCTGGCAGGAACTTAAGCCTATTACCCTGTTTGAGCGAGGTCAGGGGAGTGGCTTGCCTGCAGATAAAAGCAAGACCCTGACCACTGTCCCTCATGCCTGCTCAATAAAATGGATGCTGATTTCACTGCAACCGGACTCAGCTTCCAGTACTTTTCAACCACAGTGCAAGGATCTTCACTGTGTGATTTAAGGTTCTTCACAGTGTGATTTAAGGTAAGCTCTGGCAGCGATTTTGTGGCTGGTTCTGCCTTCTGCAGCAGCCATTTTGCAGCTGTGCTCACCACACTGTGGCAGAATTCCAAAGGCGCCCATAGGCTGAAAAAGGTTGGGGACACCTGCCATAAGTGAAATAAAACCTTGGGTGGAAACCATTTTTAGTTTAGTTTTAGTGAGAGTGGCACAGTATTAATTTTGTTTTATAGCACTGTCTCTTGAGATATCATTTTATAAAGGTTGCAGCAGCAAATATTACAAGGCGTCAGAATAGAACTGGCAGTAAAACAGTGAAGTTAAAAAATGGATTGGCAAAATCTCAAAAGAAAGCTGGTGTTTAAACGGAATGCCAGTGACACAGTTAAGAATGAGAGACTTCAGCACTATTTCTTGACATGGCAGGTAAAAAAAGTGATTTTTCAGACTCATGACAATCTCTGTAAGTAAAAAAACTAGTTTTGATTAATGAATTTGAAACAGACTGTGGACCAGGAAGAAATGCTGCATGTGAAAAGAACTAATTCTTCACTAGAACTCAAGAGTGAAGGAGAAAAGATAGACCCGCATGTGAGTGATTTAAAACACTTCACATTTTGAATCAGTGAGCTTTGTAATTCATATATTGCATAATACATGGCATAAAATAAGGCAACAGAGAAGAAGATGCACATACTGGATAAGTTGCCAACTCCCACTTGGGAAATACCTGGAGATTTTTTTGGGGTGCAGCCTAGGAAGGGTGGGATCTAAGGAGGGGAGGAATCTTAATGGAGTATAATGCCATAAAGCAGCCATTTTCTCCTGGGGAACTATCTCTGTTGTCTGGTGATCAATTGTATTCCTGGGAGATCTCTGGCCCCCACCTGGAGGCTGGCAACCCTATGATGGACAGTGAAAACATCAAGGAAATGCATGAGAAACATGTGGGGACAACAGAAAAATATATGGCTGGCCTATCAGGTAACAATACTTTTGAAATGCTGAAAGGAAGATGGCTATTTTCAGGTAAAACAAAACCGTAGCACCTGGAAAAGCCACAAACAAAAAGAAGAGAATATGATCTGTTAAAGACACAAATAACATGAATTCTTGTATTTATTCATGATGGTGAGAGATCCATCATCACATCACCTTCATATCTTTTAGAGAGAAATAGCAGCTGCATCAGGTGTGAATTCTGATCAGTGCCCAGGTATGGGAGAGCAAGTTCAACCCTTACTCCAGCATGGCACAGGACATGCCTAACACATATCAGGTCACAGATATGTGACAGGACCCATAATCAGATGTACAACGGGGGAATTCAACTTACAAAACATGCATTTGCTCAGTGCTATGAAGGAATCTAAGAGGGGGTAGGAAGAGCTTCTGTTTTTCCTTCCACCCTGCTTTCACCAACAAAAAGATGTGTGGGGGGAGGTTGCCCCTTTTCTCTGGCTCCATGTGCCCTAGGAAGGACACATGGAGCTAAAGAAAAGTGGTGAAAAGACTCCTCTGCCTTTTTCAGTGGTAAAAGTGGGCGGGGGGAGGAAAACTGAAAGCTCCTTCCTACCCCCCCCCCCGCAGTACTCCTTAGTGCCAAGCACTTTTAAAGATGAGTTCTCCCAGTGTACACCTGACTGCAAGTATGGTTGCAGATCCATGGCCTGGCATGTGTTAGGCACATCATGTAGTCTACCCTCACAATTTCACCAGCAGCATTGGTTAAACATTAGGAAGAACGCCCTGACAGTTAGAGCAGTTCCCCAGTGGAACAGGCTTCCTCGGGAGGTAGCCATCTGACAGCACTGCTAATCCTGCGAATTTAGGCAGATCATGAGAGGGAGGGCAGGGCAGCTTGCCCCAGTGAGTATTTTAACCCATAAATTATGGCTTCCTACTTCATAGCAGTGTGTGTATTCCAGGTAGCAACAGCATTCACTCCCACTTTGTGTGTTTCTTTTCTTCTCCCTATGAAATGCTGGCCGTTTTGCTGCTGCTTCTGTGGACCTCTACAAGATCTGGTAATTATAGGTCTTTTCCTCGCAACTATTCCTGTTCCTCCCTGATTTTCTCTTAGCTAGCCTTATATTTGTTTAAGTGTGTTTGTGTGTGTGTGTTTTGCTGTTTTATTTCTCTTTTAATAAAAAGCTTTTCTGATTGAACATCTGCCTGGTTTATTTGAGAGTTCATTTAAAGGGGGGAAATCGTAGTATACACTGGTGGAGAATCCCAGTTACCCCCTCTCACTTTGCGTTCTTTTAAGCTAATGTTCCCCAACTAATTAGGAGACTGCCTGTTTGGATAACACCATGAGTACCCATAGAATAGAAAAGGCCACCACAGCCTAAACCCCCTGTTTGCTGTAAGGATGAATTAATGACCTCCAAAATGTCCTATCTAACAGCTTTGCTCAGGTCTTGCAAACTGAGGGCTGTGGCTTTCTTTATTGAGTCAATCCATCTCATGTTGGGTCTTCCTCTTTTCCTGCTGCCTTCAAATTTTCCTAGGATTATTGTCTTTTTTTCAGTTACTCTTGTCTTCTCATAATGTGACCAAAGGACCATAGCCTCAGTTTAATTATTTTAGCTTCTATGGAGAGTTCAGGCTTGATTTGTTCTAAAACCCACTACTTTGTCTTTTTGGAAGTCCATGGTATCTATGAAACTCTTCTCCAACGCTGTATTTCAAATGAATCAACTTTCCTCCTAATACTACGGCATGAATTATCTTGATCTCAGTCCCCAGCAACACATCCTTACACTTAAGGATGTTTTCTAGCTCCTTCATGGCTCCCCTTCCCAGTTCCTTCTCAATCTTCTGATTTCTTGGTTGCAGTCTCCCTTTTGGTTTATGATGGAGCCGAGAAATAGAAAATCTTGAACAATTTCAGTTTCTTCATTGTCAACCTTACAGTTGTATAATTTATCAGCAGCCATTACATTTGTCTTCTCAATGTTCAGCTGTAATACTGCTTTGACAGTTTCTGCTTTAACCCTCATCACTGCAAGTCTTCACTGTTTTCTGCTGGTAATGTCGTGTCACCTGCATACATCAAACTGTTAATGTTTCTTCCACCCATTTGGCACACCCACTTCTTTTAAAACCATCCATAACTTTCCATGATCCACACAGTCAAAAGTTTTGTAGTAATCTATGAAACATAAGCTGATTTTCTTCTGAAATTTGCAATGTAAATTTGCAGTGATTGCTAATGCCTCTGAAGGCATTATTGTATCTAAATAAGTGTGCATGCACATTAAAGCTTATACCCAGAATTAGACTTTGTTGGTCATAAAGGTGCCACTGGATTCAAACTTTGTTCTAATGCTTCTTCCATTTTTGAATCCAGTTTGAACACCTGGCATTTCTTGGTCAATATATGGTAACAGTTCTTGTAAAATTTTGAGCATCACTTTACTCACATGTAAATTAAAGTAATGGTACAATAGTTGTTGAAGTATTTGACATCTCCTAGTATGCCTATCACAGAAATATTCCATAACATGTAGCTGTGGATACAATAGGAATTCATGCATTTCAGAAAGGTCAAAGAGGATTATGGTGATAAAAAACAAAACAATAAAACTAATACTAAACCAAATCATATGAACATGATAATCAATTGTATTGTTTAATTGGCAGATGCCAATCACTTTAACAAAGAATGTTCCCAAAAAGAAAAGATGGAAACAGAGAAAAATAGTAACCTGACCTGGGAGAAACTTACACCAACAATTTAATTAATTTCCGTGATGTTCTTGTAAACATACCAAGACAACAAAAAGCAAACATTCACTGGCTGCAAGAAATAATGCAACAGTTTTATAGATAGCCTTGTTAATTTGAGAATGGAAAGAGGAAGGTTCTTCTTTCCTTGTTAAAAAAAGGCACACAGATAATGTTTATGGGTAGCAATTTGGTTTTAGTGAATAACCAACCATTTATTACCAAGTTCAGGCCTTATTGCTTTTTCCAGCTTGTGGGAACCTATTTCCGTCATGCATAACACTTTTTAATTTATCACCTCCTCAGAACACTTAAGCAACTGTGATTCAATTAAACCCATGTTCAATGGCTGTGCCTGTGTTTCTCACTTCGCTGATAAAGGTGGGGGGGGGGGAGATACTATATGTTAGAATTATTGATTGACTCCTGTGTATTTATGACTTTAGCCAAAGTCTTTAATGATTACTTTAAACAGTTGTGTATATGGTATGGTGATCTGATAAAATTCCAGCTGCAGTCTGTATTGATTCAGGGCTTAGCAATGCCCTTGCTTTAATTTGTCAGCTGAAGGATTTAGAAATGCAGCAAAGTTAGATAGAGACTCTTGTAGAAAATACTGTTGTTAGAACTCAATGAAATGGTTGCAAATATGTGAAATATTGGAGAGCAAAATCAAATGGCACTGAGTATCAAAAAGGATACCAAATACCAATGTGTACTCAACAAGTATTTAAAAATGCAGAGAATATCTGGAGAATGTTTGACATCCAGCTTTGCAAAGTTGTATTTTGAAGAGAATTTTTGAGAACAAATACTTACCAATCTTTAACAGTTATGCAGAGAATAGAATCAATGTATAACAATGGACTCAGATATGCAGACAATACCACTCTAATGGCTGAAAGTGAAGAGGACCTAAAGAGCCTCTTGCTCAGGATAAAAGAGGAGAGCACAAAAGTTGGCTTGAAACTCAACATCAAAAAAACTAAGATCATGGCATCTGGCCCCATCACTGCTTGGCAAATAAAAAGGGAAGTCATGAAAGCAGTGATAGACTTCACATTCCTGGGACCCGGTGACTGCAGCCATGAAATTAAAAAATGCCTACTCCTTGGTAGGAAAGTGAGGGCAGACCTAGACAGCATAATAAAAAGTAGAGACCTCAACATGCCAACAAAAGTCCATATAGTCAAAGCAATTGTATTCCCAGTATCATGTATGGCTGCAAGAGTTGGACACCAGGCACCAAAGAATAGATGATTTCAAATTATGGTGCTGGAGAAGACTCTTGAGAGTCCCGTGGACTGCATGGAGATCAAATCGGTCAGTCCTAAAAGAAATCAACCCTGACTGTTTCCTGGAAGGCCAGATACTGAAGCAGAAGCGCCAATACTTTGGACACCAAATGAGAAGGGAGCACGCACTGGAGAAGACTCTGATGCTGGGAAAGATTGAACATCAAAGAAGAAGGGGACGGCAAAGGATGAGATTGTTGGACAGTGTTATCGATGCAACAAAAATTAAATTAAGCAAACTCCAGAGCACGACAGAAGACAGGAGGGCTTGACATGATGTGGTCCACGGGGTTGCAAAGAGTTGGACTTGAACAACAACAACAACATAACCATGGACATAATAGCTTAAAAACCTACGATAAATCTAGCTGTGTTTGATGAAGGTCTATCAAGTACAGTATTCAGTCAAGTGGTGGACAGGAAGATAGTTCAACAAATCCTGTAAGAGGGCATTAAGGCTACAGCACTTCTCTCTTTTGGATATGAGCTTTGAGTATTTCGAGATCCAGTGCTTTGGGGGGGGGATAAATACTGTTTTGGATTCAGTGGAAAGGGCTTTCCATCAGCAGAACAGGACTCACCTCCCTCTCCTTGCTGCAGCCCAAAGGGCTCTTTAGGGACAGGGGACCCAACATGAGCGATGAACCTAAGGGTTCAGCAAAAATCCTTCTGCTTCTATTCATGTGCTTCTACCACTGGATTTAAGCCACTGTTTTCTTTTACTCAGTTGCTAGTTCACAGTAAAAGATGTACTGTGCCAGATCTGACAGCCCTTAAAACAACACATCTCTTATGTACATTTGCCATTATGATTCAGAGTAATGGGCCTTGGTTGATTTCAATGAACTCTAGCAGTCAATTAAGGTATTTAAATCAATACCTGAAGTGGAACAGTGGTTCATCAGGGGTCAGCATCAGTATCTGATTTCATACATTCATAGTCAATAGCAATACAAACCAATACTTTTGCAAAATGCGATAGCTGGAAATTGATTTCCTCCATGCTGGCAGAAGAGCAGGAGATAAGAACATAAGAAAAAGCCTTGCTGGATCATCCCACCTCACACAGTGAGTAGTATCCCACCTCACACAGTGGCCAACCAACTATTTTCGAGGACCAATAATGGGGCATACAGATCAAGGCCATCCCCAGTGTTGCCTCCTAGGACTCGTATTCAGAGGTTTACTGCTTCTGAACATGTAAGTTCCCTTTAATCACTATGGTTAGTAACTACTGATCCTCCATGGATTTGTCTAATCCCCCTTTAAAGTTTTCTGTGCTTCTGCCCATTATCACATCCTCTGGCACTGAATTCTACAAATTAATCACTTGTAAAGAAGTACTTCCTTTTGTCCATCCTGAATCTATTGCCCATCAACTTCATTGGGTGGTCCTGAGCTCTAGTATTTTGTGAGAGGAAGAAAAAGTTCTCTCTTTCTATTCTCTGCCTCATGCATAATTTTATAAGCCTTTGTTTAAATCATTATCCTTCTCATACATTCTATGACCAACTATTCCAGCGTGCAGTCATTTATGATGTCTAGAAACCTCATGGGATGATGGGAACCAGTAAAGATACTACCCTAAGTAACACAGAAAGCTTTTTATTCAAATTCATACCCCATATAAAGAGACTTGAACAGAGAAAGACAAACGGTTATTTTCCTTGTTTAGCTTATGTAGCACTTTTTCACATTGTTTGTTTATAAAATTTTTCATATTGGCATCTCCATATTCCATAAAATAGTGTTTTTATTTAAATTTTATATCTTTTTGTCATTAGCGGTAGGGTTTTTTAAAAAATGTTTTGTTTATTTATTTAGTTTTAGCACACAGTCCCATATTATACTTTGGATTCCCTGGATGTGTTTTATGTTTTTAATTTTGCATATAATTAAGGGAATGTGTGTATGTGTGTATATCAGTACTAAAATATGCTATTATCTTTCTCATCTCTTCCTATGTTTTAGTTGATTAGAAGCACGTAATTGGCCTTGCTGCCAAATGCTTTCATAGCTTTAGCAAACTACCTCTGGGAATGGAATTCCTTTATGTTCTATTTCTTTTTTCCATTTCTCTAGCTGAATAGTTGGGTATGACAAATTGGACAGGATATAGGAACAGGTACTTACAATAAACTAGTGACAAATTAAGCATGAACCTTAAGCATACCACTGGGCACTGGGATTGTACATTTTGAGCGGGCAATTGTCTCTCTGTGACCATATATTTTTATGAATTTTTCAACCATGCTACATGCCAGCTGGTTGAGGCTTTAAAAAAAACTTTTCTGGGTATACCTTATTCCTATAATGAGCAATAGCCAATAGGGAAAGAACTACATTTGTCCAGCAAGTTCATGGCAGATCTCTAGCTACAGTAAAAGCTTTGTCATCCAGCACTCATAGGAAATGGGGGTTGCTAGACACAAACACCCACCTGCATCTTCCCCCATTCCCGAAACTCAAGGGGTAAGAACAAGAACTTCTTCTTCTTCTTCTAAATGGCCCCCAAATTAAAAAATCCTGGTTACAGGCCTGCGCATCTCTCAATCTGGACACTATGTTTCCATCTTCCTTTTTTCAGGCATCTGTCCAATAGGCATGATGGTCCTCAGACCTGAACCCTTACACAGAAGGAATAATTACCTTCATATATGGATTGCCTCTATCACTTGAGCTCTATGGGTCTCTACTTGGGGTTGCCAGGAATGCTCTTTCCAGGGGTCAGAGGAGACTCTGGGATAGGAGAAGAATGCCAGGAAAATCAGCATTCCATTGATGCATTGTTGAATACAAGCTCCTGTTTACGCTGTAGTTTTCAACTCCTTTTCTATTCATTTTGCAAGCTATCATAATTTAGGATTGAATTCCCAAATGCAAATGTTGAGGGACCTTGAATAGCTCATGTGTTTGTTATGGTTACTTACTTCAGTCCAGTTTGCAATATAACACAAATGTTTCAGGTCAAACAGCACTTGAGAACAGGAGCCTCTTAGAGTAAGTAGATACAATGTGCTCAAGTTTTGAAACTGCTTTCTTCTATGGGTTGTAAAGAAGTATAGTCTTTTTGTGGCACCAATTAGGAAAAAAACATTGGAAGCATATGTGATCACAAAGCTTCTGTTAGCCTGAGTCTAAAATTGCTCACCATTTTTAATTATTCTTTTTTTGGGGGGGGGAGTAACTAATCTATAATTATTCTTTGAAGGCTGATGATGCCAGAGATTTCTCATGTCGGCTTATCTGCAACTCCATTTGCACTGATCTTTCAGTGCTTTGCAGGAATCTTTCTCTTGCGAGAAATGCAGTCATCTGCTTGCCATCACCAGTCCTACTCACAACAGATATGTATAGGAACAGTATTAAGGAAGCTGAGGAGGAGCAAAGAGAAGAAACATAAAACAAGGAAATATCTCAGTGGGAAAACTTTGGGAAACTCCAAAGATGTGATTGAAGGATAGCACAAGAGATTACAAATAACACTGAGCTACTATTTTCATATGCAGCAGAATTCTGAGGTAGACTGCAGATGGCAGATGACATTTTTAAATTGCACTCCTAAATTTTTTATGAACAAAGAAAGAAATCCTTGCAATTAGAAAACCAGTATAACAAGCAAAGGGCTAGATGAGAAAATTTCCCCCTAGTGTGCTAGTTTTTCTACTTGGACTTCTTTTAAAACTTGGAGAAGCACTGATCAATGGTGTTTGTCCACATGCACCCTGAAGTGATAGGTCACCCTACCACAGCAGCATTGCTCTGTTTACATTAAAGCACATTCAGACAATCTTTTCACAGTTGTGTGGCATCTGTCTGTTATTAAATGGTAAGATTCCCATGAAACTAGTTGGTTTAAGAAGCGATGGACCTCCTGGTTTCCATACCCTTGGCAAACAAAGTCGACAGTGTGGGGTTCTCCTGAAGTCATTGAACTTTGCATCCCCTTGGACTGGCTAAAGACACTGCTGCTCAGTGAAAAAAGACCAATCAGTTGAACATACCCTCTGTTTTGAGATCAGTGTACTCACACTAGGGTAAGGGAAAGTATTAAAGCTATGTATCCCCAATTCTTGAGTGCCATCCTGTGTTTCAAAGACTGGGACTAAAAAAGAACTTCCTTGAGACTGGCAGAAAAAAGGAAAAATGGGTAGAATCTAGTTTGTGGGTTTCAGTTTTTCAAATTACGTTGTCATCTCCAGATCCTCAGTTCCCTCAGCTGTGATCCCCCTCTTATCTCTTCAGTCTGCGGTCCACCTATTTAGCCTTGGCATCCTAATGCTGATCTTCTTATTGTTGTTATGATGAGGTGACCTAAATTAAGCTTAGTTATATTAACTATTAAGGAATCCAAAATTATGACTAAAAGCTGGAAGGGATGGAAACTGTCAAATTGTTCTTAGGTATAAAATAAATATTATTAAAAGCCAAACGTACCTGTGGACTAAATCCTCTAGGTGTCTGCTAAGTCTGCTAGTGATAGAAGCAGTAAAAAAAATCATTGTCAGATTAGCAGACTGGAGATGGCATCATGACACCTATTGAGTTAGATAAAGAGCTTAGCTTGAGTTTAATCCTACTCCAGTTTAAGTCACCTCTGCAGCAACTATCTCAGCCTCCCACTTCACCTGCTCACTAAGACTGAACACTGAAAGAATCTTCTCCTGTGCCTTATTAAAAGTACCACAGATTTTCCCAGAGCCTTTTACTTCCACTATAGTGTGGGACAGAAACATAATGTTGTTCCTATGTAACTAAAGAAGAAAGGAATAATTTATGAAACTCTGTTTGGGGAGAAGTAATTGAGAAGTAGACATCGAGTATGTTCTTGTGGCTGAATCTGCAGCCCAAACTTTTATGGTGAGGGGGCATAACAGCATTCATAAGAGAGGTGGTGGAGTTGCCAAGTCTCCATTATTCCAAACCCAGAGACTGATTTGATGGGGCCTGATGATGCCACAGGTTGGGACTGGTTGGTGTCACATAAGAGCCACAACCTTATTAGTGGCTTTAATAATATGTCATCCAAGAGTAGGAAAGGCCACTAAAGGAGGAACAACGATAATGACGATGTAGAAGTGTGTGATCTTGAATTGTCTTTTTAAAAATCTAAGAAGAGTTCAGAGTTTCAGTTCAGGGTGTAGAGAGAAGCAAGATCAGAGAATAAGATTTTTTGTAAACTTCATCTTCCCCAAAATCTAGGATTAGGGAGATAGGAAGTATAATGCTCAGGCACGTTTAAACCCCTTAAAGCAAGCAGCTGGCTTGTGCTTTGTGTTCAGAAGCCAGAAGTAATAATGGTTCTGTCTCTCTAAGAAAACCAACAAAGAAATTCAACATCTTTCAAATGCATACGTGCACCACTTTCATGTGGGCAGGTGTAAAACAAATAAAAGTCCCATAGGGAAGCCAGCTCCCAGGTAGGATCTGGGGATCCCCCGGAATTACAGTTAATCTCCAGTCTACAACAATCAGTTTGCCTGGAGAAAATGGGCACTTGGGGGGGGGGGGGTGGACTTTGTGGCATTGTAACCTACTGAGGTCCCTGTCCTCCCTAGACTCCATTCTCAAATCTCCAGGAGTTTCCCAACCTGGATATGGCAGCCCTATCTCCTGCCAGAAGCCAGGGGGGACCTGGCAACCCTAATTTAAAAATTTAGATAAAATAGTGCTTTGCCAAGAGCTCAGTGTATACTACGATTATTCTGTCACCTACTTTCTCTATCACTGCACCAATTGTAGAGTGGAGTGCTTTTTACCCTTTGGTAAAGTATGACTTAAAAACAGAAAGCAATATAATAACTATACAGTTAAGTAGAAACAGTACATCTTAAAAATGAGATCTATGTTCATTTCCAATTAAAGATTGTCAATCACTTTAATTTTTTTAATTTTATTTTTATGTTGAAGCAAATAGACAATGTGTAGAAAATCTTATTGATATGACTGGAAGCTTCTTCTGTTGAGTAAGACTTGTGTAAGACTCAAACACAAGGAAATAATTTTTAAAAACTGAGAAGAGGAAAGAAGTAGATAATGCTTTAAAAAGAACAATTGTTGACAGAGGTGAGAGGTCTTGCGAGAGTATATACTCAAGAAAAGGAAACCATTTTTCTGAAAAAGAGGTTATTTTGGGGAAGATTCTGTTTGATAAATGTGATCTGTGATTGTTCCCATTATTAAATAGCCCCATATTTTTGTATATCAGTTGGATATTGTAGGAATTGATGATGATTCCCAGTGTGTCGCTATGATTGTCTGCACCGCTGCCAGCAGGCTGTGGATGAGGTCCCATCTGATTTCGGGGACTGAGGGATCATGCCCATAGCGTAAGAAAATCAGTTCCAGTGACAATGGTAGCATGTATCCTATTATACAGTTGATTTGTGTGAGAACATTGTCCCAAAATTCTTGTATTCGAGGGCAGCACCACCAACAATGTGCATACAATCCAGAGTTAGTACAGTTCTTTCAACAAAGCTGGGAATTCAAAGGAGAGATCATGGTCAGCTTCTTCGGAGTGAGACACCATCGTGATATGATTTTGTATGTTTGTAATTTGACATAGGCAGAAGGTGAAGGAACAAATAAGGTGTGGCAAATAGAGGAACATTGATCAACACCGCAGTCTCGTGCCCATGCCATTTGATATGGTAGAGGTTTGGAATTAGATTGTCGGAGTAAACTGCAACTTGACTCCGCCTGCACATTTAGAATTAAGACATATCATGATACTACTTAGGCCTGAATCCCAGAACCTCTGTTTCTTAGAAATTAGGTAACACTGCCCAGTCTTCGTTTCAGGTTTTCCTAATTCCTTCTCCTTTCTGCAGCCTTTTGTGCTTTGTGGCATTTTGTCCATAAGTGTCCTCTAACCTCCCCTTCACATCATCTTTTGGGAGGGGGGCATTAGGAGTCTGCTGGGGAAGGAAACAATGTGGGGAAATCCACTACTGCAAGTGCCTTGTTTTCATCATTCATAGGATACATACAATTAATAACAAATGTAGATGTAAAGCCTTTCAATTCTGCCAACTAATGCCACAATTAACTTACTTTGATGGAGGGAAGCATGTGCATACGTAAAATGACTGATGATAAAACGAATGCTTGAATATCAAAATATCTGGTTTATGCTTTTTGATTATTCTTTTTATCCCAATGTAACAATTATCTTTATGATTTATTACATAATTTATATGCCACCTCCCCTGGAAAAATGGAAAATATTGCATTAAACAAAACAATTAAATTAAAGCAATAACTGATATGAAAAAAACAACAAAACAGTAATATAGTAAAACAGTACTACAATACATCAACTGCAGACACACAGTACCTAAAAACATAGCAAAAATTATAACATTCAAATGGCCTTCCCAGAACTGCCTCAGCAAATCCTGAGAGATTTGGGGGTGGGGCTGTTGGAATACAGGAATACAGCAATATCTTTGTGTCTAAAGAAGAAAGAAGATCCTGCATTGGGCAGCAAGTTCTAGCTAGACAGGACTGTAGGAGAAGCTTCTCCTTGTCTGTCTGCAGAATGCTACTTTTAGGCATTCCTTCTAGAACAGAGTCTCTCTCTCTCTCTCTGTTTTCATAAGCACTCTTCCAACAGATGTCAGGGGAAAGTGGAGTTTGGGAGAGGATGTGATGTCACTTCCAGGGGATTCCTAGAGCATCACTGTGCAGAGGCCATTTTTTCCCCATTGTCTCCTTTTCCCCCCTCCTCCCTGAATTCCTTGAGGGTGGGAAATTGGGGCTGGGGGCTAATCATTTTCCTAACCCAGGAAGGCAAATGGGAGATCTACATGCAAGCCAGGCAGAAAATGTAAAACAGTACAAAATGTAATGTCCGTAGTAAAATACTAGAACAGACAACTATAAGTGGAACTCAGTTTAACTTTGCACCTAAATATCAAAAAAGGAGGTACTGGACAGATCTTTAGGTGATAATGCCCCATATGCTTGGTGCCACTAGCATAAAAGGCTGTCTCTCTTTGCTGCCTATCTAACCACCATGGGCGGGAGCAGGGCCAAACCATCATAGACACAGCTTAGGCACTTGCCTAGAGTGCCCCCTGAAGATAAACACTACACTGGCTTACTGGCCTGCCCGGCCCGGCCCCTCCCTCGCCTCGCCAAAAGCCCTGCCTGTGCAGTGCACTGCACATGCTGCTTTGCTTGTCGCCCAGCTGCCAGTGCACTTCAGTGCCTGTGCTGCCAGTGCTCCTCCTTCTTCATCACTGCCACCCCACCCCACCCTGCCCAGCCTGGCCCTGCCCCTCCAAACAAAAGCCCTGCAGCTGCGCTGCTCCGCTTTCCCACTGTTCCTTAGTGCCTGTGTGCGTGCAGTGCTCCTCCTTCCTTTGTTGTGAAGCTGCCAAGGCCCAGCATGTGCTGCACACACACACAGTTGTCACCCACCCTTCAGCTGCCGGCTGCCACTCTGCTGCATCTCCCCTCCGCCCAGTCATGAACTTGGAAGGAGTCTGCACCCCCGCCCCCTGGAATTTAAGGTTGGTTTGGGCACAGCTGTGAGGGAGAGCCTCCTCACCCCCCAGACAAAGGGGGCTCCTCCGGGCCGCCAGGGCTGGCCTCGCCTGCCCTTCCCTGGGAGGTGACAAGTTTGGCCTCTGCCTCCACTGTGGCCAGCTGAGAGCAAGCCCTTTCCCTGCTGCCTGGGCCTCCCTCCAGGTGGGGGGACACCCTGTGACCTAGCGCTGCTCCGTCTAAGCTTCTCTCCTTGCAGCTCCCCCTGAGATGCACAATGGGGCAAAAAAACATGACACCGGCCCTAAGCAGGAGCATAGAGAACTATGTTTGAGATGAAGAACTTTACAGATAAGATGGACAGTAAATGATCATTTATTTTATTTATTTATTTAGAGATGTTTTTATTCTGCCCTCCCCAAAGGGGGCTCAGGGCGGATCATAAAAGCCAAATCCAAGACTTGTTACAATAAAATCACATTAAAAACAGTTAAAACACTAACAATAAAAATTCATACAGGTAGCAAGAATTTTATAACTGTTAGAGCCATAGGTGGAATCAGTGGGCCCTTTCAGCAGATTGGGAGCCAGAATGAGAGCAGGGAGGCCAACTGTGATGGATGCCCACCACCTCAACCGAAGGCCTAAAGGAACAGCTCCATTTTGTAACTCCTGTGGATAATAAAAAGTTCCGCAGGGCCCTTATCTCCAGGGTGGAAGAAGCCCTGGCCCTGCTTGAGGCTAAGTGGATGTCCCTCAGGCTTGGAGCACATATGGGAAGAGGCAGTCCTTCAGATATGTCAGTTCCAGGCTGTGCGAGGCTTTGAAGGTTAATACCAACACCTTGAAATGGATCTGGTACTCAAGTGGTAACCAGTGCAAGTGGCACAATACCAGCCAAATACATGCCCGCTCAGGTGATACCATCAGCAGGCATGCCACCACATTCTGGACTACTTGGAATTTCTGGATCAGTCTCAAGGGCAAGCCCACATAAAGCAAGTTACAGTAATCAAGCCTGGAAGTGACTATTGCATGGGTCAATATAGCTAAGTCCTGGAGGGAAAGGTAGGGGGCCAATTGCTTGATCTGCCGGAGATAGAAAAAGGCAGAGCTGGCAACTGTGGTGACCTGGGCCCCCATAGAAAGTGAGGCATCCAGGATCACCCCTAGGTGATCCAGGGTGGGCAGCCCAATTCCTGTCCCAACTCCCCTCAGCTCAGGTATATCAAAGCAGGCAGAACTCCTAACTGACATCTGGAGGAGGCAGCCATTTAACCATGTGCTGTCCTGAGAAGCTGAAGGAAACTTCAAGGTAATGGCAATTCTAGAGAGATCTGTAACTTCCTAAGCTAAGAAGACTGTCCTATATTTTAACGTCTGATAGAAAGAGTGACAGAGGAATTGTGTTTTACCCATTTCTTTTGAATCCCTTGCTCAATCTAGTGCTGTGAACATTGTCTTCTTAATAAATACTTTATAACAAGCTCCCGGAAGACATCAGGGCCCTGAGGGACCTTTTGCAGTTCCGCAGGGCCTGCAAGATGGAGCTCTTCCCCCAGGCTTTTGGGGCTGCCACTGGGGGAAATGGCCACGAGTAAGTGGCCAGTTGAAGTACCAGCCCGGTACATCTGCAGGTGGTAGCCTCCTGGCTGTGGGGATGTAGTTGCTGCCCTGGTGTTGGATTTTGTATTTGCCACCATTTTTAGTGGGTTCTGTGGTTTTATTGTAATTAATTATTATCTGAATTTTTTGTATGTTACTGATTTTAATGCTGTGAGCTGCCTAGAGCCGCTTTGTGCTGGCTAGGCGGGATATAAGTCCAAATAAATAATAGTTTTTGATGCTGGCAGTGGTTCTCTGTACCACATAGACCTCCATAATCTTGGACACATTATTTTAAAAGGAGCACCAGGGGAAAGGCAGTCAGTTGGTAAGTGGTTTTTCCTCCAAGGGCATACAAGGCAGTAAACAGTCCACATGGTGACCAGTTGCTGGGCAGTGGGAAACACAGAGGCATAGCCTCAGAACTTGGAAGGAAAGCTGGGAGTCCCGACTCTCCCAGCAGGTAATTCCTGCAAAGGTGAGGTGGTGGTGGTGGGTTACCAGAGAGAGAAAAAAGCCTCTTCAGGTGTTGGGAAAACCTTAGAGGGCAGAGTGGAGTAGGGCTACAGGCCAGAGCAGGCCGTTTCCACCACAGAGACCAACACAATTTTGAGGATATAAGCTTTCAAGAGTCAAAGCTCCCTTTTTCAGAGAGCAATAAATTATCAATATAGAGGGAGGAGAGAGAATGAGTCATGAATTAGTTTGTGGGGGTTATTTATTTGATTTTAGGTTGTTGAACAAAAAAAATATTTATTTACTTACTTTATTTTACCCCACCTTTCTTCCCAGCAGGGACCCAAAATGGCTCCCATTGTTCTTTTTTTTTTTTATTCTCACAGCAACCCTGTGTGGTATTTTAGGGTAAGAGTGTGTGACTGGCCCAAGCTTACCCAGCAAGCTTTCATGTCAGAGGAGGGATTCAAACCTGGGTTTTCCAGATCTTAATCTAATACTGTAACCATGGACTCTCTAACAACAAAAAACATAACAAAAAAGCAGTGCTCTAACATGGTGCCTAAAACTCATTAGGACAGATACCAGGGGAACTGACAAGAGGAGGGAAATTCCATTATCACCATTGCCACTGAAGCTAAGTTCCTGTCCCTCATGATCCCTCATCTTCAGCTGGTGGGGTTCATATCCAACAGAGCCTCCATTTCTAATCTTAACTGCTGGGAGAGTGTGTACAGAAGAAAGTGGTCCTAGACCATAGCCCTAGAAAATATAGGGCTTTACAGGAAAGTACCAGCACCTTGACCCATGCCTGGAAATGAATTGAGAGTCAGGTTGGTGTAGGAGTTAGAGTGCCAGACCATGGGTGGTGAGACCTGGGTTCATATACCCTCAGCCACTAGATGACTTTGAGCCAGTCATTTTCAGAGCCTGAACTATCTTGATGTGCTGTTGTGAAGGTAAAATGGAAGAAGACTGTGTACACTGCAGTGAGTTTCCTTGAAGCAGAATCATTTAAAGATGTGACAGAACTGGCACAGAATTCTGAATACTGCCTTTTGGAAGGCTGATGTGAAAGAATAATGTGTCAGACTTGGTGCCAACAACCCAATTTGCCAACTCTGATCAGATATGCACCTTGTGAAACAGCCTTGGGCAATTCACTTTGCAGTCCTAAGAGCAGTTTCCTGGAAGTAAGCCCATTGAATAGATGTAAGTAGACCTGTTTATTATTGGTGTCTGATGCTCTCTCAGAGCAGCCTACTTCGTGTAGTGGCTAGGAGACTAAAAAGTATGGAGATAAACGAGTTACCAACCTCTGCAAGATGATCTTGAAGAACAATCTCAAGGTACAATCACAAATGTATTATTCCTCTCTCAACAAAGCAAGCTTCTTTCCCAGGGAATGTTTGCATATTTTAAATAACCTCAAGGGGCATATAAAATATGTGTGACACACACACACATGTTGTATGAGTTTTAGAAGAGTCTTCTGGCAGCGTAAAGCAGCAGAGGCCTGACATGTTAACCAAAGAAGCCGCGGAAAGATTCAGCAAAGTCAGCAAGAGAACCATTTACAAATGTAACCCTAGAGCAAAATCTTGCTGGCAACGTAGATTACAGAGTGTGGTTTATGACCTCATCAGCTGCAAGGCTTGCTTTGTGGGTGGCCATGGGCATGTTAATGAGTTCTTAGTAGAAGCATGTGTAGTGCCAAAGTTATTCTTTACTCCAAGAAACAGCAGGCCAAGGCCTTCTCCTGATTACCTTTGTGTAGTCAACTCTGTGTGGTGCTCCCATCGTTCTTCGTCTAGCAGTTATTAAGGAAGTCATCAGCGACTCCAAGGCAAAGACATTGTGCCATACATTGCAAAAGCTCGTGAGTAATACTAAGTAGTACTCAGCTGTATAATTCATGTGGTGATGCTAAAAAAAGAGCCAAAAGACTGCCCTCAGATGCATGTGTGTGGCTTCCCCGCTCAGAGGTATTTTAAATATATGTATCCAAGAATCAAGCCTATTGATTTCAAAGGAATTTGTGAGCAGGGTGATCTCATAGTCTCAAGGCATGTCAGTACAGCACACTTCCTGTTTCCAGGTCAGTTCGTTAGCACTAGACCACAAAACGATGTGGGGGGGAGGGAAACTGCTACCGGGGGGGGCGGGGGGGGGGGGGAGAGTACGAATCAAAGAATCCCATGCTGGTGACCCTTAAAAAAACATCCCATGATAATGAAACCTACATTTAAAATCTACCAGGCAGGAAGGAATCAGACCAACAATGTTAAGGGGGGACAGAGTTCCTTTAATGTTACATCTAGGGTGCATGTGCCGAAAATAAAAAAGGGAGCTGGTGCTGTGATGCCACTGGTTATAGTCCCAGTGATAACAGCCCCTCTGCTGGATATTTCTGATTATTTGGCTACAATCAAAAGAAATAAACCAACTCCAAAGCAGAAATGATTCAGAGACAGCAGACATGCAGAAGGACCATACCCAAGCCAATTGCAATCATTGCAGAATAACTTCCAAGAAAATCCGGAGTAAATTGAGCATGTGGGAAAGCCCTATATTAGCCTGTTTAGATGTCTCTTTTACAGCTATGTGTGTTTACTGATGTTCTTGTCCATTACACCCTGTGTGGTAAGTACAAATATGCCAAATATTTTAAAATGAACCAACTCACTCTCTTTTTCATATGTTCCTTCTTAGAGATATTACTATTCAGCAATGTTCTCAAAAAGTTTCCGGTCACGCAGAACATACAAGTAAATCACTTCTTCTGACCAAGAAAAATGCATTCCAAGCCTTTGGCCTGACCTTCAAGTGACCTAAGTGCAAACCTTTTAGAATTCTAAATTCAGTATGGGAAGTACTTTCTGTTAAGAAGAAAAGAAAACCAGAAAGAGAAAAAGAAAATAAATTGAACATTCTGGTTCAGTTCAACAGGAATCTAACAGTACTGAAATATCCCCCAAAGGCTATTCTTGGAATATCGTTGGCCCAGCCAAAACCGGAAAGTACTGGAAATCTTTCAAGAAACCCTGTTTGAGTTATTATCAGTTTTAAATTCCAGTCCAAACTTATCTGATCCAAAGTCTGAAATCTTATTCCTTGCTGTATCGTCAAGAATGTAAATGATCCTGAACTGACTAGTTCCGTACTTTGGTATTTCCTTTAGGAAATCTATATGTGTCTGACATTCACTTTGACAATGTGTAGGGGAAAATCCCATCAGATTGGGGTCAGATCAGGACTCCTATAGCTTTTGTACGAACAGATTGTGAATGTATATTTAAAAAGTATGAATAACTGAAGTGAAATAAAACTTTAAACATAAAATAGATAGTAATTTGGAAATGAGAGGAACATATCAGACACAAAAGCTCTGACCTGAGCAGATTTTCAATTAAAAAGCAAAAATTTACCTCCGTGGAAGCAGTTGAAACAGTTGAAACAGTTACCTATGGTATTCCTTATTTTATTTTCACTGTGACAGTTTATGCTTCTTAAAGGAAGTGTTCCAAAGGCTGCAACATTTTACATAACAAGTGATGTCAATGAAAAAATTATAGCTTAACCGTATGTGCATTGTTTAAGGGACCACATACTACAAGTACCCTCATCCTAATCCAACTCAGGCCATACATGGGCAGAAACAGGTGTCTGCACGTGCAATTCTAATGTGAAAAGGCATTAGATGTGCATACAGGTGATACACACCTGATTTTGCAGCCTGATCTATACACAGGGTTGCCTACAAGTAGCCTGAATCATACATATGCAGTAGTACTTAACAAAGGTTAGCAATGGGAACAGAGGTTTTGACTCAGTTCTTCCTCCTAAACAACAGAGTGGTTCTATTACAAGCATTTGGCTGGGGCTACATGCAAGATTTGGAGTAAGTCTATGACAAAAGTTTGCTCTGTGACTTTTGTCAAGATGAGCTGTCTCTTAATCAGATGCACAAAAAGACAAGATTCCTGTCACAGGTTTGAAAAAAAACATGGCATTTCTGTTACTTGGACTCCATGTTGCCTCCCTTTTTTTGTCAGAAGGAAACAGGGAACAATCTGTAGCTGAATCATATCTCCAATGGACCAGATGGACAGGTAGGAGACAACCACAGGCTCAAATCTGTGTCTGCCTAGATGGTAGAAGTAGGACATATGCCTCTCTGATTTCCTTTCATATACAACCTGTGATCATTTCCCTTCAAGATTTTATGTGGATGTAACCTAAAATCTGGCAATAAAACCTCATTCCAATTTTAATCCAGTCCCATTTTTATTGATTAGCATTGATTAATTACAAATACTTGCAAGTTTCAACTGGATTTGCTTAGAACAAGCTACCTGGGATTTGGGACTTTTTGATAATTATTCATGATTTAGTCACCACAGATTTTGCTTGCCATGCTGAAATTATTAAAATGCATTCTTTGGCTACAAAACCTTCTGAAAAGTGAGAGATCACATTTTCTAATTTTCTAAGGTAGAGTAGTAGTATTTTCTAAAATCAAACAGAAAAGGATTGATTCCCCCCGCCCCCTTTTTTTCTTTCAAACTATTACAAGCAAAAAAAATCTAGGATGTTGGAAAGTGATTTATCTGTGTAGTGTAATCTTCTGGCAAGGACTTCCAGACATTTTGTTCAAGGATGGTTGAATTGTCTCAAGAGCCTGAGGTCTCTGAAGCAGATTTTTAATCACATTCTTTTCCCTCCCAGATGGGTCAATGTACACTTCTTTGTGCTGTATGAAAGGCTAGATGGGTGGGATCAGCTTACCGAAAGGACATGGAAGAACATCTTAGACATCCAAGTTGTAGGACCTGCATAGTGTTGCACTAAAACTACTGTAGGGGTAATTCTGAGGTTAGGGCCTATTCAAGAGACGATTCAGACATTACAAAGTTTTCATGGCTGCCATGAGGACTTTGGGCTTCACATGCGTTTGGAGTTCCATATGTCTCAAAATGTGGGCAATTTTTCAATTGGGACTGTGGGCCACATGGAGGAAGGGCTGCCTCCCACCCCCTCCCACCCCACAGTGCCATTTCCCAACCTGAAATAGCCCCAGGGAGCTGCTATTTGCCTAGATGGGGAAATTCAGATGTAGCCATAAGTTCAAGAGGGCATTCTTGTAATGCAACTGATCTGTATTGGCACAAAGCAGTCCAGAAGGATACCATCATAGGTGAATGGGTCCTGCATGGCGTTGTGCCTTTAAAATTCCACATTCTGTGCTGCTTGCACTATGCCACCCTGGGCAGTTTGCTGTTCATATGGTCATTTATTTATTTTTTAATTTTGTCATTTAACATTGTATTGTCATTTAATTCTGTACTGCATTTGTATTGGCATTCAGTTTTGTAGTCCTAGTTCTGTTCCATTTAGGGTTGCCAAGTCCGGGTTGGAAAATAACTGGGGACTTTGGGGGTGGAGCCAGGAAAAGGTGGAGTTTGGGGTGGGGAGGGGTCTCAGCATGGTACAGTGCCATAGAGTCCACCCTTCAAAGCAGCCACTTTCTCCAGGGGAGCTGATCTCAGCTGGAGATCAGTTGTAAAAGCGGGAGATCCCAGGCCCCACCTGGAGGCGGGCAACCCTAGTTCCATTGTTCATTTGTATTGTTCATTGTATATCATGACTGTTCACATTGTTGCTCGCACTGTCATTCAGATTTGTTCTCCTAGTCCTACTTCATTATTCAATGTCCTCAACTGTATAAAGACAAGTCTGTCTCTTTCTGTACTCTATCATCCACCTGAAGTCTCAGTGAGAAAGGTAGGCTATAAATAAAGATGTAAATAAATTATGTGTAAACTTCCCAGTGAGACAAACAGCAGCTCACTGGAGCCATTTCAGGATGGGAAACTGGTGTGGCGTCTGAAGCCCTTTTCCCATCCATGCCATGATCCATATCAGGCCCCAACACATCTGGGAAGCACAGAACTCCCAATGCATCTGTGATCAAAAGTCCTTGTGAGGCAATGAGGCCTTTGAAGTGTGTTAATCAACCCCACATCTCCTGGCAAAACCTGATTCTGATTGAAGAAATAGTTGCCTTTTTCATGAGTGAGGAGGGAGAGGGAAGAATCATAAAATCACAGAGTTGGAAGGGGCCATACAGGCCATCTATTCCAACCCTCTGTTCAGGGCAGGATCAGCACATCCCTAACAAGTGTTTGTCCAGATGCTACTTAAAGACTGCCAGTGGGGGGGAGCTCACCACCTCCATAGGCAGCTGATTCCACTGTTGCACAACTCTTACTGTAAAAAAGTTTTCCCTAATATCCAGCCAGTACCTTCCCACCCTTAATTTAAAGCCATTATTGCAAGTCCTATACTCTGCTGACAACAGGAACAGTTCCCTGCCCTCCTCCAAGTGACAGCCCTTCAAATACTTCAAGAGAGCAATCATGTTCCCCTCAACCTCTTCTTCTCCAGACTAAACATTCCCAAGTCCCTCAGCTTTTCCTCATAGGGCTTGGTCTCCAGGCCCCCTGATCACCCTCGTCACTCTCCTCTGCACCCGCTCCATTCTGTCCACATCCTTTTTGAATTGAGGCCTCTAGAACTGCACACAAGACTCCAGATGTGGCTTCCAGATGTGACCAATGCAGTCTACAGCGGGACTATGACATCTTGCTATTTGGATGTTTTGCCTCTGTGTTTTTTTTTTATTTACCAAGCACAAATGCCTCTGTTGATACACCTGACTTTTTTGTCACCACATCACACTGGCTGCTCATATTTAACTTTTAGTCCACCTATACCCCAAGATCTTGTTCACACAGACTGCTACCCAGAAGTGTTCTCCCCATCCAGTATGCGTGTTCCTCATTTTTGTTACCCAGATGTAGAACACAGCACCTATCCTTGTTAAATTTCATCTTTTTCACATCCACACACTTTTTCAGCATTTTTAGATCTCATTGAATTCTATCTCTATCTTCTGGTGTATTCACTGCTCCTCCCAATGTGGTGTCATCTGCAAATTTAATGAGTAGCCCCTTCACACACTTATCCAGATAACTGATAAAAATATTGAAAAGTATCAGGCCCAGAACTGAGCCCTGTGGCACCCCACTGGACACTTCCCTCCATTCAGATGAAATGTCATTTACTACTCTTTGAGTGCAGTTCTCCAACCAATTCCCTATCCACCTAAGTATCCTAGAGTCCACAGCTCTTTAGTTTACCCATAAGAACATCATGGAGAACCCTGTCAAAAGCTTTACTGAAATCCAAGTAAGCCACATCAACAGCATTCCCTTGATCCAGTAAGCTGGTCACTTGATCAAAGAAGGAAATGAGGTTGGTCTGGCAGGACCTGTTGGGGTAAGGTTACCAAGTCCCCCTGGGGGGCGGGGAAACCCCTGCTTGATCAGCCCACTCCCTGCTGACCCGGATTGGGCCACCGGGGGGGAACTCCACCCACAAATTGCCGGGCTGCGGAGACGTGCCCAGTGCAATGATGTCACTCAGAGGTGACATCGTCACATTGGGCACATTTCGGGGGGGATGCTCTATAATTCGAGGGAAAACGCTATGGTTTCCCCTTGAATTATAGTGGTCCCCCCCCAATATGCCCGAAACAATGACGTCACTTCCGGGTGACGTCATCATGGTGCGCACACTCTGCGTGCATGCCAGAAGACTCCCGGAGCAGCAAGGACTCCCCCCCACCAAAAGAAAGGTAAGACTTGGCAACCCTATGTTGGGGGCAATTCTGTGCTGACTTCCCCAGATCACCAAGTTGTCCTTTAGATGCTTGCAGATTGATCCCTTTAGAATCTGCTCCATTATCTTCCCTGGGACAAAGGTCAGACTGACTGGCCTGTAGTTTCCTGGGTTATCCTTTCTCCCCTTTTTTTGAAAATTGGGATAGCATCTGCCTTCCTCCAGTCTTGTGGCAGATCTCCCATCCTCCAAGAGGCCTGGAAGATGATGGACAAAGGTTCTCAAGCTCTCTAGAAAATTCTTTGAGCACTCTTGGGTGCATACCATCTGGCCATCTGGATTTATACTCATTCAATGTAGCCAGGTGCTTCTCAACTACCTCTCATTCAACATCAACCAGCAGCCCAGATACTGTGCCTTGCCTACTACCATCTCTAGATGAGCCTGTTCTCTTCTTCAGGGAAAAAACTGAGGCAAAATAGGCATTGAGCCCTTCGGCTCTCTCTGTCAGAGTGTCTCCAACAATGGGCCCATCACCTCTTTTATCTTGCGTTTGTTCCTCACATATCCGAAGAAGATTTTCTTGTTGTAGCAAGCCTCCCTGGCCAGCTTTAGCTCACTGTGAACTTTGGCCTCTCTGATAGCTGACCCACAGTGCCTAGCCACTTGAAGATACTCTTCTTTAGAAGTATGTCCTTGCCTCCATTTCTTGAACATTTCCTTTTTCTCTCTGAGCATACCACACAGTTCATCCATATTGGCTTCTTGGATTCCCTACCATGTTTCCTTCTTGCTCCTTTCCCTTCCAGCATTCTTGCCCATGGGATGATTCTCATCATATCTCTGAATTTATTAAAGTCTGCCTTACTGAAATCTAACATACACTTGTGGTTACGAACTTCCTTTGTCCCCAACAGCAAAAGGAATTCTAGCAGGACATGGTCACTTCCTCCAAAGGTCCCCACTACCTTCAATCTCTTGCCTGTTGGTCAGTATTAAGTTGAGTATGGCCGAGCCCCTTGTAGCTTTCTCCACCATTTGATGAAGTTGTTGTACAGCCCTGCAATGAAGGAAGAGAAAGGGATGGGGTTGCCATTCCTCTAGTGAGGGCCAAGGGATCCCTCAATTTCAGAGGCCCCAATCCACCATAGACCAGCTGGCTGATGGGGGAAGCCCCACCCCTGAGAAGTGCTCTCTGGTACCACCAGCATGAAGATGTCACCCAGGAGTGATGTCATCACATTTTTGATGCCAGGGATGGCACTCTAGGTTTCAAGCAAAACTCTATGGTTTTGAGGCCCAAAACAATACTACAGGAAAGATTGGGAGTCCCCCCACTGGCAGCCAGGTAGGACTTGGCAACCCTATAAAGGAAAGGGAAAAGAGAGATGAGAAATCTGAAAGAGAACTGTAGCCAGGAACAGTCCATTGATAGCTGGATGGGCATCAGTGGAGATTACTGAAATTGAAGTAAGGAAGTTCTACCATCAGAGCTGAGCTAGAGATTTTGATTAACATTGACTGCTTAGGAGAACCCTGGGATGCATTTTTCTTATACATCACCAACAAGCTGTAGAAGCCTAGTTAAAGATTATTCCTTGGAATTTCATAAGATTCCCCACCCCTTCTTAGATTAATCTTCTCCATTTATTTACCAGATTAAGGTTCTTATAGCTGTCACTATGTCTCAGTGCAGTTGTTAGAACCTACTAGGGTTGATATTGAAGTTGCCAGCCCTGAAGTGCCTTCAGCATTTACTTCAGATCTTGTCCACACAGGCATGCTACTAATTAGAATTGGTGGTGACTGTAGTCTAACAGTATTTTAACCAATAGATATCCTTATAACATTAACCATTTTTGGGACACAGTTATGGTTTATGGACACCATCCATCAGGAGATTATCTTGCATGAGTTCCATTGCAAAGAAAGGAATGATGCAAGAGTATGGAAAAGAGGAAATTGCTACCAAACATGTCAAAACATGTCAAAAAAAGTATCAGTGGGAAACTAGGCAAAGATTGTACCCCAGATTCATTTTTGTACAAGGCCCAACATTTCTGTCTGAAATTCAAATTCACAAAACTTTCAGCAAAATCCTAGTTTAGACAGAATTTTACTACGATTTTCCATTCACATCAATAGGTGTGATGATAAATTTATCTATAATTTATCATCACACATATTGATGTGAATGGAATATAGTAGCAAAATTCTATAGAATTAATAAAAATGCACATTATTGGTAATGCGTCTCCCCTGTTATTGGCCCCCTCCTTGGTTGTGTTATTGCCATGTGTGTTTGTGTGTTTTTATGTTTTATTGACTCATTTAAATATTGTTATATATACTTTGTTAAAGTACTGTTTTACAGTTGCAAATGCTTTAATGTTTGCTGCCTTGGTGACCCTGTTTGGGTGGAAAGGTGGCCCCGAAATGTTTTACATGAATAAATAACTGGGATAGCAGATATGAGGATAATGTTCAGTCCTGGGAGGGGATTTTGCAGCTCTGTAAATGTAAATAATAAATAAATGGAAAATAAATAGATCCTGCGGTGAAACATGGTGTGGTAAGATACCACCACCCCAGAAGAATGTGAAAATATTTTGTAATACATTCTTGAAGGTTAGTAAAACAAAGTGGTTTTCATCCTCCCTTTTGCACTTGAGATATTCTTTCAGTGCAACATAGAGCAGAATATCCATCACTGTTAGGAACAGAACATAATCTTGTTCCTTGGCTCTGTTTACTGTACTATAACTTATCTTTGCACAAAACTGTCACTCCATAACAACTTAGTTTTCCCTTGATGTCACTCTCCTGAATGGAATTGTGGCCAAGGAAAATGATTAACTGTGTCTATCCAGGCAACACTAGAAGAACAGATTACAGGTCTAGCGTAACAACCACAGGGTGTTAATTCTGAGAGCACTGCACCAAAGGAAGAAAACAATACTCCAGAGCCTATGTAACTGGTTAAGTGACCTGCACACTACTCAGTTACTGAGAGTACAAAATGGTAACTATGTTGTTTCGTGGCTCCCATGTGAATTATAGGGACTTTTGTGGAAGGTATGGATTGAGACAGTTTTATTTTTTTCCTGTGTTTACAGAGAAAAAAGTTGTGCCTGTGGTGCTATCAATAATATTCACAGCTTTATTTAGGATCCATTTAGGAGGCGTCCCCCGTTTAAAGGATGAGATAGCAAGTAATATGAAAGATGAGGTAGTAGGTGATGTGAAAGACCTCAACCGAAGAACTGGAGTGCTGCTGCCAGTCTGAGTATATGCTACTGACTTTGATGGACCAATGGTCTGATTCAGTATAAGGCAGCTTTATGTGTCCAAGAAGTAGCTTGGCTGTCGGGAGAACTCGGGGGCACATTAAGGCTTTTTCTTGTGGTACTCCAAAATCTCACTTCCTGGTGATGAGTAATGACCTTTATTTGCAGGACAATAATCTGCCATCTCAGAATCTCCCTCAAAACATAGACTTCTCTGGAAAATCTAATCAACTACCAAGGAAAGGCCATTGACCCCTGGCCACTGTCAACAGGTATTAATCATTTCTCCACCCACCCCCAACTCAATTATGTGCAATCAGGCATAAGATCCTCCCTTCCCATTACATCCTTTTCTAGTACGCCTTACAATAGAAAGTTTGAATTATCCAATGATAATGGTGGATACCTTCCACCAAAGGGGTCCTGAATAATCAAATTTCATGAAATGCAGTACAATTCTAATTTTACTAATGAGTAGCCAGATCCTGAATTTTAGCATCAAGGATACTACTTACAAATTTTGACCAATGTCACTGCTTCCTCTGTCTGAACCCAAATGAGTCCAGGTGAATAAAAAATTTGCTAAGCTCTCCATTCCTGTTGTTAGTTCTGCTCTCAAGCATTCTTCAGTCACTCCTGACACTAAAATCACTAAACTTCCTCCTCAGGACAGGCAGAGTATGATTTTTTCTTCCACCCACTCTGCTTCCCTTCCTGGAACTGACCACCCATATATTCCTACCTACTCACATTTCTTACCTTCTCCCCTCCTTGGTCTTTCTGGTCAGCCTTACAGCCAGCACATCTTTTCCTCTAGACATTTCCCACCTGATTAGGATCTCTTTCCCTTCCTATTCTGAAAACTCTTCCCTGTTCATTCCCTCAGATCTTGGACAACCCCAAGCCTATTTTGTCTCTTCAGGTTGGTTTCTCTGGACTAGCCCCATAGGAAAGCTATAAACTGGGTCAAAAATAACTTTAATCGGGCATTAGCTTAAGTAGTACAACTGAATACTAGGATTGTACAAATATTAATGGTTTTTATTGGATTTTCCCAAGTTAAATCACTACCACATTTGTTGCCATTGTATAGTCAGTACTGCTGTCTGGTACAGCTAGTTTTGCTTCTGTTTGCTATTCTGTATCTTGATAGAGTCAATAAAGTTATTTTCTGGTATGTGCCTGCTCTTCCTCTTTTTTTCTCTGGGAGCCTTATCAAGCCAATCTGGGAACTGTATACACTAGACTCAAAAGGTTTTCCAGAATCCATGTCTCGTTTTACATGGAGAGGATGCTCCCATGTGCACACCATGGCAGAAGGACCAATTTGAGTTACAGTTATTCCAGTTAAAGAATCTCAGGTAGCTTTACCTGAGACTGAAGGCCATTGCTGGATTAGGAACATCTGAGTTAATTAAAGCAGTGTTGTGTCTTAGTAACAGACAGCTTCCTATGTTCAGAATAACTTCTTGGTCTCTTTCCAGCTTAGAATGCAAACCCTTGAGACCATATGAGTGTTTCTGCTGTCTTTGAAACCAGCTTCCAGAGCCTTACTGTGCTCAAGCTATTATTTCAGTTCTCTAATCTCAGAGTACTATCCATACTTGTTGATGCAACGAAGAAACTGTATGAATGGTTTATATGCGAGTGCATTCATTGCTATGAAAGATTAATTATCGGAATAATGGTATATTGTTTCATAAAGGAGTTCCAGATGAATTCTTATTAATATTACTGGTAATACAAAGGCTGAATTGGGTAATTATTAACCATAGTCCCATATTTTTATATCAGATTTAAATAATGAAAACATCTGGTTCTGCCCAATGATTTCTAGATAAGAATCAGGTAGGTTTGTCTTTCAGGGTTCAAGGACTATTCAGAAATTTCCCCTTTAAATTGGAATCAGAATTTTCAGGTTTATATATAGGTGATATTTTGTGGTTCCTAATAAACAACAAAGATTTTCAAATACTTCTATGGTACAAAATGGGAAAAATTATAGTCTCATCTTAAGAACTATAAGTTTTGCACTTGGAATTATAGGCTGTTTGCTTACCCTGTGTAGTTGCAGAATGACCCAAATAAGGTACAAACACTGCTAAACTCTCAGTAGGGCGCTTACATATTTTATATGCAGTGCTAAGCACACAAAAAAAAGATTGATTTTTTTTCTATATTAATATGTCTATTTCAGAACCATGCCGTAGCTTATATAATTGATAGAACTGCAGAATGGAGCTAGGGACAGACTGGGGTGATTTCTATACAAACCTTAAAGAAGTTTCAGGGTTGCAGAAAAATCTTAAATCTAAAAAAAGTACGGGGGTTAAAACTACCCCAAAGTAATAGAAACAATGCCTGTAGCTTTAAGAAAAGAATGCCTGCTGAACTCTC
Organism: Lepidodactylus listeri; assembly: GCA_029233225.1. Classification (NCBI taxonomy): domain Eukaryota; kingdom Metazoa; phylum Chordata; class Lepidosauria; order Squamata; family Gekkonidae; genus Lepidodactylus; species Lepidodactylus listeri. The sequence continues at coordinate 70,227,080 of JARCFY010000008.1, forward strand.
AGAGGCTGCTTGGAATTGCTAGGTAACCACAATAATAATGCCAAGACTTCCACACCTTGGTTTCTGTAAAGCAAAATTATGTAATTAAGAAGAGGAGGAGGAGGAGGAGGAGGAGGAGGAGACTGGATTTATATCCCGCCCTTCACTTGGAGTCTCAGAGTGGCTTACAAACTCCTTTCCCTTCCCCTCCCCACAACAGGCACCCTGTGAGGTAGGTGGGGCTGAGAGAACTCTTTCCAGAGTTGTCCTTGAGAGAACAGCTGTGACAGAACTATGGCTTGCCCAAGGTCATCCAGGAGGTGCAAGTGGAGGAGTGGGGAATCAAACCCGGTTCTCCCAGATTAGAGTCTGCACACTTAACCACTACACAAAACTGGCTGTATTATGTATTATTAATCAGTTAATTGGTGTTATTGTTAGTCAGGGCTTTTTTTAGTAGAAAAAGCCCAGCAGGAACTCATTAGCATAACCCAACAGCAGAAATGCATTAGCATATTATGCCACACCCCCGGCAGCCCAGCTCCCTCCTAGGATCAGCTTCCCTGGGTGCCCCGTGGCTCGTGGGGCCTATGGGGAACCTGAAAGAAGGAAGGCAGTTTCTGGATTGGCTTCCCCAGGTGCTCTCCAACTCAGAAGCCAGCCATTCCTGTGCATTCCTGCCCAAAAATTGCCCTGTTGTTAATATTAGCTACTTTGCCATTGATTTGTCTAACTTATCTTGTGTAAGTGAATTGTCCTTTTTTGCAAATTAGCTGTAGTGGGATTCTTTTTCTTACTGATACTGCTTTTTTTGGCCTGGTAGTAAATGATCAATCTATTGCACCCAGTCTAATTTTTATTTTGGAACTGAGCTCGAGGCTTCAGCATCGTGGCCTCACTGTATAATATCACTGGGGGTTCAGGCATTCCTGTTCTTTTAGGAGTAGGAATACAGTGGTGGGAGGAGTGTAGTTGTAAGAAGCACTCGAAGATAGGGATGACAATGTGCTGGTGTGTGGAGTAACTTTCTCTTCATCCTTGATGTTATGCAGTGCCAGATCAATACATAATAAGATCATTGCACTTCAAGATATTATCCGGTGTGGCAGCTTTGATGTGGCCTGCTTGATTGAGACCTGTGTGAGGGAGAGTGAGACAGTTTCTCTCTCTCAGCCGGCTTTGCCTGGTTTCTCAGTCCTACATCGATCTTGAACTGGAAGATGGGGAGGTGGAATTGTGATCCTTATCCAAGATGTTTTTTCCTTCTGGAAGATCCCCCCCCAGAGGTAACTGGCACTGAATGTGTGGGCCTCTTGTGGGGTGTTGGGGGGGGGGGAAGTTGGCTTTCTTGTTGGTTTACTGTCTGCCCAGTACACCAGTGGATACCCTGCCAAAGCTGGCAAAGGCTATCTCTGACTGGGTATTGCATTTCCCCTTGTCTGGTGGTTTCAGGTGATGCAGTCACCATTCTCACTGGAGTCGCTCTGGCCTTTATGTCTGCCATGGCAATATTAGGCCTCTCCCAGGTTCTTTCAACTCCCACAAATGAAGCAGACGACATATTGGACTTCATCTTCTGTGTGGATGTGGATCTGGATAATCAAGCTCATGTTGAGCCAGTGCCAAGGTCAGATCCTTTTCATCTGAAGGTCAGTTTGAGTTTCACTACCCCCATCTGCAAAACTCATGGATCCTATTGGATTTCAGAATGCTCTGTGGGATTTCTCCAGCCCAGCTGGCAGCTCTATAGATGAGCTCACTAAGGCTTCGAATGCCAACCTCTGTTAGGCCATCAATAGGATTGCCCCCTGACACCCTTCTTCTCCTGTCCATGGTATACCAAGGAATTGAGAGATATGAAGAGGGCACTTAGACAGCCAGTGCGACTGTGGTGACGTACTCGTGATGAGGCTTCCAGAACACTTTATAGAGCCCACTTGAAGGCTTATGAAGTGGTGGCAAAGGCAGCAAAGACCAATTTTTCTGCCTCCAACTCATCTGCGAGTTTGCATCCAGCACAATTATTTAGGGTGGTTCAGAACTTGACCTCCCTGAGTGTGAGGTTCCAAAATATTAGACATCCAGTTTTTAGCTTTGACAATTTGCAACATTCTTTGAAGATAAAATCTTGAAGCTCCGCATGACCTTGCTGCCAGCTTTGTTCCCAGTAGTATGCTGGAAGCTCCATGTTTACTTCAAGGTCCTTTTTTGGACAACTTCATCCAGCTCTCGTCTGCTGTTATCTGTAAAGCTAACAACTTGCCCCTTGGATCCCTGCCACTCATGGTTGGTTAAATCTTGAGAGTATTAATCCTTTTCTCCCAGGGTTGCTTCCCTAGGTCCTTGAAGGAGGCCATCGTTAGGCCCCTTCTCAAGAAACCATCCTTGGATCCTGAGAGCCTAGCCAGTTACCGCCTAATATCTAATCTTCCTTATCTTGGGAAAGTGATTGAGAAGGCAGTGGGAGAACAGCTTCAGAAGTTCCTGGATGAGACATCAGCACTTGACTCCTTCCAGTCTGGCTTCAGGCCTGGGTTTGGAACAATGCTAGCAGTCTTGCTGGACAACCTCCACCATGAATTGGATACGGATGGGTCTGTGCTGCTGAATTTATTGGACTTCTCAGCAGCATTTGACACAGTTGATCATTTGATCTTGGTTGACTGCCTGGCTTCACTGGGGGTTTGTGTGACTGCCTTAGTATGGTTCCTTTCGTTAGTGACGATGCATCCATAGAGGCGGGGTTAGGCACTCGCCTGGGGTACCAGCTAAAGAGGAGCACCAGCAGAGCTTCTCTTCAGCTGGCAGGCGCCCCAGGTGTGGGCTGGCCTGTCTGCTGCCCTGCTCGCTTTTCTCTCCCTCACCAGCTTTCCTGGGTGGTCAATGCTGGAGCCAAGCCAGGCAGCTGCCGGAGCAAGAGTGCCCGCTTGCAGCGCAGGCTGCCCCTTTTGTGCCACTGGTGGCCCTTTGGAGCCCAGTGGGACCCCCTCCCCAGGACTTGGGTGGGCTCAGAGGCAGCCAAGCAGAGCCCGAGATGCCCTCCCTGGCCTCTACAAGGGCCGGGAACCTTGAGGCATTCCAGCAGCAGGAGGGCTCTCTCTCCAGAGTGCACGGAGGACGACGGTGCCTCCTGGCCCCAGCAGAGTCTTCTTCACCTCTCCAGTTCCTGGCCCCACTCCCTGCAGCAGAAGCCCAGCCTGTAGAGCCCTGCCACAGAGAAACTGTGTCTCCCCCCCCACCACCACCCAGAGACTCGGGAGGAGGAAAAGCACCAGGCGCCACCGGCACAATTCAGATCTCAGGCAGAGTGCATGAAAGAGGGCAGGTGGGCAGCGAACTCCACTCCGGGACTCCTGCCCACACATCTTCACCCCTGCTGCTTATGGTGGAGCTGCCTGGGGACTGGGAGGGGGATCTGGGGGGGGAACCTGACAGGTGCTGCTTCAGTGCCTCGGATCTTTCAGATCTGAGACACTGAAGCAGCACCTTTCTCCCGGCCATGGGGGGGGGGGGAGGAGAGCTGACAGGCGTGGCTTCAGTGGGCACATGGGGGCAGGGCACCAGAAGGTAGCCTCACCTAGTCTGGAAAAAAATCTGGCACCAGCCCTGCCTTTTGTGCCTTCAGAGATGCCACTGGAGGGTAGTGATTAGGGATGAATGTTTTGCTGAGCATTCTCTCAAGTGTGGGGTCCCACAAGACACAATTCTCTCCCCAAAGTTTACACACACACACATACACACACACACACATACACCCTCTATTGGAGCTCATTAGGAGGTTTGGAGTTGGATGCCACCAATATGTAGACGACACCCAGCTCTTCCTTCTGCTGGTTATGTAGCTGGACTCTGTACTGGCAGATCTGGCCTGATGTCTTGAGGCCGTGGTTCATTGGTTGAAGCTGAGCTGGTTGAAGTTAAATCCATCTAAGACAGAGATCATCTCTTGATGGGGTCCAGCTTTCATTAGTGGACTCTGTTAAGTCTGCAGGTCTGGCTTGACTCCTCCTTGTCCCTGGACAAGCAGGTGTCGTCAGCAGTGGCAAGGACATCATTTTTCTATTAGTGTCAAGCCTGCCAATTATCTCCAAATCTGTCCCATTCTGACCTAGCCATGGTGATTCATGCCACAGTGACTTTCCCTTAGACTACTGTAATGTGCTTTATATAGGCCTGTTCCTGAAGAAGCTCCAGAAATTACAGGCAGTCCAGAATGCAGCTGCAAGATTGCTGACAGGTTCTCTGTGGAGAGATCATATCTATTCTGTCTTGAAACAGCTGCACTGGCTGCTGATAGAGTTCTGGATCAAATTCAAGGTGCTGCTGATTACCTTTAAAGCTCTAAATGGTCCAGGACCTTCATACGTAGCAGATCTCCCCCAAATTTGCATTCTTCAACCTGTATCCTGCTTGAGTTGCCTGGCCCCCAGGATGTTCACCTGGCACCCACTAGGAAATGAGGCTTCTTTGTGATGGCCCCATCCTGGTGTAACCAGCTGTCAGATGGTACACGGGCCCTGTGGGACTTACCTCAGGACCTTCTGCATGCACAGCCCTTCTCCAAATCACCCCCCTTTACATAAGCTTAGGTTTTACCCTTATAAAGACTGAAAGGCAGAGACCACAATGCCATTCCAGTTGCACATGCTGTAATCATCAGTGTCAATAACCTATAAATGAGGTTTATGATGTTTGTGAGCTTCCGTTATCAGTTTTGTGTGTAGAGCCCACCTACTGATTTCGAGTATCTGAAAATAAAGAAGAAGAAGAAGAAGAGATTGGATTTATACCCCACCCTCCACTCCCCAAGGGAGTCTCAGAGCGGCTTACAAACTCCTTTTCCCTTCCCCTCCCCACAACAGACACCCTGTGAGGTAGGTGGGGCTAAGAGAGCTCTTTCCCAAGCTGTCCTTGAGGGAACAGCTGGTACAGAGCTATGGCTTGCCCAAGGTCATCCAGCCAGGTGCAAGTGGAGGAGTGGAGAATCAAACCCGGCTCTCCCAGATTCGAGTCCGCGCACTTAACCACTACACCAAAGAAAGGCATCTTAAGCCTGGGAAACTGTCAGGCCAATTCCGCACCAATGGTTTGCTCTCCGTTTCCCCCGGGGTCTAATTGGCCCAATTCTGTTGAGGGAGTTCCACATTTGTCGCCTTGCCCCGAATCTAGCATCCCCTTCCCTCTCTTCCCCCTTCTTTTTTTGATGGGGGTGTGGTTGCATTACAACGAAACCACTCATTTCAGGAAACAGGTGTGCTTTGTATTGTAATGCAATGGTTTGGGGAGGAGGCAGAACAGAGACTGTTGCAGCTGGAGGTATTCAGCCGGCAACCCACAGCTGAGAGACTGGGAGAAAAGATGCATCGCCCAATGGATTTTGTTTGTTTTCTGAGTTCAGAGATCTTGGGCTTGAAAAAAAAAATCCTTTCCAGGGAGGCAGGCAGGTGAGGAAAGGCAGCAAAGCAACACCAAATCGCGTCCTCCCCCCTCCCTCCCGGGCATCTGCCACCAACACATACCACCAATTCTCCCCCCCCCCCCACCTCCAGGTTAGCACAGAGACAGCTTCCCATCTTCGTGGCTCCTTTCCATCCCTGGAAGGGCAGGGGGGGGGGAATACAAAATTAGACTCCCCCCCCTTTAAACAGTGTGTACGTGTGTGTGTTTAGCTTGAAATTAGATACTTCAGTCGCCTCTCCTTCTCCCCTAATGTGTCACCTTTTAGGGGTCCCTCAATTAAGACACAGTTAAGTCATTTCCTGAATGACTATTTAAAAAGACATTTAAATGCTGGTCAATGATGGATCAGTGTTGTGTCATGGTGTTGTAACACAACAATGGGGGGGAGGACAAAGAAACCCCACTCGCACTAGGGTGGGAAAGGGAGGGGAAAGGGAGAGGAGAGGCGGGAAAGGGGAGGGAAAGAAGCAGAGGGGTGTTAAAGGGGTGGAGCAAGAAACCCTGATTTGCAAGTTCCCCACTAGAATGCCCCGACTTCAACCCTGTGGCAAAAAAAGAAACCTGAAAATCCCTGAAATGGAAGATCCGGGGGGAACGAAGATTAGATTTGGGCCAACTGCTGACCCAGGGCAACAAGTGGAGAATTGTTGCTGTGCCACAGATTTTATCGGGGGATGACACCAGGGCAACCGCTGGTGTGGAATCGGCCTCAGAGCAGCAATGCAGCTGCATTTATGGGAGACACAGAGGGGAGATATGTATAAGACTCTGTGACTGTATTAGGTGGAGTCTTGTCAGCCATCCATTTGGATTCTTAACACTTGGTATAGCAGAGCATGAGCCAAATGGATTCTGCACATGGACTGCATTTGCTGGATTAGGTGGAGGAGAAAACAGTGAACAAATGAATTACATGATATCTTTTTAAAAACAATGTGTTTAAATAATATGATTTGAATCCATCAACATGTTTTTTAAATTCAATATCAACATAATTTCATTGGCAATAAGATTTCACAGTGGTCAATTACTGCCAAGCTCTTAAAATATTTTATATATTTGACTGATGTATTTAGTCTTTGATTTGACTTGAAGTTGATTTGCTGAATGACCTATAGTTTTAAACAAAAGTTTGGACAGTGATGCAAACACACCTATGATCTTATTCTCATTTACTGACATGTAAGTCTCTAGCATCTCTGAGTGTAATTCTGTTTAGGATTGAAGTGTAAGGCCGCATTCCTGTGCACACTTATCAGGGACTGAGGACTGCTGAACAAGCTGAACATGTTTAGGCTGGTACTGTAAATCAAATGTCTTGCACAGTATGTGGAACTGAATCAAAAGCCTAATCAAGGTCATGGGAAAGATCAGCCATGGCACGAAATAGTTTTGGTACCAGTATCGTATGAATAAAGTGTCAGACTGAACTGTAATTTCTGATATTACTACCTGCTGTAACCTTGACAGTTGGAGCTGGAGCAAGGTTTATATAGGAAAGGATAACCAGAACATCGCCCTTTCCCTAGGGAGGTCTTCAGGTCATCCCTGTAGTCAGTTTGGGGAAGAAGAAGAAGAAAAAATCCAGGGGAAGATGAGCAGAACATCAATGTTAGCTTTCATCTCTGCACAGGATCTGAAGCTGCCACTAGACAACATGTGAGTTCAAGGAACTTACCTTTGTTCTGTCTAAAGTTACAGCAGTAACTAGTGCTTCTTTCTCTTCTAGGAGATACCTAGAGGTTAGTCTACCATGTCCTCACTAGAGTAGCTAGAGCCAAGATAAAGCATAGAATTTTCCTTTGACATTTGGTTTGAGTTGGGGTTTTTTAAGTGTGTGTGTGCTTTGTTTTTGCAGTCAGAGAGCCTATCCTTCCCAGCTGAATCATCTGTGGTAGGACCTAAGCAAGGGAAGAACCAAAAGGAAGTCCTATTAAGTGGTCATTATTGTTATGTTCTAATGGTGACCACACACACAGTCAGAGAAACACACGAGGCTGGGCTGGTTACCGGAACTTTACTTTGGGAGACAATAGCCCGGGTGGATTGTAAATCAGATCAATTGGCCACCCAAGATCCGCCAGGGGACCTTTGCCATAGGGTCACCTGTAATTAACCCTATCAGGGAGATTGGGCGAGGCCGGGGGCATGGTTTAGACAGACATTTCAGCACACCCCCTGAGCCCCATTTTCCAGTAGTGTTTTGTACCATCAATAAACTTATGAGCTGATTTCACTGAAACACGTCTCTGGACCCAGTACCTTATAGTTATGAATACTTTAAATTGAATACTGGTCTTAAGCACTGTCAACTAATCAAGGCGGGGGGGCGAAATCTAATATATTATTAATCCGCTTCTCTTCTTTTTGTTCTCCTTTAGAAACACTTGTGAATGATGTAAAGCCAAGATCATGAAATGACAGCATCTTTGTACTCTAATTTTCACTTGCTCAATCAGCAGGGGTCCGATGGAGCAGGAGCACACAGGAGCGCAGCTCCGGGAGTGAAAAGCCCAGGGGGCGGGCACATGACCAAGCCCCACCCCCTCCTCGGCTTCCCCAAGCAGTGCAGAGGCGCAGCACCCCGGGAAAGCCTGCTAGGGTCTTTATTGATTTTAATGTTTTGTTTTAATATTGATAATTTTATCATTGCTCCTTTTATGACTGTGTGCTGCTTTTCCAGAGACTTGCTCAAGGTGGCATATAAATTTTCTAAGTATACCATTTTTTATCTGGGCACATGGCACATAAGTACTGGAGAAATTTCACCAACCTTTCAGCAGCTTCCACCCCATCAGTTTGGTGCAGTGGTCAGGAGTTGTACTCTAATCTGGGAAAACCAGGTTTGATTCCCCACTCCTCCACATGCAGCTGCTGGTGTGACCTTGGGCCAGTCACAAGTTCTCTCAGAGCTGTTCTCTCATGAGCAGTTCTCAAAAGACCTCTCTCAGCCCCACCTACCTCACAGGGTGTCTTGTTGTGGGGAAGGGAAGGGAAAGGGATGGGTGGTGCACATGTCCTGGGTATCTCAAGTCTACTTGAAACCTGGTGGTTTCAAGGGAGCAGGAAGAGAATGAGGGTGTGTTCTTTACACTTATTTTTATTGCATGAAGTATTGGATGGGGAAGGGAATGGAGGAAGAGCAGGTCAGTTTCAATCACCTGTGGAGTGGAGCCTGAGGGGTGGGTGTTGCCTTCTGACACACTTCCGGTATGTTAGGGGGTGTGGCATATGCAAATGAGTTTTGCAAATGAGTTATGGTAATGAGCTCCTGCACCTCTTTTTCTACGAAATGACCCCTGTCAATCAGCATCCAGCTCCAAGAAGCACTAATAGAAGGACAAACAAAAGATAAAAAGAGAGGGAGACAGGATTGTGTTGGTGTCTGCTCAGAACAATCTTTAGGTGGTCTTCATGTCCCACAGAAAGCTAAAGATGGGAGGGTGAAACATTGGCTTGGCAGTCTTGTTCAGGCAAAACCTGCAATCTATATAAGCACAAGCATTTAGAGATTTTTTTTTCTGTTTTACTATAAGGACTTTAGTTTTAAATTATTTCTTTTAACTTAAGTAACTGACTAGAAACCAATATGTGCCCTGCAATTAAGAATTCCCATTCATCTTCCCATTCATTACTTTTCAAATTTCCCCCTTTAAATTATTCAGCTCCTTCCATATCCAAGGAGGACCTAAGTCATTGGAGCCAGTAGGCTACTGCCCACCACCCAGTTGACCCACCTGGGATTTTTCTTTAAATAGAAATGGAGAGCTTTCATTCAGGATAGGAACATTTCTTCTGATATGTTTAAAGAGCATAGTACTCCAAATTCTACCAGTGTGACAGGCTTAGATACAAATCTTTTGGGCTTGTGGTGGGTTCTGCAAGATCACTATCATCCTTAGGACTAGGTGATTCTGAAACTACTGGGCTTCCTCATGATTCTGAGAATGTTTCCAGTGCTTAAAGGAAACAAGGTGAAACTTGTTATTTGCTTGAGAAAGACATTCATTATAAACTGGTAAAATCTCAAGTACAAAATTATTTGGGTGGATCATTTGGGTCCTGTCCTACCACTACGCAATGCAGTTTGGAGCCTTCCTCCAACTTCCAGCTTGCATCTGATGAAGGGAATTTTGACTCTCGAAAGCTTATACCCCCCCCCCCCCAAATTCTTGTCGATCTCTAAGGTGCTACTGGACTGTAATCTAGCTGTTCCCCCAACTTGTGGCTACAGAATAACCCAGGGCTCATTTCATAGCAGGAGCTCCTTTGCATATTAGGCCACACACCCCTGATGTAGCCAATCCTCCAAGAGCCCCTGTAAGAAGAGCTCTGTAAGCTCTTGGAGGATTGGCTACATCAGGGGTGTGTGGCCTAATATGCAAAGGAGTTCTTGCTACGAAATGAGCCCTGGAATAACCGCTAAAGGTGGAGGAAGGTTCCTTGGAGGATGGTTGGATCTGTCTCACTATTCTTATTGTTTCTGACACTGGCAATTCATAGACCCCAAAATGCACAGATAGATGAGCTTAGTGACAAGTGTACGGCAGTTTCTCAAGATGACAGAGTGACATCACTAGTAAATCTTCCTGGCATGTACATCCTGGCTCTGTTTGATACTGCCACTGCACACTGGACAATTTTTTTTTAAAAAAAGCTAAAACTTCAGGAAGCACACAAAAACTGCTGCCATTTATAGAGTTTAAAACCCACCTTTGAGGCATCTACAACACTGTGCCACAGGATAATTTTGCCTTTGTCCTTCTTGACCGATGAATTTGTTTTACACACATATGACTTAATAGGCTTTGCTGGCCCTTCTGTAGGCAAACTGTCTCACCGACAAAGTTGCCAGCATGGTTCTGAGAAGCAAAGGAAATAAAGGAAATAGGAGAAAAACAATATTTAAACCCAATGGGTTCTTTAAAAAGAACTGAGCACATATCCTGTTTCTTCTGGCTCCACTCATACCTAAAGTTACTTATCTCACAGTGGGGCCTAGAGTTCTGGAATTACAGCTGATCTCCAAGCTACAAAGATCAGTTCCCCTGGAGGAAATAACAACCTCAGAAGACAGAGTCTGTGGCATCACATCACTGATAAATACGCCCCTCTCCCCAATTTCTGACTGTTCCTAGGCACTGCCTCCAGATCCCCAAGAATTTCTCAAACCAGAGCTGGCAACCCTCCCCACACCTGTGCTGGTGAGAATGAAACCTTTCTGCACACAGCAAGGGTGGGATAGTGCTGGCTCCATGGAATCTTTTCTTTGGCTAACCAAGAGCCAACTATTGAGGCTTATATTCTACACGCGCACAGACATATAATTAACCTTTCCCAAATTTATGAGCTGAAAAATTTAACACATTTTCTGAGGCATGCTAACTAAAACATTTTGAAAATTAATCACTCTGTTTTCAGTATTCTTTTTTTACCTCTCTTATTCTCATAAACTATTTCAAATTTCAGTTCATGATTAAAAAATGCCAGCTTTTGGTAGACTGAGTGGCTCCATTAAAAACACAGGGATAGAATAACTAGTGATATGCTTTTGTGAAAATAGAACCTGGGAGGCTCCTGCTTTTAAAGGAATAGTGTGTGTGTGTATGTGTGTACACGTGCATGCACACTAAAGACTTTCTAAGAGATTATGAATTCTTAAGTGTTAAAAAAACTAAAGAACTCCATGAAAGCATAACAAATAATGTCAAGGAGACACAAGGTTACACACAGATCATTCGTGATGACTGTTGGCTCTAGGGATGGGCACCAACCACATTTCTGTGGTTCATAGCTGAACCACAAACTGATATGAATCAGACGGTTGATTTGCTAACTGAACTGGTACACAGCAGTTTGTGACACCTGCTTTCTTCTCCCCCCTGGTCTTCTCACTGTGAAATGTGGCAGGGAGCAGATAGCCATTTAAGTCCTTACTTTCCACTCCCTATGGCTTTTCACAGGGAAACCCCTGCTTTCTGCACCCCATTGTGCAACTGTTTTTTTTGCAGGGAGCAGAAAGCAGAATTTTAAATGGCTCCAAGCCATTTAAACCCCTGCTTTCTGCTCCCTGCACGTTTTACAGGGAAACCCCTGCTTTCTGCTCCCTAGCAAACAACTTTTTTTTGTAGGGAGCCAAAGATAGGTTAAATGGTGCTGAGTCAAAAGCAGCAGGGAACAGAGAGCCAATAGTTAAATGACTCTGAGCCATTTAACTCCCTGCTTTTTGCTCCCCACCACTCAGCTGTTTTTCACAGGGAGCAGAAAGCAGGGGGTTAAATGGCTCTAAGTTATCTGAACTCCTGCTTCCTGTTCTCCACTGCTTTTTGCAGGGAGAACCCCTGCTTTCTGCTCCCCTCAAAAGACAACTCAGTAGCAGGGAGCAGAAAGGAGGAGTTTAAATGGCTATGAGCCATTTAGACCCCTGCTTTCTGCTCCCTGCCTCTCAGATTTTTTTGTGTTTGGAAGTTTGTGACGGGTCTTCCATTCACAAACTTCAGTTCGCAAACTTTAGTTTGCAAATCATGAACTGGCCAAAATTGATCACAAACTTATCTTCATGAGCCAGTTTGTTCTCGTCCCTAGTTGGCTCATCTGATTAATTTCAGGTGATATTTTGCACTTTGGAGAGTTATCATTTTGGCAAGACTGAAGTTAATTACATTGTTTGGCAGCTTATCCCAGTAACTGTGGTACCTGCTCCTCCACTTTGTACTGATTCTTGAAACTTTCTTGAAGTTTATTCATCTGACTGGTAACTTATTGAACTTTATGGTGTGTTGAGAACTACAAAGATTTGGCAGTATCTCCATATAAAATTGTTTGCTAGGTGGTAAGCAAATATGCATGTTTAAAGTTAATGAACTGCAAAATTATTTAAAGGATGTGCTAACAACTGGAAATCATGGGAACAGCTTATCCAAAATACTTGTTTGCTACTGAACAGCTCGACATAAAACAACTGTACCCATTTTCAGCTGACTGTTCTTTGGAGATACGAGATTTTACAGGCTGTCACCCTTGCAGAGGTAGCACTTTAGCAGGACAGAAAGCAGCTGTGGTAATGTACATGGTTTACATTAAATGGTATGAATCTGCAGGATCTTCACTTAAAGGGTGATATTAGCTTCCTGACTTATGTTGCACTAATAAATGATATATTAGCTCCTTGTGACTAAAAACAAATCTTGTTTAATATGGTCCTCTGACAGCATGCCTTGGATAGAATTCTGCTTAATAGCCTTCTAAGCTGCCCTGGAGGGACCATTGTTTTGACTCAGTATAAGGAAGGTCATCAATATATCTAATTCTTAGCACCACCAAATTTGTGGATACTTATATTCAGAGACTAGAACCAGTGACAGACAAGACAGATCTTTCTACAAATCTGAGAAAAGCCCTAAAATCTAAAAACAAAAACAAACAAACAAGACCCTAAAACCCCTCAAAATGAAATAAATAGCACCTTCGCTTTATGAAAGAAATACCTTCAGTAGCTGATGCTGGGCAATGACAATAGTATTACCAGCCTTGGAAACTTATTTTCTGTCAGTAAAATGCAGGGACAGGGCCATTCCAAGTGTTGTTTTGGTCTTTTATCCTCACAGCAGGTACACCTGATTCGATACTATGTGACCTGCATTACTTATGCAGGACTGGCTGATTGCTGCTGTTCAAAAGCAGCCATCCCACAAAAGCCAGTGTGATGTAGTGCTTAGAGGTTCAGACTGGGATATAGGGGATCCAGGCTCAAATCCTTATTCTGCCATGAAAGCTCACAGGGTGATCCTGGGCCAGACAAACATCATTAGCTTAACTCACCTCACAGGATTGTTGTGAGGATAAAATGGAGGAGAGGAGAATTATGTAAGCTTTCTGGGTTCCCATTGAGGAGAAATGTGATGTATACATGAAATAATAAATATAGCTGAAGATAGGGGTAGATAAAAGGTAGGCTGGTGGGTGGGTGGGAAGGAGATGAGGAAGCAGGGAAAAGGGAGGATATAGGAATTGCCAGGTGGAGGGAAAGAAGAAATAGTGAAGGGATATAAGAGGAAATACAAGTTCCCCACTGTTCAACTGGGCCCAGCAGGGGGGCAACATTTTCTGGGGCAGGGGCTGTGAGGAGGGAGGAATATCTGAAAATATGGTAGATTGGTTGGTGGACTGGGACATCTGGAGAAAGGCTTCCAAATACAGAGCAGGTGTTCTTCTGTTTCTCTCTCTCCCTCTGCAAGTGTAAAACATATCTAAATCTGGGGTTGTAAGAAAATTCATATATGAAGAAATTTTCTTAGGTGGCACAATCCCTAATGCAAAGTTGGAGCATACTCACCTAGCCCGAATTGAAGTGCTAAATCGATCAATATTTGTCACCCTCAATCTAATCAAATTTAGTGATAATTTATATTGTTAAGCACTGTAGGGGCAAGATCAATACTCGCACTGCGATCTAAGAGGGTCAAGCTAACAAGTAAATTAATATAAAAATGCATATATTTATTAGGGTGTATGCATAAGTAAAATATAATGAGGTTAAAAGAAACAGTCTAAATTTCAGACTCTAAAAGTGTATTTCATTCAGAACTGATTGTTATACCTATCAGATGGATGGATAAAACTTTTGACCTAAGGACCATATGCATTTTGGCCCCATAGGCCTTCCTCAGTGGTCAATATTCCTTATTCCATAATGACACACATCCAGAAATACATGCATAAAGAACTGTGTGTGTGTGTGTGTGTGTGTGTGTGTGTGTGTGTGCGTGTGTGTGTGTGTGAGAGACCAGGTTTTGCTTCAAAGGAACATTGTGCGAATTCTTCTCTAAGTGCTATCCCTGCGACACATTTAGGAACTCCTGCAATTCTATGCTGGAACTGGAGAAGGCTCTGATCTGATGAGTCAGAAATTTCTTTAATCCAAATAGCAGCCCCATATAAAAATTGGGAAGAAACTTTCGCATGAAAAGCTGCAATGGCCATCGGAACATACTGTCCAGTTCTTGAGTAGTAGAACCTAAGGAGGGCATTAGAGTTTGTTTTGGCAATTTCAGTTGCTGCTCTTATATGGTGTTTCCAACGGCGATTGCAGCTAAACACTAGACCCAAATATTTGAAATGAGACACTTGTTCTATCTTCCCACCCTTAACATTCCATATTCTTTGTTTTAAACAAGGTTTGTTAGAAAAAAACATTATTTCTTATTTTTCATAATTAATCGTCAACCCCTCTTGAAAGCACTTACTAACTTACACAGGCCAACTTCCGATCCGGATAGCAGCACCACATCGTCTGCATAAAGTAGTATTGGGACTTCATGTCCCACTAGTATGGGTACATGACAAGCAATTTTTTTAATATATGAAACTATATTGTTTATGTTTAGGTTAAAAAGTGGGGGGGGGGGGCTAATAGGCATCCTTGCTTAACACCTTCTCTCTCTTCTAGAAGACCTTCCTTAAAGCTCTTGATTTCTGTAATCTACAAGAGTTGAAGGCCAAGAGTCCTTTGGCTCTTACCCATGTGATTATGCCTCTGAGAACACCCACATTTTTAAGTACCTATAATAAAGGTGAAACAAACTCAGCCAGATCTTATTTAGCGGCAGTTAGCAGGATCTTTCTTCTTGTGGTCGGTTTCAAGAGAATGAACTTTCTGACTGCTTCAAGAGTATAAACCACGGTGTACTTCTCCTGCAGAAATCCCTCTGAAAGGAAAACAGTGCTTCGATCTCTTGCAGCTCCTTTCATTTCAACATAACTTGCACAGGAATTTTGATCTGAAGTTATAGTTTTGCATTGTACATTACAGGCTAGGCTGTCTTGTTGATCAATGGATTTCCATCAGAGGAAATAAAAACCTTTTGTCTTGCAAAACATCACAATATTGGCAATTTACAGGTTCTTGTGTGACAAATGTGGAACAGCATAAATATGGCTGATAGAGGCAGTTGCTATAACTGCAAATTAGACTAGTAAATCAAAGAAAAAAAATCTGCAAGTATTTCATTTTGAGGAAAAGCAGCAAATAAGCAAATTGTTCTGTGAGTTAACAGTTCATAGAAAATGTGAAATTTGTTACATCTGATTTCCTTAGAAGTACTTTTAGGAAGGTTGCCTTTGATATATCATGGTGGCGTTACAGAGCTCATAGTGCATTTGTCAAAAAGCTATAATGAAATATGCTACTTATACTTGCAGATACTTTCTCACAATAACCCTTATTATTAACCTTGAGCGTTCCACAATCAACTGTGGAGATGAAAAATTCTTCAACTTGCTATATTTAAAGAAAGATGAATCAACAATACATTTTATCTACAACCTTAAACCTGGTAATCCTGGAGAGGTTCTTGCTAGTCTTCTCACAGTGTATATGAAGTGTGGTGCTGTTTTTTTGGAAATGTGTTGATGTAACCAGGGCTTTTTTTTGTAGAGAAAGCCCAGCAGGAACTCATTAGCATATTAGGCCACACCCTTGACAGCACAGCTTATTAACATATTAGGTCACACCCGATGTTACCAGAAGTGTGGTCATCCAGCCACATCCACCTTTTGCTTCTTATTCTGTTTACCTTGTTGTCAAAACAGTTTTGACAAAACCAATAAAAACATTATTTTCTGTCCCATCTATACAAAATCTTGCCTGAACCAATATCTTATGTCCAATAAGTATTCCCACACTGGATTGGAATCAATTCCTAAAGGTTAGGTTCCCATGGAAATCAGCTTGCCTTCCTGCAGAACTAGTACACTGAATATGATTTTTTAGGGTTGCCAACCTACAGGTGGGGTCTGGAGATCTCCTGGAATTACTGAGCTCCAAACTACAGAGATCAGGTCAATGGCTGCTTTGGAAAGTGGAGTCCATGGCATTATGCCTTGCTTAGGTCCCTCCTTCCCCTAAACCCCACCCCTCCACTCCCAAATCTCCAGGGATTTCCTCAACCTGGAGCTGACAACCCTAGTTCACTGGCAGAACAATGCTAGCAGCCAGTTTGGTGTAGTGGTTAAGTGCGTGGACTCTAATCTGGGAGAACCGGTTTGATTCCTCACTCCCCCCCCTTGCACCTGCTGGATGACCTTGGGCAAGCCATTGCTCTGTACCAGCTGTTGTCTCAGAGCTCTCTCAGCCCCACCTACCTCACAGGGTGTATGTTGTGGGGAGGGGAAGGGAAAGGAGTTTGTAAAATGCTCTGAGACTCCCTTGGGTAGTGAAGGGTGGGTTATAAATCCAATCTCCCTTTCTTCTAGGTTTGTGGATGCACTGGATGGGAGTAGTTTGTGGACTATTTTATTCAAGGTACAAAATTTTATTCAAGGTATAAGATTTCATGTGCCACCCACACTTCTTCAGATGGAAGAAGTGTGTATGCACACAAAAGCTTATACCTTGGATAAAACTTTGGACTCCAACTTTGTTCTGCTGCTTCAGACCAACATGGCTACCCACCTGAATTATTACACTATAATATTTTTACAAGCAATTATGTACCAGTGGAGTGGTTACCATGCGGAGTCTGTCCCACAGGTTAAATTATCCCGTGAGCAGATGGTCTTTACCACATAAAAGTATCACTACCATCACAAGATCACCAATCGTTGGAAGTCAACTCCTCAGAAGCAGAAATCTCTCTTATTAGGAGGTTTAAGAACATCAACTTTGCTGGCCCATTAAAGGCAGATGTCAGCCCAGTGGCAGGAGAAGAGGGACAATCATCTTCATCAGAAACTCTGCCCACTTTTTAAATTTCACAAAACAGGCAATCTCCAAAGTGCTGCTGACCATACTCATTTTTAGTTACATCTCTGTTTCTCTGCAGATGTCCCCCAAAGTCCCCCATGCAACAGTCAAGTGTTCTGCCAACACACACAACAATGAAGCTACTTTTTCAGATGTTTTCTCTTGCATGGCAGTAAGCACCAAACTACTTTAATAAAGACTTTAGACACACATATATTTGCAAGCCATTCCCAAGACACAACAATGGACTCAGGCTTCAAACTTACTTTTCTTAAGCAGAAGATGCCATGAGAAAACTAAAGAGATTCTCAAAAATTAAAAGATATTGTCAAAACCAGCATTTCCTGGGCTCTCTGCTTTTTTACATCCCCTCCCCTTTTCAATAATTTTTTTTATAAAAACAAATGAATGAAACAAAAGAAAGAAAGAAAGAAAGAAAGAAAGAGAGAGAGAGAGAAAGGGAGAGAGAAAGAAAGAAAGGTAGGTGGGGAGAGAGAGAGAGAGATAGAAAGGAAGGAAGGAAGGAAGGTAGGTAAGTGGAGGAGAGAGAAAGAGAAAGGAAGGGGGGAGGGAGAGAGAGAGAGAGGAAGGAAGGAAGGAAGGAAGGAAGGAAGGAAGGTAGGTAGGTAGGTAGGTGGGGGGGAGAGAGAGAGAAGGAAAAGAGATGGGGGAGGCACTTACCAGAGCAGGGAGAGCGACTCGACATGGGTAAGCGAAATGCAGAGCCAGGCCTTTCAGTGCAAAGAGCCCAGCCCCCCCCCCCCTGTGCTTAATCTCTGGGCGGGGCTTTCTCCTGCTGGCTTTCTGCACTTAAAGGGAAAGCGCTGGGTGGGGCTTTTTCCTGCTGGCTCTCTGCAGGAACTTTCCCTTTAAGTGTAAACAGCTCAGGCCCGACAGGGAGGGGATGGGGCAGGCTCTGAGGCCAGCCGGAACGGCGTTCTGGTGCATTCCTGCTGAAAAAGAGCCCTGGATGTAACTGTCAAGCCTAGCTCTTGTAATAGATGGAGAGGGTAAAAGAGTAAAAGCCTAAAGGCCAAATAAAATGCCAAGATGACTGGTCATCTAAAGCCAGTAGAAGGAACAGAATATTGGGGCTACTCAGATGTTACACTAATGACCAAGGCTGAACTGAAAGCTTTTGTAGGGGCCAACAGGCACACTCAACCTGCTCTGATCAATTTGTGTTCAAAGTCTTCATTGCTGACCTAGTACCCACCTTGTGACTCCAGCTTCAGCAGCTGGGGGCAGTGAACTAAAGCAGCTGACGATTTGGTTAGCCATAACCCCAGCCAACCCTGACCATAGTATTCATAGATGCTTTTCGTCCATTCAGAAGGGCATCACACAGAGTCACAACCCTTGCTAGGCTGTTAGTAAAGCCTCATTAGGATGGTTCATGAAGTCAACCTATTGATTTTGTCATCTCTGTCTCCTTACAATATGTTTGATCAGATATAGGTGAGAATGCAAAAGTTGAATGTTACATCAAGATGGACAGATCCTTCAACCACAATCCAGTTTGAAGCATTTCCAGAACAAACAGCTTCTTAATCCAGTCCAGAGGACTTTGATGGATGGTACCAGCTTCAGCTTTAAAGGACAAGCCATTCTATAATTTGGAAGTATTGTCAGAAAAAAAGTCCTCTGTGATGGATGGTAAAGGTGCAGGTTATTAAAGCAGTTTGCAGCCACTTACCTTCTGCTGCAGCCTTCTGATGGTAGGAGGAGAGCCAACTGGTGGACAAGGGAGAGGGACGCAAGCATCATGACACTGAAAGTCATGATGCTGGGTGGAGTGGAGCCAGCTTTTTTAGGCCTGGCAGTGTCCACTGCCCAACTAGACCATGTGTTGCACTCGACCCACCCTCCCACCCTGTTTTCAGTGCAGGCTTAGATTGGTCACCTGTTGGGGCCAGGTAGGAATTTTTCACCTTCTCCTGGATTAGCACTTGGGAGAAGGTGTTTTTGCCTACCTTACACTGATTCCAGTAGACTTGGAAATTGGCTATGGTGGGGGAAGTGGTGTAGTATGGATTAGGAAGCAGAAATGGTGAGCACCTGGGCATTTTTTCTGGTTGGAAGCAAGGGTTCTCCAGGAACAGGGCCTTGCAGCTCAGGGCTGAGAATGGGAATCTTCTTTTGGAACCCCCAGGTTTGGCTTGTCCCTGCAGATCATGCGGCTTCAGGGGTGGTGGCCCAAGGGTGCTTCTAATATGCCCAAGGGTGCTTCTAATAAACCAGGCCACCAATTAAGAGCCACAAGGACAGCTCGAGATTGGGACAGGTGCCTTGCCTGTGGAAGGAGGAGAGGTGGTCAGGAGTTGACACCTGGTTTGTTCTTTCTGCACTGATAGGCATCCCCTCACCAGTGTTCAGTTTTTAAATAATTAATAAAGTGGCCCTTGTTAAATCCATATTTGTGTCCGTCTCTTCATTCTGACTGTGGGGGCAATGAATTTTATATATAGATCTATCCCCTTTCCATTGGCCTGAATGGGAGTCTTCTCTACTGTCTGTCATAGGCTGGGTGCCAGTAGGTGCAGAGCTTAGACAGAATGACTTGTTGCTAGCACAAGTTGTTGGTCTTTGTGCTGTGCCTAAATACCCAGCCACTTCCTGTGCTTGTTAGCAGCTGGCAGTGAGGTCCCCGCTCCCTCTAAAATTCAGGGCTGAGTGATCTGCGACTACGCATGCGTGCCTCTTTTCTCCTAGCAGCTAAGTCTTGCCTGGATTGTGACCTTAGCCATTCCACCCAAGGAGGTGAATCTGGTGGGATTGAGCTTGGCTGTGGCTCAGCTGCTGCTGGGGTAATGCACTGAGAGGTGCTTACTTGAGCCTCCTCTGGTTCAGGTGGAGGCTCCTCTGGAGCTGGGGACTGATCCTCCACCACACTTAGGTCCGCAGGAGGCAGGTCTTCAGAGACACTCCTGACACTGTCCAAACTTCCTTGCTAAACTCTCCCCCAGTTTGCTGTCTATGTTCAAACTGCTCTCAGCTACTGCTGAATGTAGACTGCATTCAGTCAAGGTTGAAATCTGACTCCGTCAGCACCAAACCCTTTTTCTGTCAGGGCTATTTACAGGCAGTCTCAGTACATGTCTCTTCTCAGTTAAGGCTGACTGGCTCTCCTCAGCATCCAGCTCTATCAAGACTTTTTTTTTTGCTCAGCTGATGCTAACCAATCAGATTGCTTAGAGCAGCCTGTCACTCAAGGGTCTCTGGCTCTGTGAAGAATGAACCCATCACAGTCCTTTAGTTGTTGATACAGCACTTCTAAGCATCTTAAAAAGTGAATTCCATCACACCT
Organism: Lepidodactylus listeri; assembly: GCA_029233225.1. Classification (NCBI taxonomy): domain Eukaryota; kingdom Metazoa; phylum Chordata; class Lepidosauria; order Squamata; family Gekkonidae; genus Lepidodactylus; species Lepidodactylus listeri. Next base: position 70,247,569 of record JARCFY010000008.1, read on the forward strand.
AAACTTGAGTGTTTAAGCAGGAACTGAAAAGAAGGCCTCTCTTCTCAAAGTTTTGAATGATTTTTTTTTAATAGCAGAAACACTTGTTGGCAACAAATTATCCAGAGGTAGTGTGATTACAAAAATACCATTTCAGAAGTTGAATATAAGAAGGTGATTTGGTCTCTTCCCTCAGTTCCCTGGGCTGGGCCAGCATCGATATCCAGGGCTTTTTTTTTTTTTTTGTAGAAAAAGCCCAGCAGGAACTCATTAGCATAATAGGCCATACCCAATAGCAGAAACTCATTAGCATATTAGGCCACACTCATGACAGCACAGCTCATTAGCATATTAGGCCACACCCCCATGTTACCATGTTAGCCGAATTGCTTTAATTTAAAGTTTAGCAATCAGCAAAATACACGGGTTCTTGCCAACTATACCAGGATCCCACCCCTCCCGGGAGTTCTCAAGGAAAGAGGCATGTGAGGCAGATTTCCAGTTAAATGTAGTTTACTGGATAATGTTATTCAAGCATACAAAAAACGTAATCACACACAGAATCACACAGGCCTAGGAAATAAAGACAGAAAATAGCACATTTGCATGAGCAGGTAATCGTTGATGGGAAAGCACAATACCTTAGATGCGTTGTCCGATGTCAGGCTGGATTGGATGGGGAGAAAAATAGAAAGGCTATGAGGGCACGAGGCTTGAACCAGCAAGACCACGTGGTTCTCCTGGAGAGCGACTCCAGAGAGAGAAAAATGGGGTTCAAAGATGGAGGCAAGGATTGGGTACAGAAAGCTGGACTGAAGGGTCAATAGAATAGATAGAGGGCGACGGCTCAAGAGGCCGAGGGTCTCCGGGTTTGGACTTTTATTGGGGGTCTTGGGGCGGGCTTTTCAGACCATAACCCACTAACACACCTACTAGGTGGTCCGTCCCTCTTGGACCTTTCCATAGGTTAAAGGTGAACAAAAGGGAGGCGGTCCAGGGGTTGGGCAGTGTTGCAAGAGCATGATCTCATCAGGAAACAGACACTGAGTCTGGGGTCCGATGACTCACCTGGCCAAGTCTATTGTAAGTCAATGACTTTGGCTGACTGGGTGGTGGCCAGAACAATAGTGGCTATGCAGTGGCTTTAGCATAACTATGCAGGTACGTTGGGGGGGGGCAGGGGAAGGCCAGCATGTGGAAACAGAAAGAAACCTCATGGCAAGAGGAGTCCTTTGTCTTTGGTGAACTCATGTAGGGTGTCAGCCTCCTGGCGTGGGCTGGAGCTGGCTCCTATTATGAAGAAAGTACATGGCCCTTCCATTTAAGGCAGCCCAAAGTTCAGGGTTATGAATCTCACAATTCATAAGAGCACTAGCAGTGCCTTGCTGGGCCAACAACCAGAAGTGTGGTCATCCAGCCACACCCAGCTTTTGCTTCTTATTCTGTTTACCTTTCTTGTTGTCAAAACCCAGGGCTTTTCTTGTAGCAGGAGCTTCTTTGCATGTTAGGCCACACACCCCTAATGTAGCCAGTCCTAATGAGTTTCTGCTGTTGAGTGTGGCCTATTATGCTAATGAGTTCCCACTGGGCATAGCCAACTTGGGAGCCAGCCGGAACTCCGTTCCTGTGCATTCCTGCCCAAAAATAGCCCTATCTATATCTAAGTCTATATCTACACGCACACACACACACACACATACTGGGTGTGACAGTCATAGACAAACAAAGAAGAAGGAAATAGATATTAGGGGCTGCTCAGCAAGAAAGAAGAAGAAAAAAATGGAAAATCCTGTGTGTGAGTGAGGGAAGAGGATGAGATCAAAATAAGTACCACTCATCAGTCCCTTCCACATGAGCAGGATAATCTGAAGGGGAATCGAGGCTTTTTTGCCTCAGTGCAATTTGCCCCGCACTTGCACGATCACACAGCTCCGTGGACCTGCCAAGGCAAACTGCCGCTGCGTGGTCAGACGCAACCGAGGGTGAGTGGTTTTTTTTTTTGTGGTGGGTTTCCGAGGTGCTTAAACAGGGGGTCGATGCTTTGCTGGAAGAAAGGGGGGGAATGGATGCTTCGCTGGAAGAAAGGAAGGGGGGATTGATGCCTCACTGGAACAAAGGAAGGGGGGATCGATGCCTCGCTGGAACAAAGGAAGGGGGATCGATGACTCGCTCCTCCCCCCCACGGGCTTTTGATGATGCACACACAGAAGGGGGACAAAAACAACAGCGTGGCATCAGGATAGCATGTGATCATGCTATCCGTGACGCCACACTTCTGCGCTGGTGCAATCACACGGGGAAAGTCCGGCTGTGAGCCTCAGCAAACCATTTGCTACCAGTCTTTCACCAGTAGCTTTTTACCCTGCTTCTCTGCCAGATCAAATTGGTTTGCCCCGGCTTGCCGACAGTTGTGGGACTCTTCCCAGATGTGGTGGTGTGATCGTGCCAGTTTGATCCATCGATGAAGCGTCCCTCTAGCGTGGCAAATAGGTGTGTGTGGCAGGGACCGTCCTAAACTAAGCTGAGGCTAGTTCTCATAGGAGAGTACCCTGCAAGAACCATAACATTAACAGCTTTTAAGAACTCCCTGGCCTGAGACACTTACTTCAGTTCTCACCTGTAGATATCCCAGAAGGAATGACCAATTTCTGCTCAGTTTGAAAGTGCATTGAAAGTGGATTGACAGTGGATTATTTAGTGTGTGTGATCACAGCCAATATATGGGTTATCTCTTCAGTATGTATGCTCACTTCGCCATCTTAAAGACAGGTATGGTTGTTGTTGTTGTTGTTGTTGAATGTTTTATTTATTTAAAACTTTTTTATGCCATCTTTCCACCCAATCAGGATTTTCAAGGCAGCAAACATAAAAACACCAAAACATTTAAACAATTAAAAATACTGTTAGAATTATAAACTGCAATTAAAAACACATATTGACAAAGTCGAGGTGCATTCTGGATAGTATTAGTTATCTTTAGATATACTGCATGAGGTGTATGCATATCATTTTTCATATTGCTTGCCTTGAGTTAATTAATAGTAAGCTGCCTTGAGCATTTTAATAGAAAGGTGGGATATACTATAAATAAATCAGCTAAATTTAAACTAATCTGCTGAAATAAACTTTTTGGAAAGTAGTCAGGCAGACATTGCAAATGGAACATATGGTGTGCATAAGCATATTTTATCAGCTCTGTCTTGGTATAGCAGAATCTCCTAATATTTCCCAGACTGTGATGAAAAGCTCTTGTGGCCCCATCTCTGTGTATTAGATACTGTCTTGGCATTTTTCTTGTTATCTAGCTATACATAAATAGGATGATTAAAACAGGGTGGTTTGGGGTGGGTAAAACTGCATTCCATCTTCCCCTTTCATAGCTCTGTCTACTAGAAGGAGGTTTTCGTCACATAATCTGTCTGGGAGAGGAGGTGGCTAGAAAAAACTTTCCTTTTACCTCAATGGTATGATTTTAAATTGGATCAGAAAAGTTCTCTTTTGTAAAAATTGTTCTAGCTGATGGTAGGAACTGCTTTCCTATTTCCTATTGAAAACCATCTGGGAAGTATTACTATTTGGCAAACACTGCCTCTCTGTCACCAGAGGAATGGTTTCATAGCTGCTAAATAGAATGAGAAAACCTGGTTCTAGATTCAGTGTCTGCTAACTAGCTGAAATAAACAGGAGTCTTGGGACACTTTACTGGCTAACAAAATGTTATTCCTGCTTTCAGGGGGGGGGGGGTCTAGTCTATGAAGCTTATGCTGGACTAAAAACGCTGGAATGAAAACAAAAAAAGCTTATACCGGACTAAAAATGTCCCAAGTCTCCTGCTTATAGACTGACAGGGCTATCCTAAGTTGGTTTACACCTTTCTAAGGCTGATTTTACATCTGACTTTCCCACTGGAATCATTCTAGTTCCAAAAAAACCTGCCCATACCACTGTGCGGTGTGAAACCGTGCTGCCACTGAAATGTCCATATCTACTAATTGCCCTCCTGTGGTCAAGCTAGTATTCTACCGCTTTATTCTGCTTTAAACAATTGTGGTTTCTTAGTGCACTTAAACCCCCTGGAGTGAAATTTCACACCACTGTGAAATCAGCACAGGAAAAGACAGCAGTCAAACTACTTTAGAGGGGAGGTGTAAAATCAGCCTAAGTTAGTGGACACACTTCCCCATTCAGAATTAACAATAGCCATAAATACAAGTTCTGAGGTAGAATACTCTTAACATGTACTGGGCTTGGAGCAAAGCCAGTAAGGGAGAGTAGAAATACCTTTGGCCTGGACTCAAGGTAAAAAGGGGCCTCTGTTTAGCCACTAGTTGTTGTTTTTTGGCATTTGGTAAATTTTGCAACTTGTCTCACTCTTTTTTTAGGCCTTATTTTGTTGCAGGGGTCCCCAGCATGGTGCCTGTGGGTGCCATGGCATCCAGCAAAACCTTTCCTACCACCTGCCAAGTGTTTCTTTAAAAAGTGGCCTTTTGCCCAGCAGGGCTTCTGAATGTGCACTGAAGATCTGATGCAGATTTTAAAAACACTGCTTGACTTAAACTGTCGCCTGAATGAATTAAGTCTGTTGCTTGGCTTAAGGTAAACTATGTGCGTGCAATAAAATACTTTAAACACTAAGTTCATTTTAAAAGGCATCCTGTTAAGCAGAGCTTCTGCCTGAAATGTTGCAAAGTTACTATTAGTTATGCATAAGCTCATTTCCTCACATTTTGTGGTTGGGTTTACCTCCTGTGGCAGCCATTTTTTAGTTGCACCCACCACCCTGTACCACAATTCTAAAGGTGGCCACAGCCTCAAAAAGGTAAGGGACCTCTGTTTTAATGTGTCATCATTTCTATTTCCGTTATAGTTTCGGACCTCAAAAGCTAGACATGACCAAGTATTCTCTGAACTTCTGAGAGGACCTGGACTAGAGTTTAAGGCAGCATCTGAAAGGAGCAGAATTTTGCTCTCTAAGGAAGAATCCCTTCTTTATAAGGAAGCCCCTGTGACCAGCAATCAAATAAAGTCAGAAGTCACCTCTTGATACTGATCGAATAGACATTTTCCAGTAAACATTCCACTCTATTTCCATGCACTTTCTGCATGTGTGCAGCAGAGAAAGTCCCTTATTTGCTTCAGGAATGAAATTCTGAGCAAGTCCCTTGCCTCCAGTGAGGCAATTGTTTCACCCTTCCCAAACGTCCCGTGCATAAAATAGCATGACCTGAGCAGCTGGCCACAAGGGAAAAGGTTTGTTTTAAGTACATAGTCAGACAGATGAGGGGAACCTGGAAAAGGAAACACAGAACTTCATAATAAAATAACAGTTTCAAGTTAATTCAGCACCGACAAGGATTCTCTATTAGTCATTTCTACTTTGCAAGATGGACCAAGCATCCCAATGTGTGTAGCAGAAAACTGATGAAGGCCCCCTTTTAACCAGTCCCTATTTTAAGGGTTATAGGCAGAAGATGTAAACTTTGACCAATCAGAAAATGGGATGCTTATGTAAATGTCCCTTTTGGACAAGTCCAGACTAAAAACACACACACAAAAAAACTATTTACCCCTGATCGTAAGAGCCTCACATTCATCAGTAGGTAGGCCTTTGTGCCTTCTGATACTCTCAGCAGCAAGATAATTAAAAAAAAAAAAAAGTGACAGCGTCACCTGTATTACAATGTCACTTCTGAAATTCCTAGAGTATCTTTAGGAATTGTGAGAAATCCTGTAGTTTTACTACAGTGTTTCTGGCAATTCCTAGAGCTAATCCAGGAGTGACATTATGATACATGCAATGTTGCATGCCCCCCCATGTTCCCATCCCCTGGTTGCCACGCTCAGCCTGGCAATCCTAGCACTAGGAGCATGGTGCCAAAACAGAGAGTAGGCTAAAGGCCCTTTGGGTCACATACACCACAAGTATCAGAAGGCAGGAAATGACCTGAAATGGGCTATCAAGTGTAGATGGGTTTCCCATTGTTTATTCTCAGTCAGGAACTTGTGAGGCTGCTTGGCATCTAGGGCTGTTTCCCCTAGGTGAATATTCTCTGCATCGCTTCCATTGCAGCTGAGAATGCAGAGGAATAAATGCAGTGATGGAATCTCTATATGGGGCATTTTTTTGCATACTTTTCTCCATCTTTTTTTTTTACTCTTCCGTTCCACATGTGCCTTGCAGCTACTTTACCCTGGGACTCAGGGGTATGGCTGCTGTAGCAACTTGCCAACTTCTGTTATTTTGGGTTTTTTTCTCCACACCTGGAAAATAGCACAGTGTCGTCCTACAAACAGCATCCCATCAGTCATCTTGCAGCTTCACCTCCCCCCTCCTTTCCAGGCAATCTTGACAAAAACTATCCACCCTTTCCCTCATATCTCAAAAAGAAAAAAAACCACATCATTTTTACAGCAAAAATTGGAAGAATGGGGGGGGGGGGGTCGGATATTAAGACAATGGCACCCAAGAAGGCTTGGTGGAGTGAAAATAATGTTGATATAGGAGGGACCTTTGCAGCAGGAAATGTGGAGCATTCCTTCCACGATGTGCTAATTTGCTTGGACTGCATTCTTTTCCAAAAAAAACTGAACTGCATTTTTTCCAAACAAAGATTGGAGTAAAGCAGATTTGAGAAACAGTGCACTGAGGACAGGGAAAAGGGGGATAATTAGAACATGAGATGGTGTGGATACTCAAGGGAAAAACAGTACTTCAGCTTGGAAGTAAACTGGAGAAAAACCTTTTTGTGGAAGCAGCTGAGGTGTCAAATTCTTGAGGCTTGTGACCTGTACTACTTCATGGAACAGAGTTCTGGTCAACTAAAATGCTTATAACATCAGTTTTTCTTTCCGTTAAATAGTAAAAGGGCATTCTATCACTGGTGTCCAATATATATTTTTTAATTATTTAGCTTACTTGTGTATTCATAATGCCGGATACATACAGTAATATCCTGATAAAAAGTGCATCTTTGGAAGTAAAATTACACAAGTATTCTGTCATCAGAACCTGGACAGAAGCCGCCAAAAGAACTTCCAAGCATCTCAAGATGGATTTATCTTTCACCTGGCCCACCGTATATGCAGCAAGGAGTTATCTCTTATCAGTTAAATATAACATTTTTAAAACTGTCAGCACATCACACAATAAACTATTTTTTTTCTGACATAGAAAATACAGGGAGACTCAAGGAGTTTTTAAAGCAGCTGCAACATTTGGAGATTAGGCAAGAAATTTTACAGAGGTCGAAAGAAGAACTGTACTAAAGTGCAAAACAGGGCACATGTGTGCAGTGTATTTGTAGAATGTGTCAAGTACGCTCTCCTAAGTAGAATTTGCAGAGGCAAGGCAAATTTATGTACTTCTAAATCTGATTTTTTGGAAAAGCCAATAATATATATTGGGGGTGCTACAGCTACAGATGTAATGCTTGAGAATACAGAAGTTTATATATTGAATCTGGTAATCAGCGCTTTAAAGGAATTCAGCAACATGTTTAAAGATTGACCCTCCTTCTAGAAGCACAGCTACATGTGTAAGGAAAGACTGGCAAAGGCTCAGTGGGTCTTTCTCCTTTCTCTTCTTATCTTCAGCTGGTCCTTAGTTAGCATGTGAGCCATTACCTAGAACAGAAATCCCTTGTGTTGCTCTTGAAGACTCATTGAACGCTCAGTCTCCAACCCAAATCCCTCATTACTCATACATAGCCATGGAGCCGGATGGCTCTAGGACAGATCATGTTGTTCGTTTTTATGAAGTATTTCTGGAAAAAGTAATCAAGGGTTGGATCCAGGCAAAATTTTCCAAAGGCAGAATGGAACTTTCCTGCCTTCCCCCTCCCACTGCATCCCACTGATCTTCACAAAATACAGAGGACCCTGAGGAATGTCATGAGGTCTGCAGCAGGAATGGGAAATGAGCAGATCCGACTGTTTGTCTGGACCCAACTCTGTTTTGGAGGAGGAGGAGAAGGATTTATACCCCACCCTTCACTCAGAGTCTCAGAGCAGTTTACAATTTCTTTCCCTTCCTCTCCCCACAACAGACACCCTGTGAGTTAGGTGGGGCTGAGAGAGCTCTTTTGAGAACTGCTCTTGAGAGAACAGCTCTGAGAGAACTGTGATTGACCCAAGGTCATTGAGCTGGCTGCATGTGGAGAAGTGGGGAAACCCAGTTCTCCAGATTAGAAGCCATCTCTCTTAACCATTACACCAAATATCCTTGTGAAATTATGTTGTGGGTCTGCATCACACAAGAAGCCAACACAGAGCCATTATGTGGAAGAGGGTGTTGCTTTGTTCTCAGTGTTTAATATGGTCATTGAGTATTATCATGGAATTTTTAATTTAAAGTTTCCCTCAGTTCAGCCAGCATATTCTCAAAGATTAATATACTGAATTGCTCTTTCAATTGCTCCTTGTACTCAGTGTAAACCCTATTGAGATGTGAAGTTTTATTAGCTTTTTATTCTACTTACTGCCAGAACTCTTGTGTTAATTAAAAGCCTGAAGCAAAGATGTACTCAGAGGTTTGTAATTTCCCAGGATTGCTAGTGAAGATGTTTCAACTTGCAACTTTCAGGTAGAAACTGGTTTACTATCGCACTGCTCCAAATTATTTTATCAAATGTTATACCCCCATTTTTTCATGGGATTAAAAAGATATTCTACCTTTCTAGGAAGACCACTGCAGAGTAAAAGGTTAAAACTATTTTGTTTGTCAACAGTTCTGACAACTGTCTTGCAGCACAATTCTAAGCAGCCTTAAAGACACTAATGGACTTCAAGAGTACAGCTCTCCTCAGAATGGCATCATCAGGTAGCAAGATCAAGTACAAGAGGATGAATGTTAAAATACTGTATATAAACTATTTTCCTAAGTTGTTTGGATGCTTATGCAAATTTTTTCCAGATTAATATACATCATACTTCTTTTTTGAGTAAAAACATACTACTTGGAAATTAGCTTAATTTCAGCATTCATTTAATCTTCTCAACTCAGCATATTTTGTTACATCTCAAGAAGAGATGCACTTATTTCCTGATGTAAAATTCAGCAATGAATTGTCCCGTGGAATGCAGTGAGATGTCTCTGGCAAGCAGAGTAAAGTTTGGATTGCTAGGTTATGTTAGGGCCAAAACATATGGTATGCTGACAAGAGTCGGGTCACATGTGTACGATTGGATGCATTCACACATATATTGGGGAACTCTTCTTAAAAAGCACTTGTCCACTCAGTGCTGGGCGGGACCACAGTGAGGGCAGAGAAGGAGCTTCCAGTTTCACTTCCACCCCACTTTTGCCAGTGGAAAGGGTGGGGGTGGGGGCTTGTTGCACCTTTTCTCTGGCTCTATGACTGCCTGCCACCATTCTTGCTGGCAAAAGCAAGGTGGGAGAGAAGCCTGAAGCTTTTTCTCCCCCCTCACAGAGCTTTCCCCAAGGGCTGAGGGAACAAGCACTTTTTAAGTTGAGTTCCCATCCCCTGATATATGTATGACTGCAAGTCCAAGCATGCACCCATGATCCTACACATGTCAGGTGTATCGTATAATTACACCTTTATCTATGCTCCCTTTTGGTCTAACAGCAGCTGCCCCTGCTTCCTAATAACTTCTGGTGCTTTCTTCTCAGACCCCTTCTCTTCTGACATCTCCCTGGAACTGCATAAGTTTCTGCCCACTGAACTAGCTTAGATTTAGCAAGCAGATTGGTGCAATGTGTCTAGAAACATCATTTGGACATACAGCACTACAGCAGCTAACAGAGGCAGCATTAATAAGAGAATAAATGTGGTGATGCTGTAGAATGATTTAGGGAATCCTCAGATCTTTTCTTCTACAAAAGGGGGGGGGGACATGGAGACTGTATTTCCATAACAAATGTATGTGAGTGTATATTGGTGGTCAGTTTTCTCATAGTCCTGACTAGATTACTTGTGACAAATCCGTGATCAGAATTATTGTGGCTTTTAAAATGCTTTGATGATTAGGGAAAGGGCACTGGAGAAGAGGGAGTTTAACATTTTGATCAGAAGTTTGTTCTGTGATTTAAATAAGTGCTCCAAAGTGCCAGTTCAGTATCCATCTGAAGATGAGATGGGACACAAGCTCCAAAAACATTAATGAATGTGGGTTCTCTTCCTTATCTGTATTTAAGACTCTACTTCATAGATCAGTTAAGCTTTGCATGAAATGCTTTTGGGTTGCTTGAGACTTCACCTCAGCTGTGCCACCCCTTGCATTGGGTAATTAATTTGTCTAAATTAATTTAAATTTTGTAGCACATTAATTCTCTTGTTTTCCTCATGCTTAGTTGTTGGCATGGAAAGAATGTCCAGTGTATTACTTTCTCTTTATGGGAGTTTCTTTTTCTTCTTTATGGGAGTTTCTGCTCTTCAAAAAATGGAACAAAGTTTACCATAACATCAAATTAAAAATAGTAAAACTGGAAACTATTTGCTGGAGTCCTAAGCTCTCGTGCTTATAAAAAGTATCAACTATTTCCAAGGTAAACAAATCTCAGGTGTGGAAATGTGGTCACCCATGACTTGGTTTAAATTTAAAGCATAAAATAAAATATTCAAATCCTGCCAGCTCATTCCAGAGAAGCAAAAACTGTATGGTGTGTTGCGGTGGGAGGAATCTAGTGAGAGCTTCCCTTTGTAAGTTTCACTTCATCAGTCTACCAAAGAGCAGGGAATCTGTGGCTACCACAGTAGCATATCTCACAAAGTGGCACACTCCAGAAATCAAGAATATTTCATAAGCCTCTATAGCCAGAAATCTGCTGGGCATAATTGCAATCCAGTTGTTTGCTTGCATTAGGCCATCAAAGAATTCCACCCCGCAACTTATTTGCATTACCAGACCTTGCATGAAGGGGCGGGAAGTGCTAGAGTTGGGGGAAAAAATGAGAGATGTCTTCTCCTTTCCCTACTGTGCAGATAGCCATTGAAGGTAGAACCCAATGGGTGCACCTTCTGGTACAGGCAAATCTGTGTGAAGAAACATGCCATGCTAGGAAATCTCCTGGCCCATTACCAATGAGATAAATGCATAACATGAAATCTTTAATTCAGGTAGCTCTGATACTTGCAAAGATAGAGTTGAATGGTACCTCAAGGACCATCTGTCATAATTTCCTACAGTAGAAATATTTGCTAAAATGAAAGCATCCCTCATTCCCCAGTAGGGCTACCATATATATATTCAAAATGTGCTGCAAATGTGGAGCAAGTGACATCAACTGAGTTATGCAGGATCATCATCTTGTTGAGATGACCATGCTTAACAGTTACTGGTACATACTGTGTTAGAAGTCCCAACATAGAAGGCTAGAGATGCCAGCCTCCAGGTGGGAACTGGGGATCCCTTGGAACTACAGCTCATCTTCAGACTTCAGAGATCAGTTCCATGGGAAAAAATGGCTGCTTTGGAGGGTGGACTCTGTGCCATTGTACCCCCGCTGAGGTCCCTGTCCTCCCCACGCTCCATCCCCAAATCTCCAGGAGTTTACCTACCTGGATCTGGCAACCTAACCCCCCTTCCCCCACCAGTGGCTAGGGGGGACTTGGCAACCCTATGAATGGCCCAGGCTAGCCCAATCTAGTCAGATCTGAGAAGCTAAGCTGGATCAGCCCCGATTAGTAATTGGATGGGAGACCACCAGGGTTGTGATGCAGGGGCAGGCAATGGCAAACCACCTCTCTTGCCTTAAAATCCTTAAGGGGTCATCATAAATTGGTAGCAACTTTACAGCCTTTTCCACCACCATTGTGTTTGGATGTTCAAAGTATTTCATATATATTTCCTCATCAATCTTTACAAGTCACATTTCTACTATTTCTCAATTGTTGCTGGGGACTGAGGACTAGTTGCTTATCTAAAGCCATAGTTCATGCTGAAGTTCATAGCAGAGGCCAAATTAACCACACATTTTCTACTTTGCAGCTCTTAGGCAGTTTGCAGTCCAACAGCTTCACTAGAACTTATTATCCTAGAGAAAAAAAGAGTGATACAGCTCTTGAACTTAAAAAGCTTCCTTCTGAAAAGTCTTCTTCCAACAGAGACAGATTCTTATTTGGAAAAAGACTTTCTTTGTTATCCATTGAAGAATGACTTGGCAGAAGGTACTTACAGAATCCAATTTAGAAAAATGTCGGCATAGCCTTGGATGCTTGTGGAAAAACATGTTGGGTTAGAAAACTAGATTACAATCCCTAGCTAGTTTTCAGCAGGTAAGGGTTATTGATATGAAGAGAACATTCCAAAATGCATTCCCACCTGCATTCTGAAGTAATACAATCCCCAATTATTTTGTCCCCTAAATCTTGCAGCACTGGCAAATCTGCTTTATAACTCAGCCTACAAATAGATTTTGGGAGTATTCCTGACTCACTGAAGTTAGTGGAAGTTCTGCAATCAAATTGTGAGCGATATAGATCATGCCTTTATCATTGTTTGCCCTCCTTTGCAACCAGATGGACAGAAACAGCCTCCTGTGGATATTCCCATGCTGGATCAGTAACTGTTCAAATGGATGTTATATGCAGAGATGTCAGGGCTGGACAATCATATCTACTATTCTGTGCTTTGCATGCAGTTCTGACTTATGACCAGGCACCACAAATGCAGCGCTGAACAGATGAATGGTGCTCTTTGCTTGTGTAAAGGACCATGGAAGAAGAGTCCACCCCCCCTTCAAAAATTCCAAGTCAGTTCATATTATCCGAGCTAAAAATATGAACATCTGATAGGCAAAGTATTGCTAACAAAGTCTGCACACGAAGCATGCACACAGCACACTACTGCATACAGCCTATCTGGATCAGGGCCTCTGACATTAATTCATGCATCTACATCTACACATGTCTGGCCAGTCTGCACCTTAATTGTTGCAGAAAAGGCATGTCCTCCTCTCAAAACAGAACTGTTCCTTTTCTTTGGCTGACAGTGCCACACATGTTTTCTCACTTAAACTTTGCCTCATTTGGCTTTTGTTGCTTTATGTAGCCTTTGAAACCATTGCAAGTGGAAAAACGCAGCTGTTAGCAAGATTTCCTAAAACGTCCATGGAATTAATTATTCAGGCATTTATCTCAAGAACCTTGACGTAGTTAAAGGAGCAATACTGCCAAGAGAAGTTTTAGTGCAACCAAATGCAAAATAAAAATGCAAACCATGTATAAAAAGTCCTGATGTGTGTTTTTTTTTAAACTCTTTGACTAAGGTGATTATTTTAACTACATCATCACTGGGTTGCATAGACTCTGTAAAGATAACTATTACTTTGGGGGGAGGGTGTGACTCAGCGGGAGAGTATCTGCTCTGCATGCAGAAGGTCCCTGGTTCAGTCACCAGGTGGTATGAAAGGCCTCAGCCTGAGACCCTGGAGAGCCACTGCCAATCCAAGTAGACAGTACTGAGCTTGATAGATCAGTGGCCCAACTCAGTAGAAGGCAGCTTGAAAGACAACAGTTCATGTCAATGAGTAAGAACAGAGAAGTCTACATTGACAAACATCAATTCCAGAAGACATATCAGTCATTGTGCTACCTAGATTTAAAAAAAATGGTTGCAGCATGAAACTGACAATGTGAGATTTTCTAATGATCTAGTGAAGGCTAGGTATGCTATAAATGTGGTCTAGGATCCATCTGCTCACATGGTTCCTGTCTTTTGCACTGCTTAGGTGCCTGGTGCTGCCAAAGTTGATGGTGCACTCTCTTTTGCAGCAACTCATCCCAAGTCTAGTCTCCCTTGTTCCTTCCATGATTTATCCTCCCCATCCCTCTCAAGCAGCTCCAACTATCTGTTAAGGGGGGGGGGGAACCACTAGCTATACACGTGTACAGTTGTCATCTGCTGCCCAGGTAATTCTCTGGAATGGGGTCATGTACTCTTGGTTCAGGCCATGTACCCCATGAAAAGAGTGTAGACTTGGACAAACTTTAACCACCTTGGCCTGTTGGCTTGGATCCAGTGGAAGGAATTTCCATTACAAGAGTAGGACTTCCTAAACCTCCCTTCCTGCTGCAGCCCAAAAGGTCCATCTAAATTCTGCTCCTGGGGAACACAGTCCCGACATGAACATCATGAAGGAAGAGCCAGAGGTCTGCAGCCAGAGAGGTGGGAATTGGTAAAAACCCATCTCCTCCCATTCATGGAAAACTTCCATGGGATCCAAAAGCACTACTCAAATATTTGAATAAATAAAACTCAAAAATCCACCTTGGGTGGAAAAATATCATATCTATACAGCATACTGAAAATTAAAAAGATCTATTAAATAATTCGCCAAGAGTTGGACACGACTGAAAGGCTAACAACAACAACAACATTAAATGGTCATCCTTGGTTTGCAAACTTAGATCTGCAATAAATGAAGATATCTGTTGTACAGTGGGTACATTGAAGGTTAGCCAACATCAGAAAAAAGGTTCACTAAGAAGAAAAAAAGGTTAAAAATCAGGGCTCAGTCCTGGCTTTGCTTACCCAAGCAAACTTGACTTGGAACACAAAATAGTGTTATCTATTTAAATGTGCTGCAAAGACTAAAGATCTTATGTTTCATTTTTGTGAGATATAATATTGGCAAATCTATCTGTCTTATTGTGCTAATTCTAGCTTGTGAACAGAATAACTGAAATCTCTTCCACATCAAAGATTAGTTCCCTTCTGAACTTTCAATTCAAACCTTCAAGTGGCTAAGTTGTCTTTTGTTTTCCATTGCATTATTATAAGTGTCATAATTTTCACAAGTTATAATGTCAATGTAATCTAAAGAACTGAAGGGTATGGTGTCAAACAGCTCTCTTATACAGGACAATTACTAGCCAGGGATACCAGCTTGGATCCAACTAGCTGTGCAATATTGCTTACTAGGAATAAGGCACATTGTGGAAATAAATACAACGGGCTTTAGAAAGAGGCTCTAGGAGAGTGCCAAGACCTTGGGCACTCAGTGTCAATTTGCTGTGGCAACCTCAGCCGGGTATAATGAAACAGATTCCATTTTTTCCAGGGAAACTGATCTCTGCTACCTGAAGAGCAGTTTTAATTCTGAGTGATCTCCAGCCCGCACCCGGAGATTGGCAAAAGTGGTTCCCCAAGAGGGAATAGCTGGTTTGGAGGGCAGAGTCCATGGCATTCTATCTGCCTGAGGCTCCACCCCTCCTCAAACCTCACCCTCTCCAGACTCCACCTCTCAAATCTCCAGGAATTCCACCTGGAATTGGCAACGCTATCTCCTTTTCAGCCAAGCATCAACCTACCTTTATTTCCCCCTCACTGTATGGCTTTCCATCTCCACTCCACCTGCAGCCTCTACTGTGCTCTGAAGCTCTGACTGCCACATCACATTGGCTGTTGGGAGGGTACCTCAGCAGGGTATAAGGAGGCAGAGTCCACCATTTTATTCAGGGGAACTGATCAATGCCATCTGGAGAGCAGTTGTAATTTTGAGTGATCTCTAGCCCTTACCTGGAGATTGGCAACAGTGGTTCCCCAAGAAGGAATGGCTGGTTTGGAGGGCAGTCTATGTCATTGTTCCTGTCTGAGGCCCCACCCCTCCTCAAAGCTCACCCTCTCCAGGCTCCACCTCTCAAATCTCCAGGAATCCCCCAACTGGAGTTGGTAACCCATTGTCCTTCCCAGCTGAGCATCAATCTACCTTTATTTCCCCCTCACTCTTCAGCTTTCCATCCCCCCCTGTAGCCTCTACCATACTCTGAAGCCCTGACTGCCACGTCACCCTCTTTTCCCACACTTTTTGGCCTTGGGGCAGCTGGGAACTGTGGGCTAGCAGATGAGGAAGCCCCATTCAACCCAGTGAGTGATACACCTGCAGGCCCCTCTCTGGAACTACAGCTCAACTGAACCTTATGGGGGAACATTTTAAACAAACAACCACAGACAGCAGCCATCTCAGAAACACAGGTAACTGCCATTTCATTACACCTACAAACAGGCACTGAGGGAATAGTTGGTCCCACACAGGAGGCAAGCAGGAGAAGTGTCTTCTTCAGGAGAGAAAGCTGTCTACCAGAAATTCTGACAGGGCACAGTGGCTGAAGTAGTGGGCGGGGAAAAGGAGCAGACCCAGCACCCAGCCAGTGGCACACGAGTACTCACAGCCATTGGATAGGGACAGCTTCTGAGTGACACATCAGGGAGCAAACTGATTTTGGAGCATGTGGAATGTTCAGGAGAGTCCATGGTGAAAACAGAATTAAATATAACCAGAGGATGTGCACCAGTGCATTCTCACCCCCTTCCCTCTACAGCCTCATGGCAGCTATTGTGATGTAGTGGTTAGAGAGTTGGACTAAGATTAAGTTACATTTATTTATATATTTATTTATTTATTTGTTTGTTAGATTTCTAGGCTGCTCTTCCCGTTGCTGCAGGCCAAGAGTGGCTTACAAGACTTGGACATGCCAAGATTCATAAAACAATAAATACAATAGAATTAAAACAGATTAAAACATTATAAACATAAAATGTTCAGTACAATACAGTACAGTTAATTACAATTAAGTTGAATGGCAAACTGTCTGCCCCAACGCTTCACGGCCCCAATGACAATAACATTGTCAAGGAACCAGATGGTATTCACTAGTATTCACTGGGCCCCTTGTTGATGGTAATAACATGAGGGAAAAGATAGGGGGGGTGGCCCCTATTCAAAAGCCTGGCGGAAGAGCTCCGTCTTACAGGCCCTGTGGAACTGCATCAGGTCCCACAGGGCCCTGGTCTCTTCCGGGAGCTTGTTCCACCAGGAAGGGGCCGCCACCAAAAAGGCTCTCCCCCGGTGGCAGCGAGCCTGGCTTCTCTGGGGCCTGGTACAACAAGGTGGTGTTGGGCCCCAGACTGTAGTGCTCTCTGGGGTATGTACAGGTAGGTCGGACCCAGACAATTTAGGGCTTTAAAGGCAAGTACCAGCACCTTGAAGCGAATTTGGTATGCTATAGGCAGCCAGTGCAGTGCCACAAGCGCCAGTCGGATGTGCTCCTGTCTAGGGAGATCCATCAACAACCTCGCCGCGGCGTTCTGCACCAGCTGCAGCCTCCGGATCTGCGCCAAGTGTAGCCCCATGTAGAGAGTGTTACAATAGTCTAGCCTCGAGGTGACCATTGCATGGATCACTGTAGCCAGGTCAGCACAGCTCAGGAAGGGAACCAACTGCCGCACCAGCCTCAGATGGTAAAAGGCCGACTTGGCAGTGGCTGCTACCTGGGCCTCCATAGTCAAAGAAAGATCCAGGAGCACTCCCAAACTCCTAACCACCAACGCAGGCACCAATGGTGCCCCATCAAAGGCTGGGAACGGGACCCCCGACCATGGCCTGCCTCGACCCAAGCACAGGACCTCCGCCTTCACCAGGTTCAGCTTCAGCCTACTCAACCTCAGCCAACCAGCCACAGCGTGCAATGCCTGGTCAAGATCGTCCAGTCCAGAGCCAGACCGGCTGCCCAATATCAGATAGAGCTGGGTGTCAACCCAGCCCCTCCCCCCGGACAATCTGGGCAAGGGGGCACATGTAGATATTAAAAGCATCCACTACATGGACATCATTTATAAAGCCTTTGTGGACTACCCAAGCCCAGCTTGGTCGCAGTACGATGAGGAGTTTCAGATGCGGGCGGCCATGAACCCGTCCATGCGGTGGGACAAAATTAACCCTAACTTATGCTTGCAGATCATGTCGCTGAATAGGGCATCCTGGGGCAAGCAGTCGCACAGCGGTCACTCTGTGAAGAGGCCTCATGGGCAGTCAAATTCCGGAGTGCAGAAAGGGCAGGCCACTCAACAACGCCCACTTTGTTGGGAGTTTACCTCCCAGGGAGTCTGTGGCTGCAAGTCCTGCTCGTTTCGCCACGAGTGCCCTCTGCGCACCGGGCCTCACGCCTTCTCCAGCTGCCCCAGTCCAAAGGATGGGGGGGTGGAAAAGGGGCAAGTGCTTGGGCGGTGGGGGAACAACCACCCCCCTCATGAGATAGGGGCCCAGCCCAATTAAATTGGAAGTTTTTGGGTTAAGTTGTTACCTAAAGATCCATGTCATTCTTACCTCTTGGAGGGGTCACGTTAAGTTTTGATTCCTTTTCAGAAGGAAGCAGGGCACCTCTTCTACCTCCTATCTACAATCTGTTTGGATTTGGGACCAGGTATTAATGGCGTTTCTCTTACAGGGTTGCAGGCTGTGAGATGAGACGAAGGGTCACAGGTTGCACCCACAGCATTCTTTCTTGAGCAGCTCATCGGGACACTGTCAGTTTTCAATGCAGCCCTAGCGAGCATGCATTGGTCGAGTGGTGGGAAAGGAGGGGCATGTAGCTGCCCTGTTCTCCTTCCCTTACTACTTGAGTAGGGGACCTACTCTCACGTTCTGACAATACACCTGGGTGACCTGGGGGACAATGATTTGGCTTGATGGAGGGCCTTGCCCTTATGTGGCAGGCCAGGGCCAACCTTGTGAGGATAAGAGCAAGGTTGTACACTGCCCATGTTGTTTGCCAGGGTTGACCTTGTGAGGATAAGAGCAAGGTGGCTCGGCGTACGGACAGAGTTGCAGGCCAGGGTCAACCATGCGATCATAAGAACGTGGTGGCCCGGCATACAGACAGTGCTGCAGGCCAGGGTCGAGCATGCAATGATAAGAGCATGGTGGCCCGGCGTGTTGTAGTGTGGTCGGCCATGCTTCCTTGCCAGGTGTGGCAGGAAGTCGTGCCCCCAGGTATATAGATTGTGCCAGGCACTAGCTCAGTAGACAGATGAGGTAGGCCAGGGAATCTGATTTTGTTTTTGCAGCACCATGACATGTGGTTCAAGTTCCAAAACTTTTATAGGCCTCATGGGGTGTATCTGCCAGACAAGGGCAAGGGATTCTTTTTAGAGGACTTGTAGCACTGGAGCAGGCTGGCACTCGATTGCTGAGTGGGGTAGCAAAGGCCAAAGCAGAGGCTTGGCCTTGGCTGTGGCAGGTTTGTGCAAGCAAGAATGGAACTGGTGAGAGGCTCAAGGCATATCCCATTTGGGAACAGGAGGTCATCAAGAACTGCCCTAGGGCAGTGCGGTCTGGGGTGGTGAATGGTGGTCTCCTCTGGGAACCTCTCAGGCTAGGCTCCTCCCTGAAGGTCTGTGGGGCCTCAGGGGTAGGCGCTCCTGAGGGGCTACCAGTATGCTGGGCTGCCGGTTACGAGCCAGATGTAGCTGGCTTCAGACTGGAGCTAGGTGTCCCGCCCATATCAAGGGCAAGGAGGTTGTGTCAGGGAGGGACGCCTGCCTTGCCTGTTCCTGTGCTTGCTTAGTTTGCCCGTTGCTGCAATGTTCTGTTAAATAGTTAATAAAGTGGCCCTTGTTTAATTCCAAACTGTTGTCTGTCTCGTTATTTCAGCTGGGGGGGGGGGGGGCAATTGCAGAAGCATAACTTCCTTGTTTTCTCCTTCGTTTAGCAAGCCCTCAGTGTCCCAAAAACCTCTGCAAAGCGTAGAGGGCTCTTCCCCCCGGAACCCCCCCCCCCCCCATGTGGTGCATGGGCTTTCAAGAAGAGAAAATCAGGCCAGATCACTCCTCCCTAGGGTTGCCAACTCAAACTTGAGAAATTCCCAGATCGCTACCCCTTTGTGGTCAAGTTCCTCTGCTTGTGAAAAGGAGCAGTTTCCTGAGCTGCGTATCATTTTGTTCAGAAAAGTCTCTAGATTTTCAGGCTTTTCAGGGTGAGTGGGAGGCTCTTGTGGGAAAGGGAAGATCTATATCAGCAGCTTTCTTCCATTTGAAATGACACTGTCGCTCTAACAGCATTTTGATGAGACACAGTTAGGGAGGTTTGGTTTAAGTGATTTCTTAAAGCAAGGGTGGTTTTTGCTTCTTCTTCTTTTGGCTACACTGAGTTCCCAGATGGGGAGAAAAGAGGAGTATAAATGCTTAAATAACTAAATCAAAGTAAAGGTTCAGTTTGTTGAGCTCTCACTTGGTCTAACTGGACTGGGGTCCCTTGACAACTGCAGCATGTTGCTTCTTCCCCCCAACATCTGCCCAATTGTGAATACGTTTTCCAAAAGGTGTGAAAAATTACTAGTCAGAAGTATCCTATTTCAGAGGTTCATGACATGACTTTCTCCATTTTAGTTCATCGTTAATTCCACCTTTTGAGACTTGCTTTGCCAGTTGGTTTTCTACAGAAAGGCCTGTTAGATAATTGTTTTCATCACAGTATTTTATGCATGAACTGAACCATTATATTTTGGGAAATGAAAAACCACATCCAAAGTTAGAAAAGAATAAACAAATGGAAACACAGGCTTTGGAAGTATAGCAAACAATCCAGTCTGCTGGAGTTCTGAGCCTTCTACATGTGCTTTAATTTTTAAATGATTATTTTATGCAGTTTTGGGGGGGGGGGGGGTAAAATACTTCTAAAGTATGACAATAGAAGTGGCCAGCTGGCTGCTAACCACAGCAACATACTTTACTGATCCATCAACAGAAAGACCATTAGAGGCAGATGGCATTTTTTGGTTGTTGTTGGGTCCCACATGAGGTCTTATCAAAGACAGCTACAGATCAGGTGTAGCAACTAGGACTTGATGAATCGTTTGCAAGTAGCCTAATGTGTGTGTTGGAAGCCATATATAAATTAAAAGAAAAGCTCACAAATGAAATATCGGTCCTTTAATGTGACCTTATAATTAGCTACCAACTGCCATAAAATGTTTTCCTAACACTGATAATGTGTGACACAGAAAACTACAAAAGCATTTGCAAATGAAGTTCTGGACTTGTTTCCAACACTTTTGGATAGCTGATTTCACATTAATAATATTGCAAACTTTGCAACTGATATGCTCAGAAAGCAAAGTTACCCTGTGTTAAAGTCCCTACTGTTAGCTAATTTGTTCACAAAGCCCTCCAAAGTGTAACAGGTACTGCTGGCTGCCAATAACAGAGTTCTCATTCTGCTCCATGGGATCAGAATTCTATAGATATGCTCAGCTCAGCTCCACACCCTCTCCTCTGTCAGCCGTTGGTAGTTAGACAGGGAGGCAGGAGACTTGTTAAAAGGCAAACAGAGCACATTCCATCCTGATTGTGAACTCCTCTCCTCTGCTAGGGTTTGGGGGTATTAGATGGACTCAGGGCCCTGAGTAACCCCATCTCTCTGCTCACGCCAAGCAGAGGGGCTTACTGAGTGGATTCCTCAACTGAGGACTCACATTTTGATTCTGATTCCACTCCCTGGCTGGGATGTGGGGGTGTTAGATGGACTCAGGGCTCTGAGCCACCCTGTCCCTCAGCCCATGCAGAGCAGAGGGGTTCAGCTACTGGGTGCCTGAGCTGAGGACCCACATTTTATAACCTCTCAACCATTCTGATTGTGAACCCCTCTGTGCCACGAGGGTGAAAGTGGGTACAAAGGCCTCATGGGGGGAGATGTCCTCCACCCCCACCACCCATAACACAGGCCCCCATCCCGGGCACCAAGACCAGCCAACCAGCTCCACTGGAGCCTGGCCCTAGCAGGACATCACCAAGGATCTCAGAGCCTCCTTTCCCTGATCTGTTCCTGGGGTCCCCACAGAGGCAAAAGCAATTGCTAACAATCTTTGGAGAGGAAGACTGACAGCAGTAATTCAGGGGGGAAGCATCATCCACTTCCACACAACTCCCTGTTGCTGCTCCTGCCTCAAGTACACCCCTCCATGGCCCCTCCCAGTCCAGTGTCTGAAAACAGCTGTCCTTCCTCCCACCTTCTCCAATCCTGGGGTCCTGTTTCCAGCCCATACTTTGGAAACATTTCTGCACCTGCCCCAGTGTCCCCTGTGTGGCAGAATGCTAGGTGTATCACACCCACGTCTGGAGGGGCACGACCCCCCCCAACGCTTGTCCTCCTCACTCCTCCACAGGCACCTGCAAAGGGTGCACCCCAGTATGCTATCACTGGGGGAAGAGTGATGGTCAGTGAGAGGAAGAAGAGGCCTAGTCCCTGTCAGCTGGGAGAAGTGGAGGGGGAGCAGGAGGCCCCTCCAAGAAAGGTTCCTCACACTCTGGGTGTGGTGGGTGAGACATCAAGGCAAGCAACCTGACAAGAGGTCATTCTTCTGGGGATGCCAACAGTGCCATCCAGAAGGGCTATGTGGAAGGGCCCAGAAAGCTGTCACTCACCTTGTCGGCAAGGTGATTGCTGCGGACGGGAAATCCCTCTCCCTCATGGAGGACATAGCCCTTCCCTGGCTGCTGTAACACCTGGCTCCCTGGTACTCCATCCCCTTTCAGAGGACTGTGAGCCAATGAGTCTTGACCACCAGGCACCGCTTCACAGTGGTGATGGTCAAGGGTGAACTCTCCAGAGTGCAAGGCAGAACCATACACTTCATGGCAGTCCTCTGGAGCAGCCAGCATGGCTACCTATCCCTAACCCAACACCTACTTCATGAAACAACATCTACCTCATAACACAACTCCTACCTCTTGGAACAACATCCACCCCAGCAAACATCTACCTCAACAAACATCTGCCTGTACAAGCAAGCCTGCATCTGACTACCACGTTCTATTGCATTTGTATAATTCATAACAGGTGATCTTTTTTGTATAGTGTGTTCTGCTAATGGTAAACAACCAGAAATTTCACCTAGGGGTGGGCTATGATCAGAGGATCTTTGTGTTTGGGCCTGAAGAAGCCTGGGAGTGTTGTGGGCCATGCCTTGCTGGATTCCAGTGCTTGCCAGGGGTGCCTGTCATGTTGTCCTGGGATTACTTTGGGGAGTCTCTGTCAGAACTTTGGGCCTTGGGGATGTCTGTCTTTCTGTCATTCTGAACCTGCCTTTGGAGACTTCAGGGGTGGTCTGGCCAGTTCAACATGTATTTCTCAACCTCTGCACAATAGAGAAGAGTACTGCTTTGTAAGGACAATGAGACAGTTTGGAAAAGTGATTAAATCCCACCCACCCAGACAACAGTGAGGTCAAGTTCAAATAGCCATTCAATAATGAATGGGCAGTCACTCTTTTTAACTTGGGCAGTCACTCTTTCTTGGTCAAAGATACTTCAAATGTGTAATGTGAATACAAAACTGAGTAGGAAAAAACCATGAACGTAAGCTCCCTGTAGGAAGGGTGCTATCAATGTGTGAGAGATGACTACCCTTTCAAAATAGTTTGGAAGCTTTGGCTAGTATAAAATTCAGCAGCCAGGTTGCTGACTCATACCTTATTTGGAGAAGTTAACTTGCCAGTCTTCATGACAACAGCCCTGGTTGCCTACTTGCTTCCAGGCATATTCAAAAATACTGATAGTAACCTGTAAGACCCCAACCAGCCTGTCAACTCAATGTGCGACTGCAAGACAAAAGGCAAATGCTATGCTGAGGATTATTAGGAAGGGGATTGAAAACCAATCAGCCAGTATCATAATACCCCTGTACTAGGGTTGCCAGGTCTGTATTGGAAAATACCTGGAGACTTTGGGGGTGGATACGGGAGAGGGTGGGATTTGGGCAGGGGAGGAGCCTCAGCATGGTACAACGCCATAGAGTCTACGCTTCAGAGCAGCCATTTTCTCCAGGGGAGCTGATCTCTGTCAGCTGGAGATCAGTTGTAAAAGCAGGAGATCCCCCGGCCCCACCAGGAGGCTGGCAACTCTATTTGTGTCTTCTCTCTCTCTCTCTCTCTCTCTCTCTCTCATAGAACAATGATTTCACATCTGAGTTCCTTAAGAATTTTCAGGTGTATGCCATTAGGACCTGGAGACTTATCACTTTTTCATTTCACCAGTAGGTCTAAAATTTCATCTCTGGTCACCTTAATTTGGCTCAGTTCTTCAGACTCTCTTCCTGAAAATAGGGGCTGTGGCATGGGTATGGGCCCCACACTTTCCACAGAGAACACAGAAGCAAAAATATCATTGAGCTTGTCTGCCATCTCCCTATCTTCCTTTAGCAATCCCTTTATTCCTTCATCATCCAAAGGCTCCACTTCTTCTCTGGCTAATTTCCTGCTCTGGATATATTTCCAAAAATGTTTATTGTTTGTCTTGATGTTTTTAGCAACCTGCTCCTCAAAATCTCTTTTAGCATGCCTAATTATTGACCTACATTTCTTTTTGCCAGAGCCTGTGGTCCCTCCTGTTTGATTCATTGAGGAAAACCTTCCACTTTTCAAAAGAATCCTCTTTACTTTTTATGGCTTCCTTGACTTGTGTTGTTAACTACACAAGCCTTCTTTTAGACTTGACAGTGCCTTTCCTAACTTGTGGAATGCATTCTAACTAAGTTTCAATTAGTGTGGTTTTAAAGAACTTCCAAGCATCCTCTAGGGATCTGAAACTCTTGTGTTTCCCCTTCACTTTCCTTTTTACTATTCCTGTCATTTGTGTAAAGTTCCCTTATTAGAAATCAAATGTTACCATTTTAGACTTTAGGGGTAACTTTTCATTGACCTGAATGCTGAACTTAATACCACTGTAGTTCCCAATTGGTGTAACAACCTCTGTATCTCTCACCAGGTCTTGAGACTCGCTCAAAACCAAATCCAAGATAACTACGCCTCTAGTTGGCTCTGTGACCAGCTATTCTAGTACACAGTCATTTATGATGAATTCCTGCATTCTGCTTTTTTATTAGTTGGTTTCTTTAACTTTGTTTCTAATTGAAATAAAAAGGTTAAGCAAAGAAGGAAGACACTGGGCACATATTACATTTACCTCATGTCAACCCTTTTAACTCATTCCATGCAGTAGTTGCTTTTGAGGCTGCCAGTAAACCAGAATATAAGAAAATAAATAAATAATTCCCCCTGCATGTATTTGGTGTTTCCATTTCTATAAAACATAT
The DNA here is from genome assembly GCA_029233225.1 of Lepidodactylus listeri. Lineage (NCBI taxonomy): Eukaryota > Metazoa > Chordata > Lepidosauria > Squamata > Gekkonidae > Lepidodactylus > Lepidodactylus listeri. Next base: position 70,272,377 of record JARCFY010000008.1, read on the forward strand.
GTTTTTAATAGTTACACCTATCAGAAGAGGATACTCTGCATACACTTTGTCCTGACATAGCATTCTGTAAAAATCTGTATCCAGTCAGAAGGGGAAATACTTTATAGCTGCTCAGAACTGCCATGCCTCTGGAGGGTTGCCAGGTACCCCCTGGCCCCTGGGGGAGAGGGTTGCCAGCTCCAGGTTTGGAAACTCCTGGAGATTTGGGAGCCTGGGGAGGACAGGGACCTCAGTAGGGTACAATGCCTCCAAAGCATCTGTTTTCTCCAAGGGAACTGATCTCTGTAGTCTGGAGATGAGCTGTAATTTCAAGGGATCTCCAGGTTCCACCTGGAGGCTCACATCTCTGTGCCACTGGTATGTGGACTTTGCATAGTAGGACTATCCAGCTTCCCCCTTCAGCCTTCTCATCCCCTTCTCCCTCAAAGCAGAACCTCAGGAACTGCTTATGGAGCAAAATAGAGAGTCTGCATATGGAAGGGGAAAATTGGCTGAAAACACTCTTTTGAAAATGGAACTATTTGCATCAGAGGAACTGTGTGGCTGGATGCATGCCACTGGGTTTGAGAACAGTAGCCAATATACTAGTGCTCCTCCTTTGTGACAGCTGAAATGAATATGCTTCATGCCATGCTCTCTCTCAAATGCAAATAGTTCAAACTGGTTCAAAAGCAGCCATCTCTGTTTTTCAATAGGGTTACCAACCTCAAAGTGAGGCCTTAAGTTCTCCCAAAATCACAGTGCTTTCTAAAGATCAGTTGCCCTAAAGGGAAAGGGCAGTTTTGATGGGCAGAAAGGGAGGCCTAAACTGTCATCACATCTCTAGTGAGCCCCTTCACTCCCCAGGCATTGCCATCAAATCATCAGGAATTTCCCAAGCTGGAGTTGGAAACCCTAATTTTTAGTGATGCTTGAACTTCTAAAAGGTGTCTAACGAATTCCATATGAAAAGACCTCTCTCAGTGAATAAACACACAACTTATCTTAATTAAGATTCTTAAAATTAGGTTACAGACATAATAATAATAACAATAATTTATAAAATGATTTATAATGCAATTCTATGCAGTTACACCCTTGTAAGGCAACTGAAGTCAATGGACAAATAACTGTGTAACCCTGTTAAGACTGGCACTGTTACAGCACAATCCTATGCATATCTGCTCCGAAGTCTTGCTATATTCTGTAAGACTTTCTCCCAAGTAAGTGTGTACAGCATTTATGAATGCTCTGATGCGTGTGATGCTGTTGGACCAAAGAGAGCAAATCCCTCAACAGAGAATATTTTTATGCTGCCTAGTTTAGAACATATAAATGGGAAAGAACGATGATATCTGTAATGCAAAATTCAGAGTCAGGACAACAATGGATAGTTGAATGCAGAAATTCTGAGAAGAAAGAATCTGCAATAATTTTTTCCTCCATGTGAAGCTTCATGGCCCTGTTTTTCCTACAAATGTTGAACAACAATAACAAAGAGCTACTATAATGATCGTAACTCAAGTTTAAGTTGCACCCTCATATGCCCAAGGTAGCTTGTGTATAAATACTGGATTCTGTGCTGAACAAGATTCTTCTAAAAAAATCTGCACCCGTCAAACAAGGCTCCATGTGGAGTGGCCGTTACCAGACATTTCTATGAAAACACCTGTTAAGCAGATGGTCAGCTCCATCGGTTCCAACAGCACTGTTCACCTGGTTAGGAATGGGACTGAATCCAGTCACCCCTTAGCCCTGTACATCCCAAAGGGAAAGCATCTCTGTCACTACTAATAATACCAGCAACAGACCATCTGTTTAGAGGGAATCCTTGCATGTGATATTTAGATATCTACGCACAGAGACATCTAGACAGTCCAAATAGCAATGGCCCAGAGACAGGAGACCTCTTTATTCTAAAAGTTCACACTGCCGGAATGAAAGATTCCTCCCTCTCCACTTAAAGTTTGAATCCTGCTCAACAATAAAACCCCAACTGGGTTGTCATTATCATGGCCTATTGTCAGCATGACTATAATGTATTCCTGCCAGAGTATGTGCCTGCCAACAACAGAACAAGGTCTCTTATGGTGCCATCCTAAGCAGAGTTACACCCTTCGAAGCCAAATGACTTTTGCAGACTTCAGAAAGCACAACTTGGTTTAGGATTGTGCTGTGAGTCTCTCACCTTATTCTGCTAGCACAGCTTGCAACCCAACTCTCAAGCAAATGGCAGCACATCAGGACGCCAGACAAAATTATTTCAAGGCTGACATTTATAGCTCCATATTAATTCAGAGCCACAGCGGGCAGCAGTAGGCGGATTAATGACAGTGACCATTGTTTTGAGGCTCACATACCATCCATTTTCAGTCTCATTTCACTCTTGGGCACCTCTGTTCCGGAAGAAAAAAGTTACAATTTGTTGTGTGGGATATTATTGTAAGCAGCCACCAACAGGATTCATAGCAAGTGGAAGTTGTAGCAGTCTGTCTTCTCCCTTTATATATCTGACCCCAGTATAAGAAAATTCAGCAGAACCAAAAGAAATCTATAATTTATTGAACACACAGCTATACAGCACTTCCGAGTATGCCGTTCTTGTGAGTATTTTTGAGTCCCAGAACTGCCTATCTGAATTCATTGTTCATAGTTCTTTGCTTTCAAAAGTGTTCAAGACACACTGTTCTTAAAGTTACCAACCTCCAAGTGGGGCCTGCAATTCTTGAGGAATAGCAAGTGATCTCCGGACTACAGAGACCGGGTCCTCTGGATGAGATGGAAGCTTTGGAGGGCTGACTCTGTGGCATCCCATTCCCGGGGAACTCCATCCTTTCTCCAAACTCCATCTTCCCCAGTAGTGGGGGGGGGGGGGAGAGAGGGGATGTCAGCATGGCTGTGAAATAATTGACCTTCCAAAACTCCCATATTCTCCAGAACAACTGATTTCTGTAGTCTGGAGATCAGTTGTCATTCTGGGGAAATTCCATGCCCCATCTACACCCTAGGCACTGCTCCAAGACTCCAGGAGTTTCCCAGGCCAGAGTGGGCAATGCTGCCCCACAATTTCTCCACCACCACCCCAAAGCCAATTCATCTCCTCTCCAAGCCAGTTTAAATCAAACATTAAGCAAGTTGAATATCATTTAGAAAAGTTTTTTGTGCATGTGGATATCACAGAAGTTGGGGATTATTATTATTTGTTAGGTTGTAGAGGTACAGTTAAGTATGGGAGCCCTTGTTTAGGACGATCTAATGAGCTACCCTTTCCTGCCAATAATTGTACTATGAAATTCATTCTGTATACTAGTAAGGATCAAGAACTATCCACAGCAGGGTACAAATCAGTATCCAGACCAGGGGTGCTGTGAACAGGGCAGTTGTGCTGCCAGAGCTGAAGCAAGAATATATCCAGGTGGCGAGAAGAGAAAGAAGTTTGCATCAGCAAAGTCTAGGCAACAGCTGAAAAGCTTCATAGCTGGCACTGCAGTTCCCACTTCCCCTGGGGTATGGCTGTTCTTGACGGTGCAAAGAAAATAACGCAGCTGCGTACGCCAAAGCTTTGTGCAGAAGTATTTACAATTTATTTACAATATTTACACAGTCCCTTCAGGTAAAGCATTTCATTCTTCAGACTGTCAAAATGCTTCGCAGGCAACCGATGCACACAATGGCATGAACAGCTAGGTATCATACAGAATATATACAGACATTGTCCAATCAGTGTAGAGAGGCTGAGTCATTGTGCTCCTCCTCTAGGCTGATGCAACCTGTACAGTCATATGTCCAGTCATGTGATCACTAGCTGTCACTTTAGATCACAGTGATCTGTCTGCCATGCTGTCATCTTGCTGGCGTCCTCAATTTTATATGCCGACAGTTCTGGTCAGGCTTAGGTACAAGACGATTCCACACTACCGAATTTTCTTGACACTGCACCCCCACACTCGTCTGCCATGCCTTCAGTTTTTTAAAAAGGAAATATAACTTTACAAAGCTGAATGTTTGAGATCTTTGTTTGAGTCAAGACTCTGCTCATGTTCCCTGCTAATCTTGCGACAAGGTCTTGCAACCACTGATTGAATAGATGCTGCTAATGTATGAGTGCTAAAACCAGGCAATGCAATTTTGATATTAACGAACACATCAAATTGAGCAGGTGAAAAGGAGGAACAAACAGTATGCAATGTAGCTGTTTATTTTACCCGTCTAACTTGGCTAGTGCTTTATATAATTTGGTAAATTTAATGGCCCAAATACACATAACTCCAGTAGATACTGCCTGTTGTCCTGTTAAGGAAATGATTTAGTTATTGAACCAGATCTAAGAGCTCTTTAGCTGAAACAACAAAAAGTTATTGTACAGGTGCAAAGCTATGGTATTGTGCTCATGGCAAACTTTCAGGAACCCCGCTTCTGTGCAATCAAGAGAATTTCCAAGGAGGTATTTATGCCTAATGAGCATGTTCCTCACTCAGTTCTCAGCACACCTATGGATGCAATCTGTGGCAGGACTGGTGCTCTGCAGCAGCTTTGTTCCTGGAGCTCCAGGTTTGTTCTAGCAGAGGAAGCCCTGCATTGAAAGATAAAATGGTACATGGAAACATTGGGTAGCCATGGCCCTGTGCAAGTTGTGCAGGGCTGGCCCATCCACTAAGTGTGCCTATACAACTGCATAGGGCACCAGAGCTGAAGCGGTGCCAACCAGCCTGGGCCTGGGTGGGCTCAGCTCTCTTCTTCCTTCCATCCACCACACCTTTACTGCAGTGCAGGGGTTTTAAGGAGGTGGGCAGTGGGCTCCTGCCATGCCAATGTGTGGGGGGTTGACAGGTTCAGGTGGAGCCTTCAGCTTGGTGCGCCTCCCCTTGCTGGTGTGTGGGAGGGACAAGGAAGGTGGGTGGCACCTTCTTACTGCACCTCAGTTCAGGTGGCCAGTTTGGTGTAGTGGTTAAGAGTGACGGACTCTAATCTGAAGGAGTAGGTTTGATTCCCCACTCCTCCACATACAACCAGCTGGGTGACCTTGGGTCAGTCACAGTTCTCTCAGAGCTCTCTCTGCCCCACCTACCTCACAGGGTGTTTGTTGTGGGAAGAGGAAGGGAAGGTGATTGTAAGCCACTCTGAGACTCCTTCAGGTGGTGAAAAGCGGGGTATAAAAACCTCCTCCTCCTCCAGCATGGGGGGGGGGGGCTTTTCTAAGGTGCAGGAGAATTATTACTTCTTAGGGTGTTAGAAATTCTTGGGCTTGCCCTGTAAACATGGTGGTGGAATTAGCCCCAGCATTTGTGGCTTGTTACCTGCTTTAAGAGTGTGTTGGAACCCTTGTTGTACTGCATGCCTTTGTTTAAATTCTGTTTTGTTTCATATACCATATCTTGTAAGTTACTTTGAATCCCCAGAGTGGGAGAAAAGTGGTGCAAAAGTACTGAAATAAATAAAACAGAAGCTTTCCTTTCCCAAGTTTAAAATCATTATTTGTGTCATCCGTATGATACTGTACCCATCAACCCAGACTTGGATATAGCCTTGTAATTCATGCCTTCATCCAAAACCCCAAAGTTCTACAGCACATAAAGGCTAACAAATGTATTGTTGCATGAACTTTTGTAAACTACACCCTTCTTTAGTGGTTGCATAAAATGGCCTAGAAACTTTGTGAGATATAATGTACACTGGAGGCTCATATCTCAATGCAAAAGTTATATATCAGCTAGTCTCTAGGGTGCCGTTAGTCTCTAGCTGACACGCTGCAGCAGGCACACATGGGAGTTGTTCTGGAATGCATGGCTGTTTGAAACTCCATGCAGCTATTTTAACTCTATATAACTGCTTTATTACATGCAGCTTCTCTAGGGCAAAACCTGTGGAGGGTATCTTTTTTGTACCAAAACCGGGGCTTCATCATCACTTCTGAAAGAACTGAATACAATGCCTTCTACTGAGTTAGACCACTAGTCTCTCAAGCTAAGTACACTGCCCAATAGTAGCTCTCCACATTCTCAGGCAGAGGTCTGTTATAGGATCCTATTTAAACTGGTGGTGCTGGTATAGAACCGGAGGCTTCTTGTGCACAAACCAGATGCCTCTTGTGCACAAACCAGAAGCCATGGTCCCTCCCCTATTAATGATGGGGAAACATTGACCATTGTTGGTTAAGGTTACCCAGAAGTATCTGCTTTGGTCATACATGTCAGACTCATTTATCGTACTGCAACTGTAATATAGCTGTTATTACTCATCTAAGAAATCAGCCAGCTCTTGTGGATTGTCCTACTAAAAACGTACTGCTTTACTGAGCAGTTAGTTATGCATGTTTCTGATTTGGGACAGCCTAGTTAATATATGTGCAGGTTCTTTACCTCTCTAAGTCTGAAAATAACTTGACTTGGACTTTTACTTGCAAGTTTTTCAAATCAACATTTTTACTCAGAATAAATGCAGTTGTTATTAGTTTTGTTCTTTCTACTTTTTTGTTCTACTTTCTTAAATAGGCAATAGAATGTCATGTAGCTAAGTAAAAATACTGATTTTTTAAAAATGTAAAACAAAAAAGGCCAGAGAGAGAGAGAGAGAAGACAGAAAGAGAAGGAAAGGAGGAAAGCTATTTGAGATGAATACTTCTTTTCACAGTTCACACATGAGATTGAACTTGGCAAAGAAATGGCTCTTAATTCAATCCATCTGCGCATTGCCCACCGCTCTCCTCAGTGCCAGCTTTCAAGAGGAAACAGAATAGAAACTGTACCTTGAATTTGCAAGAAATGTGAGGGCCTCAAATTCATCCCTTCATCAAATATAGAACCTGCACGAAGCAAATCACTTCAAGTCCCTCATGTTTTAAATGTCACTTATATATGCTTCTTAGTGTAGACTACTTGTTGGTTCTGAAATACTGTAACATTATAATAGTATGACTTTTACGATAGTGATACTAAGCCAATTCTAAAAATAGGAACGACTTCATGCTAAATCTACCTTAATAACAATCCTAGTTCATGAAGTTAGGTGCTTTGAGAAACAGGCATGGCTCACCAAATTCTGTAGCCAAGCACAAAGCAAATCATGAGCTTGCTATGTCTTGGATGATGATCATATACAGGGCTATTTTTGGGCAGGAACGCACAGGAACAGAGTTCCAGCTCGCTTCTGAGTTGGCCACACCTACAGTTCCCCCCCCCCCGGGTTCCCCAGGCACCTTGCAAGCCACAGGATGCCTGGGGAAGCCAAGCCAATCCAGGGAGGGAAGGCAGTTTAAACTGCCTCCCCCCTCGGGTTCCCCAGGCAGCCCACAGCTGTGGGGTGCCTTGGGAAGCCGATCCAGAAACTGCCTTCCTTCCTTCGGGTTCCCCATGCGCCCCTCGCAAGCTACAGGGCACCTGGGAAAGCCGATCCTGGGAGGGAGCTGCGCGGCCAGGGGTGTGGCCTAATATGCTAATGAGTTTCTGCTGTAGGGTGTGGCTTATTATGCTAATGAGTTCCTGCTGTGCTTTTTCTACAAAAAAAGCCCTGGTCATATAGCAACTAAGTTCTGAATTTCAGGGCAACCAGCATTACCCAGGGATAATTTAAAGAAACCTAACAATCATTTTCTGCTCTTGCTACAAGCCTTTTGTACAATCATGTTTATATTTATCATCTAAAAAACATAGACTTTGATCAGTAGGTCTAGGGTTGCCAGCTGCCAGGTGGGGCCTGAAGATCTCCAGGAGTTACAACTGGTTTCCAGATGACAGAGATCAGTTTCCCAGGACAGAACTGCTGCTTTGGAGGGTGGACTTGATGGCATTATAGCACACTGAGGTCCCTCCCCAAACCCTGCATCCCCCAGGCTATACCCTCAAAGCTCCAGATTTGCGGGCCTCAGTCTTCCCAAGAACCGATAGAAAGAAAGGGTATAACAGCTGAGAAATAAATGAATAGTTTCCAGCCCAGAAGCCCCAAACTGTAATGTGGGTCAACTTTGCTATGGTAGTCAAATGCAGCCTGGAAGATTCCGGGAGATCCAGTGTCTGATAGCAGGCAGAGCCTGAGGATGGAGTGAGCTCAGTATGGATGCGGTGCCATAGAGTCTGTCCTCCAAAGCTGCCATTTTCTTTTGGGGAACTGATCTTTGTCACGTGGAGATGGGTTGCAATTCCAGGAGAACTCCAGGGTCCACCTGGAGGATGGTAACCCTGTTAAATCACTACACATATCAACTTTCCACTTTTCACTTTCTGTTACACATCCTTTCTCCTTCTCTGTCTCTCTGCAGTAAACCTGCATTTTTTCTAGGGCAGAGGATGCCCCTCACCCAGGCTCCTGTTTTTAATTGCCACTCCTGTGACTGGTGGGAGAAAAATAATGTTTGAAAAGCCATTGATGATGGTGTGACATCACTTCTGGGGAAAACTGACAGCACCTTTATGTGCCTGCCCCCCAACCCCTTGGACTCCGGTCAGTTAACAGGCCATGCTGCCAGTTGCCACCTGTCTAGCCTCAGACGGTGAGGCACCTGAACCAAAGCCTATGAAGATAAGCAGATTGGATAAGTAAGCTCATATGGGAGAATGTGGTCCTTAAGGTAAGATGGCCCCAAGCCATACAGGGCTTCAATATCAGTACCTTGGATTGAGTCTGGAAACAAATTGGGAGCCAGTGTAAATGGAATAAGACTGGAATAATTTGGTCCCTATGACTTGCTCTGGCCAACATTTAGGCTTCAGCTTTGTATACCAACTGTAGCTTCTAGTTAGTCTTCAAGGGCATTGCAGTTATCTAATCTAGATATTACCAGGGCATGAACTACAGTGACAAGATCTCTCCTACCACCCCCCCAGATGGGATGCAGCTGCCTCATCAGTCAAAGCTGGTGAAAGGCACCTTTGGCCACTACTGCTAGCTGTTTGTCCAACAGCAGGACCAGGTCCAAGAGAACTCTCAAGCCAGAAACCTGCTCCTTTAGGGGGAGTGCAACCCTATCCAGAACAGATAACTCATTTCCTGGGTCAGGACCCCCCCCCCCCCCAAGCTCCTCTATTTTGTCTGGATTAAGTTTCATCTTGTTAGCCCTCATCCATTCCAAAACTGCCTCCAGGCACCTGTTCACAGTTTCCACAGCCTCTCTGGTGTAGTGGAAGAGCCAGTTTGGTGTAGTGGTTAACAGCCTCTCTGGTGTAGAGAGCCAGTTTGGTGTAGTGGTTAAGTGTGCGGACTCTAATCTGGGAGAACCAGGTTTGATTCCCCACTCCTCCACTTGCACCTGGCTGGATGACCTTGGGCAAGCCATAGCTCTGTACCAGCTGTTCTCTCAAGGACAGCTTGGGAAAAAGCTCTCTCAGCCCCACCTACCTCACAGGGTGTCTGTTGTGGGGAGGGGAAGGGAAAGGAGTTTGTAAGCCGCTCTGAGACTCCAAGTGAGTGAAGGGTGGGGTATAAATCTAATCTCTTCTTCTTCTTCTTCTCTGGGATCTGCTAGAAGCATGAGATAGAGCTGAGTGTCATCTGCATATTGGTGGCAACTCAAATGGTCTCTCCTAGCATCTTTATGTAGATGTTAAAAAGCGGGGGGGGGGGGGGGGGGGAATAGAACCTTGAGGAACTCTGTAGGCCAGAGGCCAATTAGCAGAGCCCCACATTCCAAAGCCTACCTTTGAGGTAGGTTGCACTCAGAGTGAAATCCAAAATTAAGTTACACCGTTTTAATCCCATTGACTTTAATGAACCTAAACAGAGATACCTGTGTTTAGGACTGCACTGTAAATAATCTAACGTTTTGACCTTGGTTTTAAATGTTATACACTTCTATTTAGTGCACATGATTTTTCAATGTCATTAGTTCCTTACATTATAAATAAATGCATGAGAAGCATTAATATTGCATAAGAATACTTAATATTAAGAAAACTCCAAGAACAAAAATTATCTGTCATAGGAACCTACAAGGTCAAATGCCAGCTGTTATTTTTATTCCTCAAGTGCTGCTGAATTATAAAAATGTATACATTTTTAGAACCCCTTCTACCATTTAGAAACCCAAAAGTCAAAATTATTTTAAAATATATCCCTTAGATAATCACTTAAACATAGCACAATCTTACTCTGATTTATGTTTTCACAAGTGTGTGGGGGTTTAAATTTGTGCTAATTTTGCCAAATCAGGTACCATAGCCAAAGAATATCTATAAATGCAGGCATTAACTCAATACAACCAGTGAAGGTGTTTTGTTCTGGAATAAATAGCAATCCATATGTTACACAAAGGTTGGATGCTCTCATATAAAAGTAGATTAGAAAGCACCCATAATATTAGAGACATCTTGAAATTTTAAGCAGTTTAAACACAATTCAGCCAATTGCTTGTCATGTTTACACTTGACTTTTCCATCTCAGAAAGAAACCCAAAGTGGATTCTACTTTTAAAAAGGACAAAGAAAAAAGGTACAGTTATTAAAATATTACAGATTTTAAATGAAATAATAAAAAATTAAACCTAAATCCAAATAAAAAACATCAAGCTAGCAATAAAATTTTGGGGTCTAAGGCAGGGGTGTCGAACTCACGAGGGCAGGATCTGACACAAATGTTACTTTGTTGGGCTGGACCATGTCTACCATAAAATGTAATGCCAGGTCCTGGAGATATAAACTTTATAAAGGACACAGGCAAACCCAATTAGCAACCTTATTTTTAATCAAAATACAAAAAAAATCTATTGATTCCTAGAAGTGAAAGCAACTGATTTCCTGGGGAACTCACAAAAGCCCCAATAAATGTACTGAATTATATTCAAGAAAGTTTTCCCCCCAAGGGATAGCATAAAAGGGGTATCTTACACTTCCATTCAAATTAGCTACTTTTTGTATCCATAGCACTTTTAAGAGATGAGATCATCCTTGAAAGTATATCAGGTAGTTTTTCAACACTCCCCCATATACCCAGCCTCAGCAGCTGAGCTTGGCTACAATCTACCTTCCACTTTTTGTTTCCTATCTTCCCCCATCCTTTCTTCGAAGATCTTGAGGAGGCACACTGGACTCACCGCTCCCCCACTCCATTCCCACCCACACCAGCAGCAGCTAGGGTTGCCAGCCTCCAGGTGGAGCCTGGAGATCAGATTTACAACTGACCTCCAGCTGATAGAGATCAGCTTCCCTGGAGAAAATGACTGCTTTGAAGGGTGGGGGCTATGGCATTGTACCATGCTGAGGTCCTTCCCCTCCCTAAACCCTGCCCTCTCCTGGATCCACCCCCAAAGTCTCCAGGTATTTTCCAACCCAGAGCTAGCAACCCTACTACGAGCCCTGTGAGGTGGGCCAGGCTGAGCAGCTGGCCCTTGATGACCCTGAGTCCTTGCTCAGGAGGAGGTTGTGTTTGAACCAGGCTCTTTCAGATCCCCCAATTCCTAATTCTCATCTCTCCTGCATGTCCCACAGAAGCTGTGGAGCTGAGGGAAAGCCAGCTGGAGAGGCTGTTTCCAAAACTTTCAGGGGGGTTCTTTTTTATTCCCACAACTTCTTTTCCCTCATGGGCTGAGAACAGGTGGTGGAAGAAGGGAGGTCATTGTCCCCCACCCGCCTGAACACTCACTCTGCCTCCTGGCTCCATGACCATTCAGACATGCGGCAGTGACATCAGTGACCCTCTTCCCCTTTGCTCCTCCACTTGCTTCCAAGGCTGGGAAGTCTTTTCCCCTCAGAGTGGCATGCACAAGACAGCCCAGTTGCCTCCATGTGCCAGCCCTCCTCTTTCTCTCTTCCCCATTGGCCCTGTCCCTACCTCAGCTAACTGCGGTTCCATGTGCCCACTCTCGCCAACCCCCCTCATGGTCACCATTTGAAAAAATGTGCAGCCGGTTAGTGCAGTGCCTCCCCCATGACATATTTTACCTCTGTCCACATGTGGACTTTATCCTATGCTACCCTGGTGTTATGGATCAGTCTTCTACAGGCATTTTGTAAGGCTGTGCCCTGAGAGGCTATGAGTGACTGATCCTTTTAATGGCCTTTTCATTCTGGAACCATCTCTGCCTTACTAGAACATGAGTTGTTCAACAGGCCATAAATAAAATTCCATTTTTGCTTTTTCAGATATTTATAACTATATTTTTCTGACCATGATTATTAGCTGCCTTGGATTAATGGGAAAAAAGGTTATAATGTATTTGAAATAAAATGAACGGTTGGTAGAAAATGGCTTATTAAAATTAAATGCAGTAGTCCAATGCACTGGGAGGAAACTAGGGAGAAGAAACTAGGATAGAAACTAGGGTTGATAGCCTCCCAAGGGGGATTGGAGAACTCCCGGAATTACAGCTGAGCTCCAGAGTAGAGAATCAGTTCCGCAGGAGGAAATGGCTGCTTGGAACCGTGTTGTATCTCCCCAAACCCTGCCCTCCCCAGTCCCACTCTCCAGACCACAGTAATATCACTGAGTTTTTGCAGATCCTAGTGCTCCCACTGACATTACGATATCACTTTTCGACAGAAGTAATGTCAGCATGCCAGCATAATGCCAGCACACCAATCCCTGCCCCAAAAACTCCTAAAAGCCCCCAAAGGCTCCCAGGATTACCATATGTGGCCTGGTAATTCTACATATCTTATTGCCTGACAACAGGCCTCCGCAGTGGCTCACAATGAGAAAGTGATATATTTTATATATAAATTGTGAAAAATGAAAGCACTTGGCAGGAGGACAATGTCAATGGTCCACTCCCCAGTCTTCTTATTCCAGCTGATGTGGGAAGAAGCACAGCATCGGGTAGCACCAGATGTTCTGTCACTGTGCCTCCCAGTTCTTCCCAGCAGCGGTGCTGAATGAAAGGCACCACCAGGGTATTACAGGAGGTAGGAGATAGGATTATGCAAAGAAATATCTTTTTCTGATTGCATGAAATGCCCCCTATACTGCAATCCTAATTGCTTTTATTAAAAAGTTACAGTCATTCTCTGGAAAACAATGGAACATAAGGCCAGTTCCCTTATGGCCTGAAAGTCTTCTCTGTTCACATGGCAGGGCAGCAACAAGCCTTGCACTGGTAATGGCCTCTTGTATTCCCCTTGTGAAACGTAATGTGAACTGAAGCTTACATCCAGAAAATCCTGCCTGAGTAGGCCCATCTGCTACTAAACAGAGTAGATGGCTCATCTGGATACACAATGCATCTGTTTCATTCCTAGAAGACCAGTTCTGTTTCCAACACAAGGCCATGAATGACCTAAAACTACTTAACTTGACACAATAAATGCAAACCAGCATTTTGAAATAAAATACTACTGGTACGTTTAGCAGGTGGGATCTGAAACTGGTGTATTAGTAGATTCTGCCCCAATATTCATCAAGGACCTCCAAAATCTCCAAGAAATACAATTAGTTCTTAGCGCACTGCTTGCCCATTTCCTGTGCTATCGGCTGTGGGGGAGGGGGCAACTGCCATGGAACAAAAACTTTTCTTGGCACTCATTATCTTGTATCATTATTTCTTCTGTAGCCCCAGGCCTCTTAAATAAATGTTTGGTGCACAGGACTATTTATTCTATTGTCAGTGATTAATGTGCCTGCTTGATTTAATTCGGTATGCATTTTGTATTAGCCACTGTATGTTTTCAGACTTATTTAATAAGCACTCTCTCCCTCTCTTTCAAAACTGTAAGTGTATTTATTATGATCTAATTTAAATGTTCGTGCTTGTTGTCCAGTAAGTATTTTAGGAATACAAATCTATGAATAATAGACTGCTTGGAGACCTGTTGTTATTTCGATATTTAATTTAGGGGCTAAAAAAAGATATCAAAACATCAGGCCAAACAGGCAAATATTATGAGATATTTGGGGAACACTTGGATCAGTTGATATCTGCGCCTTCGCACGATGGACCAGTGAGCAATAGCCAACTCTGAGGCCCACACTGAAAATGGATGACAGAGAGCCAATAGGTCAGGTGGGTGGGGAGGCACTGACTTTATCCTCATTCTCCACCTAAAAGGTTATAGGTGAAATGAATGTACTCATCCCTCCTTAGGCAGTGCATGCACTGTGCTAAGTGCTAGATGCAGAGTTCTCTTAGTCTTCATCAGCAAAGTGCTATTGAATTATAAGTTGTTTTTGTACATTGGCTTTGGTTTCACTGGAATTGGCTAGTTGATCTCCACAGTGGCCTTGGAGAGCTTCTATGTGTATAAAATGAGCCCCCTTATAAGGTTACTGAGATACTGTGATATCAGGGAATGACAGTCACCTTGTCCCACCTGACGAGTAGGTACTCTGGGAGGGCGGAAGAAACAACAGGTGCCCAAGGGGTATGTTGCATGTGGGGCTGCTAGCTCTGAGTTGGGAAATTCCTGGAAATTTGGGAGGCGGAGCTTGAAGAGGTCATGGTTTGGGGGAGGGGATGGACCTCAGCAAGGTGTAATGTCATAGAGTCAGGGCTTTTTTTGTAGAAAAAGACTAACAGGAACTCATTAGCATAATAGGCCACACCCAATAGCAGAAACTCATTAGCGTATTAGGCCATACCACTGACAGCACAGCTTATTAGCATATTAGGCCACACCCCCATGTTACCAGAACAGTGGTCATCCAGCCACACCCACCTTTTACTTCTTATTGTTTACCTTGTTTGTTGTCAAAACCCAGGGCTTTTTTTGTAGCAGGAATTAATTTGCATGTTAGGCCACATACCCCTAATTTGCATGTTAGGCCACATACCCAATCCTAATGAGTTCCTGCTGTTGGGTGTGGCCTGTTATGCTAATGAGTTCCTGCTAGGTGTGGCCAACTCAGGAGCCAGCCGGAACTCCGTTCCTGTGCGTTCCTGCCCCAAAATAGCCCTGCATAGAGTACACTTTTAAAGGAAGCTATTTTCTCCAAGAGAATTGGTCATTGTAGCCTGGAGATCAGCTGTAATTCTGGGAGAACTCCAGCTACCATCTAGAGGATGACAATCCTATTCTCAAGCCAGGCAAGTCCTTTCAGACCCAGCCTGATGCTGATTCCTATCTGGCTGGGGAGGGGGGGGGGGAGTCTGGTCCAAAGCTATTAAGTATTGAGGCGGAGGCAATGAATCCAGAAAGCAGGCTTTTATTCATAACATCGTTCAGCTCTAAGACAGCTCTATGAGAGCGGCACTCTAATTTATACTGTTCCAACAAATAACTTTCAACAATGTAACTATATACAAGTGATGTTATTGGACCCAAGCAGGGCTCAGCAATTGGGTACCTAGATTGGCTTCAGGACCAATGGGAGTCTTTATTAGTCAGCCAATGAGAATTGGAGCATTAGGATACCAGAGCCCTTTCATAGGTAAACCATAGTTGTTAACGCAGCATAATCAAGAACACAAACACAACAAAAGTGGAGCAGCAGCAGCACACCTGAGCCCTTGCCAATTCAATCTGATCACCAGGGCAAGCAATTGCAGCCAAGGCCAGGAGCTGCATATAGCTTTGGTGACACTCAGCTGAACAGCAGCTGGGCGGAGAGAAGGAGAACTAACTCACCCACAGTTGGGGGCAGCAGGGGGAAGAAATTTTCTGTCAGAAGTCCAAGAAGGGCCAGGCCCTGGGGCAGGGCTTCAGGGGGACAACAGGCAACCAGTATATAAGGGCCTGGTCCCATGGGAAGGCAGGCAGAAGAATAGGGCCTGTACAGCCTACCAGACTGGGTTTAAAAGGTTGGAGGAATCTGGTGAGGAAGTCTTCTGAGCAGAGGGAGCAAGACTGAATAGGGAACGAAAGCATTTGCGTGCTGCTTGACCTACTTCCTCCCCATTCTAGGGTTGCCAAGTCTTACCTTTTGTTTAGCAGGGGGAGTCCTTGCCGGCCCGGGAGTCTTCTTGTGTGCGCACGAACCATAGAGTTTTCCCTCAAATTATAAAGCATCCCGCCTCAAAAAAACGTGCCCGACACGATGACGTCGCCTCTGGGTGACATCATCGCACTGGGCACGTCGCCACAGCCTGGCAATTTGGGGGTGGGGTTCCCCCGGCGGCCCAATCTGAGCCAGCAGGGAATTGACCAATCAAGTGGGGGTTTCTCCGCCCCCTGGGGGGACTTGGCAACCAAACCCCATTCTGAGGCCCACAGAGAGTGGGCAATAATGGCATGTTACATGGTATTTGAATGTCTTGATGTTTTAATGTTGAAATGTTTTAAAGTTTGCTGCCTTGGAGACTCTGTTTAGGTGGAAAGGCAGCATAGAAATGTTTAATATAAACAATAAATATTTGACTGCTACAACAGACTAACATGGCTGCCGTTTTGCAAGGGTCTATTTTGTTCATCATAGCAGAAACAGGTCAACAGAAAATGTTTCAAAGTTATGCAAGTTGGCAGGAACAGATTAAGTCAGCATCATGAACAACAGTAACAGTAATAATACCTGGAATCTGGATAACTGTACAAAGATTTGTGTTTGCCAGGCTCCAAGACCCATTAACACAGACTTGCTAATTCTTTTCCATTAGCTTCCCATGAGCTCGTCTCTTCCTTGCATTAACCCAAAACATGAGATGAAATTGATGTACATTTAATGTTTTCTGAACTGGAAAACAGCAGGAGACCGGTGAATATGCATTTCCCCACTCTTAGATAACAGGTGCATCTTCAGAATAATCAATCCTGAGTTTCACAGATTTCATTCTTCTCTAGATCAGGGGTGTCAAACTCATTTGTTACAAGGGCCGAATCTGGCATAAATGGGATGTGTGGGGCCAGGCCATGCGTGTCATAAAATGTAATGCCAGGTAGTGGAGATATAAACTTTATAAAGGATACAGACAAACACAATTAAAGATATTAATTTTTTTACTCAAAATACAAACATGCTTAAAACTCTTGCAATATTTTGTTTATTTAACAGTCTTCAATAACTGACACCTCCCAAACCTCCCCCTCCCAAGACACCTGTCTAAAATGGAAAGGTGTGGGATTCAGCAATGCGATTTTAATAATAAAATATAAAGAACAAGCACAAGGATCATAGCAGAAACTAAAAATATAAACTAAAAATATAAAATGCTCTGAGCCTAGGAAAGCATGAAATGGCTGGGCATTGCAGGCTTCTCCGCCCCCCCTTAGGGGGTCTACTCAGAGTAGGGCTGCCAAGTCTGCCTGGGGGGAGGGGACTCCCCGCTACAGGGGTCCCCAATCCACCAGCTGGCATTCGGCCGGTGAGGGGAACCCCACCCCCAAAGTCATCCAGTTAGGACAACTTCCCCAGCGTAATGACGTCACCTGGAAGTGACATCATTACGTTGGGGACGTTGCCAGGGCAACCCTCTAGTAATCGCCCCCAAACTCTATGGTACCATAGAGTTTTGGGGTGATTGCCAGAGCGTCTGGTGACATCAGATTGCCAGAGCGTCTGGTGACATCATCATGGTGCGCACGCAAAGCGCACACGCCAGGAAGCTCCCGGACCTAGGAGGACTCCCCCCACTGGCAGCCCGTGAATATTTGGCAACCCTAACTCAGAGTGGCAGCGGCTCTCCAGTGTAATGTCCCCCTTTGGCTGTGGGTTCCTATATTAGAGTACTCACTCAGGCACCCATACTCAGATGCATTCAGCAGAGACAAACTGGCTCAAAACATCAACCCTGTATTTGCAAGGCGACAACTCCAGCAAGCAACAGCTTCAGCTGGCATACAAACACTGGAAAGTGAAACTGCTTGAGGTCCACTCCAGTTTAATACATTGCAGCGCAGACAAAGTTGCAAAGAAAATGTGGAATGGCTTTTCCATTATGGTCTCTGGGCCCAGACAGACGACTCTGGGACTGGAATGATAGCCACCAGAATGAAATGACAGTCCCGGGGAGGAGCAGAAGCATTCTGAGATTGGAATTAGGGCCCCCCAGGGGCTGATTCCAGTTCCAGAACACAGATTCTATTGCTAAGGACCATCATTCTACTATGGCGGCTGTTGTTCCAGTCCCAGAGCACTGTTTCTATTGCTAGAAACAGTCCCAGAGTAGTCTATCTGGGTGCAGAGACCTTAATGGAAAAATCCATTCTGCATTTTCTTTGCAACTTTAGAAGCTGCTTCAAAGGTGAGGACAGGAGGAGGAGGAGGGGGAAAGAAAAGAGCCTCAGGCTGGATTAAAGCCATTGGGCAGGCCAGTTCCAGCCTGCAGGCCTTAAGTGTGACACCCCTGCTCTAAATGGTAAGACCCCATTACACTGCTCTTCTGATCCCCTTCCTACACATATGGAGGGACAATGGGAAGCAGATGGAGCTTTAAAATAAATCGGTAATATATTGATAAGAATGTATAAGGGTATTCATTCTGTGTCAGATATAGATATTTCCTCAACTATTTACCGATAGGGGGAAAGTATTGCCATTTTGAAGTAGTCATTTTCTGATCTCCATTTTGTTGGAGCTTCATTGTACCTACATGCACATTCAAATACTCATCATGGCATAACTAAAGATGCCAATAATTTGTTTTGCTCCAACTTATTTCTGTCACAATCTAAAACAAGTTTTATGTTTCCCAGCATGAGTGGGGTTCAACTCAGTCAGTAACAAGTGTTCATGCAGTACCCATACCACAGTACATCAAGATCCTTATGCAGAATTCTGGGTTAGGCTGTTGTTTGGGGACATCTTGAAGAAGCAGCCTTTTTTCAGTGATGAAAAACCGAAAGCTGAATCTATGCAACGCCAAAATAGATATTCTTAGGCTGTTTTGCAGGTTCCTATCACCTACTAATTCTATATCCTTATAAATCCTCTTTTATTTTAATATTTGTGTCTAGGGTTGCCAAGTCTGAGTTGGAAAATACCTGGGGACTTTAGGGGTGGATCCAGGAGAGGGCGGGGTTTGGGGAGGGGAGGAGCCTCAGCATGGTACAATGCCATAGAGTCCACCCTTCAAAGCAGCCATTTTCTCCAGGGGAGCTGATCTCTGTCAGCTGGAGATCAGTTGTAAAAGCAGGAGATCCCCCGGCCCCACCAGGAGGCTGGCAACTCTATTTGTGTCCTCTCTCTCTCTCTCTCTCTCTCTCTCTCTGACAAGTCCTTGCTCTGGGACCTGTAATGGATATAGTTATAGAAACAGGAAATATTTAAAATACATTTAACTTGGAAAGAAATTCGAGGGAATTCACCTAGGGAAAAATATTCATAAACACAGATATTCAATGGCAGAGAAGATGCTTGGAAAATGCCAAAATGGAATGGATATGGAGCAACAGTTTGGCTCCAAAACAGCATTGTACAATCAGTAAGAGATGGCTTAAACAACTATTACATCAGAGATCAAAAATAGTAGTCCATTGCTTTACAAGAACATCTGCTTGCACCATACTGATGGAAAAACCACCTCTAACAAAAGGAAACTGGATCCAAATGTTTCCTCAGACCTTGATTCTAATCCAAACCTTTTCTGATGTTCCAACATGCCATGGCTATATCATGTAAGTGCCAACATTCTGTGAGAGAATCTGTTCTTACTGTAGATTTAGGAAGAATTTATAATCTCATGAGAAAATGTCTCTCCAGTTTTCTATTTGAATTTTTCAAGCCAATCCTTCAGATCATTTGGATGAAAGTTTGTCTGTTGCCTCCAGACTTCAGAAACATGTGAATGCAAATGAAACATAGAAGCTCTGAGCATTTTGTGCTTTCTACAATTTTCTCTTGCGTCTTTGCTATGCTTTACTTTTCTTAACAAGGCAAGAAACAGAGGGATTGGGTCATTTCATCATTTCAACATTTTTTAAAAATCAATGGTAAATCTGAGCTGCTCACTTTGGGACACCCAAGGGGGACACTGACTTCCTCACATTAATACCCTAGGATCAGAAAAAATGTTCATCCTAACCCAAACCCATCTACTCATACAGCATATTCAGAGACATACTGATCATTTGCCTCAACTTCTTTCTTGCTTCCCTCCCCCCACTTAACTTCACCAGTGAAGGATGTAGAAGATCAGGATCGACAATGAGCAAATGATGCTTGCAGGCTTTGTGAGGCATGGAGGTCATTTCTTTAAGATACATTGAACATTTAAGGTGCATCAAATATTACTAAGAGCTTTTACCAGTTCATCAGATATGGATTGTGAATCAGTGACTGCTCAAAATATCCCTTTATGGTGGCATTTGAATAAAGCTGACTCTTTGTGACTAAAATTCTGAGATCTGGAGGATTCACGTGGCACCTCTAGAAAAATGGGCCTAATTAAATGAAAATGAAAGTGGCACCTAGTTGGCAAGATATGAGGTCAAAATACAATAATGGATTAGAAGAAAGCAAATCTTCTTTGCTTCCTCTTTCCTCAGCTCCCCCAGAAAAGATATCACTGGAGGTCAGGGGGCCTCAAAGGTAAAAAAAATGCACATGGCACAATGGGGCTCTAGTGAGCAGGAGAAATCAGTTGAAATTGCTACTCCCTCCTTTTTTCTCCAGTAAAACTTCAGAAGCTCTAGTTGCAGGAGGCGGAGGAAGACTGTGTTAACCCCCCTTCCTCAAGGTATCCCTTATGCCACATGAGCTAGGGTTGCCAACTCTGACTTGGGATATTCCTGGAGATTTGGATGTGGTGCCTGGGGAGAGACTTCAGTTTTTCCTAGACTCTATGGTACACCATGGAGTCTACCCTCTAAAGGTGCCATTTTTTCCAAGGGAACTGATTGGTGTAGTTAGAAGACTAGTGCTAATTCTAGGAGGACTCCAGGCTTCACCTGGATGTTGATAACCCTAACCACCAAGCTCTGGGAGTGCTTTTTCAAGTGAGGGCTGCGGAGCAAGGGAGTCCAGCAAATGATGGGAAAGGTCTGCTTCAATGACTGACTTCCTGTTACAGTTTGTATAATCCAACACCACAGATTATATTTAATTTGTCATTAAAGGAGACAATACCTTATATCTACTCATAACATTTTAGGGCTAAAATTAGATTCAAAGTTAAAGAGCGAGCCTCATCATTTACACACCATTTCAATTTCTAACTCAGATGCTCCTTCACATTTTATATAAGGAAACAGGAAAGAAGATGAATAACTGTTAATGTTACTGACCTTGAATTGCTTTTAAAGCTGGAGGGGAAACTGTTTCCTGTCCAAAGTACAGAACATCTGGCTGTGTGATTAAACCTGGACTAGACTATGTAATTTTTAAAACTGTACTGAGTCTGCATAGTTCCACTACACTCTGGGTATTTTATAGCTGCTTGAATTGTAGCTCTGCTCCACCAACAACATGTCTCAGGAATACTAGCAGACACATTGTGCGAAGACACGTTTATTTTTTTTCAGCTCTAGAGTGCACTTTTTTCTGGTGACGGGAGGGGAACCAGTGCTTCAGCTATGTGACAAGCTTTTAAATTCTTCATTAGTTGTACTTCGCTGGACATTTGTGTCAACATGTCATAACATGTCAGCACACTCAAACAGATATAACTCCAGTAACTTCACCTTGTGTCAAGATTGGTACAATAACACTCTTCTAATTTCATGAAGAAAATAGATGTAATAGCAACAAATTCCCATAACCTAGAAGAAAGGTGTGATTTTATATTACTGCAAAATGGATGCATATTCATTAACATGGGGCACTACTAAAAAAAGAAAATCACAGGTTACAATATTTTCCATGCTTTTGCTGCATGTCCCCAACTGTTGCATAAAGCTTTCTCTGCCAGAAAAGCAGATGACTCTCTTGTCATGGCTAGGTGACTAGGGGTAGACAACTTGCTGGGGTTTGACTTACAAAAGAGACTTATCATTCAGGATGCTCCAAACCCACACCCTACTAGCTTTTAGATGATGTGAATGGAGTTTAGGATTGACAGGCTGTGATGCTGCAATGCCATTTGCAGCTGAAAAACTGAAAGTGATTCTCTAGGAATCCTGCTAATCTCTGTGGTTTCACACCAGAGACCCAGGTGATCCCTAGAGCATCAAAGCAGCACTGTGATGTCACTTCTCTTTTGTAGCTGGAAATGATATTGCAGCATCACTCAATGTTGTTTTCCTTCCCTTGTTTCTCCTGCTCATTTGAGCAGCAGCAGAGGGCAGGAAGGCTCAATGGGAGCTCTTCTAGTGAAAGCAGGGATGCTAATGGAGCTCCTGCAAAAACTCTTGGATTCAGGCAGCTGATACTGTTGACACCTAATCTCTGGGGAAATTTTATGGTGGGTTTTTTAAGGATAGCATTGTATTTTATTTGTTTTCATCTTCAGAACTGCCTTGAGGGTTTTTAACTATGGAAAGCTAGCATATAAATGGTTTAAGTAAATATAACATTTCTGGCCCACCTGTCTAGAGAAACACATTGTCATGTTTGATAGCTAAGAAATTCACTGGATGCATCCAAGGTAAACCAGCTATGCAAAAGATCTGGGAAAATGCCTTCTGGCATTTCTTCGGTATATCCACCCCTTGATTTACTTCTTCCTTCTGCAATTCTCAAGAAGTGTATTATTTTCAATTTAATTATTAAAAGGTTTGCAAACAACTGCCTGAAGCTCAGCAACATTCATCTCAAGGGACAAGTGCTTTTGTTCTTTAGTTTTCTGTTTCTACCACAAAGATAATTTGCTCTAAATAAGCAAAAAGCACTCAAAAGAAGCACAGAAGCAAGAGAAAAAGATCCCCTCCACACAGCTCTTTACACAGAGCCACCTTCTTTTCTATGAGAAAACTTTCAGAGCACTATTTAGCAACTTAATTAACCATTTTATCTCTGTAGGTGAATTCATGTTTTTTGCCACTCACCCTGCCTTATCAGAGGCTATGAAAATATAAGGAAACCACACGAACAAATCACTTCACATTCCATTTGGTATAAAATGATGTAGTAAGCCACAATTGTGTGTGTAAAATGCTTTCAGAACCTGTGAGTCATGTGGCCTTGCGGGTTTGCTCTTCTGACAGGTTTTCATATATTTATTTTTATTTTACACTGTAGATTTTCTAGGGTTATTGTTGTTGGGGAAACTGATCGCTTGTGATAGAACCTTTCTCCAGAAGTGTTGAAATGAGTTTTATTGTCTTTTATAAAACAGACCGGAAGATTTAGCCTCAAGAACTAGAACATAAAAAATATATGGTCTTAACATGAACTCTTAGCTCCACAGCCAGCATCAGAGTGATTCTGGTAGATGCTGCTGCTCCACCACTGAGAAGGAGGCTTAAATAGGCATTGTTATGGCTGTGGCTGGGTGACCACGAGAATCTTGACCAGGCACTTTCCACCTCCTGCCAGACATAGGTGTAAACTACTGGGGGGGGGGGGCTGGGGGCTTGGACCTCCCCCAAATTTTCCCAGGAGGCCCTGAGCCACCAGTGCCAGGCAATACTGAGTTTAAAACTTTCCTGTGTGGGTTTTCAGGGACCTGTGTGACATCCATTTGCCAGAGATCACAGGGCCCATGGCCTCGGGGATTAACTCCAGCCTCAGGGACATGAGCTAATCCTGCACAGCTGGGACATGCAGAAACAATTCGCTGTGCCTCAGCAAGAGGAAGTTTGAACTCAGCTGTTAAAGCCCAAGCATTCTGATGGAAAAACTGGTGAAAATGATAAACCAGGGCTTCAGGATGGGCCAAATGAAAAGGTTTGAGGGCTTCATCAACAAAGTGCTGACAAAGAGTAGGCAAATTCAGCCTTGAGGAAGGACAGTTCACTGAAAGCGCCAAGTATGGTGTGAGTGATTTAACACCGGGACCGTGAACACAAAGCGCTGGCGGTCTGGGGGATGCAGGGGGATGGTAAAGAAGCAGTCTTTCAAATCAATAATAAACAGTTGGAAATCAGCTGGAATTAAATTTGGGTTGGGTGTGCCACATTGCAGGGAGCCCATGGGCTGAATGCAGGCGTTCACTGCTCTCAGATCATTCAGCAATCGCCATTTGCCACTTTTCTTTTTTATGATAAAAACAGGGGTGTTCCAAGGACTAGAGGAGGGTTCAATATGACCAGCAGCTAACTGCTCATTCACTAAACTTTCCAGAGCAGTGAGCTTATCCTGTGGCAGTGACCACTGATCCATCCATACCGGGGTGTCTGTGAGCCAGTGCAAGGGCAGGGCAGTTAGCCATCTCAGGCACCAGAACTGAACAGAGTTCCTTGAGATCCACTGCTGGTCAGACTATGATACTCTGCTAGATAAAGAGATTGATTCTGTGAAGGCATCAAATGCATAAAATGGGCTTTGGTCTTCACAGTGTCATTTGGACATGGTTATCTGTACTTTGGAGCTCATACCTCAACATAAGAATGTTTTCATCTGTTGTTTTCATTTGTTATATTTAGCATACAGAACTGTGTTCATTTCAAGTGTGTGTATGACAGGGAGGGCTGAGTACGGTTAGAAACTTTTCTCTTTCTCCTATAACACTAGAATTCAGGAGTACATAGAATTCAAGGCAGTATATTCAGGAGGAAAACAAAGGAAAGTACTGTTTCATTTTCTGCATGACTTGTGAAATTCCTTGCTACAGGATACAGTAACAGCCTCTAATTTAGATGGTTTTAAAAGAGGATTAGAAAAATTGGTGGAGGAGAGGGTTTTCAATGGTGATTAGTCATCATGACTAAATGGAATACCCAGAGTCAGTATGCCAGTTGGTGGGAGAGCCGTGAGCTTCTGTGCCCAGGGGAATCTGACTAGCCACTGCATGAAACAGGAATCAGGAATAGAGTGAGTAGACCACTGAGGCTGATCCAGTAGGATTCCATCAGTGTTGTGTAGTCAAGAAGACATGTACTCCAGATGTAAATGTCCAAATCCACACGCAAACAGCTTGAGCATAAGGAAGAAAACTCTCCTTCCATTGCCTCTCACCATTAATAGCTGCTGGCTTCAGTCCTGTACCTGATGTAAGGAACACCCCTAATCCAGACATTAATGTAACAGCTATAAGGAAACAGTTAATAAAATGGTGAAGGGCCCCTATGAGCTCAGAACAAATGCTGAGAATCCAAATAGAGTGAAATCAGAAATAAAGTTTACTGAGGAGACTAATACCAATATCTGGGGTGGAGAGTTAGCATTCAATTAGCATTCAAGTATTCAATACAATAACCAACCTTAGATGCTCCACTAAAGAGCCAGTCACTCCAAGTCATTCAAACTCCATGAAACATGCTTCACTGAAGAGGGGGAGGTGAGAGGCTAAAGTTGTAAAGACAGAGAAAAAGCAGGAGCTATAAATACGCATCCACGCACCTCTGAAACAAGGTCCCATTCCTTAGACAAAGGTCCAGGCATCTGGGCACTAAATAATCTAAAAGTAATCCAAAGGGGGGGCGGGGGAGAGACAGGAACATGTTCCATTTGTTTAGAACAGCTGCTCCACTGCTTATGAGACAGGCTACAACTCACTCAAGGTATAGGATGCTATAGCCAAGCATGCACCTCTTGACAAATCACTGTACTAATCACACTTCAGAGACACATTCTGGTCCCAGTTATACGACAGGCAGCCAAGTAAAAAATCAAAAGAAGGACAGGAATGGGCAAACAGTTGTGATCATGTTTAATATAAGGCTGGCTAAATGGAATGACTTTGGGGTAGCTTTGATGGGCAACTTCAAAATGATCAGTCTGAGTTAAGAAACCTTAGACACAGACCTGCTCTTGATGCTGGGTCTCTTGTAGCTGCTCTTGCTGCTTGTTACAGTGCTCTATCTAGCCAGAAACCTGTTTCTTGACTTCTCACAACTTGTACAAAAGGTTCTTATGATCCATTAGCTGGGGTCATTAGAAGTAGGATCAGCCTACCCCAATAAAAGTACTTTATAATCCTGACTTTCATCCCTGTGGAGAAAAGGAGAAATTAAAATGTTCTAATTTGGGACAATGTTGCAGTGAGAGGCTTTCCCACCCTTGGCAGATGATTTATGCATATCTGAAGGGCTTCTGAATTTCAAAGGTTCCTGGGATCCCCTGTATACAGGGATCATTTATTCTCCTGCAGGTGCTCTCTTAGTGAGGGCTGGGCCACCCAACTTTAAGCACGGAGGATATCTCACAGTAGCCAAGGGGTCTTTGTAGTACACACACTGTACACACTGCTACACTACTTGCCACAATGATAGACTTTTACTAATCTGCTAATAAAAACATGCCTGTATATTTGTACCAAGGTTGATTTATATCTTTCTTTTTATTTAGATATTTATACCCTACTTTACTCTGCAGTAGGGACCCAAAGCAGCTAACAAGTCTCCCCTTCTACATTTTATTCCCATAACAACCCTGTGTGGTAGGTTCAGCGGAGAGAGAGTGACTGCCCCAAGGTCACCCAGCAAGCTTCCACAGCAGAGTAAGGATTCGAACCTGGGTGTCCCAGATTCTCACCCAACATGATCACAACACCATGCTGGCTCATCTATTTTTGAAAAGCAAGTGAATATAGAAGGCTTACAGTATACATCTATGAATAAAACCATCAGTTCCAAACACATATATTCTTGATTTGTATTTTATTTTAGTTCATCTTGAATAATTAATTACACTTTTTTCTGCCTGCATTTTTCAGACATGTGGTTTATTTCTTCATAAAATGCTCAATACAAGGAAATGTTTTCATTGCTTTTCTAATTTAATTCCCCCACACACAGAGATTGAATTCTTTGTAAGTCATTTCTTATGCTTATTCTTTCACAGCCTGAAATAGTTTGTCTGGACATGTTTTCTGTCACTGTTGTTTATTTTGTTTCATGGCTTAAAGTATTAGATCATAGACTGAACCAACTTGAAACAGGTGGGGTTTAGAAGAAGCTGATGGCCCATATCAGATTAGACAAAATATTTTCCTATAAGCATATATGTTCTTTATAATCTGTTTGAAAGGCACAAACTGGTTAAAAATCTCATAATCCTCTTGAATAAAAGAATGTCTGTAACACACTGCAAAGTATCTGTTTTTCAGTTGTTTTCTTAAAGTGACAAAGATGTTACTCTATAGAACCTGCCTAAAATACTTTCTTAATATCAGATTCAGCACTTTAATCCCTGTATACTGAACACTTTTATAGTAGTAAAACAGGGGAGTTACTTCCAAGTAATTATATATAGGATTGTTGTCTGGAAAATACACAGCTGTAAGGATCCAAAGGAATCCAGAATTCCACTGAATTCATCACTGCCTCAAGAGGGGACTGTTGACCAGCTGAAGGGGGCAAAATGTTACAAGCTCAGAGAACTGCCATCTACAGAGCAAATAATAATAATAATTGCCACATGGCAGCATGTGTAGTATAGCCAGGAGATCCTAAAATAGTCTGGCCACCAGAAGCTCTAGCTCTTTTAGTGTTATGCAACACTAGGTAGTGAACCAGATTTTTTTTTAAGGCACGAGATGTTTCAGAGGTGGTTTGCCATCGCCTGCCTCATTGTCACACCCCTGGTATTCCTTGGAGGTTGCCCATCCAAATAGCAGCCAGAGCACACTCTCCTTAGCTTCTGAGATCTGACAAGATTAGGCTAGCCTGGGCTATCCAGGTCAGGGAAGAGGAAACACCCCAGGTGAGCAACCTAGCCATGTATGACAGAAAAAAATGTCATTATGGAATAAAATTCTTGTCAACCCCAAATATGGCAATAAATCAGATTACCATGTATGTGTTCCTCACAGATGAAACAACAGAAGACGCAGTCAATAATTCTTGAATCCTTCCAGGATGTACTTTTCCTATCCCTTCTAATCTGGTGTTAGCATGATAGCTGGAAATGGCTGAAGGGGCACAGGCAGGGCCTGGCTTCAGGGTTTTCCTGGAAAGAAGAAAGCAGTGTGAGAAACAAGGAGTGCTCCCTGCTCAATATTCCCACAGTCAGTTCCAAGGCTTCTTCACAGACTCACATGAGTCAGCTATGTTCAATTAAACAGCATGATATGTGAGCTAGGTACTGCAATGTCCTTAATCAGAAAGGCACTTATTTGGAAGTTTGGAAACTGAGAAAACCCACGTAAGATATCTATCTCGCTACCGGTCACATTTTATTCTGCTCTTCCTCTGAGGACTCAGGGCAGTGCACATGATTCTGCCCTTCTCCCTTTTATTCTCACAACAACCTTAAGTGATACACTGGGCCGAGAGGAAGTGGCTGACCCAAGATCATCCAATGATCTTCATGGCTGTGAGGGGACTTTCACTAGGTCTCCCTGGTCATACAACACAACACTGGCTCTCCATCCTACGACATCCTGGCTTCACTATTACAGTTACAGCACATCAGACAAATCAACACATAGGACTGGATCCGGCAATAAGCAGGCAGAAACATAAACAGACTTAATGCAGTTCTGCTTGAGCAAGCTCTTGTGCAGGGCTATTTTGGGGCAGGAACGCACAGGAACAGAGTTCCGGCTGGCTCCTGAGTTGGCCACACCTACAACCAAAACCTCTGGCATGTGTGGCTACAGAGCATGCTGTCCTTTCCACCTTAGACACAAGAGGGAAAGGCGGCATGTTAAAATGTCCTCTTTCCCTCTGGGGAGCCCATTGGGATTTCATTGTCAATTTCACTCCCAGCCAGTCAGTTGAGAGTGAAATTGACAAGGAAAAGCCTCTCTCTGCCTTCCCTTCCCTAGTTGACAGGTGTTAGCTGGAAAAGGGCAGGCAGGGAACCCAGGCACCTTGAAAATGTCTTTCCCTCCCCAATCAGAAGGAGGGAGAGAAAGGCATTTAACCATGCCCCCCCACACTTCCCCGAGTCTCTCTGCAATAGTGGAGAAGCTCAGGGAAGAAAGGGGCATGTGTGCATGCCTGCCTTCTTTTCCCCAGCCTGTCCGCAGTCGTGGGCAGGCTGGGGAAAGAGGGCAGGCATGCAGACATGCCTGGGTTCCCCTCCTGATCTTCTCCAGGTGTGAGAAGCAGTGCCTTTCCCTGGCAGTTTGATTCGGGGGGGGGGGGGTAGACTAGAAAGGTGATGCTGAAGTGGGGTGGAGAAGCCTGGGGGGAGAAGCAAGCTTCCATGCCTGCCCTGTGCTTTCCCAGCCCCCGCCTAATATGCTAATGAGCTGTGTTGTCAGGGGGGTAGCCTAATATGCTAATGAGTTTCTGCTGTTGGGTGTGGCCTATTATGCTAATGAGTTTCTGCTATTGGGTGTGGCCTATTAAGCTAATGAGTTCCTGCTGGGCTTTTTCTACCAAAAAAGCCCTGCTCTTATGCAACACCCACTGCTTTTCTCTCTGTATCTAACAGTGCCCAGAAATTCTTTGCACAAGATCTTGAGCAAGTGAAAAAACAGTTCAGCATGCACTATATTTACCTTAGTGCAAAGGGTTAGAGAGAGGGATTTTTTTACCCTTCTGTTTGCTCAAGGACAAGGTAACTTCTTGCTCATGTGCTCAATCCATGGTACTGGATTGACAGAGGAACAGGAAGAAAAAAAGGGGGGGGGGGGGACAAAACACCATGAATGCTGTGACATCACTTCCAGGTGCTCACCTGGATATGACATAATGGCATCTGAGATGCTCCTCCTCCAGGCTCCACCCCTGAAATACTCCCAGGGAGATTACCAGCAGAAGGGTGACAACATTATCAAGGACCCTAACACATATGGAAATCTTTCTGTGGATCCAAACCATCATCTGTGCGCACACACACAAGAAAGAGAAAGCAAGTGCAAGGGAATGCACATGTATGTTTATTCAACAGAGCCCAGTAACTCACTCTAAATTGGCCACAAGAAGATAAATTTCTGTGTTAGACTACTGTTGAGCATATGATTTCTCTTCAGCTCTGTGCAATGTAGATTTGAATGAAATCAAAACAAGAGTCTTGTATTTGGCAAGCAGTCTTTTTTCAACAAAAAGTGTTTAATGAAGCAATTTTAGCATTTCCTTGCAAGAAACTTTTGAATGCTCGGTCTTCAGAGAGTATAAAATGTATTTAAGTGCATATTGAAATGTATAGTTAAATGCCCCTGATCATGCGTCCTGTAGTGAGTGCAGTGGGACTTGCTAAGTACCAAATAAGATTCTCTTTTGTTTTAATTTCCTTTTGACATATAATAATTCCTGCCCCAATACCTCAGAAGGTACTTGCTTTTGTTGGCTTAGATGTCGTGTACTTATTATGTTAACCATGATTTTCGTATTCATTCTTCAGAATTATTATGGGTAATTGTTAATGAGTGTGTAACAATTTTTCAAGAATATTTTAAGTCATGCTTCCCAACAGGGAAGGCTTATGACAAAATAATTGATTGCCTTGTTCTTTTATCATGCCAAGAGGCCTGGAAATACTCTCTTGTATTGATTAAGGGCTCAGCCCCTCTCTGTGTAAAGGAGAATGTTTGTACATCTGGCAACCAGCCAGCACCAGAGGCTTGAGATAAGCTAACAAATCTATTTTAAAAATTAAGTCTTGTATTGATTTGTATTTTTATTACATTTACAGTAGTAGATAGGAGGGAAAGGGGCTCCCATGTTTTCCTTTCCTTGAGGAGTAAAACTTTCCTACAGTCTTGTTTCAAAAAAGACTACTTTCTTGATAGATCACAGAAATAATAATAATGATAATAATGATGATGATGATGATGACGACAACGATGATGATGATGATGAATTTATAAAGCACTCTCCCCGGGAACCAGAGCAGGTAACATCATTTGTAAAAACATTCAATTCATAAAACTGGTACATTATTACAATAAATAAAATGAAATGCATAATAAATACTTCACACTATACAACCAAAAGATGGGAGGAGTAAGGTATAGTTGTCTGATGAGAAGGAAAGGGGGAAGGGGAGAGAAGGAAAAAGGGGGCAAGCCAAACCAAGATGGAAATCATCAAGATGGAGCCCATCACTGCCCTCAACCATATATCCAATGGAACAACTCTGTTTTACAGGCTCAGAGGAACTGTAACAAGTCCCACAGGACCCTGATCTCTCCTGGAAGAGTGTTTCACCATGTTGGGACAGGGATCACCAGCAGATTTTGGTCACTAGAGCGTAACACTCTTTGGGGGACTGGGACTGACTCCAAGGCTTGGAATCAGCCTGCAAGCAAAGACACCAGAAGTCATGTGACTAGCAGTGGTAATATAATCCTGAGCCAGAACTCAGGAGGGGGTTCGAATGGAAAAAAACCCCAAATTCTTGACAGTTGAAGTTTGGCAGTTGAGTCTGGCAGTTGGTGTTTTAGTCAGTTGGTACTGTACCAGGGGACTGACAAGTCTTGTTGGCACACATGAGATATCTATATTAAGGGAAACCGAAAAAAGCCAAATGTGAAAACTCAGGAAAATAACCTCCTAGAGTTTAAATAAGAAATACACATTCCTCTCCCTTAGAAATTATACCCTGCTGGAGAAAGAGCCTGGTTTAGGGGATTTGGTGTGTGCCAGGAGAATTTATTGGACTAGTGGATGTCCAAATTCAAACTAAGGCTGAGGACAGACTGGCAGTCTGGCCCGTTCTGCCTCCGCTTTAAAAGCGGAGGCAGAGCGGCAGTCCAGACTGCCACATCTGCCTGGAGGAGGCGGCCCGGATGCAACGCGTCCAGCGCCGTGCTCCTCCCGCAGCAGCTGGGCACCACTTCAAAGTGGTGTCCTGGCTACTGCGTGCGCATTCCACCCGCTTCCAGTCTGGACACTGTGGGCGGCTTCCTTGTGGCGGCGTGTGAACGCCGCGTGGCAGGGGCAATCCCCCCTGCTGTGTTCTGCTGCGCTGCGGAAGCGCAGCAGAACACCTATCTGTCCTCGGCCTAAGGCACAGCAGAGGTATTTCTCTGTGAAGGTGGAGAGTACCTAACAATTCCACACAAAAACTGGCTGTCTAAAACAGCACAAGGGTTGAGTTTGGAGAGAAAGTGATTTGTACTGTGTAACCTGAAGTAACTGATTATCAAGGAACTAACCTAAAGCTGAAATATACCATCTGCAACTATGTATCCACAAGCATTAACAGTTCCCGCGTATATATATTCTCTGTCTGCCCTACCCTTGTAAATAAAATCTTCAGTTGGTTTTACTGTTCCAAGTTGCATGTCCTTCACAGGGACATACCAGGAAAAGTGGTCCCAAAGATATGCTTGTCCCAGACCATTTAGGACTTTAATGGTTATCACCAAAACCTTGAACCTGATCTGGTCTTCAATCTGGATCCAGTGCAGTTGGTAGAGCATGGGTTGTATACGTGCTCTGAAAGAGATTACTTTCAGAACCCGCACAGCTGCGTCCTGTACCAGTTGCAATTTCTAGGTCAATCTCAAGGGAAGCCTTGTGTAGAGTGAGTTGTAGTAGTCCAACCTGGAGGTGACCATTGCATGGATCACTGTGGCTAAATCAGAAGGAGACAGGAAGGGAACCAGCTGTATAAGCTGGCAAAGGTGGTAAAATGCCAGTTTAACAACATTCTCACCCACCCCCAGAATGAGACACAGCATATGTTATGGGTTACACTGAGACTTTATTTATACATAACTGATCTGCACTGCCATGTTAACATATTACAGTGTGGGCTGTATCCCAGGACTCCCTGCCAGCCCAGCAGAGGGCACTCACACTGAGCCAAAGCCCTACCCCCTGCCCCCTTGGGCCCAAGGCTAAGGCTGCTTCCCAGAGCCAAAGCAGTGGCCAGAAGACAGGGGGGTTAAAGTAAGCTAATAAAGGTGAAGGGGGAGGAGGCAAGACCCAGCAAGCCTGCCCCTGGAAGGCCTGGCTGGTGTCCAGAAAGGTGGAGGGATGTGCGAGCCTGCCAAGACCCAGATACGCCAAAAGTCCCACAGGGCCCTGGTGCCCAAAGAAGGCCCCCCAGCCAACCACCATGGCAACTGCCACCAAAATCACTGAAGCAGCAGCTGCGCCACCATGCCAAGGCCCTCAGGGATCCACCAAAGTTAGGAGGGGGAGGGGCAAGCAGGAAGAGCCAATCCCCAGCTGCAGGCTGCCACTGTGACCCATTAGCTGAACCACAGGCATCAACTACAGGGGGGCTTGAGGGCTCAAGCCACCCCCAAAATTTCCCGGGGGGGACTGAGCCCCCCCCCCGGCAAAATGGAGCACCCACTGCCATGCCTCCCCACCGCACCTCCCCGGGCCCTTCCTAGGCCTTTCCGCCCACCGCCGCCTCTCTCCCCCCCACCTGGCCACTCCTGCCTTCTTCCCTCTCCCTCTCTCCCTCTCTCCCTCCCTCTGTCTGGGGGCACCATAGAGTTTCGGGGCAATTGCCAGAGCGTCACCCCGACAACATGCCCAGTGTGATAGCGTCACTTCTGGGGGACGCCATCACACTGGGCATTTGCCCAGCTGGCCCCCGGATAAAGGGAGGGAGGCAGGAGTGGCCAGGCTGGGGGGAGTGGCGACATGGTTCCAGCATGCATGCACACAAGAGTCCCCCCCCCCTCGGATTTTAAAATTTTATGCCCCTGAGCTGAACAAAAGAAGGCTGGTGGACTGCTGCCACCTAGAAAAGCCACACTGCTGCCCAAAGGCCCCATGGCTTACCCAGAAGCACCTGGAGCCCCTCACTGATGCCTGCTAACCTTGCCTAGCTGCTTGGAGGGGGGATGGCTGCAGCTGCTGCTTCCAAGGCCAGTCACATATCATGGGCCATCCTGCAGGAAGGCACCTGCGGCAAGCCCCATATGGCCTTCTTCTACAGAAGTTCCGAAGCCATCCATGTGGCCTTCTCCATGTTGAACAGTGCAGCTCTGACTACTGAGCTTGTGCCAGCAGGACTGCTGAGCAGAGGCAGCTGCCACAAGACCTGGCTAGTGAGCCCACCTCCAATTGGCCAGCTTTTGGGCACCTGGCCCTAATTGGCTCCCCCACCCCTCATGCTCATTTTGAGGAAGGGAGGGCAGCAACTTCTGGTGCCTGCTCTACTGGACAGGCACCAGTCATTCATGACCTGGACATCCATTGAAAGGGAGGCATCCAGGATTGCCCCCCAGCTCCTAATTGATGCTGCAGAACTTAATGGCACACCATTGAGAGCCAGGAGTTGGCATCCCAACCCTGCATTCCCCTGGCCCAGCAACAGGAACTCTGTCTTTTGTTAATTTAATTGCAGCTGTCTCTGCTTCAACCAACTGACCACAGCCCTCAAACACTTAGCCAGTTTTCAGGAGCAGCATTTGGATGGCCACTTATCATCATCATACTGGTGACACCCAAGCCTGAAGCTCTGCGCCAGCTGGGTGAGGGGGCATATAAAGATGTTACATAACATCAGAGAGAGGATTTCCCAGTCAGTGTTATGTTGACTTCCTTGCTTTCACCTGGTTTGCTCTGAGGTTTCAAAAAACCACTTTGCTCTGAACTTTCCAGAAATATTGGCATTAAAGCAGGTTTACCCACAGTTTGGGCTGGAATGTTCAGATTTCTGAACATCACTATTTTCCTTTCCTATCTTCAGCCACCCTCCATCCCTCCCACCAGCAGCAAGCTTTTCCCCAGCTTTTTTAAAAAACAAGAGTAATAGACTGTCCAGTGACACTCAGAGTGACAATGAGTCCACAATGAGGAATCATTCCTATGTGGGAGCAGTTCTGTTGTATCTCATTTAAAACATACAGACACAAAGAGAATTCTAAGATTTCTTATGACTAATTCCTTCTTCCCTTTTATGACTGCAATCTAGCTTTCCATGAAAGCTTCTCGAATCATAATTGCCATTTTTAAAACCCTTGCACAATGCAATGCTGCTCATTCAGGCAATAGATCACATCATGCTGGGAAACAACTTCACGTATAAGCACTGCATTATTCGTCTAATATGGAGACCGACAGAATGGTCTCATTCTTCATCTTCCTCTCTTAATAAGCGTATCTGCTTTTCAATTGCCCCTTGAATTTTAATTCTTCCTACATTTGTGGTACACAAGTGGTGAAGCAAAAGCAGCCTTCTGAAAAGATTTCCTGAAAATCCAAGTGGCTTCTGTAACGTGAATATGCCAATACTTCTAGCTTGTTAGACTTTTTGTGGCAGGCCGGAGTGGGTTGGGGGCACTGAAGCATGTATTGTTTTGTTTGGGCATGACAACACAACATTCTCATAAGCTATAGCTATCAGGAGACTACAATAATGAATACAGTTCTTGTAGGATATGCTGGTGATACGTTATATGTGTATATAGATTTGTTTGAGCATGAGGGTAGGCTAGTGGAGGAGATGGCAAGAAAGCAGACTGCTGCTCTGAGAATAGCATTATTGCAACAAACGAGACTGCTTCTGAACTCCAACAAACATTAACTCATCACTATATACGATTTAGGCTTCATTTGTAGATCTAGTTCACTAAAAAGCTTGGCTGCTTATGTTTCAAGTTTGAAAGTAGTCCCTGGGGAAATGGAATTGATGGCTGCCAATGGAGTCATGTCAGTTCATGTGTCATTCATACAACTGTATTCTGGGATCACTACAGGTGGAAAACATTGGAGCAACTGGATCAGGCCATGTGCCATATTGTTAACAGTCCAAACAGACCAAGTGATGAGTTCTATTACAGCTTAGCTCTGGCTTTCTTTGAAAGTTCATAGAGGATGACAGATACACCTCTGTTCTGTTTATTTCTATCTCAGAGATAGTCTTGTTCACTGCAGAAGGATGCACAAGTCTAGGATTTGTGTTTTGTATGGAGGTTTGTTCCTGTGTGACACTGAAAAACAAGAAACCACCTACAGGATGCAAAAGTTACCTTAGGAACAGAGTCTTAAGTCTCTTGGTTATATAGCTACAGAAGGCATAGAAAGGGGAAACAAAAATGATAAGTGTTTGCAGAATCTTTCCTATCAAGAAAGGCTGGGAGGTTCAGGGATTTGGGGGGTGAGAGAGGTAAGATGATTACAAGGACTGTTTTATGGAAAGAGTGAAGAGAAAATTTTTATCCCACTATTAAATCTAATAGTGACCCAGGAAAAGCTGATCGGTGGTAGATAAAGGATAGACAAAAAGGATTACTTCTTGAAGTGGTGCATAGTTAATTTGTGCTAACACAAAATGGGGTGGTGGCTACTGATGTAGATGGGTTATAAAAGATGGGTCAGATTAATTCATGAAGGATAGGTCCAATGCTCCCTCTAAACTGTGGTCTTGTGAGCAAAACAATTCTATTTTGTGAGCTACTGGCATTGAAGTTGTGAACAAGCAATTTGGCTGCTGCATAAATTAGTTTGCTCTGGAGTCATCCTTCCTGAGCTAAGACAAAAATGTGTGAGCCAGGGGCTAAAAAACAGAACTAGCTCACACTAGCTCAGCTTTGAGGGAACACTGGACAGGTCTATCAATAACTATTAGAAATAACAAGTGGGGACCTGCAAGAAACTTGTGGGAGCAGCTATCCCATTCCCCCATCTCCGCTTCTTCCCCTTTCCCCCAACTTCTCTCACACTCTTTCTCCTTCTGGCCATCCCTTTTCTTACTGTCTCTCTTTCTCCCCTCCATGCTTGTCACTTCCTTTCTGCCCCCACCCCATCACTCTTTTTGCCCCTGTTACTCTCCCGGCCTTCCACCTACTCCCTGCTCCACAGCAGCAGTGGCAGCAGCCACTTTCCAGGAATTACAACAAATTGCCCAAATACAGAGATCAGTTCCTCTTAGGGTTGCCAGCTCCATGTTGTGAAATTCCTGGAAATTTGGGGGTAGAGCCTTGGGAGCATGAGGTTTGAGCTTGGAAGTGACCCCAGCAGAGTATAATACCATAAACTCCATCATTCAAAGCAGCCATTTTCTCTGGGGGAATTGATCTCTGCCATCCGGAGATCAGTTATAATTCCAGATCGCCAGCCCTCTCCTGGAGGTTAGAAACATTAGTTCCCCTGGAGGAACTGACTGCTTTGGAGGGTGGATTCTAAGGCATTACCTGAAGTCCAGCCTCAATCCCCACCAACCCCAAACTCCACCCCTCTGATATCTAGGAATTTCCCAACCTGGAGTTGGTATCTCTATCTCCTTCCCACCCAACAGCCAACCTACCTTTATCTGCCCCTCTGTCTTCAGCTTTTCATCTCCTTTCCTCTTGCAGATTCTACTGTAGGAAACTATGGTCTTTCAATGGGAACTGAAGCAGTTTACATTATTTTCTCCTCCATTTTATCCACACAACAACCCTATGAGGTTGGTTAGGCTGCAAGTATGTGACTGGTCCAAAATCACCCAGTGAGTTTCCACAGCCAGATGGGGATCTAAACCTGGGTCTCACAAACCCTATTCTGAAGCTCTGACCATTATACTAAACTGACTTTTATAGGGTGGCTGCCAAGCCTAGTTGAATCATGCAAGTCAAGTGGTATCAAGTCCCCCAGAGGGTGATGCTAGGCCTAGGTTTGCCAGCCTACAGGTGGGACTTGAAGAATTATAACTAAACCCCAGACAACATAGATCTGTCCCCTGGGAGAAAATGGGTGGACTCTGTGGCATTATATTCAGTTGAGGCCTCTCCCCTCCCCAAACTCTGGACTCCTCAGATTTCACCACAGAATCTCCAGGAATTTCCCAACCTGGAGCAGACAATCCTAGTCCCAGGCCTGGCTCTAAAATAGGCCTGGAAGTGCCCTGCCCCCTCCCCCTGCCTTTTAAACCCAATCATCCTGCTATTTAGCCATTCATACTTCAGGAGGAATCCTCCCCAATCCCAGCTTCAGCTCTGCTTTTGCTTCCTGCCCTCTTCTCCCACTCATACTTTCTCTCTGTCCCTCTGGCTATCAGCCAATCTCTCTCTCACTGTCGATGTGGTGGGGCCTGGAGTAGATCCGTGTGGTGGGATCTACCAATATAGTGGGCTGGGGTGTGTAGACCTGTTCTTTGGAGGCCAGGACTACCAATAAAGTGGAAAGAGGTGGGCAGACCTGTTCTCCAGAGGCCAGGTCTACCAATATAGGGGTAGGTGAAAATTGACTTGATTCTGTTTTCTCTTACAGTGTTTAAATTATTCTTAAAATATAGTTTAAATATAATTTAAAATAATTTATTTTTTTACAAGGTTATGGAAGTAATCTTTTAAAAAATTAATTGATGTGATAGTCAAATGTAGACTTGCTCACAACTTTAATGCTACTAGCTTTTTCACTCATGAGGTAGAATTTCTGCTCACAACACTGTGGAGCTTAGAGGGAACATTGAATTCCACATACAGAGGGTACTGTTGAGAATTAAATATATAGATAGCTAAATGGAAAGTTCATTTAGTTCCATAAGGTAGAAAGGAAGCTTATAAATACAAATAAATTAAAACTCCCTGTTCAGAGGCAGTATATTATACAAGAGCAGATTCCACAGGGCCATTTGAAGCAGTTCCGCAGGGCCTGTAAGACGGAGCTCTTCCGCCAGGCCTTCGAATAGGAGCCGCCACCGATGATACCATCTACCACTTGACATCAGTGATGTAACCCTGGTCCTGTATGGTCCGGGCATGGGGGGAGGGTTGGACCTGCCATCAAGTTGCCATCAGAAGGGATATTTATGGAAGTTTTATATGTATTAATTGTATTTATTGAATGATTTATTGATTTTATAGGTTTTAATGTTTGACTAGGCCTTGGGCCCATGTAAGCCGCCCTGAGCCCGTTCGCGGGGAGGGCGGAATATAAATCTCAAAAATAAATAAATAAATAAATATTCAAAGAACTCATTGCCTACATCCATCTAATCAACAGCTCTTAAGATATTGGTCTACCTGTACCCCACAGAATTCAGTGGCTGGGTATGCTTAGCACTTGGACCAATAAGAAATTCTCACTCACTTTGCTTAGCCTTCTCCATTCACTAAACTTTGAAGCAGCATGATTTTTCATCTACCATCTTCAAAACATGCCTAATAATTCCACATGGAAAGGAAAACATTACATAATTCCACATTCATTTAATAACTGGCTGTATATTACATGTTCTTTGAGGCGCATGTTATGTTTCAGTACTGGTTCCATCTAGATGGTTCAAATCCTGGTTTAGACATGAAGTTCAACAGGTGAAAAAGTTGCTATCTGTCATCCTTAACTACTTCACAGGTTTATTATGAAAATAACACAAGATTCCTTTTGACATTTGAAAAAGCTGTTTGGGGGATCATGGGATGCATGTAGATAAAAAATCACATGGCATGGGACTGCAGCAAGAAGACTTGTACAAAGAGAAAATCTGATACAATGCCACCTCTCATAGATATAGTTTTTAATATTTTTATGGATATAGTTTTTTATAGTTTTTTTATAATTGCATCAAAGGACTACTACTGAACTGCAGCTAACAATAGCTGCGTAGAAGATATAATGTAGAGCTCAGAAAGTATTTTAGCTGTTCTCTGGAATATTATTCATATCAGACTCTGATTTTTTGGGGGGGGCTGATTAAATGGAGTCCTGAAGTAACAGATCCAGAGCAGATTAAAAAAAAAACTACTTTAAATTCCTGGCATAAGGATGGATAAAACATTCTTTATTGTCTGAAGTATACCTGTAAGTTAACTGTTGGTAAAGTGACAATAAATGTTTTAATTATTTCCCATCTGTTAGGATTTCAATT
Source organism: Lepidodactylus listeri (assembly GCA_029233225.1). Lineage (NCBI taxonomy): Eukaryota > Metazoa > Chordata > Lepidosauria > Squamata > Gekkonidae > Lepidodactylus > Lepidodactylus listeri. The sequence continues at coordinate 70,311,776 of JARCFY010000008.1, forward strand.
AGTAGCTGCTCCGTTTTGATAGCTACAATACTCATCATTTTACTTTCTATTCCCTACCCAAGCAAAAAGGAGAGTTTTGTTATTCAGGACTAAAGATCTTTTTCTCTCTCAGAAAGGAAAAAGAAATAAAATCATCTTTATTCTCTTATTGTGGCAGATGTTATATCTGACTAGTAAATTTCATATTTGCTACTGAGGACCATAAGAAATGTGTGCACATTTTTAAAAACATATTCCAAATTTCAGTATACTCTGAGATTTACAGCACGTAATGCAGAACAGTCCTCATAGTCCTCTACCATTTGTGAAGATGTTAAAGCACTACCACATCTAAATCTCCCTGCACATGCAAATGCATCAAATTTGGCATTGGGACACTTCCAAAGATTTCAAAGTAAATTCCCACAGGCATATTTTAGGCATATTTTAAGTGGTACAGGTTATATTATGTTCCCTGCTGAATATTTAAACCAGTTTCATTTCTGAAAAAAGAAAATACACTGTGTTGTATTTCATATACGCATCTACGAAATATGGTAGTTAGAAGAACTAGTGTGGTATACTTGTGGGAGTATTAGATTTGGCTTGGGGGGCAACAGTTGGAGGGCTTCTAGTGCCCTGGCCCCACTGGTGGACTTTCTGATGGTACATGGTGTTTTGGGCCACTGTGTGACAGAGTGTTGGACTGGATGGGCCACTGGCCTGAACCAATATTGACTTCTCTTATGTTCTTATAATCTCCCTAGATAGTTTTGGGCCCATCATGTACTTCCAAGGGATAATTTGGTACTAAAATGGATAGAAATCATGAAACCTAATCCTGAGCTCTCTGGAGAAAAAGTAGGACAAAAAACGGTAATATATTTACACATACCTGGATTGTGTCTCTTATCCAAGCCGGAAATCATCAGCACTTCTAATCTCTGTTCAGCACTTAGTGTTTCTAGTGGTACTTGCCTACAGGAAAGCAAATTTTGAATGAAGATGTCCAATTAAACAGGCGTATAACTTGTATGGTCTCCTCTCTTCCCCTCCTTATATTCCACCTATCATATATTCCACCTACCACAAGATCATGTGGAAAACCTGCATTATATGAGACTAGGAATAAGGCCCATTGTGGAAATAAATGCAACGGGCTCTAGAAAGCAGCTCTGGGTGGGTGACCTGGCCTTGGGCACTCAATGTCAATTTGCTGTGGTGACCTCAGCAGGGTATAATGATACAGAGCTTACCATTTTCTCCAGGGGAACTGATCTCTGTCATCTGAAGAACAATTGTAATTCTGAATGATCTCCAGCCCCCACCTGGAGATTGGCAACAATAGTTTCCCATGAGGAAATGGCTGGTTTGGAGGGTGGAGTCTGTGGCATTGTACCTGTCTGAGGTCCCCCCCCCCTCCTCAAACCTCACCCTCTCCAGGTTCCAGCCCTCAAATCTCCAGGAATTTCCCAACCTGGAGTTGGCAACCCTACCACCTTTCCAGCCAACCATCAACCTACTTTTATCTGCCCCTCTGACTTTAGCTTTCCATTTCCTCCCTACTGCAGCCTCTACCCTGCTCTGAAGCCCTGACTGCTATGTCACACTGGCTGTCATGGGGGACCATCTCAGTAGAGTATAAGGACACAGAGTCCACCATTTTCTCCAGGGGAACTGATCTCTGCCATCTGGAGAGCAGTTGTAATTCTGAGTGATTTCCAGCCCTCACCTGGAGACTGGCAATAATGGTTTCCCAGGAGGAAAAGTACAGTCTTTCTCTGGAATGGGGAACCAAAGCAGCTTACATCATTCTCCTCTCCCCCTTTTGACTTGCACAACAACCCTGTGACGTAGGTTAGGCTGAAAGTCTGTGACTGGTCCAAAATCACCCACTCAGCTTCCACAGCAAGAACCTGGATCTGGCAGATCCTGCTCTGAAGCTCTCTTCCCCCCTGGAGAAAATAACTGCTTTGGAGGGTGGCCTTTATGGGATTTTGTTCAGCTGAGGCCGTTCCCCTCCCTAAACTCTGGTTTCCGTAGACCCTATCATAAAATCTTCAGGAATTTCCCAACCTGGAGCTGGGAACCCTAGTCAGGACTGGCCCCAATGAGTTTTCTCCCAAAGGCCAAAATAGGCATGGAAAGGTTCTCCCCACCCCCACTGCCACCTTTTACTGACAGAACCAAGCTTGGTTTCCTAGCAACAGGCACTGAGGGAAAAGTAGGGTTGCCAGCTCTGAGGGGGGTGGACCATGTGGAGGGCAGCGTTTGGGGAGGGGAAGGACTCAGCAGGGTATAATGCCATAGGGTCTACCCTCCAAAGCAGCCATTTTCTCCAGTGGAACTGATCTCATAAGAACATAAGAGAAGCCAACACTGGATCAGGCCAGTGGCCCATCCAGTCCAACACTCTTGTCACAAAGTGGCCAAAAACACCAGGTGCCATCAGGAGGTCCACCAGTGGGGCAAGGACACTAGAAGCCCTCCCACTGTTGCCCCCCCAGCACCAAAAATCCAGAGCATCACTTGCCCCAGACTGGAAGTTCCTATCTGTCATCTGGAAATCAACTGTAAGAGTGGGAGTTCTCCAGGTCCCACCTGGAGATTGGCAACCATAGGGGAAAGTCAGCCGCAAAGCAGGGGGATGAAGAGAATGGTGTGACAGCTGCTGGCCAGTAGCCAGCCAGCCATGGTGGAGCCAAGCAGGAGAGACAGCTGTTTTGGCAGTTATTCTGACAGGAACAGTGGCTGAGGAGGCTGTGGACGAGGAAGAGGAGTGGACCCAGTCCCCAGCCAATGGTTCTTGAGTGGCGGTTGGTGGGCCAATGGCTGATGGAACGCACAGCATAGCCAATGGGAGAGTTGGAAATGGCCAACGTGTTAGGTGAATTATATATATAAGAAGATGTGATCTGTATAGTAGAGGGGAAGGCCTTTTTCAACTAGCTAAAAGCTCACTGAATTTGAAACAGAGCTATGTCTGTTGATTAATCTATTCATAGATTGGTTTTCACCAGTCTTTTCCAAGATAAGACTGGTAGATATTTCAAGGGAGTTGAATATGTGATATCTACTGCACTTGTTTCATGATCTCTGTGGCTGTTATCTGTGTGAGAATGTTGACTCATGAATTTCGGTCACCCTAATGATTCATGTATTGATTGAAATGAAAATTCTAGCACAATATCATGTTCACTCCCAGTGTTAATATGTTTCAGCAGTAGCAAACCAAAGAGAGCTATAATCTTATTTCAAGCAAACTGACATTTCTTAATATTTTATTTGCCTTTGAAACTATAAAAATATATTTTTTCTAGAACACATTTTTTTTAAAAAAAGTTATAATTTTATTCAGCTCTGCAGAACACTCTTCAGACAGATGAGCCTCAGGTGACAGGACTTGGGCCAATTGTTTCACTTATCAAAAACAGATAGCATAAGCCCTAAACAAATCCAGCTGAATGGCTGTTTCTGACCTTTTATTCAGCTGGTGTCAGTTGTCACATTGACTTACATTCTGGAATTAACACTGCAATCCTGAACAGAGTTACAGTCTTCTAAACCCATTTACTTCAATGGATTTAGAAGAATGTATGGGATTGCAGTGGAAAAGGGCTAGAAATTATTGTTTTACAGGTGTAGTCTTATATTGTTAAAAAGTTCCTCCTCCTCATTGTTTAGCAGAGTATATAGGATTTCTGTGCTTATTTAGCAGGTAAAATACATGGCAAAGAATAGTGGAGAGATCCTTTAGGCAGTATGGTGTAGTGGTCTGAATGCAGGATTAGGACTAAAGAGGCACAGGCTCAGATCTGTTCTCAATCATAAAGGTCACTGTCTGATCCTGGGGCAGTCATTTTCTCACAGTTTAACCTATCTGATAGGAATTATGGGGATAAAATAGTGGCAGAGGGAAGTAAATCATATACACAGGCCTAGGCTTCTTGGAAGAAGGCTGATGTAAAAATATAAAATAATTCTTAGGATATTTAAATAATTTTGTTTTCAGAATGATAGGCAGAGCTATTTAGATATTTTGAATACTTGTCACTTGTTTGTTCTCTGAGTTGTATATGGCACTCCAACGGCGCCCATTTAAGAGTTCAGGACCAAACCTAATTAACTTAAACTCCGGATTTACATCTAAAAGTAGTTAAAAGAATAATTCACACTCCCTTTTACATCAAGACTACAATCTTGCATTTGGTATCATCTTCTACTCTCTGGTCTCTGTTTGCTTACTTTCCATGGCAGCTTCATGTACCAGGAAATACCAGAGGGAGGTCAAAATCCTTCCCCTTCATAGAATCATAGAGTTGGATGAGATCTCCCGGGTCATCTAGTCCAACCCACTGCACAATACAGGAAATTCACAACTACCTCTCCCCACACCCCCAGTGATCCCTGCTCCATGCCTAGAAAATGGCAAAAAAAACCCAAACCCTCCAGAATCCCTGACCAAACTGGCCTGGAGAAAATTGCTTCCTGACCCCAAAGTTGTAATTGGTATTTTCCCGTGTGTGTAAGAAAGGGCAACCCTCGCCGCCCTCACTCTCATGATCTGCCTAAGTTCACAGAATCAGCATTACTGTCAGATATCCATCTAGCCTCTGCCTGAAAACCCCCAAAGGAGAGCCCACCACCTCCCGAGGAAGCCTGTTCCACTGTTTCCCCTCCAGAGGAAGCCTGTTCTCTCCCCTTGAAGAGTTGGCCCAGGTGTTGTCACCAGCTCAAATGCAGTCTTCATCAGTAATGTATTGCATAGGGTTGCCATCCTCCAGGTGGGGCCTGGGGATCTCCCGCTTTTACAACTGATCTCCAGCTGACAGAGATCAGCTCCCCTGGAGAAAATGGCTGCTTTGAAGGGTGGACTCTATGGCATTGTACCATGCTGAGGCCCCTCCCCTCCCCAAACCCCACCTTCTCCTGGCTCCACCCCCAAAGTCCCCAGGTATTTTCCAACCTGGACTTGGCAACCCTAGTATTGCAGCTTTACAAGTTTCATTGCCTTCCTATCTGTGCTGCTTGTAGGGGATCAGGTTGGCTGACAGACTACATTTGCCTGCTGTATCACAAATTGTGCAGGCCTGCTTTAGGTCATTCTCTAGTCAAGAAGTAGAAGTCCAGAAAGTGGGTGCTTCCACTATGGCATGAAGCTCAATATAGCACCCCCTGCCTTTTAGCTATTCATCACTATTTACTTATATGCGGGATG